>JAODLD010000002.1:13776055-13799388 GCA_026781065.1 Mormyrops boulengeri
ATCCCAGCTTGGCAACGGTCCAAGGGAAGCAGACACCACCTAGTCATCCTGCGAGACGTCGACCATTTTGTAGTTCAGGGGTAACTCAAAAGGGGTGATCAGTATCTGGCCGCTGCAAAATAAACGTCAGTAACTTTCATTCCCACATCTGAAAAGAAGCTTCTGGCTGCAGGCCATCAGAGATAGGGAGTCTCCTGTAACCAGGTGTGAAAGAACATCACATCTCCCTGGTTCACTTGGACTCTCTCCGGAGATAGCAGCCCTACGGTGCGGAACACAGGGCAGGCTGGGGAGGACTTAGCTTAGCGCTTCTGACTGAAAGCGGGGCGACATTTTGGAAATTACAGGAAAACCAAGAGCAGTTACTCCCACAGATAGCAGCAGGTGCCACGTCAGTCATTGAATATGGATTTGTCAAGCAGTCAGCGTGACATTTTTCTGCGCTTTAATCTCACACCCTAAAGGCGTGTTATGCGAAGATCGGCACCAGGCACAAAGCATGCAGGGATGCAATTAAAGCAAAGATCTTTTGATTCTGGCATCCTGGGAAGCTTCCAACATGCGAGGTGGAGACGAGGCCTGGATTTAAGAGGCAGAGCTGCCGTCACATGAAGAAACAAAAACAATTTGAAGTGGGCCCCCCAAGGACAGACAATAGGTGCATTCATGGTGGCGACAGTCAGCGCGTGTGATTGGAGGGGGACGAGGAGACGAGAGCTCAGTGTGAACAAGCCTGCCTTGTGAGGAGCATCTGGATGGGGATGTGACCTTGAGGTTTAGGAAAGCTTGACCTCCACACACACACAGCTGCTTTTATCTAAGCAAAATCAGTTCACTGGTACCATTTATGGAAGCATTCCCACCCCATGTTTCACACTGACCAATAAAACGTGGGCAACCAGAATTTCAAAAAGCACCAAGGGCGGGGTTTCAAAGTGCAGAATGACACAGTCACTGTGCCCCCACCACCAAGTCATGTCAAAAATAGTTTATTGATTCTACTGAAATGCAAGGTCACACAGTGATAATCCAGTAAGACTTCAAACAGTAGTAGTTAGATGCAAAGTTACATTATATATCATCGCAGTCTTTGGAATTCAAACTTAAGGAAAGTTTTGAAATATCAAGTGAAATATTCAAGACAGGAGCTTTCAATCGGCAAAATTGGAACCTTCTTTGCATGTTAAATAAAGTAACATAAGGAAGGGTGACGGTCACCATCCAGGATTTGTGACACAGGCATGTTTTACCATAATGCCACGAGGATCCCAATCATCTCTCATGCTGCTCGGAAACATGCATGACAGTCACTGCAGAAATACACAAACTAAGAGAATAAAAATATGTCTACATTATATTGCATATATATATATACACACACACACACACACATATATATACATACACACACACACATATATATACATACACACAGACACATATATATTTTAATTTGATGCATGTGTGCGTGTGTATATATATACACACACATACACACACACAAACGCTGTAAATAAGGATGTAATATACATACGTACACCTTTATTACAGTTTTAATATAAATATATATATTTTACCTTCACATTATCCCCCCTGCCGTGTGTGAAAACAGTAAAATGAAATAGTCTTCAGTCCTGAGTATCCCACAGTGACAGGGCCATCCTCAGAACCAGAAAGTATGTCATTAAAGGTAAGGTGGGGAGATGTCCAGGGGTCTTCAGTGAACGTTGAAGGCTGAGGTCACAAGATGCAGGCCCCCTGTCAGCGACGAGGCACTCAGGCCCTGCTACACCTGGTCCCTAAGCTTAGCCAGCCTCTGTGACAGCTCGTCCTGGGGGGGGGGCAGAAAGTTAGCATCCTGTGTTAACAGCAGCTTTCAAACAGCTACTCCACAGTTATGATGAGCCGCGAGGCATTAACCAATGGCATGGGCCTGCTGTGTCGCCGCGGGTGACGGGCCGGTGCGTACCTGCTCTGTCGATGCCACGCTGGTGCCCACTGACCCCATCTGGCCCTGGGGGAGTTCCATGTTTAGCTCCAACCTGCGGGAACAGCCGTGCGTCAGGCGGAGGATTCGCCGATCTGCCGAGTGTCTCTCCCGGAGCATCCCGCTGGTGAAGGCAGCTGGGATGGGGAGTACAGCCCCCCCGACTCACACCCTGGTGCCTCCGGAGCTATTCTTAGCAAATCCCGCAGCACTTAATGCAAACCCATGCTTTCCAGCCGAGTTCTCCAGTCTGGCCCAAGGCCTGGGGGCTCAATACCTTTGGGGGGGGCTTTTTCCACAAGGATTTATGGGGGGCGGCTAAAAGCCAGGGAAATAAGGGACCACGTCTTACCCGGCTTCGTCAGCCATCTCGTGCATCAGACTCTCAACCTCGTTCTAGGAGAAACAAAGACCAACGTCATCACAACAAAGAGATGAATCTGTAACACAGACTTCTGTGCCAAGCCAGGAGGGCTTACAGCTTTAGCACAAGCATACAGCAACAAAAAACAAAAAGTTAACAACACAAATATAAACAATGTAGGGCACAATTTCTAGGGAAGCAATTATGAGGATAGATTTGTCGGTATACAAATGCCCTCTGGTCCTGGCATCCTATCCAGGGTGTCGCCTGCTTCCGGCCCTGCGCTTCCTGCTATAGGCTCACCATGATTCTACACTGAATCAACTGCTTTGAAAATAGATGGATGACTGGATATATATGCAGTGACTAATTTTTAATTTATACTACACCCTGATTGATAAACAAGAGATGAAGCAGAGCTGGTACAGAGCACACGTCTGCCGGCTCCTTGACTCAGGATGTCGGCGAGAGACCGAAACTACCGGCACAGACAGTGAATCAGCTGCAGGCTCTGCATTCAGACCGGGGACTTGGACACAAATCCATTATAGAGCCGTAGTCATTTCCTCCAAGAACAGAGAGGAGAAAACAGGAAAACAGTGCCCATTATCTCTCTCTGCTCTGTGCACCCCCAAGCTGGCAATGATGTGTCTTTTCCAAGTGCCCAAAACCACTTTGTTACAAGGTTGTATAAAAGGTTTGCATATCTGCAAGTGTCTGACAGGTTCTCAATGGAAAAGGGTTGCTGCATAATGACTTTATGGCTTCCTTCCACACTTGGCCAATTTTTATAAGAATTACCGTAACTTCGCTGCCAATTTAAACAATAACAATGTTGATTAAAATATTATTTAACTGACAGTTCACATGCATGACCACAAGAGGGCAGCACTGTCCAGGTAGTGATTTTTTTTCACTTGCAAATTTTTTCCAAAGATCTGCAGGGTAGCGTGAAGATCGATGTGCTAGTTAGACAGCGGTGCCAAGCCTGGAGGCGGGGCCTGTCATTCACACGGCCTGAGTGAAGGGCGGGGACGGGGCAGGGCCCTACCTGCGGGGTGGTCAGTGTGGTGGTGCTGCTCATTGTATCCTCCATCTGTGCTGTCTGCACATCAAGTGTCTCAAACTGCTGCTCAAATTTGTCCATCAGGGCTGAGACCTGTGGCGACCAGAGGGGGACGACATAATTTAGCAAGGAAACACGGCTTTCGAATCAGAAAAATAGGGGGATAGTTTCCACATGGCTGTCACACAGTTCTGGAAAGTTCTCCCCCTTCCCAAATATTCCAGTGAACACATGCAGGGATGGCCATGGGCGTTCCTCACCTTCTCCAGGTTCATGGTCTTCAGAGTGGCATCCATGGACTTCACCACTCCAGCCATCGATTTAGTGACCTGGGAAACAGACAGCATTGGTCTCACTGTGCTTGCCCCCCCCTCCCCCAGCCCCCACTGGGACAGGAGAGAAACATATGGCTCAAAACAGCCCCATAGATTAAAAAAAAAAATAAAAATCAATAGAACTGAAGAACAATCCCTCTAGAGCGCAGAACTGCACAGAACATTGCAAACACTGAAGCTCTGCATCCATCATCTATGTGCTGCAGGAATAGTACTGAGGGGGCTGTGATGTTACAGATGAACGACGAGTATCACTGGGGCAGGGACAAGACACCCAGCCCCCCCAAACACTGACCACTGCCTATGGTGACTAAACAACAACCCATACCTTGCACAAATGATGCGAATGACCGAGTTACCAAAACGACACATAGTTTGGCCTTCCTGCCACGACCGGTCGCAAGGGCGGACACTCACACGCACGCACAGGCCCGGATAATGGTAACCCCAGACGCCACTGCTAATTTAAACGCAGCGTGGGTTCGATATAAATGCCGATCTGCAGCGAATCTCCATCCAGACCTCCAGTGTTACCAGCACAGCCAATCAATGTTCCCTGTCGCTTTAATCAAGTGATCGTGACCCGCGTAACCGACTGCGTGTGGGCAGACAGACTCCGAGGCTTGCGGCTCCAAACTCTGAAAGCATCCCGCCATGTCACCTTTGATGACACAGCTCACACCAGATCGCTTTGGAAAACATCCAGCTGCATTGATGACTAACCACAGAGTCACTACACAGACGGTATTCACCCTGAGGTTCACGCTTTTTGCTGTGTACAAAACATTTATTTGCCCATCATTTCTGGTAAGTATTAAAGCAGCCTTCTGATTGACAGGACAGGGTTTACAACAATACAGGTCCTAGAATGGGAACCGGGGCCACGAACTGCGGCAGATCTAAAATGGGGAAAACCTGTAACTTAGCATAACTAAGCATAAAAGCAGCTATTAGGTGACAACAAAAAGTGCCCTGAATGAATAACACCCAAGGCGGATAATGTGAGCATTAAAGCCATTCAAGCAAGAGATGCATGCCCCCCCATTTTGTGGCATATTTCCGGCCGATGATGCGTTTTGCATCTGCTCTCCGCACCATGCCAGCTAACGTGCCCATTATTCACACTGACCTGTAAGTCATATTGGATAAAGGTGTGCGTCGAATAAATAAATGTCAATGTAATATACAGTGCAGCGTTTACGCAGTAGGGTTTCAAAAGGGGGGGGGGGAACGTGAGCCGTAAGAGAACAGCGACCGACTACCGCAGCGGATGAGTCACACGGCCACTTTACCTTGTTCATGGTGACGGCTGTTTGGACCCTAGCAGCCACGGCGTCCACACGGGCGCTCATCCGCAGGAAGTTGATGGACTGGTTCTTCTGTCGGATGGCGTTCTCTGCATGTATCCGGGCCACCTCCATGTTGCCTTTCTGAATAGCCTGAACACAGAGACAGGGGAGGTGAATTAATCCCACCCCTCTCCATAATGCCCCCCAACCCATTGCCACAGCTGCCAGCCAGCTCCCGCTTACCTTCTTCACTTTGGCTTTCTCTGCCTTCTCCTCCTTGTCGCACTTTTTCGAGTTTCGCTGTAGCTCCTTGGCGGCAAACTTGAGGTTGAACAAATGTTCTGAGATCGGAGGTCAGGGTGTCCAACAAGAATGCATGTCCAAGGCAAAAACCTAACCTGGTACATCATGTAGATACATACAAAACATGACTCTTTACTATAATGCTGGATTTATTCATTATTAATCCCATCGCCCTGTAATTAAGGCACATGTGCTGGTACAAGACTAGATCAAAATCCCATTCATCGTTCCGTATCTGGACCTTCACCGAAACACAGTAACGGGCCAGCCGTCTAGAATGAGTGTTAAAGGGGGTTTGTCTAAAGGAGGTTGACATGTTGTACCTCACCGAAATGTGGAGCAAAAGCTTAGTGCAGGACACACTCCGGTCACACACGACTGACGTGGCACCTTTGGATTACTGGGCACATCGAGATCAACAGTTGTATGTGCTTCGTATGTTCATAAATGGAAAACATGCGTCTCCTGGCATCTTTGAGAAACAATCCACAAAACTTATACACGTAATAATTACAATGGACCTCTGAGGCAAAAGGCGTCATCAGCCCTGGCCTGACAATTACGCTCCATTCATCCTAATAATCCAGTGTGTAATTACTCGTTAGCTGCGAAGCCTTACGCAACGTCTTCCATTGTAATACATTTCAGGACATAACGGTCTTCTCAATGTATCCACTGATGTCATACGATCAGTTAATATTGTTGTCAGCCATTTGACGAAGATACATTAGACAGCACATAACGTTTAACTAACCTAATTACGGGCCGAGCGATGAGCACCTGGATATCCGGGCTTAAATCATTTAAGTAAAGCGTCTCTGACATATCGTACATGACTAAGCTGCAAGCCGGCTTTCCTTATTCAATTCTGCAGTAAGCTGTTTGGTGAGCAGCCGTAGGCCTAGAGACTCCGGCTAACATGCTAACTGTGTCTCCCGGCCCCTTCTGAAAAGGATACTTTCCATATTCGACATGCTTTTCGCCTTTGCTGGGGCTCGCTCAGAGCTCCTAAACCTAAAATTGTGCGTGCGTGTGAGAAACGACGCTTCCCGACTTTCATTCGCTTCTCCCCCTGCGCTGCTTCGCCGTTTTTTCCGAATCAACACTTCCGGCTACACGCCGCCGCCATTGTGTCGTCACGCGGCCCCGCCCCCAAAGGCGTCTTTCTTTGCCGACGTCATAACTACTACCCAGTTCGCGGGAGGGGGGGAAAGGTGCGCATGGATTTTTTTTAGACTTTGTAGTTCGTTACGGAACAAATTTAGTGACGTCAATTTTTTATTTTGGGAACGAGTTGATTGACCTTTTATCTAGAACATCTGCTTAAGGGAAACATTTTTTCCTCCCGTCTATGTGAAAGCCTACCAGTCTATCATTTTGCAACATGTTAGGATCTGTAATTTTCACGGCTACCTACCTCTTAATGTGGGATTCACATGGCGAATATTTTAAACTTAGTAACGATAATAAACGTTAACAAAAATGAGGAATCTGGTAACACATAACTAGAAAAGCAAACGTTATGCTTCACGGCAAAAATGATAAGTTTAAATGAACCCTATAACGTACTTACATTACCGGGACGTTAAAGAAATAAATGCCACTTAAGATGACTCGGTTTTCTGTGAATTTCAGTTCACGTACAGTTCATAGTGATTGTTAAAATAGCAGGCGCATGTCAATAATATGCCGAGCAAAATTTAAGTTCATCGCTAAAGCCTCGATCTGCTCCGAAGATACTGGTCACGTAAAAGACCGTTCGAACCTACTCCATTTTCACCCACGTACTGGACCAGAAAAAAACCCCGTGTAGATGGCCCGTCACGCTTGGCGTGTGTGCGTGTCTGCGTGCGTGGGCGTGGGTTGTGGGGATACCTATGGGCAATGAGCATGATTGTGACTAGAGCAAAGAGCCGTGCTGACGGAGAGCGCTTTTGATTGATGATTAGGTTTGCGTTTCTACATCACGGGAGCTAAGAGGGATGAGTCACCGGCTGCTTGATATGATATTCAATGTGGCTGTATCGCCGCAGCTTGCGCAGCGTCTCCCTGGGTCCGACCAGCCTGCCAGTCCCACTCGACACTCCACAATTCTGTGACTATATCTATCTAGACGGACGAAGAAATTACTATTTCAGACTCCCATTAACATTTAATGAATATCTTAATCCTCCTTGTTTGTGATATACTTTATTTCAACAGAAGGCAGACGTATTACACGTTTTGCAAATAATTAATAATATCCTGTTAAACTGGTATTTCGATGGTAAATACTCTCTCTCTCTCTCTCTCTCTCTCTCTCTCACACACACACACACACACACACAGGCAAACACATATTTATAGACAGGGTTTGCTCTGAGAATTACCAGTATCCTTATTGATTTCTGTCTGTTATATTGGTGATTAAACAAAACTGATGTGTATGTAGGATGAGGCTTCTGAGTTAAACCCACACATCTCCAATAGCCTCAAATAAGCACAAAATAAGTCGATGACCATCCTGACCACTTTCCTGCAGAAACTTCCTCTAAAATGGTTCTACCAAACATTATAGAAAAAGATACATAGGGCTATACGTGAAGCATTGCTATGTCATGACGTAAAGGGTTTAACTCAGCATCATAAAAGACACACAGCAGAATATACACAGTGAACACAGTAAGTCATACAATCCAGACTGCAACAAGCCCTATCATTTTTACCAATACAACCTAAGAGGAGACCGAGCAACCTGGCGGCACAGAGCGTTTATGTCTTTAACACACTGATGACAGTATTCCATTCTTCATGAATTGGTGAGTAATGTCTGTTATTTCAGTTGTCTTTAGGTTCATAATCTGTGTCCAGTTAAAATGACTGGACAGTTACCTTTTAAAGACAAAGACTTTAGAACAATTTACCACAGGAAGTCATGGATCGATGGTCAGATTGCTATCTACTGTAGGAGGAGATTGAAAAAGGTTAAATCTGTAAAATCTAACCTGAAATTACCATATATTTCATGGGTAAAAGAGTCAAGTTTAAATAATAGCATTGCATAATGTATAGACAATTTTAAAGAGGAGAGTCGGTCCAATAAGATCTGTACCTTGTATTGATTATATTTTGCCAGGCTTGTGCAATTGTTAATCAGTAAACATGTTCCTGTAGGCTAATCATTTGCCCTTCACTTTTCATTGACATGTATGTACATTAACCAGTAATCAGCAATTGGCTTTGCGTCATTGACAGCTTTTAACAATGACTGAGAGCGGATCTCTGGGGAATTTGTTACCATCGACTTTGGAAACCACGCACACGCAGTCTACAGGGCATTGCAGCTGAGTTGTAGAGTTTGGTTTGTCTATAAAACTATTATTGTCTTTTTGAACTGGTGGGCTGTCTTGCTGTTGGTGTCTATACATTCGCATTCAGGATCTCTAAACCAATGGAAGTCGCCTAGAGAAGGACAACTGTAGAGATTATTTGTCAAAAGCCATTGAAATAGTTTGATCACCTGGGAAGCTGTTGTGTCTGTGAACCTGATGAACTGATAACATGGTTGGGGCCTCTCTTGCCAACATGACAGGACACTCATTCAGTCTACTCACAGCTTGCAGGATTTCAATCTGCAACAATCAAGCAGATTGTCAGCTTAGCATGGCTTAATTTGTTTCTGTATTTATGATGCACAATTTAATCGATAAGATGGCATTAAGATGGAGGTAAGCCTGCATACTCAATAAGACGCACCTAAAACACAATCTGAGTACATTTATTTGTGTTGTCATTAGATCAGCAATTAATATAGTGTTAAAGATGTTAATAGCCAGTGAATAACTATTTTTCTCACTTCGTCTGAACTTGAGAAATCATTTGAAAGATATTCAAGCATTAAATTCCATACTTGCAGATTTCTAGAACATGATCGAGACTGTATCAAAGTAACACGCAAACCTTGGACAACGGACAGTTTGACATCATTGTCAGATGCATATACTGCATGTTATATAATGTTGGGTCGTGCATGGACATACTCCACAACATGTTTACATTTGTCTGTTCTTTGGATATGTCCCAGAGCTAAAGCTTGTCTGTGCTTTGTGGTCTACCTTAAAATTGTGACGCCACGTTACCATGGAAACTGGTTTACGCTACAGGCACTGCGAGAAAACAGTGCGAGATATTTAGGAGTTTCATTTCAGCACTACGCTCAGCCTGGACAGCGACTACGCACTAAACTCCGACTTCTTTCCCGTTTTCTCCTGAATGCGAGCAGAGAAAAGCTTGCTGACCGTAAAAACGGTACTGGATCTTATCAACTGTAAATCAACGTAGACTGGCGTGCAGCGATTTCGGTTCCTTGGTAATTTGGGTGAGTTAGTTATTTTACCTGTTAAACCGGGAAACTATACCTACAGTTAATCGTCCTTCAGAAATACCTTTTTAAATCTAGTTTTCATGATGTACTCTAACGTGACGGCATGCAGCTAGTTCTCTGACGAATGACTTGACCTAGCGATGATCAATAAGTTTGCGTCACAGTTTGATGCGTTTTATGTCAACCTTCTTATTAACCAAAATGCACGATGACTTGCGAAAGAGAACTAAAAACAAAATATGCGTCCACACTGCCATTTATTATTCCACGGCAATACCGGCAACCAAAACTACAACGATTAAAAGAAGAGTTTTGCGTATTAACCTGCATCAAAGACAATGGACATTAGCCTACTGACATCTCTAGACTATCAGCAAATCAGCCCGAACAAATAAACTTCATTTAATCAGTTTAACGTCTGAAATCATATTTAGATCTAGTGCTACCTGGAGCACTTTATATAAAAAAAGTTTTTACATGTAAAGTCTTCCTGTATACATAGTATGCCAGTGTTCAATTATAGATATGTATATATATATATATGTGTGTGTATGTGTGTGTATGCTCACGATCTCGTATCGTCGCATGTACAGGTGTATTGTACTAATTTCAACATATTGTATTTAAGTGCATTAGCAGAACATTTTCTTTTTTTATACGTGGTTTAATGTCTTCACTAGTCACGGTCTTTAATTGTTCTGGGGGAGGGATGTAAAGAAGACTTGTAATCGTGATATCAACTGGTATTGAATGAATATACGTACTGATGTTAATTTAAATTCATTAAATTCCTAGGTTATAGGGAGGCAGTGCACTTGACACTTCTGTGACGATTAAGATCGGCTGTAATGAATTGCAATGTTCCGGGTGACATCAAACCATTTTGTGTATGCATTTGCGTACGTGTGCTTTTTATCATATCCATATACAGTTGATAGTTGTGAGGTAAACGTGCTTTCCGGTCTTCAAGCATATTCAGTTTTTACCTAAGCAGTGAACGCTTTCCTTTCTAGTGACGAAAAACAAATCTTAAAGCTTTTGTAAGCTATGATGAAGTTGGCGGTCTATCGTCAGACACGGGGATAACAAACATCTGAGTTCCGTGTTTCTGCTGAATTATTGGACTACCTCGTACTGTCATACACTGGAAGTAATTAATTTAAAAGCTGTACATAAATGACTTCTGGTTTTTCAACCTCTGTCTATTCATATAAAGATAATGAAAAAATCAGGTGGAGAAGCGCATCGGGGTGCAGTTTTTTTCCAGCTATGACTCACACAGGCTTGTTTGCGGGAGAGTGAGCGAGCGAGGAAGGGGAGGGGAGGAAAGCGGTATAGGAGGTAGGCTAAAATCCTGCAGCATCGCCACATTTCCACTGTCGGCGACCCGCTGAGCTGTTTTCTGTAATCTTTTTAACAAAGACCGTGATCTCTTAGTCGTTATGTATCTGCAGTGATTAGCCCGGTCTGTGTGGCGGGGGTCTCAGTGTTGTGTTTGGCATGTATCCCTAGCGCCACGTGCAAACTTGCTGAAATGTGCCTCTTGGCACACCCTTCTGACAATTTTGATCTGAATTTGACGCAATCCTTCTTTTCAAACCATTCATACATTTTTTTTTGCGTTCACGATCATTCACAGATTCTGCCATTCGTTCTCTGGGTCATGGCCACGTATCTCTCTTTCGAAGGCACTTTCTTTCCAGGGAATGAACTCCAAGGCATTATCATGATCAGATGCACTTTGTGGGTGATTGTTTTTCTGTACCGAGCATCTTCTGTTCGAACCTCAGAACCGAGAAAAAGGCTGCAGAGCACAGAGATGAAGGGTAAACAAACACTCTATTAAATAAAAACACGCACGCACACGTGAATATAAACAATAAATAATTTAAGATTACTTACCCTTGACTTATTATTAAGCTGTAACAAAGCAGTACATGTGCTCTTGGACAAGAAATCTGCAAATTGTATATCCCGTTGTTTCAACTGTGGAGTGTATTAGTGACATTATTGTTCTCAAACGTGTTGTGATTCACCACCCCCTAGACATTTTCCTGTACAAAAGCTATCAGAAGAATGGTTCGTCCTTTGATTGGGATCAGTTTTTTGAGAACATAAACTTCATGCATTAAATGTATAAACAGCTAAGGAGAATTAAAGTTGTGTTCAGATTAACCACGACACACCTACAATATTCTACGTAATGGAAAAACAAATTTAGTAATATCATTGATACACACACACACACACACACATATATACATGTATGTATATATTTATATATATGTGCATGTGTGTGTGTGTGTGAGAGTCTGCATTCCATTAATATTTATCTGTTTACATAAACAAATGTGCCAGAATAATTAAATATCCCCATTTCATGATATAGGTAAATTGAGTTTGATTGTAATGTAATGTAATTGTATGTTGCCCAGTTGTAAAATCATAGATTAATTTCAACAAGTATAGAAAATAAATTAGTTGCGGCTGACTGACAGCGTTGGTCCCTATTATGGACTCACCGATTACAATGAACATCTGGGTAGTAGGTTAAACTGGAAAAATAAGGACATTGATTGGCTTTTGTTTCAAGTTAATGAGCTGCTACAGGGAGTGACGCCAAGACACCATGCATAATACATATTATTGTGTTGATGCTACATCAAAAGGCTAGAAGGCCAGTGCTTAAATTGGGTATTTACGTCAATTCGGTCCATCATTTTTTTGGCTCATACATTCTGCATATCCCATTTGTGCTCATATACTTTCTTGCGCCTTTGTTAAGAATGACAATGTTTCCCCCCCCCCCCCCACAATAAACAAACTAATTTTCATTTACATAAATACTGCTGACAGTTTCCTCAGTATCCCGTGCCACTGCCACTGTAGCTAGCTGTATTATTTGTTGCTTTTGTCTGAGTACGACGGCTGTTGTACATAATTGTGCTAATTACAGTGTCATTATTTGTGATAATTGAGAGGCCCGCACAGAGGGCCCCAAACTAAATGTAGGCTTATGTTTCATCACTTTCCCATCAGCACCTGGGCACCAAAATCCACAATAATTCCAACTTCAGCTGAATGGAAGGTGACAAAGTTCAGCAATGCAGGCGTTTAGAATGTTCTAGAGTGTACACATAGTAAGAGGTCTTGAAAAACACATCATGTCTTGGGCAGGCATACAATACACCTCATATGTGAGTACTGGAAAATGAATATATAAAAAAATATGATGCAAACCATATGAAAGATTATACTTCGAAAACAATGTAAAGCATATTAGTGTAGTGTTGTGGTATCAGTTCAAAACTTTAATCTGGTATGTTGAACATGTATATATATGATAATGACTGTGGACACACATAAAGCATGTAGATAAATAATTCCCTCCTCACACACCTGGTACGTTATAAATGGGGTATATCTGCTACCCTCCCATATCAACAGGGTTAGTCGGGGCTAAAAGTGTTTCTGGAGATGGTTGAACTATAAGATCACTTTTGGCATGATTCAGTTGCCTTCATGTTGACTTTCCACGACAGACAAGTCTGCACCAAAAATAAAAATTTAGTGAATTATTTACAGTTATAAGCTTGTAAATGATGGCCCATCGGCGCTGGCTCTGCTTATAGTCTCATGTACTTTTTTCATGACCGTAATGGTGTTTATATAGTGCTTTCTGTTGTTTTCGGGTTACAGCACACCTTAATCGCCAGCAAAAACCAGCATGTACCTGAGCGGTGCCCAGCAACCTTTTTGCACCAGAATATTCGCCAGGTTTCTTAAAGATAAGGAGAGGAATTAAGCAGCCTGTTTTCATTCCTGGGTGTGATTAGGCAGCCTTTCTGATAAGGTCTGAACAGCACTGTAGCAGGGGGCACTGGGATCGGCACCCCTGTTCTAGCCCATAAGTGCTGCGGGGTCTTTGTCAGCCACCGACAATTTAGGGCCTCAGCTTGTCAGTCCAGGGTCCCGCTGCTGCTGTTTCGTTTCCATTTTCTATGCATCCAGGCACTTGTTAATCAAGTCGACCCTGCTTAGCTTCAGGTGTTTAAGATGAGTCACTTTCATGCAAAATATAAAGACAAGATTAATAATCCTTAAATATTCTATTAAACATCAATATTACACACATTAGTCACATTATATGATCTATGGGCAATTAACCACAATATGTCCTAATATTTCGTTTTTGCATATATATTTTTAAACATCCTGAAGATACGCCCTTGTCTAACTGGTTGATATATTTCTTTTCTACGAAAAAATTCCAGTATCATTTGCATATATAAAAATCCATATTTATTTCATACTACTTCAGCCCGTACTCACATTTTTTGCTGGTCCACGCCCAATCTGGTGTGCAGTAAACAGAAGCAATACACTTTTGCAGTCTTATATGAGGTTTAGACCCAAAGCCACTTTGCCTTGGGATTTTTGGGCAGGTAGCCTGCGGCACACTGCGCCTTAACATGGACAGAAAGGCCGTCGGTGTAAACTTCCCAAATCCCGGTCAGGTGTGGAAGTGAGTCATGAGATCGTTCAGATGTGGACAGAAACTGTTGCAAAAATGCAAAACGCTTCAACCTCGTAACAGGTTCTGGGAGAAAGCGCATTATTGCCTACTTGTCCGGTGCTGAGCAGAGAGAGATAATGGGTGCAATTTTCCTGTTTTCTCCTCTCTGTTCTTGGAGGAAGTAAGTGTGCACTGTAATGGATTTGCGACCAAGTCCCCGATCTGAATGCTGAGCCCCCAGCTGCTTTTGGTCACTCGCTGACATCCATGAAGAAAATAGGGTGCTGTGGTGGTCTGGTCTCATCTGTCTATTCTCTATCAAAAATAAAAATTAAATTTAAAAGAAAATAAATACATGATTTATCTGTTCATCCAGTTTCAATCCTGATTTCCCTGGAGAGTGTACACAGCTATATATTTCTCCTTTAAACCTAAATATAAATCCGAATCTATACACATGTTTAAAAAGGAATTGTGATGACTCATTACCAAAACAGCAAATTAAATCTGGGTCACTTATAAACTGAATATTTGAAGTGTGCATTTGGTATGGTTCAAAATAGTAGACTATATAGAAGTTGAGAGCATTCCTGAATTTTTTTGTTTCATTGACAAATCTCATTTACACCAGCTTGAGAATCCACTGCTCCAAGTCAAGATGTTGAGTCTTTTTTTGTATGAAACTGTCCTCTATTTTACAATGTCACCAAGACGACGAGTATCATGAATCGCTCTTTCACTCTTCTCTTTACACTGCGAAATGTATGATCAGTACAGTAGCATATGTGCCTATATCGTACAGTTCACCCGGTTTTGTGCCGAGGGGATCGTGCTGGTATTCCCCTGTAATACTGTAAATGTTGACATTGTTACACCTTTAATGTTTGATCAGTTGCAATATTCACCCTGCACCTGCTACAGGGCTTTGACACAACTTTTCTTCCAACTTACATCCCCTATGGCTTTTTACTACTGCCCCTAATCAATCTTATGCTGTTTCTCCAAGCTGGGAAAATTTTCCTTGTGTTTATACCCCTTTATTTAATGCATTTTTCTAAAGTGAACAGCCCCAGCATGAGACAGGGCGAATTAATAATAATGTGCCTGGAACATGCGGTCTTGACGTCTCGAGCACAGTCCTGGGCTCCGGGCACGGGCCGCAGGCAAGGGCTGGTAATTGCGCAGTGGTGAATGGGCAGCTTTTAGACAAAGCGTGAGCTTACAAAGCGCACGAAAGAAAAGCATGTGCGAGGTGCCATGAGAAGGTGACTCAGAGACACTCAATGCCATAATGACCCTAAGAATGAGGTAGAGGTAATGGTGGTATCGGGAAGGGGGGCGGGGGGTGGTTCATTTTTAACATTTATGTCTTTTTACAAACCATTTCTGCAGTTTTGTAGTTCCTGGGAAGTCGGCCCGTGTGAAAATGCCTTCTATCTATCAACACACACAAAACAAACAACTGTTATTATTTGCACTGTTAAAGCTTTCCCTAGCACTTAAGAGCTACTTAGCAACAGCAGATTTACCCCTCTGCTCACTTTCCTGGGATGGGGGGGGAGGGTGATGGAAATACAGTCTGGAAAGACAGTAACATGTTTGCCTTTTTCTTCCTTCTCTTCTTGTTGACACAGCTGGCGAGGATGTCTGAGCTTAGCACCGATCGCAGGTTCCACAACCTGACCAAGGAACAGATCCAGACCTTAGATCAGGTTCTGACAGAGGTCATTCCCATACATGGAAGAGGCAATTTTCCCACGCTTGAGGTAAAGCCAAAAGACATCATCCATGTGGTGAGGGACAAGCTGAAGGAAAAACATATTAAAGTAAGGGATGTTCGCCTCAATGGCTCTACTGCCAGCCATGTGCTTGTTAAGGAGAATGGCACCAGTTACAAGGACCTAGACATCATCTTTGGGGTTGAGTTGCCAAGACAAGAGGATTTCCAGATCATCAAGGAGGTGGTACTTGGCTGTCTGCTAGATTTCCTACCCCGAGGTGTCAACAAGGACAAAATCACAGCCCTGACCATGAAGGAAGCCTATGTTCAGAAGATGGTCAAAGTCTTCAACGAGCATGACCGTTGGAGCCTCATTTCGCTTTCCAACAACAGCGGCAAGAACGTGGAGCTGAAGTTTGTCAGCTCCTTGCGTAGGCAGTTTGAGTTCAGTGTGGACTCATTTCAGATCATCCTGGATCGCATGCTTGAGTCTTATCTGGAGGCTGAGAGAAGGCAGGAGGCCCGGTGTAAGAATGAGGAGAGGAGACCTTGTACAACTGAGAGTGGCAATCAAGTCACCTCACCGGAAGAAGAGTCTCACCCTGCTTCATCTGATATGACTCAATCACGTCAAGTTCAGTCCGATAAGGTAGAGGACATACCAAGCTGTGATGACAGTCAATGCCATGAGAAACAGGAAGTGACACAAGATGGGGAGTGGCCATTACCGATGGAAGGTGCTGCAGCTGAGGTGATGGATCCCCCTGAACAAATGGAAATTATTGAACCAGATGGAGAGACGCAGAGAGAAAATGAACAAGAACTGCTGGAAAAGACAGAGATTGAAGATAAAATAATGGCAGAAAATGAGGTCGGCACTCCCAGCACCGAAACAAAGGGACAATATCCGAAAACATCTGAAGAACTGTTTATCACAGAAAATGAAGTGGAACCAGAAAACTTGGAGAAGCCACAACCAACTGAAAAAACATCAATCAAGGATCCCGTGGCTCTTAATGTACCGTGCGAACCTGCATTTCAGTCCTGCACATGTCTCGCACAGACAACACTAGACACTTACATGGAATTCCCTTTGCCTCCTCCAGCCAAAAAGTCCTACAAAAAATCCCAAATGGTCATCCTAAAACATTCATCACCGAAACCTCCGAGGAAAATGTCCAAGAAAGTAACAAGTGTGCCAGTCCCTCTTGCACAAACACCTTCAGAAAATGAGCCCCCATTCCTTGTGGACCAGCCATTAGGTCCGGCTAAAATAAACCCCAAAGAATCAATACCTATTCCAGATAAAGTGCCAAACCCTGTTTGCTCACAGGCTCCTGGCACCAGCTCACAGGGCAAAGAATGTTCAGAGAAAAAATCAGATATGCCAACCATAGCCCACAAAGTCACCACCCAGGAGAGTGACACAGAGTCACACAAAAAGACAACATGCTCTCAACCAAATGAATCAAAAACCTTAGATCATGAATTATTTGCTCCTGGTGCAGAATCAAAGGTCACGGAGCTTGATAAAAAGGACAAAGACCTTCTTATTCAAATCCCCTTTAAAGATGATCCATCACCATTTTGTCATTTACCTGAACCTCCTGTTCAAGTCCCTCATTCTACTAGCTCAGTAGTAGACTCTGCTGTCCAGGTTTCAGAGGTGATTGTCCAGGTACCAGAACATCCTGTTCAACTGCTTGATTTTGCTGTCCAGGTCCCAGAACCTGGTATCCAAGAATTACAACAGGCCATCCAGGGAACAGAACTCGAAGCCCTGGAAATGCAGTCTTCTGCAGAAGGAACAAAACATGCTGATCCATTAGTAGATGTAACACCACAGGTAGCAGTGTTTGCTTCCCAGGTAACATGTCCTGCTGCCCTCATGTCAGAGCCTATTTGTAAGTTACCAGAACCTGCTTTCCAGGAACAACAATTTGCCCCAGATACAGACACGCAGGTCAGAGACAAACTAGAAAGGCAGCCAAGTGAGTCCTCACCACTTAGAGAACTGCCCGACATTACGGTGGTAGCAGAGAGCATGTACGGTGACTTTGAACAAGCCATGGACCATCTGCGCTACCGTCTCATAGCCACACGCAACCCGGAGGAGATCAGGGGTGGTGGCCTCCTGAAGTATAGCAACCTGCTAGTGCGTGAGTTCAAGCCAGCCAGCGAGACCGAGATCAAGACCCTGGAGCGCTACATGTGCTCACGCTTTTTCATCGACTTCCCCGACGTCAATGAGCAGCAGCGCAAGATCGAGTCATATTTGCGCAACCACTTCATTGGCGAGGAGAAGAGCAAGTATGACTACCTGATGACCCTGCGGAGGGTAGTCAATGAAAGCACCGTGTGTCTGATGGGCCACGAGCGCCGACAGACCCTCAACATGATTACCATCCTGGCCCTCAAGGTTCTCGGAGAGCAGAATATCATCCCTAACACCACCAACGTCACCTGCTACTACCAGCCTGCACCGTATATGGCTGATCACAACTTCAGCAACTACTACATTGCCCATGGCCAGCCGCCACTCATCTACCACCCTTACCCAATGCACATGCACATAGAGACTGGCCTGGTGTAGTACATGAACAGCAGACAAAAGCAGCCACTGTGTTAAAACAAACAAACAAACATAATGCGAAGCATGAGAGAGATCAGCCCCAAAAGCCAAACTAAAGAATCGTCCGATAAAGTGCACAAGTGCTCGAACCACCCGGGGCTGATTGTTGGGTCTAAATGCCGGAAACAAAAATCGACATCTGAGAGACCCCGTCGGCTTTTGAAACGTCGCTCATGGAGAAAGCACAGCTGATGACCATTTTAAAGTCAAACTAGATCCGACACCCCACTCTATAGACAAACCGTGTCCGCTGGCCGTCACAGGTAACATGTGTCTGTAGCCAGGAGGGAGGGAGGCATTGGGCTCGTGGGTGGAGAGAGGGCGCTTACAGTGGGGAGTCGGGGTTGATGACCACAGGCGTGGATGAACTTGGGGCTTGCCGAATAGTGAGGTGTGTAGCTGTAGAGAGGGTCTTCTCGAACAAACACCCACAATTTTCCTTTCATTCAGTCACCGCAGGTTAGATCCACTTCAGTGCTGGAGCGCAAAACGTCGTGATGAGGCACAGGACCGTTTCAATCCAACCTGCAGAATTTCTGTCAAGCACTTGGGAAATGTTCTGATAGGTCCAGAAGTCAAGAGACTGCTCCTTCTGCCACATTTATAAATATCCTGCTGTAGAAAGTAGAAAAAAATGAAAAAAAACAATGGTAATAAGAACTGAAATTACTGCACAATGACTCTTCCATGAAAAAATACACAGTTACAGCAATTAGCTTAAGAGATGAACATGAAGGTCGCCAAACTATTACAGCCCCTTTATATAGAGTAAACTTTGCGAACCCTCGCCAGGGAGTTTCTACCTATCGAAAAGATCAGGGGCTAGTCAAGTTTACCTGGGGCTTCACGTTTTCTTTTTTTGAAGGAAGATTGGAATCGGGGCTAAAATACCCGGGGCTGGGCTTAAGATCCTCGGGGCTATAGCCCTGATTGATCGGACCTAACGACTCCCATGTCCCTCGCTGTTATTTGCAGACTAAGAAACCATCAGATTCACGTGGTTAGAGTTAGTTACAGTGACACTGGCTGCACATTTCCCGTGTACCGCAGGTGGACTGGCTATTGTTTTTCATTATCGCACTTGATCGTTCACCTATATAGAAAAATACAAACACTGATTTATTTCAACAGAAAAATCTTTTACACTTTAAAGTGATTTAATGGTGACTTTCACTGTATTTCTGTATCCATTGCTAGTAGGCGATAGGACCTTATGAAACTTTTAAAAACGCGCGTGATTTACAGCAAACCCGAAGGCGGTCTTCTGCTCCCTTTGCGCAATCCTCGTTTGTTTCGCATCTGTTTTGCCAGTAAGTATCCATCCGTATGAAATATGGTGAATAGGATGTGCGACATGCCAAATTTATTTATTTATTTATTATTATTAAAGCCGGGGTCAGATTTAAATGAAAGGATTTCTGAGGGAAAAAACATTCTTGGCAATTTCACATATTTTCCAGAAAATAGTCAGATGAAAAGCACGTTATAATTGAGTGCCCTGTTTTTTTTTTTAATGCACTGTGTAGGTGTCCTTTGTGTATCGATGATGCACATTGTTCCGTTTATATAATGAAATATAATGAGTCCTGACGAATTAATATGACCTACGGTTTATTTCTCACCCTCAAAGGAGCTCGACGAGACGTGTGCGTCCCTTTTGCCACACATCCCACCCACAGGCGTAAAAATGCCAATTTTTGTAACCAAGCAAAAAACAAAGCCCATTTAGGTTTTAAAGAATTTCAGACTGTGCCAAAATCACGTTCACGCGTGCGCACGCACGCACGCACTTCTTGTTTTAGAAGTGTATATATGTGCAATATATAAAAGGTCAAGATGTTGATCGTGAATACAAAGTATAGTGACAGTGGTCGTTCAGTCAGTTGTCTAAGGGTCTGCAGCAGGGACTGGATGTAAGGTCTGATTTCTATGGGTTATTGTAAAGATGTAAGTAGTTCGTTCTGTGAAGTTTCGCCTTGCTGTTGTATTCTGATGTGCACGCCCCCTTCAGAGTCTCGCTCTCCTTGTCTCTGTGCTTGTTTGTTAATCTCCTTCGTGAGATCCGATCGCTGCCAGGAAAATGATTATCACTGTGGTGAGTATCTGGGTCCGGCCGTTTTCAGCGGCGGGGTTTCGTCGGTCGCCGTGAGAGCGCCGGAGGAGAGGCTGGAGTCAAAGAAGTATTGCTGCTCCTTTGCCGAAGTGAAACGGTGACAGGTCCAGGATCAGGTCCTACCCAGGCCTAAGGACAGAATTGCCGGGAAGCAACAGCAACTGCCCGAAACTTGACCAAAGATGGGTTTCGAGGAAAAAAACTCACAAAAGTGCCTATAACTGATATCACAACAGCATGTCTATAAAAAAAAGAATCTTTGAAATATCTTGGAATGTCGGATACTTGTATCAGGTGTTTCTTATATCGTCCCCTTTAGTGCTGCCTGTGTTGATGTCCACTGTAGTAATTTTTCATTATGTGCTTGGTTTGGAAATAAATAAATAAATAACAACTCTGCTTTTGGAGAGTAACAATGTGCTTCTATTCACTCAGGAACACTGTTGAAAACGATGTAGACAATAAAATTTGTGCCGTTTTGTGAGTGCCAAATACCTGAGAATTACTATTTGTTTTTGGTCCAGTTAAGCTACAGTACAGTGCCAGCCACTGAAAGCACGCACACGTCATTTCAACTTTTTCATTCCATGCGTAATTATGGCAATTATATCATTATATACCAAAGGAGTTCGTAGTTTTGGATCAGAATCCCGAATATTTATAATGCCATACTGCTTAATAGCAGGTGCACGGTAGCTGGCGCAGTGAATGCTCTTTCACCCTCATTCAGGAGTGGCTACTGCGATCTTGGCATGTTTGTCACCAGCAGAGGGAGCTCTAACGAGACTCTTGATTAAACTAGATAAGGAGCACTGGCAACTGTTAAGATACCTTCACCAGACCATTGTCTATGAGTAAACACCGGGTGGAAGAGAATAGTAATGGTCTAAAGAGATTAAGTGTCAAATTGCATTTTACCACTATAATAAAGTACACAACTGTGATCGTCATTTAGTTTACTCGTGGTATTAGTCTTGGATTGATAGCATAATCAGGTCAGGTTTGTTTTTCAGAAGAAACGTGAACGTAAGATTCAACATCAATATGAGCCAAAATAAACTGTAAAACAGCACCATAGATGAATGAATGGGTACTATACTGGGGAGCGGAAGCAGAGGTGGGTGGCGAGAAATAAAAACAGGGGGCAAGAACAGATATGCAGAATCTAAAACAGGCGTCGAATCTCAGAAAGTCTTGCTGATGGCGGGGTCAGGGGTCAGGAGCTCATCACCTGACTTTGCCCCGCCCCTTTTCCATCTGACCAGTTTATGTCTGGTTGTACCATCATGCTGGGAGAGAGAGTTAGGTTTTCCTGTGTTGATCGGTTCCCCTGCTCCCTTGATCTCCCCAATTCCCATATACTTCTCACTTCTGTTCAGTGCTCACACCAGCCCCAAGACCTATAATCTCCACTTTACTGATTTAATTCCCTCTTTAGCCCAGTCGCCTCAGTCCTGTCACTCCACTGTTTGGTTTTGTGTCTATATTTGTGTCATTTTGGGCCATGGATGGGTCCATCCTAATCTCTCCCAGAAAAGAGAAACACTTTCAATAAAACCTACAGTACTCGTATAGCAGTCAAGGCCCTGTGTCACATGACTCATACACATGCTCTCCATCCCAGACTAGTGGCCCTCAAATTAAACACATATCTCCTTTTTCCTTTCAGTATGGTTCATATAATCAGCTACTGCGTCACGCAGGAACACGTGGGTTTTTGCCGAAAAGTCCCACAAAATGCTTCCCGGATGTGGCTGGCGTCATCGCTGCTGATCGATGCGAAAATACTGGCTGCCTCATCCCACGTGGCTCATGTCAATGACTCTCCACTAAAGTATCAGGGAGAGAGAAAGGCCTTTTAGGAATACTGAACGCCAGAACCGGAGAAGCCATCCCTTTATCTTCCCAGCAGGACTCCAGTAATCCCTGGACCATATCCCGCCGGTCATCTCTGCGTGAGGCCCAGATCCCTTTAAAGGTGTATTACTCTCACACTGGGGTGTCAGGTGTACCTATACAGCCTGTGTGCCTCCATTAGACACAGCTGACCTTTTGGTCACGCGTGTGAAGCATCCATTGTAACTGTGTTTGATTACAGTTAACATCTTAGGCTAAAAAATATTTCCTTCATACACTGAATGCCCCCCCATACAACAGAATTTTACCACAGGTGTTGCTGAAAATGTAAAAGTTAAAGCACATATAAATCGCTTATATATCTCAAGGGCATATATGTTCCATACATTTTCATAGTTTCCACATAGAATTAAGTTGTTTTTTTTTTTTTACAGAAATGTTAGGGGGTATTTTCCAGTGATGAGAGGCACAGAATTAAGTGAGATGCTCACTTTTTGACTCACCTGGGGTGTCCTCCGCTTTATGCCCTGTGCTTCCTGAGATAAGGGGAGAGTCAGTGCAACCTAGCAGTGAATAAGCGATTATGGCAGCTGGATGGATAGAGAATAGGAAGGAAGAGGAAGGGTAATGAGGCACAGGAAGACTGTTAAAAAAGCAATGAACTGAGGGGATAATAGTCATGACTGTGGACTGGACAGAAAGAAGAGATGTACACACATTCTGTGAGAAAAACTGGATAAGTGATTATGCAATGCAAGATGGATGGATGGATGGATGGATGGATGGAT
>JAODLD010000002.1:13827840-13837974 GCA_026781065.1 Mormyrops boulengeri
CCCCCACCCCATACTGCTCCCTGAGCTCCTGCTGTTGGTGGCTGGGGGTGTGTGTGGTGGGGTGTGGGGGCAGTGGAGCTGGGGATTAGAACTAATTGATCCCCTCATCCGCTTTTCAGTTTTGAAAGAGAAGCTTAAAGAAAGGCCCGCGGTCACGGCGGTGAGCAGGCAGTGTGCTGCTGCGTCTCTGATCGCCGCCTTAATGTGTCCGTCGCGGCGCGCTCTTTTACGCTCCATGTTCTCACGCCATATTCATCTCTTCAGACAGAAAGAAAAAAGAATATCAACGAACTCACATGGCTCCGTCACATGTCCCCCTACCTCATGGAGTAAAAGCGTTTCATAAAAAGATACATGGTCCTTCGTGTCACCCAGACCACATAAGACCTTGGATAATTCTGCCACGTCATTGAAACCTAAAATGATTAATGGACTGTCGACAAAATGCCCTTAAAACGCATCACACTGGTGATCTTCTACTTTGTCCACCCTGAATCTCTACTTTAATCTCCCCACCCATCTACACCCATGACTATCTGCCTCGAAAGGGCCCTCTGTACCTCATACCTTTCATCTCTTTCGTCTCAACTGACGGCAGTTGACGAGGTTGTGGATCCACGAAAATCAGGTCTTAGATCAGGTTCAGGTATTTCCTTTCCAGCCCTGTTGACATAAACTTGGAGCTAACCGGGGATTCGGGGTGACCTTCAGAGGCGGTTGTGAATGGTTGGGTGATTGGAGGGGCCTGGCGTCTGGTTCCGACTCACCAGAGGCACTCTGGGAAGGGGGTCGCTCCGATCCTCTGGATAGATCTGTTGCACCGGGGCCGAAAAGGGGGGGCGGGGTGGACAGACTCCTCGTCAGCACGACATCCACAGAGCCGGCGTGCTTTTTAGCTCCCTCAGCCACAGCCCCCCGAGTGCCACACTGGCATCCGACTCCGCCGCTGCTGGGATGACTCAGCCCCTCCATTACGGCAGCCTTTCGCGGCATTACTCGAGGTGCCTAAATAAAACCTCATTCGCCGAGATGCGGGCCAAAAAAGCAATTAACAGCTGAAAATCGGCGCTCGAGTACCGCCGCTTACGCAGTTGCGCGCTCTCTCCGACGGCTGATCCCGTTAATGTTTTTCTTTATCTGTCTTTAATTTTTTGGATGTCGATTCCTGTTTTCATTCCACCTTTAATAACAAACACGAAGGCAACTCAAGGAGAGGAGGCAGGAATTGTGAAATACGCTTTTAATTAATGTGGATTAATGTCTTTGTCTTGTGCATGGGAAATATGGGTAGGGAGGAGACATTAGTATATCTTTGTTTCTACGGTTGGAGAGCAAATAATCTATCGTATAACTCACAGGAGGTACCAGCCATGTGATCAGATGCCGGAAGGCAGAGCAGGGCTCAAAACATCTGTACGCCGCGGGATGCTTAACCAGGTGCTGTGAAGATCAGGAAGACGACACGGTCAAATGCATCAAGGCTTAGTAATTACATCATAATAATAAAAACAAAAATCAATCATGGTGGCTACTATGGCTCAGGGCTTCAACTATAGCTAAATAAGTTTAGGTTGGGGGTTGAAAATACCCTTCACCTGTGTGGCATGGGTTTCCCTTGGGCACTTGGGTTTCCTCTTGCAGTTCGGTTAGTTGATACGTCTCCATCGCCTGTAGTACGTGCCCTGCCATGGGATGGCGTCCCAGTTAGGGTGTCCCCTGCCTTGAACCTCACGTGATAAGATCCGTGACCCATCTGCTACTTTGGACCAGGTAATCGGTTGAAAAACAGTAAGAAATAAATCACGACAATACTAAACATCTCACTAGAAATTATTCTTTTATTAAAACTGTTATCTTTTAGCTGCTGGAAGGGAACCACCAATGGCAGTGGGGAAGGCATTTAGTCGAGAAATATCATGTGCGTTTAACTGTGAAAATCCCTCTCAACACCCCAGTTAACGGCAACCACTTCCTCTTGAAATTAACCAGACCACTAAACTGTCATGTGGCACGGCAGATCTCGGCCCTCCGATGTTTTCCAGCATCTCTGTGGACAGGATTTGATGTCCCTGTGATGACGGACGGGGTGGCATCGACGTGATTGCGCCCACAGCATCTGCTCTGCATGAATATCCAGCTGTAGCGGCTTTTAGATTGACGCGACTAACCCAGCAACCAGATGGGAGGTGCATTCATAATGCATCTCACAGGGACAAAAATAAAGCCGTTTACCGGATCGCCAGGAGAGGGAGCGGCCACATACTCACATGGCACCCATGTACACCCTGGGGCGCTTGCCCCCGTGACACCGTTACACTGTGCTGCAGCATCCTGTCCCTACCAATTACAGCAATGGGGTCTGGAGAGCCGTGGAGACCAAACAGCCAGCGAACCGATTCATACAACCCGAAAGTACTTACACACAGTGCAGGGCCCAAAGCACTGGGTGGAAATGGGTGGTCCCAAGTTTCAGGAAATGAGGTTAGAGCTGCCTCCAGTCTCAGGAGGGAAAATGGCTTTGTCGTTGCTGTGGCCAACACATTTCTCTGCGGTAAATATCTGGCGGTGTAAACGTGCGTATTTGTATAACTGTGATCTAGCTGCATTTAATCGGCTCACTGGCCTCAGCTCAGGTGGCGAATTCTGCTGAAGAGTGAAGCTGGAGGTGGACAAGCAGTGAGTGGATTATCGAATAGGGGCCTGAGAAAGGACTGAGGCTTGGACTGGGGCTGGGACAGGAACTGGGACTGGGGATGGGACAGAGGCAGGACCTGGGCCTGGGACAGAAACTGGGACTGGGGATGGGATGGAGGCTGGGACTGGGCCTGGGACAGGAACTGGGACTGGGGATGGGACAGAGGCTGGGACTGGGACAGGAACTGGGACTGGGGATGGGACAGAGGCTGGGACTGGGGATGGGACAGGAGCTGGGACTGGGGATGGGACGGAGGCTGTGACCAGATATGCAGAAGAAAAAGACAGAGCCTCCAGGAACAGGCAAACTGCTTGGTTTTGGAGTCTGTAATTTTCCATCCCAGCCAAAACTGGACGAGCCATTTAAACCCATTCAAACCACTCCCCCCCCCCCCCCACTCGAGCCCAGCTGCCACAGCTGCAGCACCTTCTCAGGAGATGCAGACACAGGACCATGAGACCTGAATCAGTCTAGGCACAAATTAAAGGTTGGGATCCTTCTTTCTCCCTGGGATAATGAGCTTGTTAGGCTGGTTTGAGGTGCTCACGTTTTCACTGAGATGTCTTCGTTTATATACCATCAGCACTTGATGCCATAACTCCAGAGCGTGTCGACCGGGTCGTGGAATGTTCTGGAACCCCCCCCACCCCCACCTCCTGGCCTGCTCTGAGACCGCCAGACTCTGCTACTGCACCACTGGATCAGGTCTAGCTCCTTGATTAGCGTTTGTGACAAACGGGACTGCGGTGAGTAATCGCTGCGCCGTCTCCGTGGTGACTCAGCTGCCATTCAGCACCCCCCCCAACCCCTCCCATCTCAGACCCACTGCACAGGGCCTCGGAGCTGAACAGCAGCTACATCTGAGAGCCACTCGTAAAGGCGCAGAGCAATTATATGGTTTGTGGCCCATCAAGTCAAAGCCGATCCAAATGACTCCGGCCTCTGACTGCCTTGCGGGTCGAAGCCACACGTTTGCATAACCATGACACATCAGAGCCAAATCACCTGACAAGACTGGACATGTCCAGCGAAGCGTACGCACACCTGCATTAAATAATTCATGATGCGCTTTAATACGAATTAAATCTCCTTTCCTGCTAGCGGCTGAAGTCGTGCAGGGCTCCTCCCAACTGGCTAAATGTTTGACAAGAGCCTGAAAAACAAAAGTGTTTTTCTTGGGCTAAAATCCATCATCATCTTTAAAACTTCCAGCTTGTGGAAAAAGTATATTTTGATGTGGTTGTATCTATAGACTGTGGCATTCAGATAGTGTTTGTATCTTGCATTTTTCTGGCTGATGAATAGAGACTGGTACTGCCAGATTTCATTCATGACAAACGCTCAATGGGGAGAGGTGTCTCCAGTGGGCGGACTTGGTGTGTCTGGGAGGGGCTTATCAGCTGTCCCCGCCTCCCCAGCCTGAGCCATAGAAGTCTGGCACATCATGTAACCATCAGCGCCACACTGAGGTTTTTTTTTCTCTATCTCTGGCCACATCTGCCTCGCTGCCAAGGCTGGAGACGATGACACGTGAGACCACTCCGAAGGCGGGGGCAGAGGGCTTGGGGGGGGGGGGGGTTCTGCTCTCTTTGACGTCACTCACACCCACATGTTCCTATCTCTTGTCTGCGTGTTGGAAAGAATAAACCACCAAGTGTACTGGGTTTGCCTTGCAAATATGCATCAATTCTTGGGCGCCCCTCTCTCTCCTTCCCTCCGTGGCCTGGGAAACAAATTAAAAGTGCCATAAATAAAGTCACATGCATCTGTGGTGGCAGGCATCAGGCCTGGCGCACTGCCGCTTTATAGGGGGAGGTCCCTGAACACGAATGGTGCTTTAAAAATGCCTCGTTACCCCTGGGGATGCTTCCTTCACAACAAAACAGCCAGAGAAGCCCATCGGTTTCTGCCGATTGCCGATTCCCCCCTTGAAAGTGCGCGTCTCCTGACATTAGGTCACATTAGCGAGAGAGTGTGACAAAGCTAGGTGCTCGTCAGCGTGTGTGTGTGTATGTGTGTGTGTTCGCCGCGGTCCGGTGCGTCAGTGGTGGCTCCGATAAGATGGCCAGCAATCACCGAGGCCTGTAACGACGCCGGCAATTAAATCCCCACGCTAGAAAAGGTCAGCCGCATCCTTTACTGTGAAAAACACCTGCGACCACCGGCCGAGGTGGTCTGTCGGATAAAAGGATGTGTTTACTGTCCAGTGGGAAACAGGTCAGTGCGGAACCCGGTCCGGATGATAAAGCTGGCTGCCCTCGAGTCTCTGGCTGGGGCCCGGTGCATTTATAGGCCCGATCAGGGGTTTATAGGGCCAGCCCGTGAGGGGGAAGGGGAGGAGCTGGACCTGCAGCAGGATGGTAATGGGATCAGACCTCTGCAGGGGATGGTACTGTCACACCAAAGAGCCATGAACTTCAGTTTGCATACTGCTGAAAGGTATATTTCCTAATGAATGATGGGTAACGACTTCTGGCAGGAAGGGCCTGTAGGATAAAAGGAGGCTGGAGCCCTTGTGTTGCTGAGCTGCTGTGTCTCCGCGCCGCTCCAGCCCAAACCCATAATTAGCCATGATTGCCTGTGATTGAGCTGTCAATTGACTTCAAGCAGCAAAACATTTCTGAATCCGTTTTGATAGACACCCGGCTAAAAGAGCCGCAGGCAAAAGGGTTGATTATTTCCTGTTAACAATAGACACAGGTGGCAACACTATAGCTACACATCTCTGTGGTTGAGGGTTCGAGTCCCACCCCTCTGGCTCCTTTCCATAGTCTGAGGAGATCCAGCAATGGTAGCTCTGATTTAATGGCACTTTATGCTCCTCACACAAATCCAGGTGCATAGGAATTCTTTGGCTTTCCCATATCCCATAATGCTCTTTTACAAGGTCAGAGGGTGTTTATCACTACCAAGAAGGCAAAGAACGTACTCATGTTCTTGGCAAAAGTGAACTTTGGACGCAGTGAATCATGGGATTGTTCTTGTTGGCAAGGATGCAACCAATGAATCCTTCATATTTGGGGCTGGGCAAGAACGACTTCTGGGGATTTTTACAGTCTTCTGTACTTTTGTTCTTAGTATTGGAACTGGTCTGCAGCAATGGAAGATGATGTCAAATGGGTACACAAGAACACAAGTATGGTCAAGTATGCATATTGAGAAACACCTAGAGTTAGCTGGGGTTCAAAGATCATAGCGGCCTTAGATCTGTTTTTAGGCCTTGGATCTGCCGCAGGATGAGGCAGTGACCTTCTGATCATGAAGGCCTAACACTCTTTCCCATTTTCCCATAATGTTCTAGTGTGTCCCCTGCGATAGACTGGCCGCCCGTCCAGGGTGTCCCCTGCGACGGAGTGGCCGCCCGCCCAGTGTGTCCCCTGTGACGGACTGGCCGCCCGTCCAGGGTGTCCCCTGCGACGGACTGGCCGCCCGCCCAGTGTGTCCCCTGCGTCGGACTGGCCGCCCGTCCAGGGTGTCCCCTGCTACGGACTGGCCGCCCGCCCAGGGTGTCCCCTGCGATGGACTGGCCGCCCGTCCAGGGTGTCCCCTGCCTTGTTTCCTGCGTTCCCTAGGATACGATCCATTGAATAAATCCTTGAATCCATCAGAGACTATTGAATAACTGAGTATGGAATAGATTTATGTAACAAAACAACAAAATGTACTTAGTAAAGTTCTTTAGGATTAAATCAGGATGGAGCACCTATGCTTTGATATTATTTTCAGCAAAGAAACCCCAGGCAGAAAACCAATGGGCATTAGCTCTCATTGTCACACCAGAACACGGTGAGTACAATTTACATTTTGAATGCTTCACACACCCTCGGGATCAGGCGGCTATACTAGCTGGGGTCCCTCGCAAAATGGTTTTACCCTCTTGAGAATAAAGCGCACAGGGTTATCCTAAAGTGTAAGATTCTCCCTGAAAGAATTTTTTTCCTGTGGAACTAGACGGATAGTGATTTTAAAACTTTTCTTTGGGCAGGATGGCAAAGAGGGCGGACAGAGATGGGTTTGAGCAAAAGATGACAGGAACGATAACGAACACTGAGAAAATCAGGTTTGTGGGAGGGGCTATGCTGTCGCGGCCGATTGGACAGAGTAGTCTAGGGGACAACATGAAAGGCATTTGTCCACCCCACCCCCCCACACCCCTGTTTGGAGTAGGGCTGTATACAGGGGTGGGGCTAAAGGGGCATTGACCCCAGATGAAAGCTGATTGGCCCCAGGAGTGCCCCTCCCTTGTCACTCAATGAATCAAAACATATCATTGGCTAATAATAAAGTTGGCACCTCACGTTAAAAAATCTGAGAGTTGGTCCTAGTTTAAAGCAATGTCCCACAACCTTCAGTGTCCCCCCCCCCCCAAAAAAAATGTACACCCAGAGTGCCCATGTCCCACAACAAAGCAACCAGCACTGTTATGTCCAGGGCAAAGCTTTTGGACTGTGCTTTTGAGCATTCAGTTCTCTCAAACCTCCCCCCCCCACTCATAGTCTCCCCCCCAAAAAAGCAAAAAAGGGAGGCTTTATCTCGCTGATGTGGGTCAGCACCTTTTCCATTCAGAGATATAACCCCACTAGTGGAGCAGAGCAGCTCTGGATCTGCGGGTGTAACTTCATGACTCTGTGAGGGTGTGAGAAATCCATCTCATAAAATGAGGATGTGCTCTGGGAAAGAAAGAGCCTGCATCAGAAAAAATATACTGTGGGAGTAGGTGGGGCGGGGGGACAATCCGGGAATGTAGGCTAATTGGAGGAGCCAGGGATGTGAGTGTTGGGAAACACACATACTGTGCTGGGGGGTCTCTGTCACGTCAGGGAAACAGTATGGTAGAGCGATGGAGCAGAACTGGGGGGGGGGGGGTCTTAGCTGAAGTGCAGGGAGGGGCTATTTGGGCTGCCCTGTGTCATTCACACTCTGACCACAGGGGGTGCTGACTCACTGGATTGGCATGCAAACGGATCCTATCAATCTATCAATCCTCTGTAAAACATATGTCTATATAACATTAAATATTAAAGACAGTTAGGATCTGTTATAATGACTGAACACCAAAAGTTAGTCAAGGTGGTTGCATGTTACTTTTCAATCTTCAATCTTTTCAGTCTTCCAAGTTTTTTTTGGCTGTGTGAAAGTCACTGGGCATCTTTAAGGGCGGATTGGTACAGAAAGTGGAGAAACCTGCCGTTTTCCCCACACAGATTACGGAAGTTCGACATATAACCTCAGGAGAAAGGTCAAATGGGAATGGGTCCACTGAGCTGTCTGCCCATTCTGATCTGGAGGCCACTTGGAACCAGACACAGGTAAGTTGGACAGGTGACCCATCATTGGTTACCCCTAATAGGCCCTTTCCCACCACAGAAACCTTTTTCAGGAACCAGGAATTTTTTAAGAACTGAGGGACTTCTGTCGTGTTCCCACCACAGGAGCTCTCCACCAATGCAGTTCTTGTGAGGTAGATCCTGGTCTCTTTTTTTGTCACTTCAGTAACTTCTGGGTGGGGCTTTTAGCAATAAACATTGCTGATTGGTTGACGACAAGTACCAACGCCACCTTGGAAGTTACACAAGAGCGCAGGAAATAAGGATAGAAGTAGAAGTTTTTTATTCTGTGGAAAACATAAGATCAGTCTGCTTGCCAGATTTAATAATTATTAACATTTCACAGGACATATAAAACCATGTTGTGGGCTGGTGCTTTGCGACCTCTTCTAAGTAGAGTTGCCTCCAGTCCCATTTTGTAATCTGAAATGCTGTTTCCTGGTCTCCTGTTTTGAACTAATATGGGACATGATTTGTCCTCTATTTTCAGACCATGCCACTGATCGCCCCCACATCCCCCGCAGCCCTAATAAAATTACCCATCCTCATTGTTTTGGGGTGGCAGTTTATTTTCTTCACCTATGAAATTATGTGATAAGTTTAACCTATGAACCTATGGCTATTGCCTAATTTAGCGTGAAGGTCCCATTTCCTGTTATGCGGTGTGAAAGCAACACACGAAAGTGGCTGGGAGCTACAGAAGTTCCCGGTTGAAACAGTCCAGTAATTTGGAACCAGGAACCAGGTTCATGAACTTCGGTGAGAAAGCACATGATCAATCCGCACCCCAGAGGGCACAGTAGTGTCCATTTGTCCAACAGGGAGAGTTTGTTTGGAGGTAGAAAGAGTTGTGTCCCAGAACTCTTGTAACATCCCCAGCCCCCCCCACCTGCTTCTCCTTCCTCAGCCTCCACCAGCTTCCTGCTCCCCCCCCCCCCACACACACACAAATGAAATGGAGCCATGGAGGGGGCAAGAGCGGCCCCGAGATTCATCATGACGCCGCATTAAGGTGCAAATGAGGTCGTTAGTGTGAATCAAGCCAAACGGGCCCATTTCACACTGTAAAAGCCCCCAGGACCCCCAGCCTCCCCCATAATGGCTATTGAACTGGTAAGTTAATTCAGGGCTATAAAATCTGCCCACAAAACTGACGCCCACAGCCACTGATGCTGAACTCTGGCGGCAGTACTTAATTACCTCTACAAGGGGTAACAAAGCGCCAATTTGCTGTGATGTAGTGAGGCTTCCCGTGCCAGGCTCCCCCCGCCCCCTGGAATGTTTTTGGGAATGGGGGGGCCTCCCTGCGCATGGTCCCTGTGAATTAGACTCCTGACTGTACCCGTTTGCCAAAAATGACATGCCAAGACTGAAATAACCAAGAGGCCCCCAGCTCCTGGTGCTTTGTGAAGGCGGGACCTCGGCTCCTCACACCATTTACTTTACCAGCCATTTACAGTGCATGGGTGTATAGAGGGGCAGGGCCACAGGGGTGCTGGCCTGAGCTGAAAGCTGATTGGCTCCTAGTGTGCCCCCTTCCCAGTCACTCACCGATTCAAACATATCATTGGGTAAAGATATGGTTGTCCCCTCTGTCTGGAATATGGCCCATCTTATGACCCCCACTTAGAATCTCCCTACATCAGTAGGCCCCTGCGTAAACGCCCACTCTGTTTAGCAGGAGGATGGCAGTGGAAGCAGACGGCCACGCTCCAGAGCGTCCTGGGAGCGCTGCGACATCAGCGCGAAGCATCTCCGTACTCCGGGGACACGACGTCAGCCTCTCCCACGCTCTGATGTAGCGGATATGCATCAGGGCGGGGGGGGGGCAGCCAAGCCCGAGGCTGTTAACTTCCAATGATATCCACCCATTTATAGCTTCTCCGCAAACCGAGATCAGAGATACATTATGCCCAGCGATCTGAGAACACGGAAACTTCCATGGTCTTCAGAGATGAACCGGGGTCTGACATGGCCAGCCGGCCCACAGGAGCCCCGCTCTGGCGGGGGGGGGGGGGGCTGCTGACGCGCACAGACACCCCCTGCCCCCCCCAATGCCGCCCCCCGGGGGACCCCGGGGGGGGTGGTGGCCACTGGCGGGGCAAAGATCAG
>JAODLD010000002.1:13871925-13890441 GCA_026781065.1 Mormyrops boulengeri
CCCCCCCCCCCCCCCCCCCCCCCCCCCCCCCCGGGGTGGCAGGACAGCTACTCAGATTTTGCTTCCTCCTTCTCAGTTTCTTGAGGAGTGTCCCCCACCTGGAAGCAGGAAAGACAGACAGCGTCAGTGGACCCTTTCCCAGAATTCTACGATTCCAGTTCCAGTCTTCAGTTGTCAAATAAACGACAAAAAGCTGTAATGACCAAATACAGCTAAAAGTCAAGATATTTAAATTTTATAAGCTGTCCACATATTTACTAAGTTTGTATACTTCTTCATTTTACATTATCTTTAAAAAAATAAAAAAGTTCATAGAATACTAGTTAAAGGTGTTGCCTGGTTCATATCCCCATAGTAGTAAAGTACTCCAGCAAGGTGTAAGCAAACATAGCTTCAGATAAAAGCATTAAGCTGGAATATAACTGTAAATGACAGCCTGCATTACTGTGGACTGAATGTTATGCATTTTTAATGTGAAAGGTTCTTCCTTTTGTGGAAAACACAAACAGTAACTTAATTCTTGCCAATGTCTGACCCCAAGCTAATTATGGAAATAGGTTTATACTCTATTTACTGACTGTGGCATTTCTCTCCCACATGTGCGTTTATACTTTAAGATGACAGCCACCATTATTATAGTGAAATTACAGAAGGAGGTGAAGTCCCATCTCCTCTGTGACACTGACGGTGGAAGTCTGACGAGAGCAGCTTCTGGCACGTGAGCGTCACGGCAGGTACCTCGTTGGTCTTGGCATCGCCGTTTTCAGAGTGGTTCTCCTCATTTGCCTCGCTCTCCGCCTTTCCCTTCCTCCCCTTGGTCTTCTTCTCTTCTTTCTTATCATTCACTGCCTTCTCTTTCTACAGACACAGACAGGGGGCAGCTATACAATGAAGTATCTTGACTGAAAGAGGCTGGGTTTTGGGTGGCTTCATCCAACACACAAAACAGCACAGAATTAAGTGTGTGGATGGTGCTTTTTGCCAGAAAAAATTACCTTTGCTGCCTTTTTGGCCTTTGGTTCCGGTTTAGGTGGCGGCGGCCTCTGTTGCGGCGGGAAAAAGGTTCTATAAGTCGCCCGTAAAGAACTGCTATGAAATCAAAACAACATCTGAATACGATTTACTTTAAATACTAAGCTTAGGTCAAATAGCCCTTTTGTATATGCACTCATCAAAAGTTCTCTAAGAAATTACTCCCAATAACTGTGACAGGCCAAGGAATCACCCACCTAACCAGCAACAAACTTCTACTCCATACACATATGTGCGATTATGCTTGACATCTACGCAAACAAAGTTTTAAGACAGAAAAACAACTTTGAGAAGCGGAGATTGAACACTTACTGCCGATAACCGAGCCGATCTCCGCTGCGGCTAAAACGGTAAGGGAGAGGATTCATGTTTACAGAACCGGGTACATAAATTTAAAGCTAAGTGCACTTCCAAAGCAGTTAAAAATGTAATGCAATTAGACACTTGTAGACAAATGTATGACAACCAAAATTATAGCAACACACACCTCCTCTTTAACGTCGCCCTCAGCTCCTTGTTGCTGAAAAAGAAGGTCAGACGTGTCAGGTCAATACAAATTATAACTGATAAAAAAAAAATTACAGTTAATCCTGACAATCCACACATGTATAAAAATTCTGCATTAATATAAATAAACAAGAAAAGTGAAAAAAACATTTATGATTATTTAAATCACAGACATTATTATTAATAAAAATAAATCATAATAACAATATGAAAAAAAATTCTGTGTGATTTTGTCAGCAGTCAACAGAGAGCAAATTGTCCCTGATGGGCAGGTAACAATTGAACTATAAAAATGACAATTTTAATTAAAATTTAAAAGGCGAAAAAAATAAGACTGAAAAGCAATGCGCTTGGGCTCACATCGCATTTCCACAGGACACAAGCCAACTCATTTAAGTAAGACCGCAAGCAGATGTTCTGCGATGTCCTACAGGGTGTTTAGTGATACTGAACCATCAGTACAGTTATTGCGATTCGATTATTAGAATAATAATTTTTAAAAATCAGTAACTGACTGGTCCGTGCCAGTTTGCAGAAAACCTGCCTTAGCATCCCCACGTGAAAACCCCACTTTCCCCTCCTCTGATTTTTCTCTGTCACACCGCCGGGGGAGGAGGGGGGCAGATAAAAGGGGGAGGGGTTGAAATTGAAACTACTGCAGCGCCATCTGACGGCAGAACGGTGACACTGCAGCCATCTGGCACCGCGAACAAAGAAAAAAATAATACATTTATTGTCTTCGGAAGGCATCGTTAGCGGTTTAAGACGGCTCACAAAAAAATACGGGTCCCAAAGCGTCTGTGAGTGTTGTTCCGAGTCACCGTGAGCGCGTATAACGATAAAGACGAGCATTTGTGATTTGCCATTTTTACGGCGGACACAGTCAGAGCTGCAAAGCATGGCTGCTTGTGGTTTAACAGCATGGAGACCAAGCTAGACTTCAGACTCCCTATGAGACGAGTGCGTTGATCAAGAAACCAGTGTAAACACTACATTTACGTGCGAAAAAATACGCCTCCTTGGCCAAAAAATTAGTCATTAATTCTTACATAAAGCACACTAATTTATATAGTCTACTTTTTGCGCACAACGGATTTTATAATTAAATCACCGTTGTCTGGTAGGCTTCACAATAAATAGCTAGCTAATGTGAAATCGCCAGTAAAGGTTCTCTGATTTCAGAAGGAGGAAAAAAGTATTTGCATATTTCAGTTAACTACGTACCTTTCGTTTGGGCATGCTGGATTCCTGAATGGCTTCTTTAAAAATGAACCTAAAAACCTCTGTTGTGTTACTCTGAGTTCACAGCATGTAAAAGGCGAATAGCCCCTTATACTAAATACTGTAGTAAACACACAGCAACATTAAACCCAGTGGTTGAATGGGGGGAGGGGTGCGGCTAAGCCATGATTGACGCGGCGCTCGGCCAATCGCCGCTCGGGGTTGGCAGCTGCAGTACAGCCGGAGTTCCAGCGCCGGTATTTTTTTACGCGCGAAATCGTAAATGCAAATGGGAGGGGAAGACTTTCTTTTAAATCTGAAGTTGTTCTTTTTTTTGGAGGAAAATAAAATTGTCTTTTCCTGCAAGGGAGATATACTGCTAGATCTTTGTGCTCGCCTGTGTTCTTAAATGCGCCTGCAAGGCGACGTAATGCATCTTCTTACACCCAGAGGTGCGGAGCCAGACAATGTGGACGGTTTCAGAATTCCCAGAAAAGATGCGAAAACAGACTGGTAGTAAGTTTGAAAACTGAACACCGATCCCCCCCCCGTGTGCTTAGAGTACTTCCAACATGGCGCCCAGCCTGCTTGACACATTCTTCTTTGGCGGCTTAACCAAATTCCTCCGTGGAAGAAAAACCTTACCAGGCGTTTTTGAGAGACGGCTTCCTATTGGCGGCTGCGGCGCCGTACATGCTGCGAGTGGATATAAGCTTCGCCAGGACTGGACGCTCCGGCGAATGGCGCCCCCTTGCGGCCGTTGCACGCCTCTACGAGAACTGTGGCGTCATGTACTGTAAGAGAGGGATGTAAGAGGGACGACGAGAAAGTGCATGCTGCATGTTTCTAGTTGCTGGTTCCCTAGATGTGTCGCTAAGAAAAAAATACACACAAAATACGTCCTGGTTCTAGGTGTCCTGTTATTGTGCTAAGGTTACAAGATATCGTGCAATATGCATACGTCATGGTTTTATAGTGAAGGTCTGGCTATTGAAATGTCTCATACACAGCTAGTAGCAGACGTTTGTTGAAGGTGAAACTAAGAAATACGATCACTAATAATAATTAAAAAAAACGAACGCTAGTGTCTGCATATCACACCAACTGCTTTGCCCAATTTAAATACATATAACGAAAGAGGACCAAGGACGCGTTGAAAGACCACTGTCAATAGTTATGCGTGGTGTGCAATGTTAAACGATAAACCGAAGTTAATTCGCGAGACATAGCATTCCAGTTAATGTCTGTCGTTGTAGTGCCCTCCCTGTTGGATATTGTCTTTAAATAGCAAACTAATGCGTCTGAAACATCTAATAACATAGACGCCACTAATCAGTAGAGGGCGCCCTAATCCTTCAATAATCATGTTTCATGGCATGCAAATCTGGTATTCATATTCTCAAGACGTTACGTGTGACGTCAAATATTGTAAGGAATACAGCCATATACTGTACGCGCATTCCCATTTAGGAACAGCATATACTGTGACCATAATGCAATGTTAATGTTCATAGAACAACCATTTCACTTAGAGAAATTATTACAGAAAGTACAGCATTTTTGCTTTTACAGCATGTTTAACATATATCTCTGCAATTGAAAAAAGCTTTTAGTAACAGGAAGAAACAATTGGGCCAAGCAATTTCCTGGCACGGCAGCATATTGCTTCAGCTTGTATTTCATCGTTGAAAGCGGAATTGTGGGATATATGACTGACACTCATGTTTAAAACTGTGATCCTAATTTAATGAATTTATACGGGCAAATCTTACACGTGTAAGTTTTCGTTATACAGGAGGAAACTAACGGATATGAAAGGCGATTCGTGCAATAACGACGCCAAACACGCCTGTATTCTCTAAAACCACCCGAAAGCAAGGCGGCTGAAGTTTTTAATCATGCATATATCACATTTCACAGCGCTGGAGTTCCTCCGATTTAGCTGCCTATTGTTCGTCCCACAATAATAGAGAAGCACGGGTACTTGCGGGAGGACACGATTTTTCATTTTGGATGTGTAAATATATTTTTTTTTCACTTTTGATGCTTGCATTTTATGGCTAAGATATGAAAAGGCAGCAAAAGGAGGGCGGAGAATGCGGAGGGTGGGGAGCTGAGTGACCGCAGCGTTGAAACGCACCCAGTTAGGCAACATCTCGGGCCGATCGACTCTTCCGCCCAGGAGCAGCGTCGCGTCTAATTCATACTGCCAAGAGGACTGACGTTTCCGTCACTTCCCTACTTATTTTTGATCCGAGTAAATTGCATTACCTACGTCTGCATCCTTTTTGCAAAAGGGAAAAATTAAAGAGAAGAAATCTATTTAAAAAATCGAAATGGTTATCAAAGTTTTCATAGCATCCTCCTCTGGGTCGACTTCGGTAAGAACTTAACTTGCTACCTTTTGTGTTGGCATGCCATGTACACCCCAGATTTCGCATTTTTCATATAAAAACGACCTCCTGTTTTAGCTGCACGTTATGTTTTCGGGTCCAAATTTAGATTATTTGGAGGATCTCCAACCGATGCATTGATCAGTAGGTATACAGCGATGCATGGTTAATTATACCGCCACATAACTTAATTCTGTTGTATTGATGCCTTGAGCGAAATCTGATTGCGAGTTTTTTTGAACGCGCGTCAGCCGTACGCCCATCAATGTGTACAACTGCACTTTTAGGCGACTTAAATAGCAGTTATACTATTGCAGTTAAACATGCACCGAGTGCACATTTTTGCGTTTGGGGTAATGAACTAAAGGAAGGCGTACGTTACTGAAAAGTGAAGAACGGGCTTAAAGGGGAAAAATAAGTAGCTTTTTGCTGAAGGTCTATGCTCTCAGACTGTCTGGAGACTATGCTGTTAGTGGGTTCATGCCGTTAATGCAGCCGGAAAGGGTCGGATACTTGTGGGCTTTGCAGATAACACGCTCGCCGTTTGCCCGTTTGTGCCACTTTCTGTAAAGCGCGTGGTGCAACGCCCGTTTCATGTAACGGCAGGCAGAGTAGCGGCGATTAAACCGAGGGAGGCGTACTATCGTGTGGCCTACCGGGCCCAGCTGCTTGTGAAAGCACTACGGATTAAAAACAAGTGCAATGTATGCATAGTTTAAGCTAATTTAAAGCCGAGGTATACTGTCATGGAGAATAAAAGTAGAATGCTTTAGAGTCATTAGGTATTGGATGTTGTGTGTGTGTGTGTGTGTGTGTTGTGCGAAACCAAAATCATCCCGATGCAAGGTCAGTATAGACATTTTAAGTTTCTGAATCTCGGTACCCAGGATTAGGAGAGAGGAGTCAGTTTCGTGTCTGTCAGCACCTCCCCAGCCTGGTTCATGTCTTTAAGGACAGTCCATACCGCACGTCGCCAAGGTATCACGTTACAAACCCCGCAGGACTGTGCAACTTCTGATATTTCCTGTGGATCTGGGGAAAAGTAACGGAAATCTACCGCCTCGCTCTTATTCCACCAGAAAAACAGATCTTCTCTGTCCCACATAAACAGCACTGCTTTTGCTCTGCTATAGGTTTGCAGTTGCTCCTAAGTATCTGGTTAAATATCTGGCACAAAACGGAGTCAAGCATTAGCAGTCTGCAGTGGACCAAGCCTGATGCCAGCTGTTTCAATCATCCGGCTGTTTCCGACTCCTACATGGCATCTCGTACCTTCTCCCATGTTTATGACTCTCTACAGCATAGTTAAACCATTGTTTTTCCACGAGAACACAAAGTTACACTCGCAAGGTTCTTTTGCACATTACATGTGCACGTACTGCGTCCTCAGACATCAGTGTTTGAGGCCAGCTATAGAAAGGAGCTTCCTTGTTTAGACAGTAAATGATCTCTAGGTAAAGGGAAGCTCAAACTTACAATGGAGGATTTGTTTTCAGTGACCCTTTATCCAAATTCCAAAGATCACTGCCCTTTATTTCCCCCTTTCCCAATACGTTACATGTGGCGTTTGCTAACTGGGGGCAGAATGAGTGTATTGATGAAAGGGTCCAGGTACCTCAACCTGATCATGACGTGCTTTGGGGTGTTTTCTTTGGTGGTTCTGGGATGCGGAGGAGCTGAAACCAAAGGTCAGAGCACTGTGCAGCCATTTTCTGTGTTTATATTGAGCAAACAAGCTCTTCCATGGCAGGGGAATCAAGCCTATCCTTTCGCCATTAGGCCTGGCAGAAGTAATTTGTCTGTGTTCCTTGTCTGCCGTCTCCAGGCACTTGTGTGGTGTCTCTTTCCACCTTGACACTGAAGTTTAGCTACAGCCTGGGGAACCTCGCAGTATATTGTGACGTTAAGTCACACTTCTCTTCCTCCAAGTTAATGGATATCAGCCATTTGCATTTGACGCTGCAAGAGTTTCTGTAAATGGTATGCCTTTAACGCTGTTAGCTATTACACCAGGACGTTAGTGGAGCTACTCGATTTAATTTTCGCAGCCTGTGTGTCTAGAAAACCGGCGTGGACATTTTAACCTCACATTAAAATCCAAGAGGTTTCTTAGGAACTCTAGACTTTGCCTCCATCTAAACGTGAAGTCTTTGCAGAAGAAAGCCCTCTGCTTTGTTTTGGTATCGCTGTAGTACAGCATTAGTCTTATTTGTTGCCATACCAGATATATAGATAGCTGCATTTCCTGTAGCTACTACAGAAAACTATACCTGGTGTGAATGTGTCAGTAAGGATTTATGTCCGGGTGCCTGGCCCTTCTCCTGTGTTACTGGTGTTACATGTCAGGCCTGTGGTTTAGGTTCGGCCTGAGCTTCTCGCGCCCCTTATCCAAACCGTGCTTTAAGGTCGTCTGGGTGAGCAGTATGGGTGCCAGTAGAAGCATGCTGGGCTCTGTATTGTCGGAAACTCGCTACCGAGCCAGACACCTAGTGCAGCCTGGAACTTAAAAAGCCTCGTCACAACTGCAGTGAGGCCTTTACGCATCAAGAGAGGGCAGTCGAGGGGGGGCATCAACTAAATTGGGAAGCGGGGGGGGCGTGAAACGTATCGAACTCCAATAAACCGACGCCCGCAGTCTCAGGAGAGAAGCGTGGGCGGCCAAAGAGTGAAAGCTGACGTGCATGGGCGTGGCCGGGATGGGGGACGTTCTAGCATAACTTTCACAGGATACTCCTTTGGCCGCCCGCCTGATACTCATAAAAATAATCGATTTGCTGTGTCTGCTCAGATGTCCGGATAGCATGCTTGATGTGGGAGGTCAGAGAGCAGAGTTTCTGTGCCGGTCCATTGTCCCCATTCCTCTCCGGCTGGAAGCGGTGCGATCGAGGCAAGAAGTTTTTAGGCCCTCGAGACGTTGAATGAAGGGACAGATCAGCTGTGGGTTCCGTGTGGGCAGGACAGGGAAGTCTTTATCAACACAAACGTCGCAAGTTGGCAAAAGCAGACTTGTTCCGGTTGTATTTTCCTGGACCCTGGTTTCTTTTCTTGCTAGTAGGTCCTATTTTATCCTGAAATCCTAGAAGTAAGCCCCACTGTCACGGACTGGCTGATCATCAATGAGGCAGATGTCCAGGATGCGAATGTGTTTTGTAAACCATTAGCTTGGCTATTGGTTTGTTCTTCATGTAGCACTGCTGCCTGCCAGTGCACTTGCTAAAAATATGATAACAGCCTTCACTACCCTATCAAAATAGTGAAGGGAGGTGTTTTTGTACACACTGATTCCATAGGTAGAGTCCAATACAGTATTTTTCTAACTGGTCAGTTATTTTATTTATTATTCTGTGGTTTATGCCAGTTGGATTCGTCAATATGAACTTGTTCTACTGATTATCCAAACCACTGCTTCACTGTAGCTTCTGTTTCTCAGTTTCTTCTACATATGACTCAATGTCTGCCCCCATCTGTGTCCCCCTCTGCTGGTCAAAAGGGCAAAGGACATTTTAAAAGGGATGCGTTGTGTCATCCACACCACAGAAGCAACAGGAATATTCCAGAGAAGGGAAGGAAGGTCTACATAGAGAAGATAAACGGCTAGCTGGTTGATGTGATGACGCGGAATTATGTTTTAATGCAAAGGTCACGGGCGGACGTTTCGGAATGTCATCACCAAGGTTGCAAGACAGCCGCTCCCGTTTGCGACGGAGAAATGGAAAGGGCTCGATGAGATAATAAGTGTGGCCCATTTCCTTGCCAAATCAATTTAGCTTGGCATGTAAACAATGGGGGCTCTGTGATTAGCAGCCCCTGAAAGAGACATCCTCCTCTCTCCTGCCGCTCGCTGAAGGTGGGTTGGGCGATGGGCCCACCGGTGACGGCATGACGTGCTTCCCAGCATGCACCAGGCAAAGTGGGTCAGCCTGGGTGGCGGCTTATAGATCTGAATGCGTTGTGCTCGTTTCGTGGGCCAGTAGGGCCAGCCGGCTGTGTTGTGGGCTGGGCAGGGGACTAAGAATTCCTCAGGGAAAAATCCAGTATTCAGCCCTACTCCAGTTACTGTGGTTATTATGGGTGCGGGAAAAAGATTGTACTTAATTTTAAAATTGATATGCATCACAAAATGACAAATCTGAGTATATACACTGTTAAAATAGCTAGGAGTGTTTGCTACACTAACCTTCCAAATTGTTAAATTGAAAACATACATATGAGCTTTTTATATACCAGTTTTGGGGGCATTGACACAAACTTAATCTGTATTTTATTTTAATGAAATTACACTCAATCGGTTTACAAATGTACAAGGAAATGAATGAATTCTACTAATAATATGTGCAGTAATAATTGATTAGATTTCAGAGTTGTTGACATTTCCTGGTGATGAAATTGTGAATTGGAGGGGCACCGTTATTGAGTGGAATCTGTCAGGGTATGTCAGTAATGCTGCTGTTTATAGGATGGTTACCGCGAGGTGCTGAGAGCACGGCCGCCTGGGCCTCCCCGCGTTTGTCTGTGCCGTGCGCGGCTGTCCTGGGAGACTGGGAGAAGTGGAGTGTGGGGCTTCTGGGCTCGCATCAGCTGGCCATATTTGGTGAGGGTTTGAGGCCCCTCCCACTCCCCCTTCCCCCCCTCCACATCTTCCTCCTCCGTCCAGATTCCCAGTTTCCGTACCTCCTTATTTGGCGGGTTTTTCTGTGCTGCTACCGGCGACAGGACAGACCAGAACTTGATGGGGAGGAACAAGACCCCACGCCCCAAGCAAGAAAAACACACTCCCTCCTGTTGCTGCTTGCATTAGCCTGAGCGATTTTAATTTTTCTTTTAAACTCCCCTCTTTCCGTCCCCCTCCTCTCCTCCCTCCTGTAGTCTTAATTTTTTCAATTTATCAGCCGCAAGGCACGGTATTGTCAGTGTTGCGATTCTCCATCGAACTTTAAATGAACACAGTTCAACCGAACATCTAATTGCCACCATCAGAAAGGAATCCATGCAGACGGATTCTTTAAATGCATCACCATTTACAGGTGTATCGTGTGCATGTGACCTCGTTATTACGTCCCCAGTCATCTCCTTCCCTTACCTCCCTCAGACATTTTCAGAATAGCAGAAGTTCAGAAAACATGTAATTTTTTTCTGGGAATTTGAAATTATAGTGAACTTCCACAAGGCTGCAATAGACTGGCCATTTGTCTCGTATGAGAATTTGAAATTTCACTGGAGATAAAATATCTTTATAATCCGTTGGCCTCAGACTGTATGACTTCTCTTTCTTTTTCTGATAAATGGACACATATTCGTCTGCCTATAAACCATGAAATTGGATTGGACTTAAGACTCGAGCTGTGGATCAGCTGATTCGCGCAGGGGATTCGGCAGGTTTGTTTTGACTGGCATTCGTTACCCGTCGCATCCTGCCAGCCGTATTAAATCGTGAAGTAATTCCTGCAATCGGGGAAATCAAACACAGAAGCCTCTGATGGCAGAGCCCCAGGTTCAGAGGCCATCGTGATAACCTCTAATCTGCTTGACACTGAGGTTTACTGCCTGTTCCGTTGCCGATCTTCTTCAGTCCAGAGGCGCTGGTAGAAATTCCAGTCATTTCTGGATTATTCTGGCTTGTAGGTTACCCCAGGGCAAACCAGTCGCAATACCAAAAATTTGCGATAAGGATGTCTTTGTCTGTGGGTTTGTGGTGCCTGGTGACACGAAATAACTGAAATAGTTAACTGTTTCTGGGTTGTAAGTAAAAAAAAGAAATGTTCTCAGTCCAAATTTGGTTAGCTAGGCCCTGAGTTTAGCAGTTAGCAGCATACCGTGTGTTGGCGAGGCCTTGCAGCGAACGGAAACCACAGAGGAAGAAGTGGCACGCAAGCCCAAAGGAACATACGGCGGACAGAATTGGGCTTCATCAAAAATAACTACCTATCACAGACATCAAGACCGCAGGACGAGTTCCTTGTTCGTTGTTCCCCGTGGCCTTCATGGCCTGAACCGTCTGCTTATTTTTTGTATTTGTTTGGGCAGTGACCCTAGACCTAAAAATCTGTGATAAGAAGGATTTACTTGTGCGATTATAGAAGTTGCATTAATGTTACACTTAACAGGACAGTTTGTTTGTGCTCCTGCCCTATTCCAAAAAGAAATCCCTTGATTTATCTGCCCCGGGCTCCCTGTGTCATGCAATTGTGTTCATGCTGCCATCCAGGCTGTGCAACAGTAATACTCCTGTGAATATGGCCTTACTAAGGAGCGCATGTCACACTGATATAGGTGACAGTTATTGTCCATAGTATAATAATAGCACAAGTTTTATTTTTCATTATAGTGACATGAAAATCATGTTTGATTAATGCAGAGTTGTTGTGGTGGGGGGGGGGGTCAAGAGGAATAATGAACTTAACAGAAAGTTAGCCCAAAAAAAAGTTCATTTTACACATTGAGTTATTTGATTTCCTGGATTATTAACAGTGACGTGTTCAATTTAATTCCTTTTTATAAAGCGACTTCCCCACCATGGTTGGCTGAAACAATTTAATACTGAATTGGAGCATGGCACTTACTGACACTGAATGTATAAGGATATTGAATTATATGTGCTATACATATCATTTTTACAGTGTAATTTTACTTCTTAACGGTCTTGATTTCAATTTAGCCTGTCCATGCTTTGTGAACTTGCGTGTGTCTGGGGTCACAAGTCTGGGTTTTAACAGATTCTGGTTCCCTCTTTCTAGAAGGTTCAGGGTTCGGCTGTTTGACCAGGTGAAACCTACAGCTCGGGGCGGCTTTATGCGGAAGTGCAGAACCGGTATCTTGCCTTATTTTACTAACAAATACCAGCATTTATAGATATACATAGGCCTGTATTTGTATCTGATTTCCTTTTCATGTGATTGGCTGACACAGTAACTGCTGCCATGCTATTGGCAGTACCGCGCTGAGCAGTGGCTGGTGTGCAGCCCGCCGAGTGGGACAAATCCTCTAGATGGCGCTGCAGAGTCTATTATGAGGCCCAGACAGAAACAGACCCAGTACAGTGCACGCCCTCAGGCGCCCGACACTAACCAAATGTTTGAATGTGATTAGACAGTGATGGAATCACAATAGCCTTTTTGTTAAGTTGAATTTTTGCAGGTTTTAAAAGTACATTTGATTATTGGTTCCAGGTTTCTTGCTGATGTCGTACTGATACATTTTCTGATTTTTCGGCCTGTTTGGTGGCCATGTCAGTAAATGGCACAGCACTGAGCTGGTTGGGTTCCTGACAGGTTGGCAAATACTTGACTTTTCCTCATCGCTGTCCTATTAAAGGAGATTGTAGTGTTTCCCTCGCCACAGTGTCCAGGGTGTAGTTAATGAGGATCAGGGCCCTAGGCAGATGGACCAGAGCCTGTTCAAGGCTCCTTCCCTGCTATGTGCGTTGTTAAGGTCCCACCACCATCGTCAGGGATGGGGGAGAAGCCACGTTCCCCAGTTTTGTTAATCGTGTTGCTTCTGATTGGCCAGCGGAGGAGTGGTGTCTCAATTGGCCAGCGGAGGAGCCAAAATCAAGACAGAACAGACCACAGACCAAACTCAGCTGTTATGTTCTGTTTTCAATTGACCATATTGCTGTAAGCCAAATTTATGTTGTGTATTTGGAAGATTGATGTAACATTGTGTAGTGGCACTTTCGGTTTCCTTTGGATGTCCTCGTGGCAACCCTCATAAATGTTTTTCCACCCCCTTCCACCCACCCCATGCAGATCAAGAAGCAGCAACAGGATGTCATGGGCTTCCTGGCGGCCAACAAGATCGATTTTGAGGAGTGTGACATTGCAGCAAACGAGCAGAACCGAAAGTGGATGCAGGAGAACGTTCCAGAGAACTCCCGGCCTGCCACCGGGAACCCACTGCCACCGCAGATCTTCAACGATGAGCAGTATTGCGGGGTGAGTGTCAAGATTGAATAACCTTAAACCTAAATACACAAAGAGATTGTTATTCAATATGCGTACTTGACTGTTCTTGTGTTCTCGCATACCCATTTGATGTCGCCTTCCATTAGCAAAGTACAGTTCCAATACTTGAACAGAAGTATGGAGGATGGTAAAAATCTGCGGATGTTGTTCTTGGCCTGCCCCAAATATCAAGGATGCATCAGTTGTATCCTCGCCAACAAGAACAATCTCATGATTCATGTTCCTGGTTCAGTCTTGGGAGGCAACTTAGCAAGAACACTCTTGCGAAGAACACAAGTGTGTTCTTTGCGTTCTTGGTATTGATAAAAACCCAGAGTTTGGGTTTTGGTGCTATGATACATTGTGAACCAAGAAGCAGGCTGACTGGTTACTACGGAAATGCCCACAACTGTGCACCTGATTGGCTGACGAAAAAGGCTCTGACGAGCCAATTGATGGCTGCTAGCTTAGCCATATGATACAAGCATTGAGGCAGGCTGGCCACTGGCACTGAGCCCGAATGGTCATGTTCTTGTGGGTTTTTCTCCATTTCTGAAGATCTAAGGCAGATGAAAGGGAAAATTTGATGGTATATCAAATATATATTGATTCTTCCCAGATTGTGTCATCCATCCATCCATCCGTCCATCTATCATCTGTGTTCCAAAACCAGTTATTGAAATTAAGGTCACAATGAGACTGGATCCTATCCCAGGAAGATCAGGAAACAAAGGAGCGTGGTTGGTGAATAGGATGTCACACACTCGCACACACAAACAAAGGGGAACTTGGAGACCTCTCACGGCCCTGGAGGTGTGAGGCCAAGGTGCTTCCCACTGATCCACCAAATGATTTTCATGCCTCTTTTGCTCTCTCTTTAAACATTTAGGAAGAGTTCCTGTCACTTGGTCTGTTTTTTCCCCAGAATTACGAGGCCTTTTTCGACGCCAGGGAAGAAAACGCTGTGTATGCATTCCTAGGCCTGACCGCTCCCCCTGGTTCTAAGGTGGGTTCCAGCCTGACCATCTGCCCTCTCATAGGTCACATCCCCACCTGGCCTGCACTTACGTACCTGTCACTCAAAAGGAAGCGCGAGCACATGTGTGTTGTAGCCATCGTGTTAGGGAAGCCCCGCCTTCCTGATGATTTACGCAACTTTTGGATGGTGGATGATGAATTATACAGCTTTATGTGACCAAAACTGTCTATATGAGGTGTATATACCATATTTGAATACTGGTATTTCTCAGTTTGTGTATACAGTGTGTGTCTGCCTGTATCTGTGTGCGAGTGTGTATGTACACTGTGTCTGCTTATAAATGTAGCTCCTCCTTGAATGCCTTCTTGAACCAAATTTGCAAAATTTAAGGCTGCGATAGCAACAGAGCTGGTATAGGTCAGACAAGACCAGCATCATAAGAGTCTGAAATAAACGTAGTCGATATAGCAAGTGAGGCGGCAGTGACCGGTGATGTGAAGGTCACTGAAGGCACAGGCCGCCTTGGAACAGAAAACTCCCAAAGCACGAGCTGGCCAGTAATGAGATGCGAATTTCATTCGGGAACACAACTCTACACTACGGGCCACCCAAACTGGCATGCAACTTTCAGACCCTCGACCGACAATGGTTCCCAGCATCACTCTCTCTCTCTCTCTCACACACACACACACACACACACACACACACACACACACACACACACACGTTGGCGTACATATCTATATGGGGACCTTGCAAAAAAAAAAAATAATCCCAGTCACGACACCCTTAACCCCTACCCAGCCCTAACCTTAACCATATGTAACCAAATAAGACAAAAGACATTTTGGTCCCCAAATGCAATCCATGCAAACACACACACACATGTAGGTGTCACTACTAAGCACTTTCCATTCATCCAGTATTCATAAGCTTCTCACACGTAATGAGAATCCAAGGCTCCTTTACTAGACCTTGGCCATAGTTCATGTACAGCTGACATTTGACCCACACGAATAGGCTTAGTAATCTGTAACCAACAGTGCGCCCTACAGGCGAACACCCCCATCCCTCTCGCACTCGCACAAGTGGAGACGCACCAAAGCAGTTTCAGCTGGCGGACTACATGTTAACTCGGTTCCCCACATCAGTTCCCAGCACAACCAACTACCCCCCCCCCCCCCATCTCCCCACTCCTGTGTCACAGGTCAGTATGACCCCGCAGAGTAATGGCTAACACTCACATAGTTAATTAAGCTGAAGTTCCTGTCTTACCCCGTCAAGCTTGGCTGGTCCCAGCATCTCATTTATCATCCTCCAGTAACTGGCCATACTTCCTGCAACCTTTTAATTAGATCACCCCCCCCCACACACACACACACACACACACACACATACACATATATAATGAGAAGTACAGATTCAGTGTTCTAGACAATCTATAGATACACACAGTAATACCCCTGATTTCCCAAGATGTACCAGCGTATCACGAATCAAGGATGCCAGGACTTTGCAGAAGTCTCTGGCCCTTATCTTCTGAGAAGGTCGTTGCAGGCAGGGAGGAAAGGAAATCAAAAAAAAAAAACTCACAGGCAGATTGATAATGGACTCTTCTTCACTGGGGCCTGCTTTTGGCACATTAGAGATGAAATGCTGCTGAAAGTAGTCGGGTGCCAGGCACCTCGGCACAGCCTCTCGTGATGCAGGAGACTGACGGAAGGAGTAGCTGAGGGTTTGCGGTTGACGTTTGTGTCTTGCCTTTTCAATACTTCCGTTTTCTTGACCACAAGCCAGAGTCGATCTGCCCATCCTCTCTTTCTGAAGATGCTTTTGCCAGCTTTTGTATGGAGGACAAAATTATTTACAGAAACATTTAATGGGGCTGTGGAAAACTCCCTAAATGTCAGAAAGTTCTGTTGAGAAAATGGACAGCAAAGTCAAATTGACTGACACTTCCTGTTTGTACGCTTTTGAAGGGGTTAGGCTATTAGTGCCAGTTAAATTAACTACCTTTCTCATTCTCTCAACAGGAAGCAGAGGCCTTAGCCAAAAGGCAACAGCAGTAGTCAGCAACTGTCTCCCACGGTCATCAGCGCCCTCTCATGTCAGCCTCCAGTACTTCAGCTTGATGCCAGTGCATTCTGGGAGGGCATTCATAATCACAATCTTTGCGTCCTCTGTTAAACTCAGTCACGCCATTTCACTTCATGTTTATTTGGGTCATTTCCTGTCATTTTGAATTCTTTAGCTTCCTGCCAGTGTTTTAAGAGCGTATAACACAGGGGGGGGGTTGTGTCCATGAGTGTGTTTGTCTTTACAGCCATCCTGTTCAGTCAACTTCTAAAAGCATGACCTGCAGCCTGTCACACATGTACTTCACTGCAGATCCTACCATGTACTGTGCAGAATTTTGAATGTGCTACTTTATGAAGAACTCATTCCTTTGACCTAGTAACCTTCAAACCTATGGGCCTTAATACAGCTTGCTGCAAATAGTCACCTTATTATATTATATTGAAAATCATATAGGCAAGTATATTTGCACTGATAAAAGGATTTTTGTTATACTTGTGCTAAGGGTACCAGTTCATTTATCTGATGCACAAAGTGTATCTGTATCCTAATGTAAGTCTTAATGTGCTTTTTGTTTTTTCTCCTCTGTATTTTTGCACCCTTTGTCTAACAGAAGTTGACCAGACAATGCCAAATGTAGAAGGTACATTTTAATACCACAGACAATTATATTCTGTCTTAAAGAATGGGTTGGAAAGGGAAAATAGTAACACATTGAAACAGACTAGTGACAAAGGTTTGGTGTACTGATGGCTCACATAGCCACTGAAGAATTGTTGAGAAAAATGCATAGAACTGTATTCATCTACAAAATTTGTGCCATTCACGTATTTGTAGTATTTTGAGGGACGTTTTTTTTTTTTCTTTTTCATTTGTTCAGTCAATTTGACGTCATTCTGAAATCGGTATCCGTAGCATTAGTGTAGAAATAAAGCTGCAACGCTTCTAAGCCACCGAAAAAAGATAAATCAAAATTGTTTTTACGGTTGTTTTTGAAATAATAAAGACGCAAATCGAACTTTCGTCGTTTGTGCTTTTATCACTAATTCTGCATGAGAAACACGAACGCCATTGGTATGTTAATTCCTAGGCACTCACAACACCTGATTTTTCATTTGTTCACGTTTTAGCATACTCCAAATGTCTTTATAAACCCGACACCTGAGTCATTGTGACGGAGATCTCGGACGTGCGTTGCAGGATAAAATCCCAGTTGGGGGAATTGCTCTTGTACTTTGAGTAGCTCTTCAGACTCCTTTGCTACCGTAATCTATCCTTGTAGCGGTATTTACCGTGGGGAGAGATCCGTGCTGCGGATCTTTAGCAATCTATTTAATTTTTCTTTTTTATCCAGTCATTTCCCAACAGTAGCGCCAGGAGAGCGAGGCTGAGCCAGATTGCAGGTGCTGCTCTGCCTCGGATCGGGACAGGCTTGGCTCCCTGTTAACATGGGGATTTCTGTGCGCCGCCCCACCCAATTCTTGATTCGGGACACATTTGTTTATTCAGAAATGAATCGCATTCATTATTTCTGTTGCAAATTATAAAGGAGCAAAGTTTACCCGAACCATATGCCCCCGATTCTCCAGAAAATTCTGGTACAGGGTGACGGGTAAGAATTAAGACCCGGGATCGGGGGTAGAAGCTGTGCGGATTTGGCGCAGCTGCGGCACCAATAAAGCGGCTGCTTCTCTGCGGCCTGCTGGGTTTTTCCACATAGGAGGGGAATACATGACTTGGTGTTTTGTGAAATGCAGGAGTAATTGTGTCTAATCACGCAATATCCACAAGGGGATTTCTCTTCCTTTTTGTAATCCGTGAGAAGACGAGGTTATAAAGCTACCCTAATTATGCGAGGCTAGTATTTTCATAATTTGGAAGTGGGTCTGGCATTTTCACCAAATAGCCTCTATATTTATGGGGAATTTTAAAAAGAACAATTAAATACGTATGTTAAACGGATGGAGGACGACAATAGTTTCTATTCTTTTCTCCCTTCGAAGAGAACTGGAATCTTTCAGTTTATAATATGCATGGATATGGCTGGATTTACAACAGTTTTTAAAAATTATTATTTCTGCTTTATTTTTTCTCAGTGATATTGATTGAAATATAAATAGTTCATTTCGATGGGGCAAGGTACCAAATACAAAACCATCCATTTTTGTGATTTGCAAGATATAAATGTAAAATATGCATTTAATGCATTGAGGTGTACTTAATTAACTGTTAATTAAGTGCTAAATATTTATATCTGGCTTGCACATGCATGCAAATCTTGGCATTGAGAGAAAGCAGACAGAAATGGTTCAGTCTGGGCCATGACTCCATGTGCAGTCTGCGTAACTGGTGAATGACTTGGCTGGGG
>JAODLD010000002.1:13890541-13903850 GCA_026781065.1 Mormyrops boulengeri
AAGTAAGGGTTTCTTGAAATGAAGTCAAGTTTTCAAGATATGAACAAGTCTTGATTTCAAGAAAGTTTGCAATGATCATGGCGTGGGAGACAGGCATGCAAGTCCATGGCCCGAAAACCATGACCTAAAATGGATGCCAGCTGCGGCGGGGGGGCCGGCGGCAGGTGGAGGGAGGCACAGCCGAGGCTGGGCGGGGCCACGGCTTGTGGCTATTTGGGGGTGGGGCACATGGAGGCGACAGGGAAGTCTGCCTGGGGGCTGATGCCGTTGCCTAGGAAACGGAGCATCTGGGGCTAGAATGGTAGCCGGTTGCAGGAGACGATAACAAACAGGAGCTATTACAGCAAACGACAAAGGGGGGCTATTTCAACAATAACGCTGCTGACTCACCATAGCCATTAATACCCCAGGAGAAGCTTCTTCGAGTTCAGGAGACGTCTGTTTAGCAAGATGAGCAAATAAGTGAACGTAGACGTGGTAAATATGGCCCGAAATCCTAAAAAAAGGCAAAGGCTTTCAGGCAGAGCTGGATAGTTCAGGTCCAGAAAGTAAAAATCCAGACCAAGATTTTGTCTCAACCAAAAACTTCAGAATAAAGTATCACAGTTACAGAGTGCTCAACTAATGAAGCAAAATCTTGGTCTGGATTTGTACTCTATGGACGTGATCTATCCTCTTCTGGTTTCAGGAAGCCTCAGGGTAGAATGTGACAAATGCTATGGTACATTGTTCATTAAGGGTGTCTGACGGACCAGCTCAGAAGAAGCTGAGAAGGTCGTCAGGTAGGACGGGAGGTCAGGTGAACAAAATAAGGGGCGGGTGTTAGGAAAGGGCAAGTGAGGGGCCTTCTGAGCAAAAGAGTGATCACAGTACAACTTTGATCGTCTTACATAGTGTGGTTATCAAAAAAATAACCTGTAAATGATTTTGTCCATTACAAAGCCTGACAGTAGACAGAATCCTGTGATCAGAGATAATGAAAAATCGCATCTCACTCCCCCTTCCTCTGATTATGGCCATGCCCAAAGTGTTCCAAAAACAATAAAGGAAAAAACACATTAGTCGGGTGTTCATTCATCCTTTAAGGCTCTGTGTTACAGACACCTAAAGGCTCTTCTTAAAATTTTTTTTGAAGTATCTGGGCGTATATTTCAGTACCCACTGGTTCCTGTTTTTCTGCTATGAAACAGTTTCAAGAGCTCCTCCTCCTCGGTGAGTATTAAAAGACAGATGACCGTAGCGCTGTCAGGGTGAATGACAACGTGAGCGGCGTATCTGCTCTCCCCTCCGCATACCGGGCAGTGTCTTCCTGGTTGGTTCTCCATCCACGACTGCCGGTAAGGCTTCTGATGAGCTCGTCTCCTGTAATAATAACAATAGAGTGTATTTATATAGCACCATTCACAAAATAAATGTTGCTTGACAAGTAGGAGAAACACCATCCAAGCATTTAAGGAAATGTTCAGGAAGTGGTTTAAGGAAGTGGACCGTGAAGAGCTATTGTGTTTGATTATGGGTGTCTGTCAGACGTCTGTTTTTGTGGAGAGTTCTTTGGGCTCATGTGTTCTCTTTTCCTGGATGGTATGATGGCTTAATGGATAATATCGCTGTCCCGCACTTTGGGGGTTGTGCAGGTTTAAAGCTGGCTCTGGGTCTGGGGGAGGTTGTCATATGTTCGCCCATTTCCTTCGGGTGCTCATAGCAAAATTTGTGTCTCCCCCATGTGAATGACCCTGGAGATGGATTGGCACCCCACCAGGGAATAACCCACTCCATCTCATATGGTTCCCACGGCCACAAAAGTGGTTACTAAAAACAGATGAATGGGAAATGTCTTCCACTTTGGTGTTCGAGATACCTTTTGCGGGTGCCTCCACAATAGTGCTCAATCTCTGTTTATATTTGCCCTGAAAAATGCGTTTCCTTCAGCATATTGCACAAGAATTACCATGCATACACTGAGCTTGCATGTATGTTCATGAAACATGTTACCAGTTGATACCAGCTGATGGTCCGTGAACATTCCTCTAACCAATGACCTGTTTCGCCCAGGCCTCACGTTTGCCCCAGCTGAGTTATGCTGAGTGAGGGCTTCCTGTCTGTGCTCAGGTATAAGAAGGAGGCGGTGGACAGGACACCCCCAAGCCCTGGCACCAGAGGTACCCACACCTGCACTCGCCCTGTCGAGGTCACCCCTGACCTCGTAAGGCTAAAATGTGTCAAAGGTGAGGGAAAATTTTTTTGTAAGTTATGAAAAGCAATGAAGATAAACAGTGTAATTCAGTTTGATGCTAATCATTTTCCTTGCTTGGTTCTTGGTACTTCATGTAAAGGCAAAGACAAGCCACCAGGCATGTCAAAAGTTGTGGAGAACCTGAGCTCCGAGGCGTTGGCCCAGCCAAGCCCCGCCCTCTCCATCCCTGGCACCGAGGGTCACCCCTACTGGGGACTGGAGCTCTACCGCTCCTGGTGCTGCCCCAGCTTTTGCAAAGATTACCCTGATCTGCAACTGAGAGGGGACCTCATTGGGGTCAAGGCTTCTGAGAGCCCCGCTCTGGACGATAAGGCCTACGGGGGCCCATTTCTGAAGTCCGAGGATTTGGCCGAGATGGCGCCCCTGCTGCTGGAGCCAATCTTCTTAGATCAACAGTGTGATGTGGCGCCTCTGGCTGGAGAGGCAGCAGACAGCAGTATCATCCTGGCAGGGGAGCCGCCATTTGATTCGATGCTCAACAGCTACCTTGAGAACAAGCAACTGGAGGTCTACTTGCAGCACCTACAGGACATGCTGGCCCGGGGGGGCTCTTCACCCAGCTGCATGCTCCCTCCCAGCCTGGCCTCCCCTAACCTGGCCCCGTCCACACCAGCCCTGTCCAGCCCTCTCCAGTTCAACCAGCATCAATCCACAGAGCCTAGTGCAGTGGGTCGCCCGGCCACCCAGTCCGACACTGCTGTCAGCTCCCACTTCAGCTCTCCTGTGCTACGTATCTCCAACTCTGACCCGGGGAAGAGGCAGGCTACTCTCTGCCACTACCACCTGCAGGCGCCGTGCTCTACGAAGCCAGGTCAAAATCCAAACCCTCGGTGAGAACCATGCTTCATTTGGCTGGTAACTCTGGAAACATCCCAGATAAGTTCAGGTTTCATTCATATAGTTGCTGACAGTAACTAGAAGTAGCTAACTAGATCACAGGTACACAGACACAGACCTTCCTTAAGGAGGAACAGTCCAGATCATAATAGACCAGTATTACTCTAAACCAGTGTTTCTCAAACCAGTCCTCGGGGACCCCAAGACGGTCCACATTTTTGCTCCTTCCCAACTCCCAGGGTATTGTGAGAGAGCAAAAACGTGGACTGTCTGGGGGGTCCCCGAGGACTGGTTTGAGAAACACTGCTCTAAATGGTTCTTTGAGGCTTGAAAAGGCCCCCCACATTTGAACATGATGTTACTTCCTGTCTACTCAGAATTCTGCACTATTTCCTGTTTCTTTTGTGTGACTTGTAAGTGGGCAAGAAGTTAGACATAGTTGTGTGACACATGACATGTCGTTTGTGATGTCTGGGGAACTGCATGTGCAGGAAGTCATATTTCTGGAACAGTAGAACACTAACCATGAACAGTAGAACACGCAAAGCAGGAAGAGAAATCGATACCGTTTCGTATGAATGGTTCATCCTCCCTACAGCTGGAACCGCGTATTCTTCCCTGAATTAAACAAATTTAATCGTGGCAGTCACGCAAACACGAAGCCACGAGGATGGAGAGATGGGGAAAACGGGAACCTGTACAAGAAAGAAGAAGTTTGCTGGATCTCATTCTTTGTAAAACAAGATGCCTGTGGTTTACAAGATTATAACAGCCCTGTATTTTAAGAAATGTGACACTATCCCATTAATTTAGTCATTGTGATTTAAATGTTATATATAGTGTACATAGATATGTAGCCTATGTGTTTTACAAAATAAATACAATTGTCTTGATGTAAAATATCTATTCTCTTTTCATTTATTCCTGTCATTGCCTGTAAAGATATTATTAATTGAGGAAGATTCTATATGAAGTGCTGCATCTCATCTCTGGGACTAGGGTTCGAGTCTCCGCCAGGATTCCATGTGTGTGGAGATTTCATGTTCTCCCCATGTCGTTGTGGGGTTTCCTCAAGGTACTCTGGTTCACACCCAAGTCCAAAAACATGCTGAAGTTAATTGGAGTTACCATTTTGCCCACAGGTGTGCATGTGTGAGTCTGCCCTGTGATTAGTTGGTACCCCATCCTGGCTTATTCCCTGCCTGTAGCCTCTAGGATAGACTCTGGACCCCCCACCCACCCATTAGACAAGCAGATACAGAAAATAGATGGATGTAAACATTTAATCTGTGCCGATAAATGGCCAAAACAGCATTCCAAAGGCGTACGGCATAGAGTAAGCATATCTTTTTGTAAACGCCTGCCATCTTCTGTCTCATTTTGGTATTGCGTCAGTTAAAAAAACCCCAATTACTGAATCAGCCTCGATTTTAATACACTGTGAATAGAACAAAGTTTAGTAACTCAGAATTTTCGGGCCAAAAAGGACAGAACAGTTTTCCTGAGTTGGCTATAACCAGCGAAATAAATTGCCGTGTAAAAAGGTTGTTTTTAGTATATCATTTATTATTTTCAAATTTACTGATTCAGAGCACCATATGCTAACAGGGATGGTACACAGCCAATCTCTACCAGTGATCCTGCTATCCAAATATTTTCTGATGCTCACATCCTCATGTTGTTTAAGTCTACGTAAGGACTTCAAGTCAAGTCAAGTGGGGCTTTATTGTTAAGGCAACCATATCCAGTACACTGCATACGGTGACACAAGATTTCCCCGGACCACAGTACTAGCCTACATACACAAGGCTACAGTTGAGCAATGCAATAAACGCCTGGCGGTGAAGTTTGTAGGGGGAAATCCTCCGCTAAAATGAGCCACGACAGTGTTCCTGAGTAAAACCAATGGAATAGATTGTCATGTAAAAAAGTAATTTTCAGTATGTAATTTATTAATCGCAAGAAATAATTTCATCCGGAGCAACATGTGGTAACGTGGTCGGTGCAATCCACACTGGTCAGTCAACTATCAAAACACTGTACGAATCTCAAATATTAGGATGGGGGCGCTGGTGGCAAAGTTTGCCGGGCTGAGGGCGGGGGCATCGCTTGGTAATTCGGCACCCCCTCAGAAGACGACGCCCCCTAGGCGGCCGCCCATGTCATTTAAAGGGTTCACGGGCGCCAGGGCTGGACTCGCAACAAAAAGCAGCCCCCGTTGGATATTTTCTCGGCTACTGGGTCGTATATTTTTTCCTGTCGTGATCATGTATGATATATAATGCTGGGGCATCGGGGAAGAACTTCCAGAATTTCTCACTTGCCGGTCTGCGCCCAACCGGTACTGCTCTATGACTATGTAAGGGATATTATTGGTCTGGTGGCTTTGAATGAGTACGCATTTGATACCCGCTTCAGCGTCACAAAGTAACAATGTGCAAACTCAATATCTCAATATGAAAGATCGGATGTTTACGCTAGCAACTATTTCCAAGTCCACACATCCTGATATTTTAAGTCTACATTAGGATGCTTCAGATATGCATTAAGTATAGTTAGTCTTTTCTATTTCTTTTTGATCCAGTTTGCCAATACTACAGGTCTCTATTGAAAATCTTCGCTTATCATATTCTTCTGTTGGGGCATGAAAATTAACGCTTGCAGTGACGTTAAGAAAGTATAATGCGTTAGGCGCTAAAACTTTAAAATTAAAGCGAATGGATTTTAAATGGATTTTGAACTTTGATAAGCAATTTTTCACAACCCAATGTTTAGTTTTTTTGTACTAGCTTTCATCTAAATTACTCCAGATCTTTATTTCCAGCCCTGAATATAACAATCTTCAAACCAAGGACATGGTGGAGGGGTCTTGGGGTAGTTGGTTATTTTAGCCTCCCCCTCAGCTCTGGCCTGTGGTGTTCACACTGCTATAGTGTGAACGGTGCCAGTGGTCTTTAAAGGCCTTTTGCTGCCGGTTATGTCCCACTGCTAGCTAAGTGATTCCTGCGCTTATTACCATCTGGGTGCTTCTAAAATGGGATGTACAGCTAGGGGGACAGGTTCGCTATGGGAACCCCTGGGCATGCTCCTGGCCCCCTCCTCTCTACCTGGCTGCTTCCTTTGCTCCACCCTCCACCTTGCCCCAAATTCTGAGTCTTCAGGCCACCCCTGTGGGTCTCCCCACCTGGCTGACCCTCCTGAGCATCGACTCCCAGCCTGCATGGGGCTTGGTGGAGGCTTTTCTCATCACTGGGCATGAATACCAGTGGGGCAGCTGCCACACCATATCAGTTGTCGTTAAAGGATAGCTGGCCTCTTGTACATTAAACGGTAACGTGAAAAATATTTGCAGGAAAATCTTCAAACTCGGGAAACAGGCCTGTCCTATTTGTGGCACTAAGGTGCTGCAAACATTTCCGCAGGATCGGTAACAAGCAGCTAAATTAGCATGAGATATTAAATATCAGCTCGTTGCTACTTTGAAAAATGATGAATGAAAGTTAGTGTGGGAGCTTAGCCATCTTAGGAAGGACTGTCTGATGTGAGATCTTTGAGATCTTCCTGTATAAATCCTCCCCCCGATCTCCTGGCTCGTCTGGAGCTTCCTCTTCCTCCTCACCTCCACAGCGTAGCACTTCTGCAGCTCAGGGGGGCGACCACTTTAGGTCCACTTTACGATTTTGCATGTCCTGGCACATCTGTTGATGCAGCGGAACGGCCTGCAGCCTTTAAAGGAGAAATGAATCCCAAAGAGGTATGAGAACACTTTTCGGCATGCAGTCCAAATGTATTTAAAGCTGCAGGTTTTACCGCTGCATCTCAGATCTCAGGCTACACTTCCGTCCTGAGAGCGGTGAGGACCCCAGACTTTTTTCAGGTGTCCCTCTTCATCCTGCATGGACTTATTAATATACCTGTAACTCAGTGAGACTCCTTTCTCTGTCTTTTTTGCTGTCCAGCCACATTATTCTGGTGGGGGGGTTGATCACTTACCTCCTCAAAAATCTCTACATGGCACTGCTGCTGTAAACAGCATTTTCCCTAAAACCCCTGTGTATTTGGAGATGTACGTGCCCCCCTGCCTGCCCCAGAGGGTCGCAGTTTGGGGGGGGGGGGTCAGTTTAGTCACTACAGCTGCCAGGTACAGGCATGGATATCATATCCCCTCACCCCCTCTACTCAACGTGGTGGGGGAAACATCCAAGCAAATCCATACATTTATGTAAACCATAATTCTTACCTATCTATTAAATTATTGAAATTGAATTAAATTTTGTGGGATAATTTATGTCGACATCTGCACTTTCGTACTTTTTTACTTTTGCAGTTTTGTGATGTCAGTTAGCGCCGTGAGCGTTGCCTTCTTACTGAGACCATGAAGAAGTACGTGGAGGCCAACATATCCCAGAAGTCCACCACCATCGACTACTTCCTGAAGATGGGGAGCAGTGTCAGTGAGACTCTGATCATTCAGGATGTCTGTGTGCTGGAGCTGGTTATCTGTCTGTTTCACAATCCTCCTCTGCCTCTTCTGAAGGGCCCACGGTAGGTGGACTGCGTCCGTCCGACAGCTAAGCTAATTCGGCCTGCTTACTCCGCCTTGGCTTCCTCTTCCTTAGAGCCCATTATCATCTACAGGGATCTTCTGCAGATAGTCTTTTTCCTGGTCTTCTTTGATGTGCTGCATCAGAAAGGCCTCCTGCATTGTGCTGGACTCCTCCCAGCCCTCATACGGATTCTTTGCACTGCTCCCATCTGGCAGACGCTACTGCAGCATCAAAACCCGATCGACCACACTGCGAGAGAGCTTTATCCGACAAGCCGTCAGACTCCTCAACATGCTGCCTGCCCTCCCACCCCCACCCTCACACACACCTGAACCGTGAACTATGACTTTACTTACACCTCTGCACTTTACACATCACTGTTCTGCACATGCTGCTACATGCACAAGAACTGTGCAAAACTGCACTTTTCTAAAAATACTGTCCTTGTAACTTATTAAACTGTTGCTAATCATTTGCACACATATGCACACAAAATTACATTACAGTATTCAAATATAATGTTTCTCTGCTGCTGAAATACTTGCGCATATTCTGAATACCTCCTTAAATAATTGCATAATTTCCATGTTAGCTTAGAGTTTATGTTTATAGTTTGTTAATGTATGTTTATTCTCTGCGCCTATTTGTACTGTAAGAACTGAAGCCACGTCGACTCGTCTCACTGTATACATGTAAATAGCTGAGATGACAATAAAATTCACTTTGACTTTGACTTCATCTCAGATTTCCCTGAGAGGTACTTCCTGTCGTGCTCTTTTCAATCTTTGTGCAGGTACAGAAGGCCGCCACTCAAGATCTCTTCTGCACTGCAGTAGCATTTTAGCATTTTAGCATAGCCATAAAGGAATCATGATCAGAAGCAGCAACAGGTTGCACCACACTTAGCAGGACTTTTGGAAGTGACAATAATAAACATGGCGCCCCCTAGAGTCAGTCAATAAATGCGTACAGATGAGTATGAAGGTAAAAATAGCCTGATTTTGGAAAATGCTCAATACATTGTATCATATTTATGGGTGGCTTTGTTGGTAATACTGTGACTGGTGGTTCAATTCCTACACACCAATGAAGTGTGTGTGTGTGTGGGAGTCATGTATGTATTATATTGTGGGGACCAACTATTCCCATAACGTGATTAAAAACCTGTTATTTTGATGTTGTGGGGATCACTTTTTTGGTCCCTATATTTTATAAAAATCTGTGACTGCAATCAGGAAACTAAGCCTGCAAAAAAATCTTTTGTTATGTTTGGTTACAGTTGGTTTAGGTTAGGGCTTAATTAAAGGCTGTCATACCTAATCTGTGTGTTCCTCTGAGTACTGCAGTTACTGCAGTGTAAAATTATGATGTTAGGTGAACTGGCATCACTAGCCCATGCCTGAATCCGGCACTGCACCAGTGCATCAGCAGCTGGGTAATATGGGGGAACTGGCCAGCAGGGCATGGTAATAACCCATAATGCAACTCTCCCACGGTGATGCAGATCTCAGCTGCTGTACTGTAACGTGATGTTTTGATGTGTTAAAAGCAAAATTATACATGCATACAAATATCTAAAATTAGTATGCTAAGTATCTGTAAATTGCTCTGGATCATATTAGTAATAGACAAACTAATTAATATTAGACAAATTAATGTTATGACATCTCATCCTATTACTTATAATACCCAGTCTCACTTCATTTTACAGCGTGTTAAGAACTTGGCATAGATGTAGATTTCAGGATTCCTTGGAAGTTCAGAAGTTCATAATGTCCAGCAGGGGGCGCCGTTTTACTGTGCCACTAAACGCGGTCGAACATTCCTAAGTGCGGCTCTTAGAGGATGAGACCGGGCGGTCTGTTTTCTTCTTGGAATCGGTTTGAAAATGTAAAAAATCTGAGTCGACATTAATGACACAGGCTACGTTAGTATAACCCGGTAGTTCAGTTTAAATTACACAAACTACGGAATGCTGACAGGTAGCAGTAATTCCCATGTACACAAAAGGCACAGCGGGGGCTTAGACTTGAAAGTCTGGGTTGTCATTCATGGGAAGGGGGGTTGTACCTTAGCATGTCTCTGTCCTCATGGTCCAAACTGATATGGAAAAAATCTTGCAGACTCTCTTTGTCAAACCCATGTCTACGCTGGAATGTTTAGCAGATCCAAAGCTGAGCCCTGTTTCCAGAGGAACTGGACAGCATAGGGCAAATCCTCTCTGGGTAAGAGGGCGGTGTGACGGCCATCTCAGGGGCATCTTAACAAAAAGGGATCTCCAGATTTTAGGACGTTTCTCATCAAATGAAACTAGATATTTTTAGCAGGGTGCTAAGGTTTTTTCACCATTTTATTTATTATTATTTTTTAAAAATGTACTCCATTTCCATTTCCTTTGAATTTGAGATCCAAACCAATAGAAGTCTGAAGAACAAGCATTTCTTTTCCATTTCTATTTATTTTTAGAAGATAGGAGAAAAGTCTCATAGGTGCTGATAAACATAGCCTCAGGTGTATATGCCTGACTAAGATACAGTGACGGGTGCAGTGACAGGCTCACCAACCGCAGACAGGTACAGACAGAGACTCATTCACTGCAGGCAGGTACAGACAGACTCACTCACCGCAGACAGGTACAGACAGAGACTCATTCACTACAGGCAGGTACAGACAGAGACTCACAAACTTCAAGGCAGGTAAAGACAGAGACTCACTCACTGCAGACAGGTACAGAGACTCACTGCAGACAGATACAGACAGAGACTCACTGCACACAGGTTGGCTACAGAGAAGACTACAGATTCATGTGTGGATATTTTGCATTGTGCGACTGCAAGAAGTGTAAAAGTGAGAAGTGAGGGAGGACTCGTCCGCAGGTAACAGCGCTCATGGTTGGCTGACAGTGCAGCAAGCTTGCAGTGGGAGTGAGCCGGGAGTGCAGTGGGAGTGTGCCGGGAGTGCAGTGGGAGTGTGCCGGGAGTGCAGTGGGAGTGTGCTGGGAGTGCACAATGTGGCCTGGGGGATTTAAGCAGATTTGTTCTGCTCAACAAAGCAAAGTGCTACATGTCACTGGCGTTCACTGTAACCACTTATTAAATGGACGCTGAATTATAACTGTCCTCCTCCAGTAACCCACCTAATTAGTTGTAATTTTGCTCAAATTACAGGGAAGCCTGAGACCTTTCCTTCATTTTTTGCGGCGCCTTGTCAGTCGCGATGCGCATCGCGGTTGCAAATTACGGAACACCGGGTGAATGTGTTGGTACACTGATATCGACTGGGTGTTATTGTCGTACTCTCAGCTCTCCCACGACACCACACCTCACCACCATCCGTGTAATTTAACGGCACCTCTCAGCGTTGATGAGGATCAGCACTTCCTGCCCCCACTGTTTTAAATACGCTCATCTCATCCGCGGTCTTCGTCTACAGACGTCGTCCATCCCAGGGAAACGTTAAACAGTAAACGCCGCTGTGCGCTTCTATTAATGAGCCATACATAATCACCAAATAGTCTCCTCTGGTTGTCAATGTGCAATTTTGTGGCAAAATTATTCACTGTTCTTTATACAGCATCCTCAGACCCTGGCCTCAACCTAAACCCCCCACCCCATCAAAAACTGGTGTTGGGTGAGGGCAGATCCAGCAGATCTCAGTTCTAGTGTGGACACATAATGAAAGGAACCCCCCCCATCTCCCCAAACCCCAGCTTCTCCCTAAAGTCTATCTGTGAAGGCTCTCCATGTACTTCAGTAGACAGTGGTCTTTTCCAGTGTTGTTGATTAACTGTGGCTGGTCTGCTCTGCATAGCTCGGTCTTTGTCATACTCTTACTGAACCTGTAAGAATATTTATAGTTGCTATTCTACATTTTGGGTAAAGGATTTATTTTCTTGTGATGCCTCTTTGCTTCAACAGATTCTTCTTATGAAGCAACCCGATCTGCACCTGACCCGTGTGGCTGCCGGTCTGAAGGCATCGGCATACAGACAGTTAAATACGTTGAGCTGAAGCCGGGAGAGAAGGTTAAATGCTGGACATGGCTGACAGCTTCAGGAGGCCAACAAGTCAATGTCAAACCATTAACACCAGGAAAAACAGTTTTGTTTTGTTATCAGAAAAGTTTTGTTTCTTGACAAACGCCTTGAAGAGACCTTCTCTTTAGGACTGTGAAATGAGCGGTTGGACCCAGACTGTTTGCCAAGTTGTTTCCGCATAATGGGGGCCGTGTGTCCCGAAACCGTTGTCAGCTTCCATTAAAGGCGAAAGGCATGTGGAGCACTTCAAACCAGCTTTCAGAACAAACACTCCTTTCATAAATCAAAACCCGATTTCTATCCCCGGCACTGGATTCCACAGTGACATATACGATGATGACAGCTGTGATTTTAGAAGCATGTGAAACTGCAAGAAGAGTCATTGGAGTGGCTTATTCATGTGCCGTGGGACGGCAGAGTAAACAGGGGAGGCCCCTGGCCCTCATATGGTGTTGATCTGTAGGCTGTGGAAGGTGAGATCTTTGGTGGCGCCGAAGGTGGCTGTTAAAAGGTCGCAATCAGCCGTTATATCTTGGGGCTTAAGCTTCAGGATCATGGCGCAGATTTGAAAAAATTGTAACACTAGTGCTTTGAGGAAACCTTGATGTCTATCTGAGATGAGATGGGTGGGCTTCCTTCACAGAGTGGTGTTTAGACACTTGTAAAACGGAAAAGACATCTTGGGTTTTACCCAATGAGACCTCGGCACTGGAGGTTACAAGCGGAACATGTGTGGAACCAGCGACGTACATGAAGATAAGACCTTAAACAAGCATGAGGTTTGACTGCTAAGTTTGATTCCATGCTCGGGTCTAAGATGGGGCTGAGGGGGTCATCATCCACACAGAATCTTCTTGTGCCCCTCCTGGAAGTGTTTGGCCAATCAAAAAACCTTTTTTTAGTACTATCTCAATTTTGGCCGCTTTTGTCATATAGAATTCTATGCTATACGAAAACCATAAGCTTGTATCAACGCTTTTCCTATGAATGAGAAAGTATCAGATAAGACTGGGTCAATGCCAGAGCCAAATGTCTCGTTGCCCCCGGTAACAGGCCTCATATATCAGTCATGATACTTCATTGTTTGACTGTTGGCTCATTAGGTCCTAGCAAATGATTATTGTGTGAGGGAATTTTGAATTGATCACTTTTATTTCTGTACTTTGGCTTCTAATAGTAATAATTATTATTATTATAATAGTAGTCAAAGTCAAGAGTCAAGTGAAGCATCCTTATTGTCATCTTCAGCTACATGACCCATGCGTCATGCCTCAAGCGCTGAAATTAAATTAGTGTCATTGGTCATAATGCAAGAAAACAGCGATAAAGTATAAAATTCAATAGGAAAGACATTCAAACATTGACTATCGTGCAATTTTAACATGACATACGGAGACTTGGACATACAATATCCAATGTCATACAAAATACAGTCAGAAATAAAGTTGAAAAATAGCCAGGTCACAGTGCCCATGCTAGCTGCTGTCCACTGCCAAAAGCACCTACACTGGGCATGTGAGCCTCAGAACTGGACCATGGAGCAACGGAAAATGGTGGACTGGGCTGATGAGTCACGTTCCCACGGCTGGACATGTATGTCATTTACCTGGGGAAGGGATGGTACCTGGATGCACT
>JAODLD010000002.1:13904143-13914732 GCA_026781065.1 Mormyrops boulengeri
GATCTCAATCTGATCAAGTATCTGTGGGATGTGCTGGACAAACAAGCCTGATCTATAAGGGCCCATTTCACAAGTTACAGGCCTTAAAGGATCTGCTGCTAATGTCTTGGTGCCAGATACCACAGGACACCTTCAGAGGTCTTGTGGAGTCCATGTCTCGATGGGACAGAGCTGTTTTGGAGCCACCAGGGAGACCTGCACAATATTAGGCAGGTGGTTTTACTGTTGTGGCTGATCAGTGTATATGTAGTTCTGTAAATGAGTAAAGAGTTGTATGGACAGGAATGCACGGTAATGGTTTTTTATAAAATGATGATAATATGCAGTACATATTTCAAAGTTTTTGTGGCTGTGGAAGATAGCCCTGGACGTTTGGGTTGGTTTTAAAACGGCATCAGTTCCTGCTGGTCACACGCAGGCCTGTGGTAGCAGTTTCACTGACGCCTATGTCAAAATGCCGAGTGACAGTCACTCTCCAGCTCTTGGAAATGACGGGCGCGCGGCTGTAAGGTGGAAACCCCATTATGGGAGCGGCAGTGACTCGGCTGACAAAACTGGCGGCAATCCCATAAAGCCGGCTGTCACTCAGCGCACTCATTTTCGGTGTGGGGGAGGCCACCCTCCCGTGTCTGAATGCTCCCACGCAAATACGACTGTTATTAGCGCTTGCCGTTTGACTGTCTCCCGCTGGTCTCGGCCTCTGGGCCGCACTGCTGTCAGGTCGGGTTCAGGTGCTTGAAGGGTTCTGCTTCTCCTCACAATCAGGTCTGGATGTCGGTGGCGCTCAAATGGAAGCGGTAGTTGGATCCGTGAATAATTGTTATGTAAGCAAAGTAGTTGGAAAGTTAGCAGAGGACCATATATACCCCAGTTAATACTTACTTCACTTATTGTGCTAAAGGCAGTATTTGACAGTGAAAGAAAATGTCTAAAGCTAATTATATGGGTAGTAAGTGTATATGTGCTCAGAAAACAAACTCAATTTAACATATGCAAATTAGCAGTGACAATAAAAACTAATAAGAATTTCTTCTGTTCTTCAAAATTAACTGTTAACTACTTGGATAACTAGATGAACACCACTTTGCTTGTCAAATCTCTCCTCAAGGGCACCCCAGCCATTCCATGTGTTAAATTTCACCACTAACTAAACTAGTTAGTTAAATAACTCGATGAGGTATTGATTAGCCAAACAACGTGAGGTACTGGCAGACACAATACATACATTGGACAGTTTTTGGACCGTGTGGTTCCAAAACGGGGCATTTCTGTGCTTTAGGGCACAGGGATGCGGCACCCCATACATGAAATCCCTCCCACCTCCTAAGCCGGGTTTTACATTCAGCCCTGTAAGTAAACATGTGGGGGGATTTCAGCAGGTGGGGAACATGAACTGCCTGATGCTTTTTTTGTCGTCAGAGGGGTGCCGTTAATAGACTGAGTCACAGAAGCTTCTGGATTCAAAGCAGTGTGACCACAGAGCTTTATGAGTTTAGGTCTCGGCCTGTCGCACTTTCGTGACACGCCTGATCACTCATTCTCCTGTGTGACGCCCCCAGTGTTCAGTAAAGCCCTCCTCCTTGCCCCCTCTTGCCAGCAAACCCACAGTACGGATAATTCTCCCACCCAAAATAGAAGGCGAGCCTCAGTGCTACCCTGCCCCCCCATTCTTTGGAGGACTGCTGTCCCCCTCCCATCCTGCTCCTCCAGGACTCCTTGCATGGGGCTCATGATGAAGGCGAAGCTCGTGGCCCTGATCGGGGCCGTCCTGGGGCTTGTTGGGGTGCTCTGCTTCCTGGTGGCATTCACCACGGATTACTGGCTGCTGGCAAGCGACAACTGCAGGCCGCGGGCCTCGGCCACCGGCGGCTTGGCAGCGCAGGGGAACACCTCAGAGGTGAGTCACATTTGCTCAGATCCCCCTGCACAGCCTTCTCAGGGCACCTCTGTGGTCACTAAATGTTACTCCTGCTGCACTGTCAATGTAGTGTTACATTTTACCATCTTGCCAAACTACATTAGTGAAAATTTTGCCTAATTCTTTACTGCAGTAGCATTATATTAAACTTTATCAGTAGAAAGTGAATCAGTGATTCAAATCCTTTTTGCCACATGCTTTACTGTAGTACCACTATACAATACTATACTATACTATACTATACTAGTATGTATAGGGTCTTCAACATCTTAAGGGTAGAAAGATCTTTAGAAAGATATTTTGCCACATGCATCACTGTAGTGCCGCTATATTATACTGCCTCATACTATACCTTACCATACCATACCATACTATTATGCAAAGGCTCTTTAACATTTCAAAAAAGGGTACAGAGATCTTTTGCTACATTCTACACCAATCTGGGGCTTAGACCTGTTTTTATGGAGGCTGACAGCTGCAGTATTTTCATCCACAAAAATTTCACGTTGAAAAGTAAAATTTTTAAATAGAATGTTTGGCTGCCATTGATAATAGAGTGTCTATTCTATTGCGTTCTGAATTTTGGTCATAATCACTGGTCAGTCATATATCATCTTACCAAGATGTACACACATTTTCGTCATTTTTAGTTTAATTAGAAAATCAAAATGGCTACATCAAATAGATATCTATGTTCAGGTCCGTAATCAGTTAAAATTGCCCTTCTTGAGCGTGCACGTGTTCGTAAGAAACACTACGCATGAAGCACCAGCACTTCAGAAATGGTTTCTATAGGTGGGTCATAAAGCCACTCAGAAGCCAGTAGTTATGAGATGTGAGAGCAGCAGAGATTAAATCCCGCTCTCTCTCATTCGCCATCCATTTTCGCCGTACCACTGCTACTTTTGTCTTACTTCTATGTTGTCACCGATGTCTGTTCTGCTACTTGTTGTTACTCCCTGTTAGTGGTACCAGTTCTGTCCTAGACTGGTGGCTCAGTGGGTTAGAATACTGTGCCTATGATTAGTAGGTCGCTGGTTTAAATCTTTCACTCGGCAGTGTAATTTTACCATTGGGCCCTTCAGCAAGGGCCCTAAGCCAGGGACTGGCTGACTCTGGTTTCTCTCAGAACAAAATGTACATCACTTCGAATAAAAGCGTACTCTAAATAAATGGAATGTACTGATGAACTGAACTGCATCTAAATCTAAACTGTAATGAACTGATGTACTGAACTGATGGCCTGTACAGTAGGTGCCATGTGAGAAACCATCCTGTTGGGCTACATATGTTTGTCAATAAGCTTGATGTTGAACTTGAGATTGCTGGGGCTTCGGAGAGGAGAGAGTGGACATGGAAGAATCTGTGTGTTCTGACAGAGATGAGAGTTTCTGGCCCTCGGGAACCACGTGGACTGCATACTTGAGTACATCTTGGGCTGATCCAGAGCCAACACAAAACTCGCATGCCATGAAGAGACCAACAGGATACATTACCCCACCCGCACACTGATGGCATCTGTTCCCCCTTATAAGTCTTGTCAGAGGCCAACCCCAGCGCACCCCCCCCCCACCCATCCCTGGCCTCCAGTGGGTGATGTCCGACTTGGCGCTCCTGACCTGAAATACCATTGGTAGCCCATTCCTTACTCCATGTTTTGAAAGTCCCCTCATCCAAAGGATAAATAACAAATCACTTTAATATGTATCTTTTTTTGTCCAGGCAGATGGCAATTAGGATATGAATCTAATGGCGGAAAATCAATTTTTATGGCTAAAAGCATTGATGCAGACATTAAAAAAAAAACCTTTTTCCAATGCTGAGTCATGAGTCAATCTCTCGTTGTCCCTTCTGGGAGACTTGGGGCCAAGTCCTTAAGTGCACCAGTTTGGAAAGACACTTGACCGTTCTTCAAAATAAATAAAGAAGAAACACACAATTTTCCGATGACTGGAAATTCTTTCAAACCTAAAGTGCAAAAAGGGATTAAGAGAAACTAATGAGCTTCATGATTCAGGAATGAGGATAGCCCCTGTCTGTCATGTATTAAATATGAAAACAGTATTATTTACATATAATTATTTTCATTGGCTATCATTTTAGAGCCTCTGGCTGTCATGTCACTGGTCATAGTCTTTGAGTCACTGGCCATTATGTCAGAATCACTGGTTATCATGTCAGAGTCCTTTGTCTTCATGTCAGAGTCACTGGTCATTGCGTCAGAGTCAATGGCCATTATATCAGTGTCATTAGTCATTGTGTCAGAGTCCCTGATCTTTGTGTCAGAGTCACTGGCCATTATATTAGAGTCATGATTCATCGTGTCAGTGTGACTGGCCATTTTGTCACTGTCCTTGGCCTTCATGTTGGAGTCCTTGGTCATTGTGTCATAGTCACTGGCCATTATGTCTGAGTCACTAGTCATCATGCCGGAGTCCCTGATCTTTCTGCCATAGTCACCAGCCATTATGTCTGAGTCACCAGTCATCATGCCAGAGTCCCTGCTCTTTCTGCCATAGTCACCGGCCATTATGTCTGAGTCACTAGTCATCGTGTCTGAGTTCCTGATGATTGTGTCAGAGTCCTTGGCCTTCATGTTGGAGTCATTTGTCATTGTGCCAGTCTCTGGTCATTGTGTAAGAGTCACTAGTCATCGTGTCAGAGTCCATGGCCTTCATGTTGGAGTCACTAGTAATTGTGTCAGAGTCACTGGCTATTATTTCAGAGTCACTAGTCGCTGTGTTAGTGTCACTGGCCTTCATGTTGGAGCCACTGGTCATTGTGTCAGAGTCACTGGCCATTATGTCAGAGTCACTAGTCATGCCAGAGTTACTGGCCATTATGTCAGAATCACTAGTCATCATGCCGGAGTCCCTGCTCTTTCTGCCATAGTCACCGGCCATTATGTCTGAGTCACAAGTCATCGTGTCAGAGTCCCTGATCATTGTGTCACAGTAACTAGTCATCCTGTTAGAGTTCCAGATGATTGGGTCAGAGTCACTGGCCATTATGTTAGAGCCATTAATCTTCATGTCAGAGTCCCTGGCCTTCATGTTGGAGTCACTAGTTATCATGTCAGAGTCCCTGGTCATTGTGTCAGTGTCACAGGCCATTATGTCAGAGTCGCTACTCATAGTGTCAGAGTCCCTGACCATGGTGTCAGGGTCCCTGCTCATTATGTCAGAGTCCTTGATCATTGTGCTGCCCTCAGTCTAACAGCTATGAATGAAACTGATCTTGTGACAGCAGCGTAAAGCACTTCCCCTAGACTGTGTTAAAGGTGTGTTATTTTTGATGAGCACACCCCATGTGCTGGCCAGACGCACACACCTCCATCCGACATCTGAGGTTTTCCTCGTTGTTAAACCCATTTATATGCTCAACGTGTTACACGTGTCACAAACTACCACAAACTGATTATCTGCCATTCTGGAACCCGATTACAAGGATCGTAAACGCCGCACATTCTGACCCACCCCACCGTGAGAGTGTAAACCCTTAATGCTGGAACTGTGAAATCAGGTGCAGCTGAACATGACACCATTTGTGCAAGTGACCATATAAGGGGTAGCATGTGGTTAGTTTTCCCAGTGACCGCAAACACTGGGGCTCCCTATCAATGGGGTGCCAGCTGGGGGGGGGGGGGTTCCATTAAATTGCCCCACACTCATGTTAAAATGGGACAGTTAGAGTCAGTCGAGGAATGGGATTGAAAGAGTGATGCTCGAGGTCCTGGGGGGACATTTAATGCTGACAGACTGGGGCTGGGGAGACATGTAATTGAGTTGGGCGATAGAGTCTGATTTTTAACCCCGTCACAGAAAACAGAAAGAGATGCTGGACACTGTGACAGCCGCCGAAATCTGTGAGTGCCGGCGAGGGGCCGTGCGGCGGTCTGGGAAGGCGGGATCCGAGGGTAGGGTGGAGGGGGGGTTTACGGGGGCTGTTGTTTATTAGCAGCCAGGTCAGCAGCCAGGGGCTGCAGGGAACTGGGTGGTAAATGACCAGAAAGGGCCAGAATGGAAGGGCTTTGAGCAGAGCTGTCAACTTAGTTACCCAAATTCCTTTGGTGAAACACTATGGGGGATTGTGGGAAATAGAAAGCAACAAACAAATAATAGTAATAATAATAAAATTAATAATAATAATACGAATAATAAACAGGAGTGTTTTTCCTGACCAGGAAGTAAGAGCAGGAGATGGACGTGCGAATTAGCAGGGGAACTGAAAAGCCCCTTAACCCTTCTGCTTGCCTACCGTGACCGTGACGTTCGATCTGCCCCCTTTGGGGCTTTCCCTCCTGGCTATCATCTGCAGCCATGGTGAGCAGAATGTGTGATAACGGCGACTCCAGCCGGTAGCAGAATGGCACTACCATTCATTTGGCACCATCAATCACGCTGTGACAGCCCTGGTGAGGAGGCGGTGTGTAGCGTGCGCTTCATACACCGCTGGCCAGATCCACTTTATATTCAAAGCGTGTGCTTGGCTCCAGTTTTCACTGCCGCAAGGTAGAGAAGCACTGCTGGTGTTTAACCTCCTTCCCCCGTGCTCCCTCTCGTGGGTACCAGGTGTCGATGCTCACTGGAGGTTTGCAGCAGCCAGGCATTGATGACACACTGGGATAGTTTAACCACCCCCCGCTCTGTTTCAGACACTGCCAGTGACTGCCGGCCCCATCCCGCCTCCCTTCGTCGTACATCACGAGGGTTTCTTCCGCTGGTGCAGGTTTGAGGGAGATGGTTCCACCCACATCCTCTGGGCAGTCCTGTTCAGTGAGTGACTGTGACATGGCCAAACTGACCATCAAGAATAATAGCGTGTAATAACGTGTGGACTCAGACTGGCAGGTAGACGGACAGACAGACAGGACACTAGAAACAGGCAGTGTGTGGAGTAGTCACTCCCGATCTTTTAATGTTTGTGGCCCGATCAGTATCATACTAAAATAAAATTCCATTGATGGGTGGGGGGGGCAGATCGATTGACGATTCTATTAAGTCCTAAAATTTTAAGTTTAACCATTTACATTTTATTTACATGCAAACAGATGATGTGAATGTGCAGGGTCATAAACAACTGAAAATGCTACTCTTAACCAATACCTCCACAACACCCCCATCTTCCCACTGCATGGTGGACAGACCTGGGACCGGCGACAGATCCGTACCAGTCTGCGGACCCAGGATTGGGAACCCCTACTCTACAGCATACAGACAGACAGACGGACAGACAGACAGATAAATGGACACTCAGATGGACAGAGACAGAGAGACAGATGGATGGACAGACAGACAGATAAATGGACAGTCAGATGGACAGAGACAGAGAGACAAATGGATGGACAGTCAGACGGATAGAGACAGAGAGACAAATGGACAGACAGATGGAGAAACAGATGGACAGAGAGACAGGCAGAAGGATGTACAGTAACATAGTGGGGACACACAACACAAATACTGAAGCAGAAATAGGCCGACTAACTATTAAGAATAGTCACAGCAAATAAATGAAATAAAGGTCACACAGAGAATTGTCAACAGCTAATCTGTTGTGATAAATGTGCTTTCAGCCAGGCAGCCGGCCCCCAAAGTCTGTGTCACCGGCTATCTCTTTCCTCTGCCTGTCACGGTGGGACCGGTTCCTCACCCAAATTATGACACCACGGCAGGTGAGTGTCACGCCCCGGGCCGCTGGCTCCGTGCTGCAGCGGCACGTTACAGATCTGATGCTCATCTGCCCCCTCCACTCTGCAGTGTTCCGTGGGTTCTGGACTGTGCTCATGGTCCTCGCCGTCTCCATGAGCCTTTCGGGGGGGTTCCTGCTCGTGTGTGCGGTGCCCTTTACCAGTGCCCGGCTCTACAGGGCAGCAGGAATCCTGCTGCTTACCAGTGGTGAGTCACCACCCCAGCGAAGGAGCCTCCGTCGGCCTTCGGTGGCACTGCTTCTCATATCATCAGCTTCCCCAAGCTAGTTTAATACCAAAACAGGCAGTCCATCCTACTACCCATCCGTCCATCCATCCATCCGTCCGTCCGTCCATCCATCCATCCATCCATCCATGCTTGCATGCATCCATCCATCTGTCTGTCCATGTAGGCAGAAAGCAATCTCAGAAAAATCAAAAAATGTAGGATGTTGATTTCCTGCTTGTGATCGGGATGGTTGCCATGGCCGCGATACACACACAATGCTGTCAACTGAAGCCATGTTGAGTACAGACAGATACATACAGTCTACTTTTCCTGGAACATCTGCGTAGTTCTCACAGAGCCCAGGAGGTCTTCAGAGTGAAGCAGTGACACATGGGAACAGTGATGGGAATTACTGACCTGTCTGGAGAAGTCAGGCCTAGCACCAGACTCTGATCCGACACTCTTACTTCTCACACTGCCGTAGGCTGCAGAGACGTGTGCGTCGGGCTGGTACCCGCCGAGGAAATGATGACACTGTTCAAGGCGCGCAATCATGTGACACGTCAGAGCCGAGTGGTCCCGGGAGAAATGCAGAATCCAGGGAATGATTTGGGGTGGGGGGGGGGTGGAATGAGAGGGAGGGGAAGGGCTGGGGACTGCTTTACAGCCAAAGCAGTGAGAGGCTGCTTGTCATGGGCCCCATAGCCCCCCCCCCCCCACCGGAGAAGCCCGCGCTCTGGCCTGATCAATTTTCACCATTGAGAGCTGTTGCATGCATGCGTTGGCACCCAGGCCTAGTCTGCACCTGTATTTCTCTGCCGTCTCGCAAGCCCCAAATGCCACGGGTGGGCCCCTTCTTTACTTGGGCATGTGCAGACCATGGCGGGGGGGGGCTGCTTGCATGCATAGCCTAGCAAATCACTGACTTTCAGCGCCTCCGGCCTGCAGACAAATAATCTGCCCCATCCCTCCGTGTCCCATAACCGGCACTCCGATGCAGCACCGTTGTCAGAAGGACAGGATATGCTGGACACTGTAGGCAAGCTATTGAGTGACACCTAAACGCCTAAACCATTTCCTCAGGCTGTAAGAAAAAACCGGCGTGACCCAGTAGAAAGCCACATAAACGTGAGAACATGCGACCCTCATAAGCACACAACTGGGCCAGGAATCAAGCCTGAAACGCTCAAAGTGGGAAACCCCTGAGTCAGCCTGCAACTGTCCATCAGCCAATGTTCACCATCATTATCCACCCTTCTTCCAACCATTTATCTGGTGCAAGGTTACGCAGAGAGAATATGACACTTCAGTCACACATGTGGGGGTGAGATTTGAACCCCCACCCTCCCCACTGAGCCACTGTGTCACCACCTCACCATCCTTTTGCTATATATTAAAATTCAGCCGTCTCAATTATTAAATATGACAATAAAATTAATAGTCGGAGGACAATCCTCCTTCATATACAGCAAGCTGGAGGTCTGCTGTGTATTACCAGAGACTTCCATAGCATTACTCTGTGACATCAGCTCATAGTCTTGTATTGCTCAAGGGGCATCAGCAAATTGGTTAGCCGACCAGATGCTGTTTCGCCTCCCAGGCCAGGCTTGGCACTGCTCCGTCTCGGTGGAGCAATTGTTGGTAGACGGTGGAAAGTGTGACTGTTTCTCTGGAACCTGAAGGCCTGACTGGGCCATAATGCCAAAGGCTGTCGCTACATTTATATTCCAAGAGACACTCATAGTTCATTCCCCAGCAGAACTCTGACATCCCATGGAAAGGTACAACAGCTGTCCTCGCTTGGGATTTGATCTCAAAAAAACGATAGTTCAAAGCATGTTACCTCCTCGCCACCCTCTTCCTGCACAGCTCACGAGTGGCAGCAACCATTTTCGCAACTCTGCCATCCTCATTCAACATTACTGTCAACCCCATTGACGCAGTTAACATTTTCCTTGAGCCATGCTTGCGCGCCTTGGTGGAATGGACCACTTAACATTATTTATGGTGACCTTACTATTAAACACTGACATTTACACCTTTGCACTTTCTTGAATGACATTTACAAACAAATAAAACCTCCTTATTGCCAGTATCTGCAGATGTCACCCGTTAGCCTGTGCGATTATTGAAATTTCAGATGGAAGTTCAAAACATTAGTAGCTAGGATTTGTAAAAAGTTAGAGATCATTTTTTGATTCAGGCCTTACATTCACACTGGCTGATTTTTGTTCCATTACCTCAGATCCTGAACTGCAAAACTATTACCATAAGCTTGTGATGATGCAATCCAACAGGAACTGTATACGACTCACAAACCAACTCCAAAAAACTACATTTCCCACAAGCCTGTGAGGCTGACATCCAACAGGATGTCACACCTGTTATCATACATAGCATTTTACCTAGCATAGAAACAACCCACTGAGATACAGATGCAGAGTTTTGGCTAATTTAGTGTTTAATTTTAACAGATGCTATCATATGTTTTTAGATGTTTTTACACTATATCAATGAGGAAGCAATAATTCTGACAACCACATGATTAACTAACACTCTTGGCGAACGCTGTGAATTTATTGATCAGGCTGAGATTCTGAAGGGACAACAAATGAAGAGAGGACTGTGTAAACTGGGCTGGAGTTTCGGAACGTGGAATAGAGTTGTAGTATAAACAGGGCAGTAGCTCGATGTGGGGGGGGGGGGGGGGGGGGGGGGGGGGGGGGGGGGGGGGGGGGGGGGGGGGGGGGGGGGGG
>JAODLD010000002.1:13945142-13957563 GCA_026781065.1 Mormyrops boulengeri
ACATGACATTGACAAATTGCCCTGTATTTATTTAAATAACGTAATCCAATCTACCAGTAGGCTTGTAATATATGTGTTTAAAGTAGTTGACCTCACCGGCTAACAAAAACAAATTAGCCCGCTGGGCAGAGCAACAGCACATCGTGTAATTAAGCAAATCCGTCTGCTTCACCTGAAGGCCACAGAGCCTGACAAACAGACCGGCCCCTTCGTCACGGCGACCGCTGCCCTCAGATGTCCCGTGATTTTCTTCAATTCCACTCAGTGACCGGCTGGACGTCCTCGAGTTTGCTTACACTTTCCTCAAGGTGCCACTAACATCCAGAGGCCAGTTTTAGCCCAATGACCCCAGTGCCCCCTCCCCATCCTTCCCCCAAGGCCTCCAGGGATAATTAAGCGCTACTTCATTCTCTGAGGGAACTTTTAACGGCCCCTGGCGTGAGACCCGGAGCTTGTCGTGCTGTGTTTGTTGTTCAATTCACTTCGCATTAGTGCCGAAAAGTATACAAGAATCAGAAACCATTAAATGTGTGTAAAAGCATGCACTGTTGGACATTGGGATGATTGAACAGGGAGGGAAGATGACAAAAGAATGCATATCAGCTTACGGTTCAGCATGGTGGTTGTGTGTTTCTTTAGTGACATGGTAAGGCAAGGTAGCTCTATGGTAAGCTATCATAGTGGAATGCTAAGCTAACATAGAATCATGGTAAAATAATGCAGGGTCATGTTAAAAATTACTTATTAATTTGTATAAATTGATAGAGTTGTACTGGATATAAATGTAAGCTAAGAAGCTAAATGCAAGTTATTGCCGTTTAACTAAATGATCTCAGGACACTTTATCTGACGCAATTTGCATTTGAGCTTCATTTTTCATCATATATAATGTCACAACAAATCAGACACACACAATAGTGGAGTGTAGCAATACTGACTGGAGATTCTCCAGCTACCAAGATTCACATTATTTGTTAGTTTTATTCGAAGCAATTCAGGCAGTGGGTGAGATTGCGTGATGAGCTGGTACCTATTTGTGGATGTTGACTGAAATACCCTCACCTGATTGGGTCAGAACTGATCAGGATTTGAACCTGCAATCTCAAACGTAGTCTCCCTGAATATGCAGGCCCATATGCGTGTTTAGCAGAAGACACTTGGCACTTGCAAGGACAATCGGTTTTCCTGCAAATGGAGGTGGTTCTAATCTGGGAAAGCTGTCAAGCACTGAAGATCCTGTGAGTTGCTCAGAGTTGGGCACCTTCTGCAGTTTACAAAAAGTGAACTTCACCTTTATCTTTACTCATAAAAAAACACTGCATACATGGTTGACTCATTTCAGCAGAACTGTTTACACTCCAGAATGCTCTTTCAGATCGCGGGCGTTTCTATACACATGATGGGTCCTCTTTGCTGGGTAGTCATGGTGATTCTCCACAGAGTCACCTCTCAGAGGAGGCATGAAGTTCAGGATGCAGACAGAGGTCATTCAGGGTCCAGGAGGGACTCTCTGTTGTACCCTTGAGCAAAGCGATAAACTGGAATTTCTTTAGTAGAATTTTCAGCTGAGTAAATCAGTAAAAACAGACTTTTATTAGGACAAAAGTACCAGGCAAGTGATATGAGGCCTTCTACAGGTAGGTATAATTTATAATTGTCAGTTTCTGTACACTCACATTCTACTTATTTAGCAGATGCCTTTATTAAAAGCAATGTATGGTTTGGAGAAAGCAGGCTCAGACGAGCCCTGGAGCAAATGGGGATTAAAGGCCTTGCTCAGGGGCCAGATGGTGAAACCACTCTGCTGGTTGGGGATTTGAACCAGTGACCTTCTGATCACAACCACAGCATCCTAACCCACTAAGCCCTGCCCCACCTCTCCCTGCTACCTTCCAAGTGGCAGAATTACCCCAGGCCAGCACCCCCCACAGAGAACACTTGGAAGCTGATAACATCACAACCTGAAGACGTTTGCTAGGCAGATGGGGCGGCTTGGCGGGTCTCCATTGCCCCGGATTCGGCGGCTGCGGCACGCCGTTGGTGTGTTTACATAGCAGTGAGAATGCTCTTATTGATTTGCCTTGAAAGAAAGGGGGAAAAAGAGAGATGAAGTTGTCTTCGCTATCGTAGACGACTGTTGGCCCCGCCTGCACTGTGGTAGTAATGTATTCCTTATCTTTAGTGCCGTGGAGAGAAAGAGATTGATATGGATCAGAAGTTGGATGGCGTGACATGTGCCTAATTTGCCCACAGACTGAAAGCAACAATTTCCAGTCTATTCTCTGGGATCAGTGGGAGTTCTCCTGCAGAGCCTGACTTTTTCATGTGTTGCTCTTTGATTCCAGAGGCCTCCCCTCCCCGCTCTCCAGCTTCTCCCAGACTTTGCATGTTCTGCTCACAGATTTAAACCCTGCAACCCTTCTGGGGTTAAATATGCAAGAAGAAACAAACAATCGACGATATACTTGCAGTGCCAGGGTTCATTTTCAGCTTGGCATGACTGAATCACATGTATATTGTGGTCGTGATTATCATCACTCTCATACAGTCTAGTCTTAATTCCCTCATGTACCCACCTTACAGTCCAGTCGTGACTACCTCCCACACAGTCCATTAATGACTCCCCCAGTCCATCCCAAGTAACCTGGTAATGAATCCCTCTCATACCCACCTTACAGTCCGGTCATGACTCCTTCTAACACAGTCTGATCTTGACTCTCTCCCATCCCATACAGTCCATACATGACTCCCTCCATTCCCCATGAAGAAGTCCGGTAATGACTCCTTCCAATCCGGTAAAGACTCCCTTCAATCCCTGTGAAGCAGTCCGGTAATGACTCCCTCCACTCCCTGTGAAGTAGTCCGGTAATGACTCCCTCCAATCCCTGGGAAGCAGTTCGGCAATGACTCCCTGCAGTCCCTCCCAAACAGTCCGGTCATAACCCCCTCCAATCCCAAACAGTCCAGTTGTGACTTGCTCCTTCTCATCCAATACTTCAGCCTCAGCCCTGCAGGATAGTAGGTTAGCATTGGCATCAGCCATCGCATCAAACCGTACCTGTCTCTGGGCCTAGGGGTCCACAGTGTGCCATGTCACCCAGCAGGTGCAGGGGGCGTGGCCAGTGCCACATCCTCTCCTGTCTCGGGGCCTAGGGGTCCACAGCGTGCCATGTCACCCAGCAGATGCAGGAGGCATGGCCAGTATCACATCCTCTCTTCTCTCGGGGCCTAGGGGTCCGCAACGTTCCATTTCATCGAGCGGGTGCAGGGGGCGTGGCCAGTGTCACATCCTCTCCTGTCTTGGGGTAGGAGTGACAGCGGTGATGAGCGTCCTCTCGGGTAATGCCCCTCATGTCTTCTCCGCGTCTCCATCTGTTGTCTGTGGCAGATGTTTACTCAGGCATCGTGGCCGATGTGGTCAGATAGGAGACAACCCACTCCCTGCCCCGCCCCCACCGCCCAGTCCTCCACTACACACATAGCACCGGCGATCTGAGGTCTGATTGGTACCAAATGGACTCCTGGCACTGGGAGAGGAGGCACATCGAACAGCCTCTCTGACCTTGGCCACGCCCTCATGGACAGGCGTGCGCACACACACACGCACATACAGGTTTGTAATTATACCTTTGTGGGGACTCTCCATTCATTTCTATGGGCAAAAGTATAATCACAACATGACGACCTTAACCCCTACCCAGCACGGATCTTTCTGGGTACCTGAAAATGTTCCTCACAATGTCAGAAAAACAGGGTTTTATCACATTGTGGGGTACATTTGGTCCCTACAATGTATTATAACCACACACACACACACACACACTCTCACACCACATTTCACCCCAACCAAGCTGCATCAGCTTATTGACTGAGGCTGGGGCGTCAGGGATGGTGATTTCATCGTTTAATCTCTGCTGTAATTAAGTCCTGTCCCATCCCTTTTCTATCAGGACAGTATATTAAAAACACACAAAGGCAGAAAATGCCAGAAGCCTCTGGTCCAGACCGTGCAGGGGGTATTTTTCTGGTCCAGCTAACTCTCACTGTCGCTTGAAATAAACCTGTATTATTACATTACCTTCCGGCAGCTTAGCCGGACCATTACACCAAGGAGATGTTTTTGCCCACTTCTTCAGCTACACATCATATAGAGCCTTTTCAAGGGAAAAACAGCAGTGTCTCCCGGGACTCTCGCCGATGGTGTCCAGGTTACACGAAATAATACAACATACGCCGCATGCACCGCGAAACTCCCGCCAGCCTTCAATCCGAACCGAGAGTACGGAAATGGAGCCTCCCCGGATTCTCCCGCGAGCGGGTCGGCAGACGTTTCTATCTTTTTAAATGAGCAAATTGAAAATGAAAGTCCTCCCCAAAGGATCGCAGTGGTGATCAAGAATCTTTCCCTTCTTCATTTAACAGGATTATTAATTTCCTTGCAAGGTTAATTAAGGGTGCCCATTAGACAGCGGTGATTATTTCAAAGGTTACTGTATCAGTGTGACTTACTGTTCCTTGCTTCTATTTACTTGCCTCAGCGAAGGATTTGAACACAAAGGACGGCACTGATAAACAGAGATATTGTAATGAAATACGAAAAATGGAGCTGCGGTTTAACGGACGCCCCAAGCCCCCTCATTCCCGCCCCGTTTCTGACAATGTTCATTTCCGGAAAGTCACTTAAAACCCAAGCTGCACGGGTCTCGGGATGGAGAAAAACCGAGGGAACCAGTATGAACCGTGCTTATACATCATCAAATGGAGGACTGAAGGGAGGAACGTGATTTTTAGAAGCTTTAGCAACAGCAACGGAAGCCATTTGGTTATTTATTGAGGAGAAGGTATTGAGCACATTGCTAAACTAACAGCTGGTTAATATTCAAAGGCCGAACGATGGATGGTGGGGGGCGGGGGGGTTGGGGGGGTCGGTCCCTCACTAGTTATTTGCCATCTGATTGACCCATGTTGTGTGGGGTGGTCATGACCTGTGTTGGCCTGGCCGGGTGCCTGGGGGAGGCACTGTCTGGAAGACAATGACGGGGATCTGGGCAGCCTAAGTGCTCTCCGGGGCTGATAAATTAAGCGTCCGACAAATTGTACAATTTGTCAGCTAATAATGCTACTCTATCAGGGCAAACATATGTCTGTCGCCTTCCTGGTGCATTATTGTAAGTGCCAGAGGAAGATAATGTGCATTTTACAATGTTATGTCTTAAGTGTAATGGATCATTGACCATGAAGAAGTGTGTTAATAAATCTCCAAGGCTTTGTTAATTGAGCCCAATGAAGTGTCTCTGTTAAAACAGAAAAGATGTAATGCGGAGAGCTGAACATAATGTCTTCTAGTTTTACAATTAACAGTTCACTAGGCAAATCGACCAAACAGCTTATCATTTGTTGAAGGCTTATTAACTTGTTTCTTTCATAGTCAAGGTCATATTGTGAAATGCAAATGAAACTGCCATGTACCTACCCTCCCTCCACTCTCCTCCCTCCCCTCCTTTCCCCTCCCCCACAGGCCTCACGTGTGTGTGCGTATGTGCGTGAGTGAGAATATCCCTGCTTACCGCTAATGTTCTCAGGGTCAGTGACAAAGCTAGAAGACTCCTTGTGGACCACGCTGTCTGCTTTCACCCACCTCTGGACCTAGGGAGAGTCCAAAGCCGTGTAGGGAGCAGGGTCAATGGGGCACTGGCCCCAGCTGAAAGCTGATTGGCCCCTTCCCCTCTCATTCATAGATTCAAAACATATGATTGGCTAATGACAAGATTGCCACCCCCCCCCCAGTATGAAATATAGCCCCTCTTATGCCCCCCACCTTAAAAAATCCAAGAATCACCCCAGCGGGTTTCCATTTTTCTTCACGTGGCCCTTGCTGTCCAGGCATCCCCAAAGAGCAGCAGCATCTCTAAATCGTTTTGCGCAGACAAATTTGTATTACATGGCTGTGGGACCGGACGGCCGATTTCCACGGCTCAGTCTGTTTTATTTCGATGGCAGTGCGTTTAATTAATCAAGCATGCTCAATGCATTTCACACAGATGCTGCAGAGTAAACATATTAAAAGGCGCCGTATCGTGGAAGGGATTCCTAAAATACATTTCCTAAGATGATCATTTACCACTAATAAAGAGCATTTTGCCCAACCAGAAAGCAGTGGATGCCAAGGAAGATTTGGAAAGTCTTTGTGGCCTGAGCCCAGACTCTCTGTCGAGATCCGGCATTAATGAGTTTGTTAGATGCTACTGGTGTCTTTGACCCGTGGGATAGATGCCTCTCCAGTAAAATGTGGTCTCTGTGCACACTGACCCAAACCCAAGACGAGCACTGAGAGTATCCCACAATGCTGCCAAAGAAGTATAAAATAAGACTACGTATTACCTGGTCCCATCAATGGGAATATGATGTGCTTTTGTGTTTTTTACTTCTGTAAATAGTATTCATTTATAGGGAAAATGTCACTGCTGCATTAACAATGTTGCACTTGCTCCATTTTTAATGTGGGCAAAAGCTTTGTTTTCATTCTGTCTCTTTCTGTTTACAGTATATCACATGACCCAGTGAGGGCTGAACAATTACTATCTGCTGCCACTGCGATGGATTATTGTGATCTTTTATAAAGTAATTACCTTGCCCCATAAACATTACCTCTTTAATTACCGTCCCGCTCACGCTTTTACAGATTGGATCCGCAAACGGATCTGACGCGGCAGGTGCACGGCTCTGAGGCGCGGTCGCCACGTTTTCCAAGTGCATGAGCATTGCGTATTTCCCTGCAAGTGCTTTGGGAATACTGCCCCCCCCCAGCATATACACACACACAACGTGCGCACCCCTCCAGGTAGAGATGATAAATAGACCGTGGGCTAGCGGCGAGACCCTCTCCTCTGCATGCCTTCCCACTCCCCAACCCCGTCGACACCTCACAGATTTCTCATATGATCAGACGTGAGCGACGTTAGCCTTGGTTTAATTCCCTCCGTCGAATTAAAAAAAAAATGAGTGGAAGCTGAGGGGGGAGGGAGGAAGGGGAGTGCAAGTAAGACTGGAGTCCATCATTCTTCCAAGGCTGGCTCCTGCAGATAAAATGTAGGCACTCCCACAATAAATTAGGGCGAAGTGAAGCATGCATATATCTGCAGTGGGGATCTCCCAGGAGGGCCCCGCCGCCCCGCTTCTGCACAGCCTGTTCTGCTGACAGGCGGCAGCCTGTCTGAAACGCATTACAGGGTGAGCGGAGGGGCCGGGGAGGGCTGGGGTGACGCCGAGCAGGCAAACAAAATGGGCAGACACACACGAAAACAAACAGCAGACAAACACATGGACAAACAAATGGGCACATAAACGAAAAAATAGACAAACGAATTGGTAAACAAATAGGCAGACACAAAAACGAAAATACAAACATGAAAATAAGCAGCCAAACAAACACAAATGATTGGGCAAACAAATGGAAAAACTGGCAAACAAATAAAGAAAAAAATAGACAAACAGGAAAACAAACTGCCAGATGCAAAAATAAATAGAATAACACAGGCATACAAATAAATGGTCAAATGACAATGCAAACAGACAGATAAATAGACAAACAAGAAGATGAACATGCAGACAAACAAATGGGCAAACAAAACGAAAATAAACAGACAGAAAAAGAAATCAGCAATACACAAAAAGGGAAATAAACAGGCAGATATACAAAAAAGCAATCAAACTAGAAAATAAACATACCTACAGACAATCAGACAAACAAATGGGCAAACAAACGGGCAGACGGAATTTATTTAAAAAAAAATCCTAGTATGGCTGGATCGAAGGTCACAACTTTCAGGATCCATCTGTTTGTCTCCCTGGCAGGTACGTGTTTTGAATGAATGTCTCTGAACCTTTCTGCCGTGTCCCTCAACTCCCAATCTTTCCCTAATATTTGGAAAGTGTAATAATGTGGCAGGAGCATTTGACAGCACATCTTAGTCCAGGTGACCCCCCATTCTCCAATCAGAGTCAAAAGCAATCGCTATTGAGGCAGCATGGCTGGCCCGTTCATTATTCCGAAATCTATTGTTCCAGTTGTATTCTTTTGTTTGTGCATATATATAAAACAGGCCTTGAAGACTTCACATTTAATTACAGGTAATAATGTGAGCCAGGCTTTGGTGTGACTTGCGAATGCATGACCGGCTGACTTCATTACAAACAGCCTCATTTCAAATTAATGGGCTGCCCCACGGTATGGCGGGAATACGACCTCTCACGAATTATCGTCAGAGCATGGCGTTGCCGGCGGATCAGGGGCTGGCAAGAAATGAACAGAATCGCCTCCACCGCTGGGTGTAGTATGGCTATGAATTAGCCGTCTATCTCTCACTCCCCCAGCACGCCCTCCCCCCCACCTTCCCTAGCTTTGCCATGAACACCTAGCACTATCTCTGGCTTTACTAATGGAAGCACCCACCCCCCAAGGCCCTCGAACCGTTGACCCCCTCCTCCCTTCCTGGCGGCACCACGCTGCGCTCTGAGTGTCCACACCTTCACGGGAGCAGAGAGGAACTGGTGGCCACTGCAAGTCCACTCAGACCTTCGTAGCTGCTTTAAGAAGCCAGGATCCAGATTAGGGTAACACTGCCGCTCTGAATGCTGTGACTTTTAGTCAACTCCTTCTTGTGCCCTCATTTTTAATTGTCTCATCTTTTCTCTTATTTGTCTTATTTTTACATTCATTGAATCATAAGGCAGAGGCCCCATACAGGTCTACTTGCTTTCTGTCCAATTGCCCTCTTCAGTAGTCTAAATGGGGGGTGGGGGTGCTACAGTTGAGCTTGAATCTTCTGGAAGCAGTGATACTGGGTAGATAATGGTTTCAGCACATCTGGGTCATCTTCTGTGCTTTAGAACAGATTGTGACTGAACAGCTTTTCAATGAGTATAAACGTCAGAATAAGAATCACAGTAATATAGACTCATATAAAAATCATATGTAATCCATATAAAAATCACACTAGTGTAATATATCTCTCAACACCGGCAGCAGGGAAATTTACTATCACACTGGGATCGCAAACATAGCATCAATTTTGAACCGAAGACCAGTGAAGACTGTAACTGCTTTGACTTTTAAGCTGATATGAGCACATATGCCCGTCCTCCAGGTTGTGAGGCTGGACCACCACCTCCATGCTGCGGGCTCAGCCGCTCTCCCTACCCTGCTCTGCTGATGCTGGGTGGGAGGTGATTATGCCGTCAGCCGTTAAAGGTTATAAACCAGGGGCAGGGAGTCCACAAGAGGTGATCTTAACTGGAATGTTTTGGGCAAAATTTATCCATCTATAGAATCTATCCCATAATGTACAGGAAACGAGGCAGGGAGACATCCCAGGATGGGGATGTCAGGTCGTTGCAAAGTTTAGACACAAATTCAGTTTATTATGCGTTTTTGGACTCTGGAAGGAAATTCGACCAAATGCAAGGAAAACATAGATATTCCACACAGACAGAGCAGAGGGGGAAAGGAAACCAGGGGTGATTCTAAGATTCTTTATGGTGGCAGCTATAAGAGGGGGCATAATTCATACAAATGGTCCAACCTTATTATCAGCCAATGATATGTAGTGAATCGGTGAGTGACAAGGGAGGTGGCGCTCCAGGGACCAATCGGCTTTCAGCTAGGGCCAGTACACCTGTGATCCCACCCCTGTATATACATCTGCATCTGACTGTGGAGTCTTGTTTCAGTTTTCACGTTTGGCTTCTGCTCCCAGTGAGAACTGCGATCATTCATGGATACAAGCACCAGAAGATATCTGGACCAACTACCTTTGACATTACGATGAACGAGCAGGAGTGTCTTTAATCACATGGGCAATTCGATTTGGGAAAGAGATTCGACAGAACAGCACAGCCAGGCCAGAGTAATCGCCAGGAAAGAACCCTTTATATCTATAGCCAGGCCAGAGCAATCGCCAGGAAAGAACCCCACATACTGCCAGACATCCAGCTACTGATATTTACATGCTAAGCAGTCAGTTTGTTTCACTTGAAGACTGTGGAATCAGTGAAATATCCTGCATATTCCTGAGGTCCACCTTTTCTTCTCAAGCACCTTATCTACCTGTAGAGAGCCAGGAGCATATCCCAAGATTCAAACCCATGACCACTGATCTGTGAGATGACAGCATTTGCTATTAAGCCACTGTGACTCCTCAGTATACTTTTATCAAGTCCTGTTTAACCCCAAACAGCATAATGTGGCTGCTTTTGAATCCCTCTTCTGTTATAATGTGTGTGGGTATGTCCCTCAATGATGACCCAAGATGCACACCCTCCCACCCTTTGATTTGCATTCCTTGTCCAGGAAACCTTGGGAGGGACTAGACTCAGAGGGGGAGCCCATTGTCCTGGGGCCGGCAGGGAAAGTCAAATCGGGCAGATGGATAAGTGGAAAGTCACACAGTCTAAGTCATAAAATATGAGTCACAACTGGGGAGCAGTGAGGTGATGACAAGCCGGTGTTGGCGCTCCTTCTGATCGCAGAGCAACTAGTAGGATGAGGGATGTCATCACCACGAGAAACCACATGTATCCTACAGAGCCTCCAACACTCCTTCACTGTGTATACACTGTGCCAAATCTGCCAGGACCTGCACACTCTCCCCAGACACTGTGCCATATCCGCCAGGACCTGCACACTCTCCCCAGACACTGTGCCCTATTCGCCAGGACCTGCGTACTCTCCCCAGACACTGTGCCATATCCGCCAGGACCAGCGCACTCTCCCCAGACACTGTGCCATATCCGCCAGGACCTGCGTACTCTCCCCAGACACTGTGCCATATCCGCCAGGACCTGCGTACTCTCCCCAGACACTGTGCCCTATTCGCCAGGGCCGGCACACTCTCCCCAGACACTGTGCCATATCTGCCAGGACCAGCGCACTCTCCCCAGTCACTGTGCCCTAATCGCCAGGACCTGCGTACTCTCCCCAGACACTGTGCCATATCCGCCAGGACCTGCGTACTCTCCACAGACACTGTGCCCTAATCGCCAGGACCTGCACACTCTCCCCAGACACTGTGCCATATCCGTCAGGACCTGCGTACTCTCCCCAGACACTGTGCCATATCTGCCAAGACCAGCGCACTCTCCCCAGTCACTGTGCCCTAATCGCCAGGACCTGCACACTCTCCCCAGACACTGTGCCATATCCGCCAGGACCTGCATACTCTCCCCAGACACTGTGCCATATCCGCCAGGACCTGCGTACTCTCCACAGACACTGTGCCATATCCGCCAGGACCTGTGTACTCTCCACAGACACTGTGCTATATCCGCCAAGACCAGCACACTCTCCCCAGACACTGTGCCCTATTCGCCAGGACCGGCACACTCTCCCCAGACACTGTGCCATATCTGCCAGGACCAGCACACTCTCCCCAGTCACTGTGCCCTAATCGCCAGGACCTGCACACTCTCCACAGACTCTGTGCCCTATTCGCCAGGACCGGCACACTGTCCCCAGACACTGTGTCCTATCTGCCAAGACCTGTACACTCTCCCCAGACACTGTGCCATATCCGCCAGCACCTGCACACTTTCCCCAGACACTGTGTCCTATCTGCCAGTACCTACAGTCTTTCCCCAGACACTTGTCTCCTATTTTTCAGGACCTGCACACTCTCACCAGACACTGTGTGCTGTCTTCCGGGACCTGCAATCTCTCCCTGGACACTGTATCCTATCTCTCAGGACCTGCACACTCTCCCCAGACATTGTGTCCTGTCTCCCAGGACCTGCACACTTTCCCCAGACACTGTGCCCTGTCTCACAGGACCAGCACACTCTCCTCGGACACTGTGTCCTGTCTCCCAGGACCTGCACTCTCTCCCCAGACACTGTTTCCTGTCTCCCAGGACCTGCACACTCTCCCCAGACACTGTCCTATCTCCCAGGACCTACACATTCTCGCCAGACACTGTGTCCTGTCTCCCAGGACCTGCACACTCTCCCCAGACACTGTCCTGTCTCCCAGGACCTGCACACTCTGTGTATACACACCACCGGTGAGGTCCATAGGCCCTGCCCTCCCAAGGATCTGTTAAAAATGCCGCCCTGGAGCTGCGGAAAGTTCGAATGGGAAGCGGATATGTAGGAACGGTCCAGCTGCAGGCGGCACTCCACAGAGATCCTGGATCAGACTGACGTCTTACCTGTTTGTCCATATTTATACATCAGTAGCTGCAGCAAAAATGTATTTAATTATTAGTGCGTGGCAGATGAAATATGAAAAACAGAAGCTGGACATGTTTGCTTTTTAAGTTGCCTTCAAAGCAAGCTCATCATTCTAAACTGTCACGGAGGGGCGGAGCAGCAGCATCCCAGAGCTGTCCCTCCCCGTCAATCACTCTCTGGATCAGTAGCTGGCACAATT
>JAODLD010000002.1:13968061-13979616 GCA_026781065.1 Mormyrops boulengeri
CGGTAATCCCTGGTCCGCAGAGAAGGGGTCCGTGCGGTGTCAGTGAATGAAACTGTTTTGGGATCTTTGTTCAGGGGTAATGATCCAGAAAGTGACCCCGAATGGGGACCATGCCATTCAGCGCGAGCAGGCGAGGAGCCGTGAGAGCGCTGGGATTATTCTGGAAAGTTTACAAGGCGCCTCCCCTCGTGTGTGTCCGAATAAGGTCCCCCCCCCAGCCCCCGGCTGGCCCTCACCACCCCTCATGCTAATGGTCGAGGGAATAAGCAGAACATCAGACTGAGCTGGGGGGGTGAGATCCCATCCATCTCCTGCCATAGCTAGGGAGCCCCCACCCTCCACCATTAGGAGGCCGGAAGAGGAGGTAGGGTGTTTTGGTGGGGGGGCATGGGGGGGGGCTACTGGCACGAGAAACACCATGAAGTGACTGTAACATAGCCGAGGTTTTACCTCATTTAGAGATCCGCCGCTGGGCACACGGGCTGAGAGGAACTAAATTCCGTCTGGCGGATCTTTCCGGAGACTAGATGTCACCCTTCCCAAACTGTTAACGTCAAAGTGGCGCCGTGTGCACTCTGCGGGCAAAAGTCACCTGCGTAATATTGACAGCACATGCGAATATCCAGGCAGACCCGCTATGTGCCGGGTTGATGCTTTTATTATGTCCACCTGCTGAGATCTCACAACGACTTAATGAATTCGAATTTAATGTTTGAAGCATCGCCGTTTTTAAGGCCTCTGTAAATCTGACGTTTTTCCCGGCGTCGTTTGGGAATCGTCGTGTCTATCGTTCAAGTCTTGTACGCACTGCCAGACTCGTCGGTGGACCACCGATGCCAGAGCAGTCCGAATAAATCGATGCCCGAGCGCACCCCTCCCCCTTTCAGCTCTGCCTGCATAATTTAACAGTAGAGTGAATTACACGTTATGCGTTCGCCTGCTCCTGTAACGGTAAAGTCACTGCGTCATGTGACTTCCCCCGTGCTCAGTGGTGGGGGTCGTTAATTAGGGTCAGCTGCATGTGATGGAGACCGTGCTGGGAGCGGAGGTAGGCAGTCCTGGGAGAGCAGGGTTAATGAGGGCCTGCTTAGCTTATACCTTGCCCTGCGTTACACACGCGCTCCCCGCGAAAGGACAATTCATTAGCAGCCCCCCCAAACTCCCCCTCCGAACCCCAAGCCGACTCTATATCTTTGGGGTGGGGCTTTACTGACTGCCTCTGCTGCTGACCCAGCCATTCCCAGGTTCGAGTAGGCCACTGCGGATGCCCACGCCCCGTCACCCCCATCTCTCTCCCTGTCCGTCTGCCCCATTAGTGCCTGACGCTGGTCGTCAATGGACATTTCAGTGCAAAGCCATCGGGGCAGATGGGAACACTGGGGCAGTATTGATGAATCCCTGAGGAGTGTCCAGGACTATAGGATATCAATTTCGGATATCGATGCACCCTTCAGTTTGCATGCATGGTTTATACCTGAGGTACAGAGCAGGAAACATTAAACTAAAGATTTTTCTGTGTTCCTGTCCATTAACTTATTGTTAGGGGTCCAAACAGTGTAGCTGCTGGATCCCTATTTATTATTATTATTATTATTATTATTATTATTATTATTATTATTATTGTTGTTGTTGTTATTGTTGTTAGCTGCGGGAAAATAGATCACACTCCCTGGAGTCTATTGGTCCGGCAGTTGGTGGCCACTAGTTCATGCTTTCTCCAAAGCTGATTACACTTCCCGTGTTTATGTTAATGTTTATTTCGTCAGTAAGGTGCACATCCTTCAGTTTTTTACCTCCATGTATTTGGCTCCTTGTTTTCCCAAACCTGTGTACAGTGTTGGTTACTGCATCTTCAGAAAGTCACATGAGCTCTGGCAGGGAGGCAAGTCTTTGGGCATGAGGGAGACAGTGGAAAGTACAGAGTTAACCCTCCAGCACCGCCGCTCTCTCCCATCCCATCAGGCATTGAGAGTATTTAAAAAAACTCTGAATGTGTTCATTTATTAATTAATGAATTAATGGTTTTAGGGGAATGATTATGAGAAGAGGGTCACCCATTAAGAGCAGTAAAAACCAGAGAGGTGTCCACAGCCTTACTTATACTCAGAAATTCTGAGTACCGAATTTGAGTGCCAGTAAGTACCAAGTACTAAAATGTGAGTACTGACAAGTACCAGCACATTGATAAAGTAACTAAAGCAAACTGAGTACATTGCTGAATCAAGCTGTACAGTTCAAGGAATATTGCTCTGCAGCAACGGTGGAGCAATAGGATTAAAGTGACTATGAGGAAAGCCGCCCGCCCCGGCTTTGCTGGTGCCCAGGGACACTCCAGAACTGTCCACAGCACTTTCATAGCCTTTACATGGTTAGACCTTTATTTATCTGTTTTCCTATTGGAAAACCTCTCCATTTAATTTGGGCTAAGTTTTATGGCTCTGAAGCCACCTGAGGATACTAAGGGACCTTACACACACCGTCTACAGACTGTGGGGTTAGAGAGAGATATGAATGAGGCTGTTCTATCCATCAGTCTTCCTCATCCATTTACCCAATACAGAGTCACATGGGGGCCCGGAGTCTATCCCAGAATGCACAGGGCATGAGTTAGGGGATGCCCTGGAGATAAGTCAAGTCCATCACAGGACACATAAATACTCACACGCTATGGACTATTTGGAGAGCCTATCTGTATGTCTTTGGACTGCAGAAGGAATCCAGAGTAACTGGAGAAAACCTCATGTAAGCATGGAGAGGATATGCAAAGGTATTCGAACCCTCAACCCCAAGAGGTTGTTATAGGGTTTTATAGCCTAAAGGTTTAGCAGCTGATCCAACTGGTTTTTGATCTAAATTTAAAAAGCTTTAAGAAGTGACCCAGCTGAATCAGATCCTTATCTCCCTTGTAGAAATATATATTTGATAAATACATAAATCTTCCATAAATTACTGGAGAATTTCGGCAGTGCTGGGGAGTCACCAAAGGGGCGCGAACATGCTGGCCCACGATGTCACACGCGGAGAGGAATCAGTCATGATTATCACCCGATGTTTTGCAGCTTGTTTCTTCCTTCAAATAACTTTTTGGGTCATTCGTCGATTGTGCGGTCAGAGGGCCTGTGCTCAAAGTGAAAGTTGATGACCTCGCCACACGTTCACATGGGTTATGAAAGAGAAGGAGCAAAACACGGCATCAGCAGATTTCTGCAGCAAAAGACTTCATAGCCCAAGGAAACCTATAAAATCCTTCATTATATTGCAGCAATACATTTCGTCGCTCATTTGAAATGTGTGCTGCATGTTTATGTTAAATGCATCCATAATTATGGATTAACGAGAAGTGTTAGACTGTGTACAACCCTCTGATCCACAATAATTGCAGTGCCAACTCCTGACACTTCCACCCCCCCCCACCCGCTGCCAGTTGGTACGGCCTTAAACATATCCGGATCCCCCGTCAGTGGCGCGCTCTGCTTCCCCCCCTCACCCCACCCCCTGCCTTCATCTCTGCATCTGTCCGCTGTCCCTGCACGCCCCCCCCCCCCACCAGAGCCCTGAAGTGTGTATTTATCCAGGAGCTTGGGGGGGGGTGAGCGAGATGGAGGTGTAGTGGAATAGGTGGTGGCATACGGACTCGGCCCCCATTCTGGGTGTCACCAGCAGCCTGGCAGTCTGGCTGCTGCGTGGCATGACTCAGAGGCTTGGTTTGGGTGCCAGTGTGCCCCCCCCATCTCACCTCCCGTTCTTACGAGCCAGCCGACGCCACCTCCTCTCCCTGCTGGCCCCCGCATCTGGCGGATGGCCCCTCAGCAATATCTCAGCCCAGCCGGCATCCGCGCCTTTGACAGGTTTGTTGACAGGTACACACACACACACACACACAGGTTTGTAATTATATCCTTGTGGGGACTCTCCATTCATTCTAATGGGGAAAACTCTAATTCCATCATGACAACATTAATCCCTACCCAGCCCTAAGCTTGACCATAAGTAACCAAACAAAATACAAGACTTTTGGTACTTTTATTTTTTGATTGGATTCACAGATCTTTGTGGGGACCTGAAAAATGGTCTCCACAATGTCAAAATAACAGGTTTATATTACATTGTGGGGGACTTTTGGTAAAGCTAATCCACACACACACACACACACACACACACACACACATACATGCACGTACGCACACACACACACACAACCTCCTCTACTCCCTCCTTCCTCAAACGGTCACACTGCCTCCTGCAACCTCGCAATGCTTTTAAACGCGCCTGGCTGACATGAAATCAGGAGCATGTTCCTTCAGACCCGATTAATCCCCCCAAATGCTTCTCAGACTGTGATGCGGTCACAGGCATGAAGGGAAATGAAGCACATTTACTGTCACAGGACTTCTGAGCTGAATGGCTTTTAGACTGCCAACCGGATATGTTTGTACCCCCCCACCGTACGAGGAAGAGGTTGAAGGCACCCTCCCTCCAGATCGCACTTCATCCCCCCATCTTGACTCCAGCCCCCCCTCCTTACCCTCCATTGTCTCTGTCGCCCACCTCCCATTGGTGGCAAATCCATCACTCAACACTTGATGCCTTATGAAGGCTGAACAGAGTGTGCATGCATAAAGCAGACCTGAAGCTGAAGCTGGGTGATAATGAAGCTACAACTGGACCATCTTCATACACAGTTTTGTTTTTACATTCTTTCATCTTAAAGTGGCAGAAGGCTCATGGAATTGATGTAAGAGTGATTCTGCAAGTCCAGACGTCCTGTAAACAGAGGGTGAGCTCACTCTCTGTAAGAGGTGGGAATATATTTGTCTTTCGTGTCAGGAGATATTTTTTGTGCTTGCCAACCGTGGACGTACCTGCTTAACTTTCAATTTACTCAGTGGCAACATCAGGACAGTGAACCTGACCTGACCTGATGTTGAACCTATCAGATTTGACAATGCCGTGGACCCCACAAAATGATGTCATAGAGTGTGAATACAGCTGGATGTGCGGGGGGGGACTGATCTGTCTGGAAGTAAGGACTGCATGATCAGAGATCTCACCACATGGCAGAAACCTCAATTTGTTTGGTTGTTCTGTGTGGCTCAGCAATTTTGGATGCCATATTTGTGATCAGAAGGTTGTTGGTTTGAATCCCAGTCCCAGCAGGATGAGTTCACTGTTGGGTCCATGAGCACGACACCTACCTTCCAATTGATCCAGGGACTGTCTGACCCCGCTTTCTCAAAAAATCCCTTTGGATTAAGGCATCAATTATGTGTGGCCCTTACTAAGGCACTTTAAGAACAATATGAGGTTTGATCTCTGGGTTCAAATGTCCTGTGGCTGCTTTGGAGGAAGAAGGACACGCATTGAACAACACCCACCCGTTTTTTTTTCTAGCCTATTTTAAGAGACAGTATCAGTGTAACACTTTCATTGGCCACTAGGGGAGCGGGAGATCATCATCAGGTTACGAAACCAGGGTGCACGCCTGCTTATGACCTGACATCGGAATCCAGCACCATCTTGTCTGTCCCCCTCCCCCCTCGACCACAGAAGAGGGCATATAGGTACTCGGTGACTCTATGAACATCGACCGCTCACGTAAAGTGTATTTACCCGGCAGAAGCAAATGTATAACCAGACCTTATTTCAAAGTTTGGGCAATCGATGGAGCATCCGTCTCACACTGCCCCCTACTGGCCACAAGGAATAGACCGGTCACTCTGAGGTACCTGGTTAAGAAGGAGAAATATGTCGTGGAACATGGTCTGACCACACGATTCATTTACGGGCCAGGAAACTATTCAAATATGGTGGAATAAGAAGAAAATGCTTTTCATTTATTTAGCAGATTAATTTATCTAAAGTGCCACTTTTTGTGAAAGCAGGGTCACAGCCAGGTCTTGAAGCGTCTGCAGTAAGGGCCTTGCTGAGGACTACAATGGAAACACCCTCCAGTAAATGGCGGGGTTCAGGGTAGCGGGGGGGTCTGGAGCCTATCCTAAAAGCTACAGGTGCAAGGCAGGGAATTACCCAGGATGGGGTGCCAACCCATCGCAGGGCACACTCACACACCAGCCGCTCACACACACAAACACACAATTTGATAACTCCAATTAATCTGGTCATGTTTTTGTATTGTGGGGGGAGGGAACCCCACGATGACACAGGGAGAACATGCAAACTCCACACACGGAGCCATGGCAGCGACTCGAACCCAAGTCCCAGAGGTGCGAGGCGACAGTACTAATCACTGCACCACCATGTCGCCCCGACAAGGTATGAAAAAATTTAAGCTGTATAGTTGCATTTTTAGACTCAAATTTTTCTGGAAATGAAAACTGTAATAAACTACTGTCAAACCTCAAAAACACTCAATAAGATTACATTAGGAAGGTTAGTTATTAAGGAGAACAAATGTAGGTAACACTCCGGAATTTTCTGCACTTTGTTCATAGCTGACTTGTCAGCAGGATAGTCTAATGAGACATTTGACAGGATAATAATATTTTTATCTATTACCGGATTCCCTGACATTTAAGAAATATGATTCATTGTCCATAAAAAACATTTGAATTTCTGTGATTCCAGCTCTAACACTAGTATCTAATCCATGATCCATTGGCGTGTGTTTATTTGGTTAGCGGGGTAACTAGTTCTAATAGACACACATCAAATTAACAACGGACCAGGCACGAGTGTTAACCGGTTTTTAATTTGCGTTCTTATCGGTTCGGGGCCGGATATTTCCGGAAGGACTTTGAGGACAGAAATGGGGAGGGGGTCATTTTGCTTAGAACAAACTGATTGGGTAAAAGGGCTCTGCTGTGGCCTGATAGGGCCCAGTGTTCAGTTTAATTAAACTTTTATCTTCGGGCATATTTACGGGGCACTTTCAGTGCGGTGCGTCGATAGGGAAGTCCGGGGAGGGCAGCGTATCTTGCGGGACTCGGAGACCCCAGCGGCGATAAGAGGGAAGCAAATTTCATGAAGCGGTTGCCAACATGGCTCTGCAGCTTGGCTGAGTTAGATTTGCCTTTTTCTTTTTACATGTCTTCCGGTGCGGTCGTCACCATTTCCATTATCCAAGCAGCCCAGCGTCTCCCACCCCTCCACCGCTCCCCATCCCTGGCCGCCAGGCGGGCCTGTGAAATCGCTATTCTCCCCAGCGCCTTTTGTCTCGCGGGCGCGGGTACTGCGATACGTTTATGTTTCGCTTTTGTTCGCATGGCGCGCGGATTAATCCGTGGGCCGCAAGCCGCCAGACGCCGCCGAGCCCCCGCATCCTCCCGGATCGCTCACGCTGCCTGCCGCGTTTCGCGGTGGGGGTCGGGCTTGGTGGGGGTGGGGGGGGGTGCAAGAGGTATCCTTTCTGCTCAAAGGCACGTCCCTCTAATTCAGGCCAGGTATTGTACAGGGAGCTTTCTGATCAGCAATTCGAAAGGGGATTAGGCTGGGAGGAGGAAGCTTCCGGATAAACCCCTCCGTGGCGTATCTGTACTGTAGGAGGAAGGGGAGAGCGAAAGATAAACACAGCGGGTCTTAGGCGTGATTTAATGTCCAAAAAAAAAAATCACGTTACCGAAAAGCAATTCGGAAGCATTTTTTCCCCCACAAACTCATGCTGGCGTTGGATCCTGAACTACAGTACATGGGGTGGGAGTGAGTCAGGTGACTCCGCTAAACACCTTTCGGGGGGGGGGGGGTTGCCGCATGTGCTGTGGCTCAAGCCCACCGTTTGCTGTTTTTGACACCGGTTCCCTAATTAATTCCTCGGCCGCTTTCAGTGGCCTCTCTGCCAGGGACAGGTTGTTAAAAACACGATTCCTTGGCTTGCCAAAACCACACTGGGGGAAAAAAACGCACAATCCAAACACCCAGACAAAACTCAGAACGGTCCAAACGGCCGGCTTGTTTATCCCCATCAGAATCGACACGTTCCACCTTGGAACGTTGAGTAAGTGGGGAGCGGCTCAATCGGTCGGATCAGGTCGAGTCCAGCCCGAAATCCCAGGGGCTGTGGTCTCACGGCATTCCGGAAATGTTTTAATTACCTCTCGATTCACACCTGAAACACCAGGCCATCCAAGCGTCTGACTCAATAAACAAATTAAGGGCAGGGAGGGGGGGAGGGAAACCAGCAATCCCCACAGCTCTTGAGAGTAGAAGATACTAAATTACTAAGTGTGCGCGGGGATCCCAGTGGAAGGCTCTCTCAGCTGCCTGATCCCGACGGATATGAGGGCACAGCCCAGCAAGTAAGGGCCCGTGCTAATGAGAGCAGGTAGTGCAGTGCTGGTAATGATCTTACCCTGTTTGCGGGCTCTAATCTATTTGCTTTTGAGTTATTCTGACGTTGAGGCATGTTCCCTCCATTGACAGCATCATCAATCATCTTCATATTCTGTTTTGAATATCCCCCCCCCCTTAAGCTCTAATTGCTTCAGCGTGTGGCCGGGCATTTCCATTGAGCACCACCGCGTCCACGTCACTCCCGCCCCTCTCCTGTGACCTCATCCAGCCCCCATGGCCACCACCAAACCTCCCTGCATGTGAAAATAGCACCTTCAACCTGCAGGCATACTACAGGCTGATTCTTTTGACTGCCCCATCCCCACCTGAAGATGGCTGCATTTTTATGCCCACAAAATGTCCAATTCATGCGTCGCTTTTGTGATTTGCTTTGCTACAAATCTACCAGTCTTCTTCTAGATGGATAAAAGCCGAAGCCACGGGTCGAGCATCGTTGCACAGCTGCAGTTGAGCCAATTGCAGCCAGGGCATCCCAGTTCCAGGCTATGGTGGTCCCCTTGCCCAAATCGATGTGTCCCATGTGACCACGGCAACCTGGGAGCACTGGGTCGGAAGACATACCCGCAGGCCTATGTGGAAAATCCCCTGCTGTCTACATAGCACCCCCTACTGTTTGGGCAGGAGAGATACAGCAGGATACAGCCCTACTTGCGTTTTTATTCATGTTGTTACTTGATATTTAGAAATAATAACTCAGATTCCAGTATCTCAGAATCCCAGGAAAGGGAGAGAGAGGCGCGAGCATCCATTTGATCTGCTGGCCCCTTAACACGATGCAGAATAACCGTTTTCATTAACTTTGGAGCTAAATCAACGGGAACAAAGTTCAGGAAAACGTCTAGTGCTAACAAGATCGGAACCAGGTGTTGCGAAGGGGATGCCGGTGTAACGTTTCGGCGTGAGACGCTGTATCCCCTGACAGCTCTTAGCAGGGCACTGAGGCACCGCCACTGAGAGGCCCCACTGCTGCTCGCGACACGGAGCCCCCGCTAACTAAATTTGACACGAAGCCGGGCCGAATTTTCTGCAGCAGCGTGGCGGGTCGGCGAGACCGGTGTGTTGGACAATTAGTGCCAGGAGTGAAGCTGACGCCTGGAATTGGACCTGATCCGTCCGCGTGTCCCAGCCACCTAATCAAGGTCCCCGTCTGTATCGCAGTGCCTGCTCCTGGGCCTTGGCTGTGATGGCCATGTCATCACCAGGGCGGGGGGCTGCAGAGCCCCCAGGCCAAGCTGTCATTTCCGAATCCAGACCCAGAAAGCTAGCTTGGGAATATTTTCGGCAGTATGGGAAACTTCTAGAAGACACCGTGCTCCCAGCATCAAAATAACCATTGCCGGGGTCACACACCACGCTGGTCACACACCACGGACATGCCTGGCCAGGCTCGGACCTCCTTTGGCGCCCGTGTTTAATGCAGCGAGGGTAAACGTTTAGCACCAATAAGCTTGCCAGCTGCATTGCCCGTATCTTTAGCTAACCGGCTAGCAGCCGAGTTTGAGCGAACTTTCAGCCAATCGTATCTTTGTACGTTCTTAAGACATCGTGGTAAGGCTGATGTCAATCTAACCCTCTTTTAGGGATTATCAAAGCTTCCCGTTCCGTTAGATATAAGCCTCTGTCTAATACTGTCTCTCTCAAGGAAATAAATAAACAGGCTACAAAGGGAACATTTTACAGCAAACGGGTCTTAAATGTCCAAACAAAATTCAGCACTTCACCGTTAAATACGGGTATGAAGGTGGTCCTCTCACTGCTACCACTCATAGTTCTCTGCAGCACAGACCAATGTACATGGGACATGTGTAATTGCCATGTTACGCATGGAACCCCAGGTGAGCTGGCCAGTAACGCCCACATGCCCTTGTGCAGCGATGTGATTGGCCGCAGCGTAGCCCTGCTGATCTCTGCCCCGCCTCTGCTGGGACTCCCCGCCTTCTCATCGGCTCCTGGGGTCCTTGATGAAAGATGATTGATTGGCCTTGCAGTGCCAGGCTTTGATTGATTGAGCTCTTTTTTTTCCTTTTTTTGCGCTCTCCATCCGCTACCCGCGCAGAGAAATAAAAACCCAGAGGACTCCATTTTACATTTCTCCCTCCTCCACCATACTTTGTCTCCCCATCTAGTCTAATGACATTCGTATTTGTGTGCTACACCCCCACGGCCCCCTACCCACATCTCCCGCCCCCAGCTCCCCCCACCTCCACAGTCTCATGGCTCACTGAGCGGTGCCTGCACCTTCCTCACAACTTGCCTAGCCAGACCCATGTCTCAAGGCCTGGCCCCAGAATTAATGTGTGTCGCTAGGGACTAGTGAAGGCTAGCAGAGCGAGTGGGGCTACCAACAGCTAGCAGCAGCTAGTGGGGCTAGCAACGGCTAGCAGAGCGAGTGGGGCTAGCAACGGCTAGCAGCAGCTAGTGGGGCTAGCAATGGCTAGCAGATCGAGTGGGAATAGCAACGGCTAGCAGAACTAGTGGGGCTAACAATGGCTAGGAGCAGCTAGTGGAGGCAAGCAGCTGGCTAGCTGAAGGTAGCAGCAACTTGCAGGGGTTAGTGGGGGCTAATGGCAGCTAGCAAGGGCTAGTGGGGGTTAGCAGGGGGTATCAGGGGATAGTGGGGGATACAGCATCACCAACTCTGGTCAGCTGGCTGGTGTGAGATTTTCAATTCGAGACAAGTCTGCACTCGCATTTGTATGTATGCAAGAGTTTTATTACCTTGTAAATTGTCTGTAGGGTTTGCAAATTACCCCAGCGCTTTTGTTGTAGCTAATTTTAAGTTTATAATGGAACAACATGCATTTGTCGTAAGATTTCTTATGTGAGTGTGAGAGTCAGAAAGCATGAGTGTCACGCCAGATATGGCCGCCCAATACTGGGGGTTAGCAATGAGTAGCGGGGGCTAACGATAGCTAGCAGTGGGCAGAGGCAAAATCACTGCGCCAACACTTATGCAGAGGTGACTGACTTGCAGAAAGGCCTTCCAGAGACCTTATGGATTTGCGCTGCATAGTGCTGGCTGGCATCATGACCCCCCCTGAATCAGTCTGATGCCAGGAGACAGTGTTTTCTGTTTTGTTCAATCCTACTTTCCCTACTTTTAAAAATTCTTCCTCGTTTACCATAGACTGATAAACATACATATGCATTCTCACTTCAAAGGGCTCCTGTATCATTTTATTTAATATTTAAAATTTTGAAAAAAACAGCAAATTATTATTTGTATATAAAAAGGATTCTTGCTCTTC
>JAODLD010000002.1:14013111-14026887 GCA_026781065.1 Mormyrops boulengeri
ACACACACACACACACACAAACACACACACACACACACACACACACACACACACACACACACACACACACACACACAAACACAAACACACACACACGGGCCCCGTTCTCCTCCCACACCAGTCCTGTCCATCTGCGTAAAGGTAAGGTGGAGAGCCCTTCCCCCTCCCCGCATCACCCCCCCGTTTCTCCCCCTGAATATTCATAACGCCCCCCATGCCAGTCAATCGGACCCCTTGTTTTGGCATTTTGTTAAATATTCAGAAGTGTGGATGCAATTAACATGTCATTAATGAATAATTAATTACAACTAAAGCTGCCACAAAATTTATGAATTTTAATTATTGAAATGGCAAATATGGAAGCCAACGTTATTTTACCCGCACAGCGTGGCCCGCCTGCGTTTGGGGGGTCGGGGGGGTCTTATTTACCCAGCAAACAGCACCTTTCTGTCAAGCAGCTCCAACAAACCTGTAATAATAACACGTTACATTAATACCTTAATACTTGCAATCTGATTGGCCGCTACTGTGCATTAATCGCTTGCTGATTGGCTGTATGTAGCAGATGCCATTTCTGCTCCCAAAGCAGAGACCCTGATAAGCATACACACTCGCACACACGCCCACTTACACGCTCACACACACGCCCGCTTACACGCTCACACACACGCTCGCACACACGCCCACTTACACGCTCACACACACGCCCGCTTACACGCTCGCACACACGCCCGCTTACACGCTCGCACACACGCCCGCACACATACACGCTCGCACACACGCCCGCTTACATGCTCACATACACGCCCACTTACACGCTCGCACACACGCCCGCTTACACGCTCACACACACGCCCGCTTACACGCCCACTTACACGCTCACACACACGCCCGCTTACACGCTCACACACACGCCCGCACACACGCCCACTTACACGCCCACTTACACGCTCGCACAGACGCCCGCACACACACCCGCTTACACGCTCGACCACACGCCCGCTTACACGCTCGCACACACGCCCACATACACGCACACACACACACCCACACACACGCCCGCATACACGCCCGCACACACGCCCGCTTACACGCTCGCACACATGCCCACATACACGCCCGCACACACACCCGCATACACGCCCGCACACACACCCACTTACACGCTCGCACACACACCCGCTTACACGCTCGCACACACACCCACATACACACCCACTACTGAGCAGTCAGGATGTCACCCTCCAATGCAGGGTGAATCTGTGAGCCCCACCTCATTAAGGTGGAAATCCCTCAGCAGGCTGTAAATTTACCCGACAGGGGGTGTATGTTTGTGTGAAAGACCTTCCCAACCACCTTGCTATTCTGCAGACGGGTGTGTGTATGGGTGGGGACATGGCCCCGCCTTTCGCAGGTGTACCCCCACGTGCTGCTTGACCGCCCCCTGCTGGCTGAGACACTGCTAGGGCTGCCAGCCCACATATGCGCCTCGCATGCTCTAGTAAGCAGGTAAATCACAGGCCAATCACTCTGATTACCGCGCCAGTGGCCCAGCGCTCCCTCAATGGTGCCCTGCCTTCGCCTTGGCTGATTCGTTAGTGAACATCTAATTATGGCTGCGGCGTGCGACAGCTTGCAAGGACAGAGAGCGTGCCGGTGCGCTCATGACAGGTCCCGTCCTGCAGGGGGCGCAGAATGACCTACCAGCCAAGCTCCCCAAATTCTCCATCCTTGGAAGCTCTCTGCTGCCGCCGGGGACACAGATCACGGGAGGTGGAGTTTCTGCTGCCCCCCCAGCGAGAGAGGCCCGCTGCTGCCCCCGTGGAGAATAGCCAGATTTACATGTATTTATTTCTCGCCCTGGAATGACAAGTGACAGGTGGCTCCCTCCAGTGCTTCCCTAAAAGTGTGCCCCCTCCACCCAACCCCTGACAGCCTTTAGTGGGAACCCGAAATGCTTTGCAACGAGTCCGCATGACACCCACCAGCACTCCTGAGCAGCACACCCCCGCACCCCACCGCACCCCCTGAGCAAGGACACGATGACCAGGGGGGAGATGCGGCTCGGCCCACCTGGCTTTCACCGAAAATGACTCACCACCGAATTAGCCAATCAGATGCCTCTTTACATACAAAGTGGTGTAAGGAGCGACGCCAAAGGTGAACTTCACTGCACAGGCTTGTCCTCCATGGAATCAAACAACCCCCCCAGAGCTGTTTCCATGTGCATTTTAAAGCCAAAAGGTGCCCCTCCCTCACCCGCAGCTGTCCGTATCATCGTGTCTGATTAGCCCTCTCCACGCACCTGGAGGAAGGTGTTTTTAACAGGCCGCTGTTGTTGACGGGCATGTTTACCAGCCAGGACTCCATCTCGTTACTCATTTCTCCTGCAGCATCATTACCTGGCCAAATCCCAGGGCGCCCCCTACCCACGGCTGTGAGCCGCAGGTGCCCAGGAAGACCCCCCCATCCCCATGGTAACGCAACACAGAGCAGCGCGAGGTGACGAGTGGTTTGCCGGGGATCCGTGCCGGTTCTGGTCGGTCTCCGGGGGGGCAGAAGCAGCATAAGCTGAGCTGCTCCTCTTAGCCTCGGCTTCTGGGGGGGGGGGGTTACTCTGAGCGGCCCACAAGCCTGAGGATCAGTGGCTGCAGCGAGCCGGTAGGGAAACGCTTCTGAGCCGTGTTTGCTGTGTTGGTGTTTAAGGGCCCGGTTCTGCTCCGGAAGCCCGTAATATCAGCGACAGTGAGGAGAGCAGCCAGGAGGGGGGGCTGGCCAACCCAGCAACCCGGGGCTGTGTGTCCCAGTCAAAGCACTGTAGTGTCTGCTGGCCGAGGGGGGGGGAGGGGGATTTATTGACAGGAACACCTAGATCAGGTTGTCCTCGATTCCTTAATGAGGTTGATTCAATTAATTTCCTGCCTGCATCTTCCATCTCGCATACAGCTCACAGGGGATGCTGTCGTGCATATTAAAATCTTCCAGAAGTTTCACATGCGATAAAGTAACACGGTGTAAGAACCTGAAATGTTTTTCTTTTCTCCCCCTTACCCCCCCGGCCCCGATCCGTTTTCCTCCTCTCCGCTCACACACGCACGCCTTGCGCTCCAAAGCCAGTTTCTTGGGAACTAATTAACATCACCTGTGTTAATTACAGCCGCAAACCAATCAACAGCTTCCCCACTAATTGGTTGTTTCTTCGTTAGGGCCGGAAGTCACCATGGCGACACTTGTCACCTGAGGCAAGGGAATTGGATGCTGAGAAAACAGGGCGGGGCCTGACACCCCCCACGCACACTGGGGACGAATGCAATCATTATCTTTAATGCTGCCGTGTTTGTGCCTCCTGATGCTTGTGAAGCCCCGTGTGTCACCTGACGTTACGGTGACTCGACTTGTCACCCGGCAATCGTGTCACAGACCATGATAGCATTTAGCGGCAAATGCCCGACCCTCTGCTCATGAGTTTTGCCCAGCGGGCGATTAGGGAGGGCATCCATCTGACCAGGCTCACCTCTGTTGCCCTGAGTGTAGTGCTGCATTACCATGACAATCCCCCATATCGATCCCTGGGCCAGGACACGCAGACACACACACAGGCACGCAGACACACAGGCACGCAGACACACACACAGGCACGCAGACACACACACAGGCACGCAGACACACACACACGCACGCAGACACACAGGCACGCAGACACACACACAGGCACGCAGACACACACACACACAGGCACACACACAGGCACGCAGACACACACACACAGACACACACACAGGCACGCAGACACACACACACAGTGAAACAGGACCCCTCCCAGCCTCAGTCGCAGTACCTGATTCCCTGAATGCTGAAAGATCCACTCTGGGGGGGGGCTGTATAACGAGGCGGGATAATGGGGGGGCGGCAGCCTCTGTTTCCTGTATCACTCTGTCACATGCCAAATGGCGGGGTCACAGGTCAGGGAAGGGGAAGTGAAAAAGGAGGTAGAGCACAGAGGAGGGGGGGCAGGAGGGGGGGCTGGATGCCCCCCTCTTATGACACGATCGATTTCCTCTCAGCACTGCTTCACTCCAGGACGCCACTGTCGGGCTGGATGACCCCTGCTGGGCCCAGAGCACTGTGAGAGGCAGCACGGGGCCCCCAGACCGATGACCGCCGGGGGCTCCGGAAATCGATAGGGCCCGTCAGTCAGAATACAGGGCCCGCTGCCGGGGGGGGGAGGGTGGGGGCACCGGCAGCATGCACACACACACACACACACGCACACACACACACACACAACTACATAACAGCCTCCCGCATATTATAAGACCTAATCACAGTGTTATTAAAGTCGATTAAAAGGCTGATAATTCCTGAACAGTAAATCCACATTAGTGTTCCCGGCCTGTAATACATTTTTACACCCGCTGCCCTGTGTGTCCAGTGTATTTATAAATGTTTCATACAGGCGAGCAGTTGCAGCGCGCAGAGAGCCGCGAGTCGAGTCCGCGAGCGCCGTGTGCAAGGAGGCATAGACTCTTTTTTAATTATGAAATAACACCCACTAATACTTTCATTTTTACCCAGCCGCTTCGATCACATGTTCATTTACTCTTTTATTATATTCTATTTGTTATACTTATTATACAATTGAGGCAACTGGCTGTTTGTTATTATAACGTTTAAATGATGTTTCCCTGAGAACGCAATAAGGGAGTAATGAAAAAACAGGAGAGTGGGTAATGTGTGTCTCTGCTGGGGGAGGGGGGGGACATTCAGGGGGATTTACACTAGGCAGGCCGGACCTGGTAATGATGTAACGACTGCAGACGCATGCCCACCCCACACGGGAAATAAGAAGGAACAGGAGGAGAAATAGACACCAGTCCCAGGCAGCGTGGCGAGGGGAGCAGATCGGCATGGGGCTGGGGGTCCCCCAACGTATCCACGTAAGCAGCCTTGGACCTGGGGGGCTCATGCCAGCCGGACACCACACCAGGGACAGGGCGGGAAGGCGTAGCACTAACCTTAGATGTATGTTACTTTACCCACAATCCTCTGAGGCGGAGCACTTTGTTATTCTAGGGCCCAGAACGAAATGCAGCCCCCCAGCAGCGCTCCACCCCCCCCCCATCCCCCAGAGGAGTTTCTTCGGCCTCCCTAGGCGGGCCTGGGGGGGCTCGAGTGTCGGAGCTTTGGCTGATTAAACTACCACTCCTCCATAGAGCCCCTCCCCCCAGGACTGTGCAGCTGGATGCAGTATTGATGAGCTTGAATCATATATTTTTTTCAACCCCCCCGTAAATTATGAATCGCCATCGATCGCCACCCCCCGCCTCTCTCAGCTCCTGCAAGAGTGTCTGCTAACAAGGTGCGGCTGTGCCATCCGCCAACACAGCAGGGCAAACTGCATGTTGTTCCTTACTCTGGCCCACAGGAGGCACTGTACAGGCCTCCACATTGCTGATGTTGCTCACTTCATGCCTGCTGAGATAGTGTTATACAACCTCTGTATCCTGGGAGACCCCCCCCAGGGAAGTGGTTACCCTCATCCTCACCCCCCTCTGCAGAGAATAAAGAGACTCTGCTTAAGATCCCCTTTCGCGTCTCTGTTCTCCATGGGGGGAGCGCTTTCCCTGCTCACGACCCTCCAAATGGGTGAGGGTGGAGGGTGTGGATGGAGGGTGAGGATGGAGGGTGCGGGTGGAGGATGAGGGTGGAGGGTGCGGATGGAGGGTGAGGATGGAGGGTGCGGGTGGAGGATGAGGATGGAGGGTGCGGGTGGAGGGTGAGGGTGGAGGGTGCGGATGCCCCATTTCAGCAGCAACCCGGAGAGAGAACAATCAAAGTGCTGATCTCAGAAACCCCACTGCTGGGATGCACTCTGACCAGCGGTTACCGTCTTCTCACTGACACCCTGATGGATTGTGGGAAAATATATCTATTCCCCAAGGTTTTAACGCCTGGGTGTAGTTAATGAGCGCTGGGTCACATGCTCTGAGGCCTCTGATGTGACACCCCCAGTCTGACTGCTTGACCGGCCCTGGTGGGGGTGCTACGCCTGGGTGCCCGGTGCCTCGCTGGGCCTGGGGAGTGGGAGGACCCACAGAATGACCCTGTTTGCCCCCCACTGTAAGCCCGAGCTGTGCATACGTCTCACTGTGAGGATTCGCCATCTTTAAGCAGAGATGTCCTACCGTCGACAGGCCTGGCTCCTCTCAGTGTCTCTATAGAGATGGTAATGGACGGCGGAATCTGGGAGGCCACTTTCATTGTCCTGGCCGGCTCTCTTTTTAAATCGGGGAACTCAGAATTAACTCTTCGCACCGGAGTGTCGTCCGTCCTCGTGTGGCAGAGGCGAGGAACAAAAAATATGCTGACAGAGTGAAGGGGAAGAAAATGACTTTCCTGGCCAATCTGTCTCTGTGGAATGGGATCGCGGACTGGGAGGGAGCGCCATGAGGAACAGGAAAGAGAAAGAGGTCGGGCCCGGGGATCATGGAACCAGCCGCAGTCATATTTCTCATACGTCCGGCGTAAAGTTTCCTGGACCGCCAATTGCAAAATCTGCATGCAGTCACCAGCCCTACATATGTAGTATATGTTAGTGTTTTAAAGTTTTAAAGTTCTCAGGGCATACGTGTTGGGAATTACAGAATAATCACAGGGCTCGATTAAAGAGCCACTTATAAGAGTTTAAGTGACACCCCACTATGGGCATGCGGGCTGTGCTCTGTTTGTTGGTTCTGATAATCTTGTTTTACACCCAAACTTCGTCTAAATGGATCCTGCCCGACTTTCAGGAAGCCATTTATGCAGTAATTTACATTTCTCATTAGAAAGCCAGGTCTTTCTGCTGCAGGGTCAAAACAGGGGAATGAGGAAGTAATGAGCGGGGGAACAAAATATTACATCTGCCATTTAATGTTCTGGGGGGTAACATTATGCATATTTAACTAATAGGACGAGTAATTGCAATTACCCAGTGCTGTTGTGTTTTAAAGCGGAAACATCATAAACCTGAAATGTAATTTATGCCAGAAAAGGTTCCCTTTTCTGAGAGGGATAATCATTTCCTTCTTAAGTAATTACATATAAACGTCGACTTGGAGAGTAACTGAATTTATCATAAAGTTTAAAAAACAAAACTGCATTATTTGCAAATCTGTCTTGTTTCGGTTATGTCTGCCTGCGTGCCTTGGGGGGGGGGGGGGGCATGCCGGGATCCGATTTGTTTGAAATGTTTGGGTTCTGAACGCAGTGCGGGACACGCGCGTCCACACTGTAGGGGGCGCCCAGGAACAAGGTCACACATGGATCGGGTTTGTTGGACCTCATTTATCAGAGACCCAGCGTAGTTAAGTGTGTACCCCCCCTCCTTCCCATCCAAATTCTGCCGCGGCAGCGCATACAGGCAGCGGTATCTGTTTCCAATAGTGCCGGAACATTCTCCGGCATGCTATCGATCGGCTGGTGATAGGCCTGGCAACCAGACATGAAGCCCAACTAATTAAGGTGTGAGCAGGAAGGACGGGGCTCACTGACAGGGGTGACAGCTTACCCTTCCGGGTTAATGGATGGGGGGAGGGCAAAACTGTGCAGGGTCCAGACACGGGGGGGGTCTCCTGTCCCCATACAGGCTCGCTGTCTGCGCTGGGAATCTGTGGCCCTGAGAGCCTCAGCAAGGCTGCATACGAGTAGGAAGAGGGCAAATGAAAACATCCCCCACAACCGGGATCGTCCCTATTGATCCCCCCTCCTTGATCCACCATGGGGGGCTTGCAGGGAGACAAAGCAGGACGTGGGTAACCTTTGACCCGGGGACATCAGTGTAAGGCAAAGAGCCAAACCAACAAGCCCCTCACACAGCGAGCTCACTGTCTGTGTCACCTGACCAACCTGCTCACAGGGCAATGCCGATCTGACAGCCCCCCCCCCCCCGCCTCAGTGAACGTCAGGAATGCCGTTGGCTCTGCACACGGCAGGATGTGGCCGGTCCCTGGAGATCGGCACTGATGCGGGGAGGCCTTCTGCTCATACAGGCCTGTAAAACGCAACCTGTAAAAGCTTAATAATCCATTAACAGGTGCGGCCCTCATCTACGGCAAAAAAGGGGGGGGGGGGCAGGCGGAATATGAGGGCAGGGCCCCGCACGGGGTTGGTGAGGCCCCCACCGGCCCCTAAACCCCCTTGCCGTGACCTAGCAGAGACCTGCCTGGGCTCCAGCAGGCTGAGCATGGGGGGCCGTCTCCCCAGGTCTGCACTGGATGTGATCGCCTACCCCGCCGGCACAGTGCAGGATCCCAGTGATATAATTCCATTAGTATCGTGTCAAAGCATGGCCGCACGCTAACGAGTCTAACACTCCCTCCCAGGGATGAGAGAGGCCGTAACTGTTCGGAGTACACCCCCCCATCCTGCCCCCCCAGCAGAATGTCACCTCATGTAAATGACACTGAATCTGCCCTGTTGCCAGTAGCGCCATTAATTGGTGTCATATTTTAAACATTTTTAATGGAGCTCTGCGTGGGTGATGAGATGGTGAGTCAGAGAGTGACAGATCTGCGGAGAATGGGATCGAATCCCACAGAGCCTGGGGGGGCACAGTGCTGGGTGCGAGTCAGCAGGATGCTGTAGGATGTTATAGACGAAACAGGGACCCCAGCATGTAGGAACATGAAGAGTAACATAAAGAATAATCTCTTACTAACAAGACCGGCTGGGAGATTCTGGGATAAAGGAAACGAAAGGTGGCTGACAGGAACAGGGAGAGTGCGAGAGAGAGAGAAAGAGAGAGAGAGACAGAAAGGCTCATCTCCCAGTGACCCAGCGCATGACCTCGCACAGAGCCGGTGGCCCATTTGTGCACCCGGCAGCGGACACAGAAACAGAGCGCTCCGGTGAGCCAAACAAAACTAAACGAAGGTTAATTAACAAATAAGATGCAAAAAACAAAAGACATTATCCTCCCTGAAGGCTGCGGGCTCTTTGTGTATCATTTGGGAACAGCAAACACCCGTCTGCACAAAAACAGGCGTCTTATATCAGGAAAGAGGAGTCGTGCGCGGTGTGAGCACGGAATTACGCGGCAAACTCGTCTGCAAAGCTGCACGCCACCGGATACAGACGCACAGGTGTGAAATGGAATGAGGCTCAGTGTAAATGAGAGGAAATGAGAGCAGATTAGCTTTAAAGCAGCGCAAAAGTGCGGTCCAGGTCGTGGCTTTCTGCCTCGCCCGTCTGTTTTGTGGGGCAGCTGGTGATCTCGGGGATTTGGGAGGCCTGTCTAAATTGAGCGTGACCCAACAAGTTATCGGTGTTGTCACGCTCCGCAGATTCCTGCGGACCCTCTTCCGACCATCTGACCTGCAGCTCCGACCGCTGGCAGGAGGAACCATCCGCGATGTTGGCCCCGTGTCTGCAGGACCCAGGAATGGTATTTAGGTAAAAAAAAAAAAAACGACCAATTAGTCAATTTAACTGCTTTTCCCAGCAACACCTGCAGGCCCGGCTACAGGCTCACACGCGTCTGTAAAATCATTGGCTACACGGGAAACCCAGGGGTCACGAGGTCAAAAGTCAATGGCCTTCAATTCACGCCACATACAAATCAAAATTCAGCATGCTTGGCATTACTGGCGTACTCGTTAAAATGTCAGGAGACCACCAAGCCGACAGACAGAGTGACATCGGGGGTGCTTCGGAGACAAGGCCATGATTAAGAGGTTTGCTGTGAGGAACACAAAGAAGGGGGTGAGGCCAAGAACCCCCCCCCCCCCCACACACACACACCACCCTCACACACAGCTGGGTAGATCCTGCTATCGCCTGCACTCAAACCAACTAGAGGAGGTAGAACCAACCAATCAGATGTCTTGGTCCTGTCTTTTCTGGTTGCTTGGACCCACCTCCTGTACAATTTGATTGGTCATTTACCCTTCTGCCCTCAGAACATTCTTGTGTAAGTCAAACTCCCACAAGCTGCCGTTTCCCATATGCTCTGTCCCTTAGCATGCTTTATGCCAAGGCTCCGCCCTGTTAGCCTCTCGTCACCCAAAGCTCCGCCCTGTTAGCCTCTCGTCACCCAAAGCTCCGCCCTGTTAGCCCGCTGTTTCCCAAGGCTCCGCCCTGTTAGCCCGCTGTTTCCCAAGGCTCCGCCCTGTTAGCCTGCTCTTTCCCAAAGCTCCGCCCTGTTAGCCTCTCGTCACCCAAAGCTCCGCCCTGTTAGCCTCTCGTCGCCCAAGGCTTTGCCTTGTTAGCCTCTCGTTTCCCAATGCTCTGCCCTGTTAGCCCGCTGTTTCCCAAAGCTCCGCCCTGTTAGCCTCTCGTCGCCCAAGGCTCCGCCCTGTTAGCCTCTCGTCGCCCAAGGCTCCGCCCTGTTAGCCTCTCGTCTCCCAAGGCTCCGCCCTGTTCGGAAAGCTCACCACTCTTGCTAACGGTCCCGGCTCCAGAGCACCTAAAGCCACCTTCAAACTTTTCAAAGACACACTTAAAAAAAATGTGAGGTGCACCTTGATGACTTTGAGAGCCTCTGTCTTCCTCTCTCCTTCACAAACCACAGCCAGACTGGAGAATGCAATGTGAAGGTCAGTCCCTCAGCTTGGGGGGGGAAATTGCTACCCCCCCACGCCCCTACCCGGCATACAGTGCAGGCTTTCCTAGTATTGTCATCCCTGAGATTGATAACAGTGTTCATTACTGTGGCCCGATTGTCGGCGTTTCCGGGATAAATTATAAAAAGAAACAAAAGACGGCCACGCGGCCTCTCTTGCGGCTGGGCACGGCAACCTGACGATTTTCCAGAAAGGAATGTCGGGGCTGTGGACAAACGCCAAGGCTGAGAGAGAACATGGCGCTCTTTGTCTCTCGCTCCTTTGACAGGCCAGTGACCTTTCTCTCGTCCGCGGGATTTGTTGTTTTCTTTTGCGCTTTTTCCTGCTTTCTTTTGCCTTCCCCCCCACCCCCTTAAATCCATCACTCGTCTTTCCCGTTCCAGGTTCTACCGGTTTCCAGGAGTGTTTTTTCGGGAAGCACGGCATTTGGAAAGGGGGGACAGCACCGCCGTATAAAAATATGACATGGCGATGGGGGCGGGGGCACAGAGGCCTCTAGCACTGCCAAGCACACCACACCTCTGAGGGGCATAATCGCGACACAGCCAGCCAGTCCCCTTCTACAGACTTCCAGGTGAACTGGACCCTACACCCTTTGTGTCGAGGTGAGAACGTCCAGTCTACCTTGCGACCTTGAGGCATGTCCCCTAGGCCGACTCTGAGCCCTGTCTGCTCCAATATGGCGTTGAGTTGTGGCGAGGCGGGGGTGGGGATTTGACTCATGTGTTTGGCAAAACGCCACACCAACCTGCCTGCGACGGCAAGGGCAGGGAGGGTCACTCAGGACTTAAGTGGTGGTGTGACCGATGGCCCCATGATGGGATGGCCGCTTGACTGTATATCCCCTAAGGCCTGCGACTGGCGTGTACTGCTAGCTGACTGAAGCTACATACAGGAAGTGGTCAGCCGCTGTGTTTCTTACCATTCGCTCTTGTCTAACCTTAAGATTGATCTCGACCTGCTAATGACATGACGTAGGAAAACACACCACCTTCTGCTCGCTATCTCGGCACAGGCCACCCACCGATTCCTGCACCTCCCTAAAGTCTGGTTTGTGTTTTGGGCCTGTGAATCTCTCTCATCCTCCCTCCTCTCCAATCCCTAAAATCACAGGTCTGCATACGTCCACGAAGGCTCCGTTAGGAGGCTTGTAACCTCTTCCTCAGGAGTACTGACACTAAGCCAGGATCCTCTAGAACAGGAAACAATCCAGAAAGACAAGGAAACTCATAAGTGTCTGCTCTTCAAGATACAGCCGTGCAGGAACCTCTGACAGCAGGCCAGCACTCTGCTCTCTGCCAGGATGTAGGAAGGGAAACGCTCCTCTGGGGTCACAGTCTAGGTCCTCAGTGGTCACAGACTAGACCCTCATGGCTTATCGTCTAGTTCTTCATCAATCTAGGTACCCTGAAATGCTTGCGTACCTTAGTAGGACACCAAAATACTAGGCCCAGCGTGTATCTAGATTATTCCATGTTGGGTTCTCATCGGCTTGTGAGTAAATTTTCATGTGTTCATGTGCGTCTTGCCAAAGGGAATCCAGCTCCCGGGAGGGTAGTACTCCGCACACAGAGACAGGGGAACAGCCAGCATTCTGGACAAAGGTGACTTTTTGGGGCCAATCAAGGGCGTAGATTTGAGTATGGATGGTGGGACATCTCCCTTCCAATGATTTGGGAGTACTGTGCGTGTTTGGAGGGCGGGCAGGGGGGATTGAGGCTGGTTTTGTCCCTGCTAATGTTGAAACCAAGCCTACGCCCTTGACGCTAGCAGCAGGAGCGGCCCAGATGAGGGCAAGACCCCTGCTCTCCTTTATTTTAGGACCTTATTATAATTTCTCAAATAGTAGTTCCTGAGGCCTACATGTAGGGTTTGTCATTGCTGCCGCTTTTTGGGTTATTATTATGATCGTAGTTTAACATGCTCTATTTTTAGGCCTGTATTTTTACCATCACAGAATAGCGTCTTACCTCACTCCCCGAATGCGGCCACCAGCCAGCGATTGTCTGTTTATTTTTAGTCACGCATGAAATGAAATGAAATCCCCCCACCCTCCGCGGCCTTCGAACAGTCCACGGCCAGGTGATGTTGTTCCGAAACACACGGGGGTTCTCATCCGACCCGGATTCTCAGACCGCGTGGTTACGGGCCACCGGGCCGGCACGTTATTTCCAAAGGGGGCACAGGGCTCGGGGAGGGGGGGGGGGGTGGTTGTACAAATAGATTAGAGGCATGTCAGAATCCCGGCCCACACCCCCATCATGGTAACGGGGATACAGGAAACACAGAAGGGTTACTGGTTCAAATTTATGATTTTCTTCCTGAGAATCCGGGTCACCACACTCCCCTACATTTGTTCACCAGAGGCTAATATATCACTCACTTTATTTATTTATTTATTTACCTGTTGTGAGCCCCACCCCCCCGATTTTCTCTGGAACGCCAGCAAGCTCCTGCCACTGTAAATCACAGCTGCATAAACCCCACGTTACTCTTTTTCCCAGTAATTTAACTAATTAGCATCTCGGTGTTCGTGGGCACCTAAATTACAGAGCGTTACACGCCGCTGAAAAATAAGGTTCATTATTCGTGACTGCTTATTTGCAATTCTGAAAGCAGAGAACAGGGCTAAATTCACCCTAACCAGGAGTGTTATGGATGGGGACTGCGTCTGAGGAAACCATTAAAGAGATCGGAGTTATTTTATCTGACAAAACTACATAAATAAATTAGTTTTAAAATAGTAAAATAACGTATCGCGGCCACTGCTCTCATCCAGGATGTTACCGGTCCACTTTGCCTTCCACAGTACCGGCAAATGCAGCCACGGTTGCCGTGGCAGCGGCAGAGGGAAGGTCTCTCCTGGGTGAGTGTCAGCAGGATATAAGCCTTCTACCTGCCTTCCTGGTTTATTACTGACACCCCTGGGTCCCTGAGTGGTACCACACTGCAGCTGCCCCACCCAACACAAACATATCCCCTCTGGTTGTCAGCATGGGTCCTAGCACACGGATGACCGTGGCACTCTTCTGTGTCGAAGGAATCACAGGACTGAAGATGCCACAGACTGCCACAGACATGGCCCACACACTTCCCTCTGTCCCCTGGCCCCGGGCGGGGGGGGCCCGCGCCCGCGCCCCCCCACCCCCCCCCCCGGCCCCCGCCGGGGGGGGGC
>JAODLD010000002.1:14047039-14062126 GCA_026781065.1 Mormyrops boulengeri
AACAATACAGGTTTTTGTTGTGTCATTTAAACGCAAACCTCATTGTCACATCCCCCCCCCGGCAGCCCCCCCCCCCCCCCCCAGCTGCGGCGGACTCTGCACCAGCAGCTGTGAGTCTGTAAGCTGCTTGCGGTGAGCTCTGCTTATTATAAAAGTTCTTATTTATTCCGTTGAGGTTTGGACAGTTTCGGCTGTGTGGTTGACTGCTTTGACTAGCCCTAATGAGCACTGCATGTAGACGGGGTCCCGCCAGACCGGCTGGGAGCATGTCGCGTGCGGCCAGATGCTCAAAAGCCATGCAGAGGAACCTCCACACTGATACAGTGAAACAGGGCCGGCCGCATGCCAACACTCTGTGGCTGGGGGCGGAGCTGAGGCAGGGACACAGGCTCCGCCTCTGTCATTCCAGTGGCCAATAGCTGGGTGTTATATGGGCTCATGGTGTGTAAACAAGGAAACGACACCTGGGCTCATCGCATACCCCGGACAACTTCCAGAATGTTCCAACTAACAATAAAATCGTGACAGGACTCCTATGTTGACATTAATTCGGAAAACACACAAAGATTCACAAACCATCCATCCATCCATTTTTGGTACCTGCTTGTCCTATAAGGGTCACGGGGGTCCGAAGCCCATCCCAGAAGCTACACGTGCAATGTGGGGAACACCCCAGGGAGGGCATCAGTCCATCGCAGGGCATAGAATAACCCAGGAGGGGGTGCCAGCCCGTCGCAGGGCATAGAATAACCCAGGAGGGGGTGCCAGCCCGTCGCAGGGCATAGAATAACCCAGGAGGGGGCGTCAGCAATTCACAGGTTATTATTTAATATTGTACTTAATCTGGCAGGGTTTAAACACCAACCTCGACTTGCCACAAAGCAAAGCCTACAGGGTAATATTTTTATAAATTTGCACACATTATTAGCAAAAAAATTCACTACCAAGCAATTAACTAATGAAAAAAATACTGCAATGGTAAACCGACATTTTGCATCTTTCCAATACTCTTCACTTCCATACTCCTCCCTTCATGATCCCAAGTCCATGTATCTCCGAGTGACAGCCCTGACCCCCCCAGTGATTACTGCAAGGCCAAGCAATGTGACCACATGCCACCCTCCCAGCACTGCGGTCATTCAGAGCCCAGCTGCAGGCCCCTCACACCCTGTGGCCGGTGACCCCCCAGCACCATTTCATACAAACCCCTGGCTGATAACATGAGTTCTCACAGAGCCTACGAATGATTGACCTCCTGCTGGTGACACAGACAGGAGTGTGGAGCTCATTCTGCACCTTTGATCAAACAAGACCACGGATAAGTGCGAAATAAAATGACCCTAAACCACCGCACTGAAAACGGGCTTAAAAACCCATATTAGTCACACATCTAAGAGTGGTTCTGATGTTTGCTGTAAAGGTTCAGCTCTGGCAAACTTCAGAAAGCTTTTAGAAGGAAGGCACTCCTTGCCCCTAACGAATCACGCCGTCACTTCAGAAGGGGGGCTCCACACTCCTTATGGACATGACCAGCTCCTCACTCCACATTTTCAGCCCGTCCACCATAGGGACATCAATAATATTTTCCTCTCCAAACAGAAGCCACTTCATATGAAATTTGATCACCCCCTCCCCCCCCCCAAAAAAAACAATGAAACTCCTAAAACACCCATCAGTCCCCCATTGCCAGAGCACAAGCAGGATGGAGTACGTAGAACACAGTAGGCTTCTGTCAGGAGCATGCTGCATACTACATACTACATGCTGCATACTACATACTGCATACTGTCCTTCTGTCAGAAGCATGCTGCATACTACATACTGCATACTACATACTGCATACTGTCCTTCTGTCAAGCATACTGCATACTACATACTGTCCTTCTGTCAGAAGCATGCTGCATACTACATACTGCATACTGTCCTTCTGTCAAGCATACTGCATACTGTCCTTCGGTCAGAAGCATACTGCATACTGTCCTTCTGTCAGAAGCATACTGCATACTACATACTGTCCTCCTGTCAAGCATACTGTGAGGCACCGCAGAGTACCACAGCTACCCTAGTCAGAGAATGTCTCACACAGCCTCAATACTCTGCCCTGAGTGGCCTGAACTTTTCTGCTTCCTGAAAGGGTACTGAGGTGGGGAGGGGACCAGAGGGGGAGGGGCCTCAAAGAAAGAGAAACCTTACCTGCTTGGTCATGGAGTCGATCAGTCGCACATAGAAATCTTGCTCCGTCCTGATACCTGCAGGAGAGCCAAGATTAGGGGGAGATTTAGAGTTGCTCAGATAACCGACCGGCAGCGTGAAGCGCTCACCCAGAGAGGATCCTGACAGCACACACAGGGCCCTGTGAGTCCTGCTGCACCCCCCCCCCAGTCTGCTCGCCTGCTCTTCTCGCTACGTTGACGTTACAAAGTGCCCCTCACTTAGGATGTTAATGATAGCTTCACTTGGCTGAAGGATTTTGTTCATTGTTCAGAAGTAACACACGCTCCTCTCCTGTTTTACTTTTCGTTTTTCTCTTTTGGTTTTATGTGAAAGTGTAGCTCGTTTATGGAAGTCTTCTCTTGGTCCGCTCACCCCCGACAGACTACATACCACATTGCTCACCGATCATCAATTACGCTCCGATTATCATGGAGTCGGACTTTGTACATAGATGACCCCGCATTTGTTAGCTCATATCTTTATTATTCATCTGCAGAAGCTTTACCTGCGCAAATTGTGTAAGGTATTGCAATTGTTAATTCGTATTAATCTCCATAGTATTCAAAGCGGTTTCTCCCCATATACACAACAATATTTTCACAGGCATCTCAAATGCTTTATAAAGTAAATAGCGCGCAACATCAAAGACTAAATCCAATTAAAATAGTTAAAACCTTGTAATACTGAAATCTCTATTTTCGTCACAGAGGAATGTAAACATAAAATATACGCAAAGGATTCTGCTTAAAGTATAAGGTCATACTATAATTTTAAAAGTGGAGAAAGTGAACCGTTTGTTAAAAACCCCGACTTAATATGGATAACGCATTGCAACGGTAATTCAAGGTATGAGAGGAGATGGCTAAGAGAACGCGCTTTAAATTTCAGGATTCAAGAAGAAATATCGTCGCCTACAACCACTTCTTTAACGTGCTTTTTACAGATGGTACAGAATCGCTAACCCGTGAAGAAAAGGGGAACGGCTGAAAATCACCATCTATTCATTGAAGTATATTAGGGGCCGCAGATATTAGCGTTATTATTGTTGTTCTTTTGTTGTTGTCATTGTTATTTTTATTGCTGCTGTTGTTGATGCTGTAATTAAATATACAGACGTCACCATCGTGGTTTTAATAAAAAGATCGAAAAAATACGAACATAATGAAATGCAAATAACAAAACAGTCTATTAGTCTTATTATATGAACCCATTTCAAGTAGGATATGGTAATTCCGATGACTTTTAGTATCCTATTAAGCCTACTAATACTGTTATTTTTGTGATCGCGAAAATAAAAATGAACACTAAAACTATTTTACCATCATTAATTTTATGTCCTATTAAAGGCACTTCGGCCATAATAAATCACAATTTCATAGACCTACAGTTTACAATAATCTTGACAACAGTTAACATCCTGCACGACATTTCCATTAATGTGTTATGCAAACTGCGTAAACTGTATGATTAATTCGCACCTGTCTTCGGGTGATTTTATTTCTGTAGAAGGTTATGCAAATACGCCGCGTGAATTTCCTGCTATGTTCTTCTCACATAAAACAACTAGGTCTTGCAAGTGAGCTGGAGACGCGGGCCAGCCGTGCTGGAAGCTGCTCTCACCATTGCTGTACAGAAGTTGTAGTCGGTAGTGGATCCCATTGTTCGTCTTTTCGCCGTTGGATTCCTACGGAAACACAAAGGTTACGACGTCTGATTATAACTGGGGGCGCTCAGAGTTAATAGCACTAAGGCCTGCGGGGAGCAGACGTTACATGCCCCCTAAATGTAGGTGGAGCAAACGTGCTGAACTAAAAAATAAAAATTCAATATAGTATGAAATAATTTTAACAGTGTAAAACGCAGGCCTATTAATACCCGTGAGCATCAATTAAATAAATAAATGTGTGAGTGAGTGAGTGAGTGAGTGGGGTTTCTGTAATTATTTCCATTTCAAGTTCAACAAATGAAATCCATCTGTCTTATGTCTTCACGGGGAAAACTTTCCTCATTCCCGAAATGGTTCAGTTATAAGGCTGTCCTTCTCCGGACTGAAGCCAACCTAAATCACAATAGCTGGGAAATGCACACGAATCCTGCGCCCCCCCCGTCCTAATTTTATGTACGGGGCCTGTGATTGAGCGCTTATGCGTGTGGTATGACTAACAAATTGCATCTTTATTGTTAGCGGTTGTCCATATCAGTTGGACGATTAGCCCATTAAAAAGTTAACAATCCGAGAAATTGGCCGAAATCACAGGCAACCGATTTAATTTAGAAGTACACGTGAATCGGTAGAACAGCGAATATGAAAATGCTGTTTATTGAAAAAGTAATTCACTCGTATAAGGAAATACAATTCAAAGTCAACAAGACATGACTCTCGGTACACTGTAGTAAAACTGGTCAAAATGAGTCTTCGGAACCCATGAGAAGTACACGGCTCTCCCCAGTTAGATTTCTGGATTATGTTTAAACCGACAGAGTAAAGAAATCTTTCAAATATTGTGAAAATACCGAGATTTAATAGATAAATATGGAGAAAATAAACGGAATGAATTAAAGTAGTTATTCTCGCTTGTTAAACTTGCTGAAAACTGATTTCTTTATTGTTAGCAAGAAATAGTATCGCACATAAGAGGAATTTCCCTGTAGGAGTGAACGCGCACCAATTATATCTTCAAAAAAATTAAAATAAGGGGTTATCATCAGTTTATTATACAATGTAAAAACAATAAATTAGCGAGATCTGATCCGCCCTGATACGCATTTGTGAAACGTTGCCAGTCTTACATAACTCACCCTTTCTTTTTCAACAAATCCAACGAAAGAAGTTCTTTCGATTTCCACAGGCTGTCCTTGTCGGTCGTAAAGCGCCAAAACGAAGTGAAAGAAGTTGGATTTTCGGAGGTTTGACGGCGGCTGCTTCTCGAAGTGCGCCCGGGCAAGACCAACTCCACTGTCGACAAACGCGAGATGAAGTGGTGTTAAAACAGCACTTAGAACCATATAAATTATTATGAGAAGCTCTTTAGAATTGCGATTAATAATTTAGATGTTTAATCAGTCATACTTGTGCCTGTGTAACTGGACGTGGTGTGAAGCTGTTCGTTTGTGGAGAAAATGAATCTTTAAAGTCACGTTGGCTTTTACAAGTTCGCTTGCGCTCACGGGTCATCCTGACACTTCAGTAATATTTCATTTTGTGCCCGAAATGTCAGTTATGACTATCCAGGACTTTTTGGCAGAAAAGGGGACCGCCGCGTTTCATTCTGGCCGCCCTTCTCTGGCCCAAACTGTGCCTACAAGACGACGTCGTTTTACTCAAAATCAATACCAAAAATAATGCTACAAATCATGTTAAGTACAAACATAATTGCGTGATCCCAGTAATTACCTCGATTTTAATTTCAGCTTCAAAATGGCAAATGGATATTTAGGCAACTTTGTAACAATCGAAGTAAATAAATCTTTGCATGTCGCTGACGGAAAACAAAAATTATAGGCGGCTGTGAGTCTTTTAAGTGTTTTAAGTTCTGCGCGTATGAATTTCTGTCGTTAAGTTTTTCAAATGCGATCGAGCGAAGAACAAATATTGATGGTGGAGACATTTTGAAATGTAACATTGTGTATATTTTTGTGTTAATATTTTATTCCCTATAAATGTATTTCCAATAAATGTTCCTCGCTGTACAAACGGTATAACTAGGATATATGAAATAGGCTATATTGAAATTAATCTGTAATAGCAATATTTTTTTTTATTACAAATTAAAAACCACATTACGTCTTCCTATTTATGCAGTTTACGATGTAATATTTTCAAATGCTTTAAAGTCCTAACTGCACAAATTCGATAAAAGGTTTCCCGGAAAATAGACACTTTATTTAAACGTCCGATGGTACCTCGTCGGAAGCAGCATCCCCAGCCACGGGGAATTACCGTTCACGCACCGAATCGTCGCAAGTTAACACAGCAGTACAGCTGATTACAAATGAGATCGCAATAATAAAGCGGGTTCGTAATGTTTTTCTTAATGGAACAATTGCTTAAGAAAATAAACGCTCGAAAAAAATCAGCGAACGGTCCGAGGGGTCTGTGGCAGTCATCCCCGGACCAGCGGATGCTGCCTGGGGCTTACCTCTGAGCGGCCGTGTTTGCATCTAGCACCCCAGCTCCTTGCATCCATGTCCGAACCGCGTTCATTCCGGATCCGATGGGCTCCTCTTTCATACTACTTCCACTCCTTTGAATGCTCTCTTGAATCCCAAACATGAACACGGCTTCTCTTTCCTGTCACTCTTTCTGTCTGTTCTGTACGGCCCCGTTCCTTCTGATCGCCAGTAAACGATTTGCGTTTTTCCGCTTGCGGGGGAGAGTCCGTCCAAGTGCCCGTAAGTCTGCTCACTTGTCAATCTCTGAAGAATGCCGGTACAAAAAGAAGTATCGGATGAAGCGACGTCTGTCAGAATCCAGGTTTAGGTGTATGATGCGAGAACATCACAGATGAGAAAACCGAAAATAAAATGTGAGGAATGGAAGAGCAGACGAAGATTATTAGCTCACTTTAGACTTTGCTGTCCGCTTAAAGAGACTCAGGAGTGACTTTAAGAAACAATAGGATCAACTACAGCTCACAGCCGGGGCTAGATCAAGTGTCACCATCCCCTGACAAGTTTTCGTTCTTCTTCTTTCTTTTCCCCCCACCAAAGATCTATCTCTTAAAATCAAATGAATGGAAATGGGAAATCAAGGAGAGGAGGTAGACCCTTGTGGCTGCAGATCCCGCGTCGCTCCCCTTGTTAAAATGGGAGTGATTTGTGTCCCTTCCCTAAGGAATCCGATTTGACTATCTCTGGGAGCTAAACACGGGCACACTAACCCCAAAGGGAAGAGGGAGTGGCCGCAAAGTGTAGGACGCCCCATCAGCGCCAAGCCCGGACTCCGCTTTGCTAGCCGCCCAACCACGGCTCTCATGGCCCGGTTGCGTGTGTGAGCCCTCCCCCTCCATTTAACAAACAGCAGGATTTCAAGCGAGAAAACGCCGAGCGAGGCTTCTCAAAACCAGATGTCAAATATATTACTCGACAGGCAACGCAGAGCTTTGGGACAATTTACTATTAATGACAGCCGAGAAACTATAGTCCAGAAACACCTTGCACTGGGCTGCATGGAGGCTCCGAATTAACATGATTTCTCCAAATAAATCTAGTCCAGAGCGGCTGCATCTCGGCGGGAGCGGACCCAAGAGAAGGCAGTCGCTTCTCGTCTCGTTTATCTCTTTTAACCCGCGAAATCCTTGGAAAATTACCCGCTCGACTTAAAACGAGGCGTGACCGTACCTGTGTCGGAGCCATGAATTGATTTTGATGAGCATCAGATTGGGCGGAGGATCCTGCCTGAATGATGTGTGATTAGCCTGATGATCGACAGGTTGTCGCCTTAAACTCCCTCAGGTTTATATCATTGTTCTTTTTATCACTAGCCGGAATTTCATATCTAGTTTAAATCAGTTGTAGAATATAACTTAACTTAAAATGATCAATTAACGAAGACTTTTAACATTTCTGCCTATAAATAAGTTAGCGATTCGTATAGCGCACACAAACATTACATTCGCCCAGTTATTTGAAACGTTCTTACTTTTATTGAAGTTTCGTCAGCATTTAGACGAGCAGCACATTCAGAAACTATTTGTGGAACGAAAATACGGTGACTGCCGACGGACTTCTTATTCTTTGACTGAGATAATAACACGGAACAGGGAAACATATATCTGTCGGTGATGATGAACTTTATATAGTATTTAACCACTCGAACTGAATGATAGTAAATGAAAAACGGAAAGACATTGATCCTGGTGTCTATGTGCGCTTTACGCTTCCTTCAGCTTTCTCCTCACACGGCCAAACCGCAATCAATCACAAGATATGTCAAACTTGCACTTTCCCTCCCTACCCGCAGGGACAGAACCTGCATTGTCCGTCTCGATTCTCGGCACAAGATCTTTTAAATTCCGACCTTGTGCAAGTATTTCGTATAAGAACCCAGTTTTGCATTTGTGATGAAAAGTTTCAAATGAGCTGTTTATTTTGTGTACCCTGTATTTGTTTATATGTTTTAGATTTTTCTTAATACATTCCTGTCAATAAAATGATAATAATATGAAATGGAATGTTTGTACCAATAAATACGGAAGTACTTTTCTGCAGGGAAATTAAAATGAAAAATTCAAGGATAAGTGTTTCGTTTCAGTGCACAGTTCTGTAATACCAAAAATCAAACGTGCTTTTAATGTGGTTCAGGAATTTAATGCCCAGCTTTGGAATGGTTCCCTGTAAGCAATACCATCAGGCATCGTCTCTGCTTCGTTTAATTTGGTCAATTGTTCAGTCTAATTTATGAACGCCTAATGTTTTCTACTTGAAAAACATATCCCGCATAATTAAGGAAGCAAATGAATTTCAAAACAAAAAAAAAATGCTCGACAATAACAACATATCAATTATTAGATTAAAATTCCAATAAAGTAGAATATGTTGTTCTGGCTTTTCATCCTTTCATTATTTTTTTTTCCAGACCGTTTGTTTTATCCCTGATCTGCACATACATCTTATGCAGCACCAAACGACCTTATATATTTATTTTATTATGAATTACCTTTATATTATTACCTTGCCTTGTTTGTTTGCTGACATTGCGACTGCTTACACTGCTGTTATGCAAACAGCACCATAAAATGCATTTATAACGTGTTTTGTTAGCTTGTATATGCGGGCGTTTTCTGCGCGAAGATTTACAGCCAGATGCAGAATGACGGCCGCCAGATTTCAGCTTCTTCGATATACCGCCTTTTCGAACTGTCAGTAAAACAAAACGACGTGATTTTGTCATTTTCCTCCCCAGACTGCAAACTTTTGTTGTTTTAAATAGCGAAAATATACAAAAGTGGACTGATCCCCAATCACTAAGTGTAAAACCAGATTATTATTATTACTACTACCACAAATTAATTGTATTCTGTCATTTTCTCTTTAAATAATCTTCAAATCTCCTACGTGTTATACAGAGCAGACAAAAAGAACTCGAAAAATATAGTTGTTCGTATAAAGTGTGTTTATCTGGAGTATGATAATCGGTGTCAGGATCGTAAACAGATTGAAAAAAGACAGAAATAGATATAATGGGGACTAATGATGGACTAAGAGCAAGATACAGATGGTTCGTCATACACGGAGATGAGAAGTCAGAGAAGACGGCGAGTGGAAAAGTATTCAGTTAGATAAATGTTTCGCATCTGCCCGCACACAAACATAGCCGCGGCGGGAGCAGACCTCCCCGGCTGTCCTTCAGCGGGGCCATTTGATTTTCCCCTGCTTCTCAACAGCGAGCTGCCGGCCCTGACTGACAGACAGGCAGCAGGCCCACCTAACCCCCGCGGGCCGCCAGTATTTATATCCGCCGGCCGCCGCAGAGCCCCGGTGGAGATGCGGTAGCTATTAAAAGGGCTCCAGAATTCAATAACAAAGATATCTGCGGACAAGTCAGGCCTGATGATTTAACGCTGTAAGCATGACGGGGGCCGGAGGCTGCAGATTCACTGGGGCTCAGGGCTCCACGCGACCTACACTGCTGCCTGAAAGAAGGACAGCCTGACAGGGGATCTTTTACAGTACAGCCGGTCCGAATGCAAACATGAGATCAGTGCTATATCCACAAGATAGCGAAATTTGGGGGATTTTGGATCCTTAAAATTCACTCTTTACCCCTATAAGTGAGAGTGCATGTTAACCGTAAGTCAGCGGTTATCGTCATACCTATTTACTCTGACCGCACCATTAAGATATTAGCAGAATGGCAAAATGAAGCTGTCGCCAACAGTGACGGATTTCCTGATTCTCTGAGATAAAATGCATTTTTGCAAAAAAGGAGAAAAAAAGTCACACTTTCATTTCATCTGCGAGCTGACACTGACCGCTCTCCACTTGAACTTACATGCTGTACTTCAGTCAGCTATTGTCTCTCCTTAATAAGCCCCGTACTCCCTTCACCAAGGGTTTCCCTTGAATGACTGAGAAAATTGGGAGCAGAGGAAAGCAAGGCGACCGCTCAGAGGAGACAGCGGGAAAAGAGCGCAGCGCCCGGGCCCACGGTTATCCATTATTCCTTGAACTTGTCCCGTGTCAGGCTGCAGGAGACACCAGCTCTTGCGAGGCCACATTAGCAGCTCACTGAGGTGTGCATAATAAATTTCTGTACTTGACTAGCGGGCCTCTTGAGCAAATTAAAGTCAGCGAGACCCCCAAATTAAAGGCGTCGTTCCCCATCCCAGCGTTTCCAGCTTTAAGCAGATGCGGGATCCCCCCAAAATCAATGCGCGATCTACTGATCTGAGTTTAGTTTTATTAATATATCATCCCTGGCTATTCTTTCATATTTTAGACTGTTGTGTATTGTCTTTTTTTCCAGCATAGTTACGATGTGGGGGAATTTCAATAAAACAAAAGGATAAAACAAATATTCTTGAAAGATTTTCAGAGAGCGAATTTCAGACGTTGCATAAATAAATGTGTTCTTCATTCTTCTGAAGATTGTTTTGTATAAAGTCTGTAAATAACGCTGTTCTGAATTAAGCATCTCCTCTTTAATCTCTACTCGAAATATGGAATTCATTAAAGAAACAGATGCTCGTATAAATCACGAAGTTTATGTTGATGCTTCAGTAATAACCTTATATTAATTGAAGAATCGTAAAAAGAAGCCTGTCATACAATAGGGCGTATGTCAAAAATAAGATATGACTTTTTTATATATACACCTTATGTCCAACAAGCTGTTGTTTAAATAAATAACGTGTATAATGCGCTATTCGCTGTGGCCAACGATCGTTTTTGCCACTGATCCTTTGACAAATGTCTTCCAATAAATAGCACTCTCGCGTGCATTGAAACATGTCAGATAAGGGCCGTATTTAAAATGGGCTTACTCTTATGATTTTATCTGTCTGGTTCTGGCAAGTGCACCGCTAATGGAAACGCATAAACAGCATCCGAAACGATTCAGTGCAGTCGCGTTTTGGGGGGATTCTTAAATGCTGCCATTCCGCAAGCACGCCTTCGGATATAAGGCACGATGCGACCCCCCCGCATTACCTTTCCACGCGGGACCGTCAGAAACTTCGCGCTTATGTAGTACGAGCATCCAAGTGAGTTAAACAATAAAATTATTAAAAAAGAATAATAAAAAAAAAAATCAATGTTTTGAGCCCGTGGTTGCAAACCCATTGTATTATTTTGGTATTTCACCAAGAATTCCTTAAACTCTGCGCTGCATAAAAAAGGCGCAGAATTTAATGGCTTTCCTTAATGCGCTTGTATTTTTTTCACAATATTGTGTTAGTAGATTTATTATACCGAGCTCCTCAAACAGTAACTCGTTCATCCCACAGGGACTAGAAACGAATCTGGTGGTTGTATAATTCAATCCTTTATTTTTTTAATGTTTTCCTAACCATATGCAATTAACTGAGACGTAGAGTTGTAAAAGAAAGTCTGAATATGTAATACAAAGGTTTGTTTGGGCGAAGAATAGCATCGCCAATGTTATGCAACAGCGCCATCAGGTGTTTTTACAGAAAAGCGGATGAAAGCTGCCGATAATCCGTATGTATTGAACGCGACTCTGTATACGACAGAGAAATCCAGGAATAGGATTTGTATAAAGCTGCTGTTTTATTTATGGTTGATTTTTTGCCGTTTTGGCACCTTAAACCCCCAAGGCACCCAAACAGGCTTGCTGGCATTTTAGGATTTTAGGATTCTCTAATGACAGAAAGGCGAAGAGGAAACCTCCTCAGCAGTATGAAAGAGGGTGTTTACTTCCTGTACCTCAGATAGCACTAAAGGGCCATTGAATCACACATAGGAAGTGTGGCAGCCCGTCTCTGCACTCCATCCTCAAATACTGCAACGGGCCTTGGGAGAAGCTGGTGGCCGCCAATCCAAGCACATTGGGGGACATGTGACAATATGGAACGTTAGTATGACCTGAATCAAATAAAATGGCATCCTCTAAGGGACACACACACACACACACACACACAGACACACACAGACACACACACACACACACACACACACAGACAGACAGACACACACACACAGACACAGACAGACACACACACACAGACACACACACACACAGACACACACACACACACAGACACACACACACACAGACAGACACACACACACACAGACACACACAGACACACACACACAGACACAGACAGACACACAGACACAGACACACACACAGACAGACAGACAGACACACACACACACACACAGACAGACAGACAGAGAAACACTGTAGGCGTTGTATTGAAATCCGAATTATGTCCATCATGAATAGCCAGCTCACTCAAACGGCTCCAAGAACAAGTCTAAGATGTCTATGATAGTCAAAGACCAGTGACACACCTCTTTCCATTTATTTCAACATTCAGTTTTATAAAATAAAAACGTGACCTCAGGTTAATTCTCTAACAGATCACAATATCACAGTATGACCAGAATCCAGCATTCGAGGCTTCTGTACCCTCCAGACAAGTTCTCTATGTTCAAAAGCAAATTTCAAATGACGGTTTCTCAAAAACACACAGAAACATATGAGCATACGAGTAAAGTTCATATGACTAAAGTTCATACGACTAAAGTTCATATGAGTTGTCAGATATTCCGTTTTCCGTGGAAGCATCGATCTAGCACAAAACATTTTTATGGCATTTGCTGATCTTGTTCCTACATTATATAAATGTGTTCATTCACAGAAATGCAACAAATGTCCCATAATAGTGCCAATTAATACAGTCTTGCTATTTTGCTTCTGCCAAAATCTCAATCCGCCTCCAGAAGCTCTTCCCACTTTGATCTATAGAGGGCGCCAAAGTGTTCACACAAGCTCCAGTCCACTTCACACGAGCTGGCAAAGCATCACCACAGCAAAATACCAAAAATACCATTGCATACGTACATACATATCTCTCACACCTACCCTGGGGTCACATTGACCCCAAAGGCACCTGTCAAGTGACTTTTCTCATAGTAACATAGTTATTGTAGGACTGTGTAAGATATATATGCATTTGTACCCAGTTCTGTTTTCTGCATAGAAACCAAAATTATTTGGTCCCTGACAAGACATTGCTAGGAGCATTGCTATGACTACATTAGTGCAATCGCAGGATTTAACATGAGCCAGAAGAAAATCAAACAGCCATGAGGCAGTGAGGGCGTGCTTAGCCAAAGCGCCATTACAGCTTTTAGTACAACCAGTGCTATCTCCACTCTTCAGTTAAGGTCACTCCATCACATCCAGTCAGCTGTTTAATGATCTCTCCTACCCATCTTTGTCAGAGACAGTCAGAGACAGCAGTCGCTGTGGGTCAGAGGTCACACGGATGCCCAGGCATGAAGGGAGGCTGGCCGATGTGGGCAGAGCTGACGTGGGCGAGGCAGATGTGGGCGGGGCCGACGTGGGTGAGGTAGATGTGGGCAGGGCAGATGTGGGCGGGGCCGACGTGGGCAGGGCAGATGTGGGCGGGGCCGACGTGGGCGCGGCAGATGTGGGCAGGGCAGGTGTGGGCGGGGCCGACGTGGGTGGGGCAGATGTAGGCGGGGCTGACGTGGGCAGGGCATATGTGGGCGGGGTATATGTGGGCAGGCATTATGTGGGTGGGGCTGATGTGGGCAGGGATGACGTGGGCTGGACAGATATGGACGTGGCCAATGTGGGCAGGGAGGACGTGGGCGGGGCAGGGAGATCGCTAACGGGCATGGTGACACAGGAGAGCGCATGTGACCCACTGAGGCCTGGTACTTCATTTCAGCCTGCTGCCTTCCTGCTCTGCAGTGAGTGTGACAGCCAGACTGCCGGAGGATATAGGTTGGTCTGGCACAGCAGGGGGGCTGCTCTGCAGGGAGAGTGCACTACACACCTCCTCCCGGCCTCCTGTGGGAATCGGGCTGAGCTCCCTCCCACTCCCCTCACTGTGTGGTTGGGCACAGTCGAGATTCACGCAGAAGACCCAGGGCATGAGGAGAGGGACTTCTGCACAGCAGGGAGCAGTCTGCTCAGTCAGCATGTCGGGGTCAGGGCAGCCCATGCTTCTTCGAGCTGCACACTCTGCTACGTCAGGAGAGCAGACCTCTGCATCAGGGATTTCTGCCTCCAACAGGTTGCGATTAGCTGGTGGCAGAGGCGGAGGTTGTGGGGTGTCCTGGGCCGCTGGGGGCGGGGGCAGCCCCTTGAGCTGATTGTGGCATAGTGGGCAGGTGTCCTGCACATACAGCCACTTCTTCAGGCAGCCCGCATGGAAGACATGGCTGCAGGGGGTGATGATGGCGGATGTCATATCCTATGAAGGAGACCGAAAGACCTTATTCACAAGCCCCATGGCCTTCAGTATGATGACAGCCCTTATGTGCAAGTCATGCTGAGCATCGGACTAGATGAGACCCACATCCTGAAATCAACTGCAGTTCTGCAATTAGTGACCACCAGGGGGTACATGCAGATTAAACGGTTGTTCGAATTTGGGGGCTGCATCCTTCGAAGAATGTGGTCTGCGTAACATTTTTGGGCTGTGTCCTTTTATGGCCTTGCGGCACTGCCGTGACACATTCGGTCTTTGAATGCAGCCTTAGTAGGATGCAGCCGCTTAATTCAGACTCAACCAACAAAAGCAGCAAAGTGGGCATGTAAATGTAGCCTAAAGTAAGCATGTAAATGTAGCCTAAAGTGGGCATGTAAATGTAGCCTAAAGTAGGCATGTAAATGTAGCCTAAAGTGGGCATGTAAATGTAGCCTAAAGT
>JAODLD010000002.1:14122354-14138587 GCA_026781065.1 Mormyrops boulengeri
CCCCCCTCCCACTGCAGAGGGGGTGTTATGAGGCAGCCATGGGCTCCGAGCTCAGAGCCTGGTGTACTAAGACCCCCCCTCCCACTGCAGAGGGGGTGTTATGAGGCAGCCATGGGCTCCGAGCTCAGAGCCTGGTGTACTAAGACCCCCCCTCCCACTGCAGAGGGGGTGTTATGAGGCAGCCATGGGCTCCGAGCTCAGAGCCTGGTGTACTAAGACCCCCTCCCACTGCAGAGGGTCCTGCCCACAGTGGCACTCCAACACTCGGGTCATGGACAGCGATAAGTTACTATGCTGCTGTGGATCTCTGGCCGTGTCCTTATGGACTCTCCTTCTCAACCCCCACCCTGCAGATGACAAGCTTATGGGGGGAGGGGGTCTGAGCCGGCCAGCTGCACGTTACGCTGGGTTAGCCTGACACCCAAGCCTGGCTGATTCAGGCCCGGCAGGACAGGGCGGTCTGGCCCCCTCCTGGCCTCACCACGGGTGTGTACTCACATAAAACATTTAGCACGGCCGTAACTCACACTCTGCTCCGGTGAAGTGGCAGGTTGGTGTTTTCTTTTTGGGTTTGTTGCCCATTTGCGGTTGCTGGTGAAAGGTCATGACCTCTGAGTGCACACACACGAACCAATGACCTCCTGGCACAGCCCTGGGTTCAGCCTCGCCGAAGGGACCAGGGCAGAAGAGCAGCTAACCTTACACACTGCGGATGCTGTGACCGCGAAACGAGAACGTCGCTGCGCTGCCTGGACTTCCCTCTGATGCCGAATCTCGGAATACCAGCTGCTTACGTCCACATCCAAAACTGACACAAACTTAAGGTGAAGTTGGAAAGATTCAGGGCCTCCCCGTACACAAGAGGAAGAAATAACTGGCAGAATGAGGACCAGCATTATATTACAGGTAAACTGCCAGTGAACAGCTGGTGTCACCATGACGTCAGCGCGGTACGTACAGCCCCAGCCACGCTCAGTGCCGAAAAAGGCACCTGAGTCCTGGAGCCTGGTCCCCGTCATGACTGTCCAAGGCAATCTCACCTGTGAGAGACCCAGAGAATGGCACACACACATGTACACACAGACACACGCACACACACACAGCGAGGGACGGCAAATTCCATTCTTAAAATTACAACAACTACACTGAAGAGAACAAAACCAGAAATGGTTATGGTGAGGGGGTCAAGGTGCTCAAATTCGACCCCTGCCAAGTTATTCAAAGGATCTGGTATCGGCTCCGAGTAACGTCAAAGCCTGCTGAGGCCAGGAAGCAGATTCGGCCTAGAGCTGAACCTCATGCTCCTGGATCTCGGGAGCCAGACCTCTGCAGCTGCACTGGGATTCGGGGTGACGTGATGGAGATGGACCAGGAACATCAGGCCGAGTGCAGGAGGTATCAATGCTGGTTAACTGACACGTGTCTGGCATGTCAGCTTGTGGATGGTCCCAGGCCTCCAGGGCATATAAAATATGCACAAGGCAGTGATGTAACCATCATTTAAAATCACCATGTCAGATAAAGAATAACATGAATTAATCAGCAAACGAGGTAAGCAATGAGACAGTCAATACCTTAAGGTGAAAACCCAAACAGCTCAGATAAACCTCTTCATTGTCAGAGAATGAACTCCACAAGTGTTTTGTCTCTCAAGTGAACCGTTTGACAGCCTCATTTCCCACCACCGAAAAGAGCATCTATATTTTGAAATACAAAGAGTAGCAGGTAATGACTGGTACAAAATGACCCAATAAATTAATCAACAGGAATATACACTCTGGCATGGCTAACTCTGCAAACGTCCTGTGCCTTAACACAACATTCCTGCTGTTCACATCAACGCAGGGTGAGCAACACGACTAGGCTTTAGCCTGCAGAGTTACAACTCAGCAAGTAACTTGACAGACCTGAGCTTCACAAGTCTGGGAACATGAAGGCAGAAAGGTGGTCCTCCTGGCTGTCAGCCGTGAGGGTCACGTGCTTGCCCCGCCCGGCCCCACCCTCAGTACATTCCACTGGCCCTGCAAACGGGCCTTTTCGGTTAAGGGCAAAGAGACGCGGGCACGGCGCGGCCTTCTGACGTGGGCATGGCGCACCCTTCAGCCTAGCTGGCTGCCCCATTGCTTTTGCTCCTAGCACACAACAGCACCCCCTCCCCAAAGAAAGTGTGTGCCTATGTAGGGCCTGTCAGCAGCCTTGCAGGTGGTGCAGCTGGTGACACCGCCCCCCCCCCAACTGCTCCCCCAAATCTAAGACTACCACAGAACCAAGGAAGCCCTCACAGCAAAAAAGCAGAGTTATCACGCCTGACAGCACAAATACTTCAGGCTTCACAAGACATGTACGTCCGCATTAACACCTATCTGTAAAAAACATACATATATATACAGCCACACAAAGTAAAGACAGAAATGCGAACCCGGGGGCACTAAGTGGGGGGTCTCTAGTCAGGGAAGTTAATAAGCGGAGTCTCTATCTCCTTCTGCTTTGACAGCGGCTCTCTCTGCCTCTTTGTATGTTTCATTGTTTATTTCTACTTAAACACATCTCGCCACCCCCCAGGAGCGATGAAACAAAGTCACAGATAAATGAAAACCTACAATGACGCGTTGTGCAATACTTCACAGATTACTCTATACTGACACACGCCGGGTGCGGTTAGTCGCATCGGGACCAGAACTGTGACCCACATTAAATATTTATCAAATATTTAAACAGCTAACTTGTTTAGAAAAAAAAGAAAGCCACCAACAGTAAGGACACACACACGCGCGCGCGCGCAAGGAATTATAATACAGACAAAAGGCGTGCAAACACCAGCGCGTCGATTTAACGCGCAGCACGTAGTTTGTTGGGTTAAATTGACTTAATTATATAAGCAAAACAAAGCAAAAATTTGAAAGCCCAAGGCAAGCAGGCTGAGGGATAGATACACAATAACCGGAGCTCGGTCTACAAGTCATGACGAGAAGAGCAGCGGCACAGGACAGAGACGAGGGACGGCGAGGCGGAAGAAGAAAGAGCCGAAAAAACATCTCAAACTAGGCACGACTGGCTGCTCACCTCCGGTTCCGTCCGAGTTTTCGTTCAGGCTGCCCGAGGAGTCGCGGTGACTGCCCACACAGCCGCCCATGGGTGCCCCGCCGCGGACCCTCGGCTCCTCCGCTCCGCTCCCGGCTCCGCTCGGCTCGGCTCCCTTCCTCTCGGAGCAGAGGCGAGCATCGCCTGGGAAGGGGCGGGCTGTGCACACATCATCACAAGGTGACCGGCTTTCATGATCACGGGGTGGTGGGGGAGAGCTGGAAGGAGAGAAGAAAGATGCGAGTGAAGGAGGGAGGAAAGAGAGAGAGAGAAGAGGCGTGCAGCTGCAGGATCTGCCGGGGCATGTCAAGGCGTCCGGGAGAAGCTCGACAGACCTTTCCGATACAGACTGCCGGGTTACCGCTTACCGGTGGTCGTGTAGCTGGTAGTCGACGTCTCATTTTCCACTTTCATTTGCAACATCGCACTTGGTTGCACAGTTAGTTGGTTGGAGTTAGTTGGCAGTCATGACAACGACGGCGGATTTATTAACCACATCCTGAGTAACACAAATACTTGTATCTGCACACTCATTGCAATACATACAAGTGAAATGTATCGGCCGAGTTAAATAATAGACGATTATCTTACTTTTCGGTAACGAATGTCTCTGTTAGGCAAATCGCATCGCCGCGTCAGTTCACCCTGCATGGAGGTCTGCCTTTAAGGTGCCCTTGCCTGCGCCTTCACTAGGGTCTCTCTTACCGCCTTGACAGCCGGGGTCCGAGGCCTGGGGGTCCGAGGCTTGGGGGTCCGACTGTTGGTCGTTCACTGTTTCTGGTCCCCAAGAAGTGCCCATGCGGGGACATTATTCATTACACATCCATTCACATATGCGTGTAAGGTGAAATTGTTCTGGAAGTTGCTGACTGAGGCTTTTGGCGGAGGTGAAGAATTTACTCATATTTCAGATCTACGCTGATAGTATTTAAGGTTTGCGATGTAGTGGCGTTTATAACCCCATTGTATAACTTACATTCCCATGAAGCTAACGGATAATTAAATTCAGTATAAATCAAAGTAGACAGAGCAGGAAAGTGCGCTGTTAGAGAGGCAGCTTACGGACTACATTTTCTTGATCTGTTTTATTAACTGCAAATAACTTTAAAATCACACATTGTGTTCAAAATGCTGGAATATTTATTGGTGCTGTTGCACATTTTAAAAAATCTCTAGATTATACAACTTTTGTAATTGAAAGCCAGATTTAATGCAGTAACTATAAGAGCCGCCCTCATGTTTAGCCAGGGGTGGGCTAACTGCTCTAGGGGCCCTAAGCTGACATGGGTAGGGCCCCGCAGGGGGGCATTGGAGATATTTTTGGAGCCAAGAGAGAAACGAGATGGATTGTTAAACAATGGAATATAAAAAATATTTTAATCAAATCACGGGGATGCCAGAGGCAAGGCTTACTGATCTGGGGGGGCGGGAGTACCGTAGGTAATATTCGCCGATCGGCGGGGCGGGGGGTATTACACTAGGTCAAGTTTTAGAAGTTTAAGTTCCCTCTTTTGCTAAGGTTTGTCTTTTGACATACGTTCATTCATTCGTGTTCTCTCCACGTCTCTTCACAAGTTGCCTACCACTGGAATGAGACAGTATCAGACAAGGGAGTTGTAATGTTACTCTTGTGTCTTTCTGCCAGTTTGCTTGGCAGTGAACAACCGGTTGACTCCAGTGCTAAAAGAAAGCTGGGTAGAGCCAGGTCTCGAAGTAGAATAGTGCATTACAGCTGGGACAGTGACAGGATTGTCCATCCGGAAAACTGTCGCTACAAATGCGAATGACATACCTGTTGGTATCATTTAAATGATCATATTATGTTATATCCTTAAATGTAAATTCTGTCTTCATGGGACCCCTAGTTTTCAGAGGCCCCAGGTGGCTAACTACACTTGCATTATGGTGAGTCCACACCTGTGTTTAGTGACACCTTTTCAGTTAACAATAGGGGAAATCCCTCTGTAGACAGGAATTATTCAGCAAACAAACGAGAAGGTCTCTTCTATTGTGTCTGGCACCAATTAGAATTCTAACCAAAATTAACCATCAGCCTTTTTCCTTAGAATGCTGGTACTTTAAGTAATCATTTTAGTCTACCTTTATTGGGTTTACCGGAAATTTGATGATGTAATAGCTTGATGATTACAGACTTGGGGCAGCATGGTGGTGCACGCAGTGGTTAGCACTATTACCTCACACCTCTGGGATCTGAGTTTGAGTCTCAGGCCTGGCTCTGTGTGTGCAGTTGGCTTCCTCCTTTGGGAAACTCCCATAGTTCAAAACATACTAAGGTGAATTGGACTTACCGAAGTGTGTGTGCGCGCGCGCTAGGGCATTAACAGAAAAGCCGATTTGTCGACGCGTCGACGTCAGAAGCACAAGTCTACAACCCTTGAGAGAAGTCGACAAGTCGTGTGTTGTTTTCTTCTCTCTGTGTGCGGGCTTGTGTACCCAGTGCGGCCTCTGATTGGCTGTCATGCGTTCCTTAACTTAACCAATTATTATATAGTAAAATCCCGTTATAGTGGACTCGCTTATAACGGAATGTCGTCTATAACGGATGAGACCCGCTGGTCCCGGCCGTGCGCCTTTAAGAACATGCAGAAAAAGCATCGGATATAGCAGACTCGCGTATAATGTACTTGCGCTTATATGGGACAAACAACTTGGTCCCCAGGGCCGCTTTTAGCTGTAGTTTTTGATATAACGGACTGTTTTACTGCTTAAACAATATGAGGGCGACTCGGAATAGAATTACTTCGCTGTGAAATAAGAATATTACAGCAAGGAAGATCACTTGATTTATCTATTTTAATTTTTTTTGGAGGCTACCTGCTGGTGAGTTTCGAATTTTATTTAATTTTTATTGCAAGCTGAAGTTGTTTTCTTAGCGTGTTTTGCTATTGTGAAGGCTTGAATTTTCGTTTATTTCATAAAGAAAATGGTTCTCTATCTAATGTTTTGTGAAGCATGCAAGCCAGTGTGTTTTCACTGTGTTATATTTATTTTATAATGAAAATGTGCTCTTTTGGTAACAGTGTATAGTGTTGACTCGATCATTCTGTGATATCCTGTGTGCCTTGACTGCCGCGGCTTAAGCTGTTCCCACTTTCTCTTGTGGACTTATATTTACCAGAAAATTCAAGGTATTAGCCTATGTTTTGTTTTGTTTAATATTAAGCTGACTTAATGTTATAGACAACTTTAATAAAAGTTGCTCATTGTTGGACACCTGTGTACCTCCGGTGCGTCTGTGATGACGTCATCAAATGACTTGTCGACTCGACTTCGACTTTATTGACGGATAAGTCAATCTGAAAAAAATCTGAAGTCGTTAATGCCCTAGTGCGCGTGTACGTGCGTCCTGCTCTTCTATAGTTTGGTGCCCTGTCCTGGGTTGTTTCTTGCCTTGTGCCTTTAGCTTCTAGGACAGGCTCCGGATGCCTGTGACCCTGAATAGGACAAGCTGTTACAGAAGACGGATGGACAGTTTTTACTGCAATTCCAGCCTCAGTAATAACCAGTTAGACTTTTCTGCCAGAGGGCATTTCTACTTTTATTCTCATTAATAATATATGTTGATATTGCGTTGCTATGTCTCTCTCAACTTGTGAACAGAAATGTTTTTGTAATTAATACACTTAGGATCAGACTTCTATAGAATTGTCTCCAGGATAAGTGCAGATTTCTTGTATGTAACTATCCCAGGGATTTCTTTTGATTGCTACTCATCACTGGCTCATAGAATAATGTATGTAGTGTCATGGATCAGGACGGATTTGGGGCGACAGCGTGGCATGGTGCAGGCTGGGAAGGAGGTGGACGACTCACTTGCGGCTCACAGGGCAACCAGGGTTTATTAACTAAAACAGAAAACAGTAGGAACACTACAAACAAACAAAAAAACCCAAAAAGGACCACGAGGGGTCAAAAGCAAAAGGGGCAGAATATACATCATACAATGAACCACTGGGGAACTAAACTGAGACAGGGACTTAAATTGTAAGGGGTAACGAGACTAACAGAGGACAGGTGAGACTAAGTAACAAGGACTAGTAAAACAGGCAACAGGTGACACTAATAATTAACTCAAGGAACTAAACAGGGAAATTAAGAACTGACAAAGAAACAAGGAAAACAGAATCTAACACTGGGAATAACAAAGACCGGTAAAACACAACTAAGGCACAAAGCAAGAAACAAAGAACTGAATACAAATCACAGGACTAAACAGATACAAATGAAACACTAGGAAGAAAATACAAAAACAGAGGAGGCGGGATTTGAACAGAGGAGTTAACAGTTAGCCACATGCTCAACTTGTTGAGCCATGCGGCTGACAGGGAGCAGGGGAACACAAAGTCTAGGACAACGGGGGAACACAGGAAAGACAGACAAACAGGTGCTGACCCTGACATGCCGGCCTGTATATAATCCAGGCTCAGGGAATAATGTATCTAGGCCTGTACATAACACAAGCTTAAGGAATAATGTATGTAGGCCTGTATGTAATAGGCTCAGGAAATAATGCATGCAGGCCTTTACATGACAGGCTCAGGGAATAATGTATGTAGGCCTGTACATAACACAGGACCAGGGAATAATAACACTGGCTCAGGGAATAATGTATGTAGGCCTGTATGTAACACAGGCTCAAGGAATAATATATGTAGGCCTGTATATAACACAGGCTCAGGGAATAATGTGTGTAGGCATGTAGATAACACAGGCTCAGGGAATAAATTAAGCAGGCCTGCATATAACACAGGCTCAGAGAATAATGTATCTAGGCCTGTACATAACCAAAAGCCTAGGAATACTGTATGTAGGCCTGTATGTAACAGGCTCAGGGAATAATGCATGTAGGCCTGTAAATAACAGGCTCAGGGAATAATGTATCTAGGCCTGTACATAACCCACAACAATGTATGTTGGCCTGTAGGGACCGGAATTGGGGGACCCTGTTCTATGGTATTAATTAATTAATTTTCCCTTTCTTGTTCTTCTACAAGTTCCCCTTACTCTGCATAGACTGAAGCACATGTGGCCAAGTGTCACCACAGGCACCACCCATCAGAGATAAAAACTGGCTGGCTAAGTCGGTGCCCTCTCAGAATATGGTGTCCATGGCAACCGTCTGTGTCACCTGTGTCACACCGGCATTGCCCTTATATAGTGATAAACAAACACAAAGCAACAAAAGGATACAATGAGTATGAACATAGGTATTTTGCTGCCCTCTTGTGGACAGAGCTAACTTTTTGCATCTGTCATCCATAAATCTTAGATATGTCTTAGTGATGACTGTATAAAGGGGATTTTGCCAATGATACAAAAAGCAGGAGTGACACATGGCAGATGACCTACAATTACAGAATTAAATATTTAAGTTACTGTTCCAGCCTCATTTTCATCGTAAAACAAGATATGAATCACAGAGAATGAAGGAGCATCACAAATGTAAAAGGACAACATGAAATCAAACCTGACACTAAGCTCCTTCTGATGCCTGAATGACACTGTGAGGCAGAAAGGAAGGAAACACCTGTATATTAATGTACATTCCCAAAAAATAGCCTCATAGCGTATATCCCTCTTCCCTCTTCATCATCTTTTAATAAATTTCATGATAAATGGGATACATGTTTCCTTCTGTTCTATTGTAGTTCCAGGTCTGTCCCAGTAACCCTCACATTTTCTTCAGTCCTTTGGCAGTTACTAACATTCCAATGGCGTGAAAAGAGTTCAGCTGTTCATCGAGCGGTTTTACTAGCGTCGCGTTGCAAAACTCAACATTACCACTAGAGGCTACTAGAACCCCACGATTTCATAATAGTTTCGTAAGAAAGCACAACATTAACAGAAGTGCCGATCTTGTGCAAGGTGTACTGTACAAAGAATATAAAAGTGTTGTTTTCTTTTTCCACTTGTGGGGGGTGCTGAAAATCAGGCAGTAAATATTAACTTTTAGAACTGAAAGTTTAAAGGATTTACTTTCGACAAGTATGCAATGATGCGTGCTAATGCTTCCCTGAGGTTTTTATCTCTGTCTTCCAGGCTGTCAGAGGTTTTTAAAAGGTGTGACATTCTGGGGCAAATCGAAGGCCTGTTATTTTCCACAAACCCCTGCCCACACTGCTCTGTTAGATAGTGGCTGTTTTACACACATGGTTTTGGGCCTGATCTCGGCTCAGCACGCTCTCTGCCTCCTTCTCTCTGCAGTCCGACGACAGTATTTCCATCGTGCACTGTTTAATTGCATCTCCGGTGGGTGCACCCTTATCTTTCTCTCGTTTCACAGCTACAGACATATAAATAGAGGAATTTGTGGTGTGTTGCTGCAGTTTGGGCCCCGGGGCCTTGATTATAGTTTGCCATTCATCCACTCTCCCTTGGGAGAGAGTTAAGGGATTACAGATCTAGCCACTTGTTGTGAAAGAGTATCCCTTGCCGCCAGTGAAATCCGTTGTAACGTGTGCGCTGAATCCGTGACTTTGGATTAGTGCTGATGTCATGGCCATTCTTCCAGCGCCTCTCTTCAAAGCTCCCCTGATGAAATGGGCCACAGACACTGACATGTTAATGGTGCCCTCAGCTGGCTGCACCAACACGGCACAGTGAAGTGTCAGGCCAGCTTATGTTACTGTCTCGGTGCATTTTCACAGATCTGTTATGCGGCTGAAGTAAGGAAGTACGCTGCCAGTGCGCGTTCCTTCACAAGGGGCCGTACCAACAGGCAGCCCGTCCGTCTCACAATGGAAGTACGTGGTCGTTCACAAAGGTTCAAACCGACGGGCAGCCCATCCATCTCACACTGGAAGTATGTGGTCGTTCACTAAGGGCCAAACCGACAGGCGGCCCGTCCGTCTCACGTTAGGAGTACGCGGTCTTTCACTAAGGGCCGAAACCAATGGGCCACATCCGTCTCACACTGGAAGTACGCGGTCGTTCACTAAGGGCCGTACCTATGGGCAGCCCGTCCGTGTCACGCTGGAAGTACGCAGTCGTTCACAATGGGCCATACCGACGGGGAGCTCATCCGTCTCACACTGGAAGTACACGGCTGTTCACAATGGGCTGTACCAACGGGCCCAGCAAATAAAGTACAAACTGACCAGCAGGGCCCCCAAGCCCTTTTCCACATGCTGTGAGTGTTAACTATCACCCCCCCGGTATGTGCTGCATATATCTGACCACTTCAGGCATTATGATGGCAGCTGAGCATCAAGACCCCTTTGGCCCCTCTGGATGCATAGTAGTGCAAGACTGACATCAGATTGACTTATATCATGGCTTTGACCACACTGCAACATGTGGTCATTCACAAGTTTACCTTATTTTCACATTATTTATTTTCAATAAAATTAGATCCCTCTGTCACTTAGACACAGGCCAATAATGATAGCTAGCTAACTTGTCAGGTAGCATTAATTAGTTCAAGACCTGACAAGTCAAAACATTGCAAGCTAAAGAAAACATAGCTAGGGATGATTTAAATTCCTTGTGTAACAATGTAACTGTGAAATGTAACAATAGGCCCTTCTTTACTGGCACTGTTAATTGGTTAAAAGTTACAATATAATATTGTACTGTTAGCTAGCTAACTTTGTGGATGTAATCATCATCCCAGCTAGACCCTTATCAAGGCTAAATATTAGATTCAGCATTTTCACGTCGTGTTGCTGTAGTTTTGTCGTTAACCCAAAACATGCCTTCAGTAAAAGTACCTCCTTGTGTCACTTGGAACAATAATGCTAGCTTGCTAACTTGTCAGAACAATCCAGACCCTTTACATGGTATATGTGCTCCCCCCATGAAAGGGGGGCCTCCAAAAGGCAGGTACCCAGGGGCTGCTCGGGACCATGATCTGGCACGTTCAGGAAATGAGTCACAGGAAGTAAGCTGTAAACCAGAAAGTGAGGGCCTACCTGTTTCCTGCCAGTCCATTTGCTTCTTCAAAGCGTCTCAGAATAATATCCTCAGCCGTGAGCATGCAAAGCCACGATTAAGGCCTGTAATGTGTTTCGCCAAAGACTCTGACATCCTGACCCTCTCATCTGCTGCTCATCTCGCTATCATGGCTCTGCTTAGACCTGAGCAATATATGAGCTTCCTCCCGAGTGGAAAGCATGCACATCTTCACCTGGGCAGGACATGCAGAGTGATACTTAGCATAATGACGAGGTGTGTGATTCGTAAGAAACACACTATCCTGGGATGGGAAGCTTCAGTATGGTTCTCCAAAACATCTCAGTGGGGGCGTGAGAGACACAGGCTTCATGGAATGCTGAGAGTCGGACGTCAGCGTCCCTGAGGCTCTTGTTTTATCAGGTCTGGTGCTGCCTGTCTATGGACACATTTGAAAGGAAAGCCAGCTTATCTGAACGCTGCAACAGCTTCTCTCTGTGTAATTTAACAGCAAAGCAATTCACTTTTACAGAAAGAATGTCTTTATAAGGACATCTGCCTATGAGATGAAGCCAAACCAGGACTATTATAACAACATTTATTTTAGGGCGGGTGGTCAGCTTTCCTTGTCTTTGTTTTTTTTTACAGAGAAATCTTCTGCGATGGACTGGCACTGCGTCCATCATGCAACCCTGCCTGCCACAGGCTCCAGAGTCAGGACAACACTAAGCAAGAGAAGAGGCTAAAAGGAGGATAAATAGATGGAAGGATGGTAATGATTAACTCATTAATTATTAATGTCCCTGGATGGTAAACCGATTGGCATGATGTGGGGGTGGAGGATGGAGGTGGGGGGATTAAGACCCCCCCCCCCATCTCCTTCAGCGTTCCTGGGGAATGAGGTCCATTTAAATCAATGACGTCTTGGTTCCTGTTGCAAGTGGCAGTAGTTGACCTTTCAGGTGTGAAAAGCATGCACACACGCCCACATAAAGGATGACAGATATTTGTCCCTGATGCATAGCACGGCTTTCCTGTTTGGGAAAACAAACAATAGCATTCAATGCCTTTGACATTTAGGATTTATAACAAAGAACGCCTGCCACCCGGGAAATTAAGCAGCAACATCTGAGAATGAAAGCTGTGGGTTATTTTCTTTGCTGCCTTCATGCAGCTCGCTGGCAGGTGTATGAGTAACAGGTCTGATGTGCTGATACGAATGACTGTGTTCGAACTGGGATCCAGCATCTAACACTGGCGCTAAACTGTGTCACCAAAATATCCACGAAGTGTCTGATCCCTTAAGCAGCTGGAAGGAGCCTCTTTCTGCATTTACAAATACAGGCCATGAATGGCTACTGCAGCCTGCAGAGAATCCTATGGTGACTGTGTTTTTACACCCTAGACTGACCAGTCTAGAAGCACAAGTGTATTTTTTGGTTTTATGTAATTCGGTGCAGTTTGATGAATTGCCTTACATAGGAAATGGCATTAATTCACCGACCAGGATGCTGATAATAAGCCACATAATCTAGTCACCTAGCAAAGTCCATTTCAGGAGCATGTGACCTTCTGGGTTCAAAAATATTTTTCTCACCTTTTCCTTGCTTCCCATATATATTTCAGTGTGCACTCCCCCTGCCCCATCAGCAGGAGATCCATCCGTTCCGTACACTGAGCTCTGATTTACTGGGCTTGCCCTGTCCCACCAAGAGAGTATATTTCTGGACATCTATATGTAGTGTTTTTATTTCCCTTCATTTCACGTGGTGCAGTTCTCCCCGCCCCCTGAAAAGGAGGCTAGGGTTGGCTCACACATTATTATGTCATGTGGTTCTGATCTCAAAGTGCCCTTCCAGGGGTCCAGCTAAATACTGGATGGCCTACAGATAGAACATAAGTTTACAAACGAGAGGCGGCTATTCGGCCCATCAAGCTCGTTTGGGGAGAAGTCAACTAATAGCTCAGAGTTGTTAAAATCTTATCTAGCTCAGATTTAAAGGAACCCAGGGTTTTAGCTTGCATTACACTAGCAGGTAGACTATTCCACACCCTAACTACAACCTGTGTAAAGAATTGTTTTCTCAAATGCATTTTAAAATGTTCTCCTGCTGATTTCCACCTATAGCCACAAGTTCTTGTATTTGAACTATTTGATCTGAACTGCAACCTGCACTGATTACATGTTCATTGATCCATCCATCTGTCCAGTATGCAGTTTAAATAAAGAAACTGGAGAGTCCACACTGCGTTTTTGTCAGGTTCGTCATAGTGAAATGGGACTTACTTTAGGAAATTGTGCAGAATAAGAGGAATTCTTATTGAAAGTGCTTTTCATTTTCCATTCTGCGGGCAGGAAGAGAGTGACGATCCACTGCCGACCCTGAAATCACACTAAAAACCAAAAGGACCTCGATGAGTCATGGACGAATGGGGAAAAACCGTTATTAAACTAATACCGACACAACCAGGAAACAGAACTAACAAGGACTAACTACTAGAAACCGAAAAAGAAACAAGGTTAGGGAACAAGTCAACACCAGTGCCAAGAACAGGCTAGGGAAGACGGCAACTGACACACGGTAACATAATAACAAATCTGAATAGGACAAAGGCAGGTACTAATATAGACTCAGATAAGGAAGGCTGACAAAGAGAAGGGGCAGACCAACACAAAAATCAGCCAATCAGAGCAACGAGACACAGGTGGAATAATTTAGGATTAACAAGAGCAGGAGCTAAGGAACATTAACAAACACAGACGACTAACAACATAGGAAAAGACTAGGAACAAGTATAATAAAACCAAAACCAAACAGCAAACAAGCAGGACAAACTAAAACCGGGAAGCAAAGATAAAGTAATAACAAATACTAGAGAACAGAAAACACGAAATACAGACTGGAGAGGCTGGTCACAAATCCATGACTGGAGGGTTACAGCCTCTGCGCTGTTCACTCAACCCATTGAGCCACACAACAGTCTGAAGAACAAGGAAAACACACAAGGGTCTAGTACAAAGACAGAGGAGGTAAAAGAATGGCCAGCGACACCTGCTGGCCAAGCGGGGAAGAGGCATGAAGGGCAGGGATGGGCATGTGCTGACCCTGAAACAAAACACTCATAGTCCCACCAACACATATTAAAATGAAAATCTCTGATATATAAAACCAAGCTATCCTTGGGAGAGTGAAGATAACGGAACGATCTATAAGACTAAACTGGGTTGCACATCATCACAGAAGACTTTCTTTACTTTTTTGTTGAATATCAACTGAAAAAATAATAACACACACAACAGGAAGAACAGATGTGAGCCTGATTTGGCTGGTTTTCAAGCTCCACTGATCTGTTTATGTGTGATTATGAAAATCTGCACTAATTGTACACCCCAATAAAGTGGCCAAACTGGGGTGACACACTGCCACTCACAGGCCAGCAGATGGAGGCCCCCCAGCCCCGGGGGAGACGAAGCAGGGGCTATGCCGGCAGAAAGGAAGCTTATTAACCGGGATTGGCTGGGTCAAAGCTGCTCAGCGGTAATGCCAGCAATCTGAGGCGTAATTTGTTTCACTTTCATGCATCGCTCCGACTTTGATCTCGCATGACATCACAGTCAATAGAATTAGCCAATAAAAGGCGTGCAGCTCAGTGAGACCGCATGGTGGGGTAAGAACATTTAGACTCTGTCTTTTTTAAGAGTGGGAAGCATAGGCTGTGGGACATAGTCTGTGTCTCTGGCCTACTGTAAATGAACTTGAGATGGTGGATTGCTTTTTTACTCAGTTTCTTAAAATCCCTACCAGACGAGAAGCCATTCTCAATCTTGTGTTCCCTAATAACCACGATAGGATTAGAAAATTTGAGGTTTTAGAACCACTTGACAGTAGTGATCATACCCTGGTTAAATTCAAGGTTAATTTCAGTGTCCGAAGAGCAAAGTCCAAAACAAAAATATACAATGTTAGGAAGGCTAACTTTAATGGAATGAGACTGAAACTAGAAACTGTAAACTGGATGGAGTTAAACAGCAAAACGGTTGAAGAGGCATGGGAATTTTTTAAAAGCACATTGATGCAAGTGCAAGAGGACTTCATACCTGTTTCCAGCAAAACTAAATCTAGGAAACCGCAACCAAGGTGGTTTACTACGGAAATGAAAAATAAAGTCAGGAGGAAAAGGGCTCTCTTCCACAAATGGAAAATAACTGATGATGTCAGAATAAAGCAGGAGTATCTAAGTCTTCAGGTTGAGTTAAAAAATAATATTAGACTCGCTAAGCAGAATGTCGAAAGGAAGATTACATTGGAGGCTAAGGATGACATTAATAGTTTCTTGCAATATTTTAACTCCAAAAGAGCTCTAAATGCTGAAATCACTAATCTGCTGGGTAGTAAGGATCTTATAATTGAAAATTAAATTGATATAGTTAATGAGTTTAATGATTGTTTTCCACGGGTTAGTCACTGTAAAGGACAGGAGTAACATACTGACTCTTATTCCTAATCCAGCTTCGTCTTTGACAAATATATGTATAACTCAAGCTGATATGCTACAAAGACTAGCTTGCATAACTGGAAGAATAATGGAAGCTATAATCCAAGCGAAAATGGTGGATTGCCTGGATTCAAATCTCTGAGGGATAGCCAACATGGATTTAGGAGAGGTAGATCCTGTTTAACGAATCTAATTGACTTCTTTGAGGAAGCTACAAGAGAAATTGATCACAAAAAGGCTTACGATGTGATCTACTTAGATTTCCAGAAGGCCTTTGATGTTGTCCCCCACAAACGGCTCTTGCTTAAGCTCAAAGCAGCAGGGATTTTAGGAACTGTAGCTACTTCGATTGAAAACTGGTTAACAGACAGGAAGTAGCAGGTAGCAGTAACAAATGAGTAATTTGTTAGCATGTATTAGAGGCACAATGTCACAATGGGCCTGCGTTCATAGTGGGGTACCACAGGGTTCAATTTTAGGACCACTGTTATTTCTAATTTACATTAACGATATTGATACCAATATATACAGTAAACTGATTACATTTGTAGACAACAACAAAGGTGGGTGGTGGAGCAGATACTGAACTAGCAGCACAGAGGCTATAACTGGATCTTGATGTAATTAGCGACTGGGCTGATACCTGGCAGATGAAATTTAATGTAGACAAATGCAAGGTAATCCATGCAGGGAGCAGAAATATAAAGTATAGATATTTTATGGGTTCCACTGAAATAAAGGTAG
>JAODLD010000002.1:14154326-14169009 GCA_026781065.1 Mormyrops boulengeri
TGTGTGTGTGTGTGTGTGTGTGTGTGTGTGTGTGTGTGTGTGTGTGTGTGTGTGTGTGTGTGTGTGTGTCTGTGTGTCTGTGTGTGTGTGGAGTTTGCATGTTCTTCCCGTCTCATCATGGGTTTTCCTCCTGGTACTCTGGTTTGCCCCCACAGTCCAAAAACATGCTCATGTTAATCACAGTCACCAAAGTGCATGTAGGTGTGTGTGTGTGTGTGAGTGTGAGTGAGTGGTGTGTGAGTAAATGGGTGGTGTGTGAGTGTAAGTGAATGGTGTGTGAGTGAGTAAGTGGTGAGAGTGTGAGTGGACGGTGTGTGAGTGTATGGTGTGTGAGTGTATGGTGTGTGAGTGTGCTCTGCAGCAGGTTGGCACCCCATCAAGGGCTGTTCCTTGCCTTTTATCCATAGGCTCCTGCCCCACAAGATGGGTGGATGGGTTTAGGATTGGGTTTAGGATTAGGTTTAGTCACAAGCAGAGGACTAGCTGCTTTGGCTCTTTTCTGTGCCGCAACCAAGGTTCTCTCCAGCTCTCCTGTCTGTAAATGGAGAGAATTGCAGAGTGGTTATGTTTAGGGTCAGGGTCCGACTAGAATAGAGGATCAGCAAGTATGATGGCTGGTTAACTTACAAAAGCTCCCAAATCTAATACACTCTAGAAGAAGAAAAGTCCCTGCCGTCTCTGATGGAGAACTGTGCAGTGGGCTGGGCTACGACGGCAGCCAACCAAGGAAGGTACTTCTGCTTGATTCATTTTTTAATAAGAACAAAAATGCATGAAAACACAGAATGCGTGTTTGCTTTGATCTTTGTTCATTTTTTTAACGGTAAAATTCGTCATCTGCTTGATGCAGTTTTTAAAATCCAATTTCATGGGCTGACATATGCTGCGATTTGTCCCGTCGTCATGGAGAGCGCCCGTCACATCTGGAAGTCACTGAGCCTGTTTGTCAGTCTATGGGAAGAATGCAACCCAAAAACACAATAAATCAATGAGGTGTCTTCGCCCGGTGTGGCGGATTCATTTCCGTTATTGCAGAGAGGAAGGTGCTTTTAAGATGACAGGCAGGATGAGGGGAAAAGGAACAGAAAGAGAAGAATCATGCATATTATACCTGTACTTTGTCATCATAACCTCAGTGGACAAACCAAATCATCGTTTACAACCAGCAGTGATAAATTAAAATAACAGGGTTACAAAAAACAAGGTCACTGTATGACTTTGCATCTAAATTGTATAGTTTTTGATACTATCAAACTCAGCTAGATAATTTTAGCACATCCTCAATTTTAGTAGAACTTCCGGAGTCTGAATGTGTATCACGATGGGGTATCTGTTGAGCCCGAGGTATTTAGCCGCAGCATGAGCCCTCCTGTCCTGGGAACCATCAGCCCGCTGCTTGAGCTGACAAACATGCCAAGCACTGTATTTATGCACCAATATCATAGTGTAATATTGTAATATCACAATTATGATGGAAACGTTAATGCATGATGGCCAGTTACGCCAAGACTCTGCTTAATCATCATCGTCACTTTATGATGATTATTATCTGAAATTCTGTTTTTGCGCTTCCCTCCACTTGCTCTTTGTGCAGTAAGTCGTCCGCGAAGGGCTGCGACCTGTAGCGGCGCCCAGGGAGCTGTGGGGTTAAGAGCCTCGCTCAAGGGCCCACAGACGTGCTGAGGCTGTCTGAACCGGCGACCTTGTGGTTTCAGGCACACAGGCTTAGCCCACTGAGCCACACGCTGCCCCTTAACAATGTTACCAGGCCTTTTCAGTCTGACACTTTCTTGTTAAGACAATAACTCAAAAAGTATTTGACTGCTGTTTTTCAGACTTTGCTGAGGTATTGTATGGGCGACATATAGGAACTGATTACATTTTGCGACAGACTGCCCTAAAACTGCACCAGCATCACGTAGTGATAGCAAAAAAAGGGCAGTTTAGACACAATCTTTTTAGAGCGATAACAGATAAAGTATTAAAACGATCTTTTTCAAACTCTGTAACCAAATTATATTGCGCAAAATCATGTGCTATTTTGACGACGTGCAGGCATGGTGTGAAAATGAGCAATGTGCTGAACTATGGAAACTTTGCATTGCACTTTGCGCAAGTCGAAAATAGAGCCCATAGTAGGGGTGACAACCTGGATGTAATCAAATTTTGAGACAGATCGCCCTGAATCAGCACCACTTAATGATAGCACAGAGAGCAGCAGACTCAGACACTCAATCTTGTCAGCATGATAACTCAAGATGTATATGTACTATCCTTTCTAAACTTTACAGATGAATTGTATGGGTAAAGATCTGGATCTTCAAATTTTGAGATTAATCACACAAAAATGTAAGCAAACGGCACTTAGTGAAAATTTGGGGACGGGTAACTTAAATAAGACACTTGACCTTGTCAACAAGATAACTCTGTTTGATCTTCGATAGATTTTATTACCATATCACAAAAGCATTATAAAACCTACGCCTGATAGACCTGAGACAAACTGCCCTAAAACCGGAACAGCAGGAATAGGTGGCAGCAGAGGACGTAAAGGGAGGCTTGCAGACACCATCTTGGGAACACAGCCATCTGAGATCTGAAAGTGTCCTTTTCAAACTTCCCAGGAACACTGAACAGGTCAACATGATTCTAAAACTGTGTGGCGCGAAGGTATTTTCTCAATATTCCACAGTGGATATAAAACGTGTACGAACCCCGGTTAAAATGCCAGGTTTTTGTGATATAAAAAAAATGACACCAGTATAAATCATTTCAAAACTTTTCCCACCTTTAAGGTGACCTATAACCTGTACAATTCAATTGAAAAACAAACAAATCTGTTAGGGGAAAAAAATACAGAATAAGCTGGTTGCATAAGTGTGATGGTTGCATAATCGGTTGCAGTCCGATAGCTGGTCAACAAAATTTATCATGGGGAGCTTGGCGATATTTATTGTAGGAGAATTTAAATAATGTTGGCCTTTTAATATGCATTTTTTGGAAAGGCTTGGGCGATATTACAGTAATATTTTCTTTGTACTGTGATATTTTCATTCAATAAAATTTATCATGGGCCAAATTTATTATAGTTTTTATTTATATGTATTTCTTGTCTAATATTCTTTTCAGGATATCCTGCTTGTGTACTGTATACTTTTTAAATTTGCTTACTTTTCTGCACTTGTCTTTGACATTATATTGCAATATATTTGTTTGTCTGCACTTTACATACATGGCTCCTCTCCTCTCCTCTCTTCTCTTCTCTTCTTAATAATTACTAGATTTATAAGGAATATGTTTAACTTTCAGCAACATTTACTTTATATCCCCACTGTGGAAATGAGCCACTTCTCACATCCTACATTTGTCTCCTTTTACTAGACCCCCTGTTTCCAAAGTGAGTTGCATATTTACGGGACCCCTCTCTGATATGTCCTCAGAAATGGGCTGTGATTTGTGACTGCACATTGCTTTTGTAAATCTGTCTGGATAGTCATTTTGTCCAAACAGCTTCACTCAAAAGGTACTTTCTGGCATTGCTGCTCTAAAGGTAACATTAAGTCGGACAAAATGTGGGCATTTTTCTCCTTTATTCGTTTTTATTTTGAGCTTCTTTCTAGTGGAGAATCAAACATCACTGACAAGGGAATCAAGGTCAGTTTGGGAAAACACACCCTTTCTGCGGCTGCTAGGAATCACCAGGAAATCACCTTTAATGTCAGTAACTGGGGGATAATTCATTCCATCAGATAAAAATTTAACATCAGTTTGACGGAATACATTGCCAAGCAACAACAATTTCTGAGAAAAGGTTAAATCTGTTTGGCTGCTGCCATATTTCATAATATGAAGGTGTAACTTCTGAAACTGATATTGGATTGAACATGAACCCAGTGTTGCTGACTTGTGATGCTCATGAAATCCACACCTTAAGCAGCGTGTGAGATTTTATGTTACCGGCATCATGGAAGGAGTAGTGCAGACAGCAGTGACCTTACCGGTCCGGCAGCACAGAGCCACAGTGACATCTGGCCTTCTATGTAGCATGTCTTTTTGATTATCTGTTTCAGTCCATAATTAACAGGAACATCTTAAGGCTTGATAAAGAAGCGGTAGTGGTTTGATTTAAATCTGCTAAACTGCACTTCCCACTACAAAGATCGAGCCGTGTAATGATTTTTTGGTTTTCACTCTCCAGGTTCAGAACAGAGGTACTTCCTGTTTGCAGTACATGCCTGTAGGGGGCAGCATCAATTCTCTCCAACTGGTGATGTCACATGGTAAGTGCTCTCATACTGTAAGACACAAGGACCATCTAAAGCCTATACATGGGCTTCAGGATACTTGCAGGAAAATGCAAGGCTCCTTCAGTTAAAATAGAAGCTAAATCCAGAGAATTCACTTTGCTTTTTTTAGTTAATTACAAGGTCTGAGGTCATTTTTCAGCAGTCATGAACATGTCAGTGAAGAAGATCAGGTTGGACATTTTCATTCTCTGAGAGTGATTATACGTTATTGTAGTCATGAGTGTTCAGTGTTTGAGGGTTTTGTCATAAATTTGGCAATGGACAGACTGTGAGGTCACACTGTGAGTTTCTTCCACTCTGACATTTATTCATTTATGGAGAACAGAGGGGTCTCAGGTTGTTCTGTAATTGGTTTAAATATAAACCTGTCTTAGTTGGCATGCTGAGCCAAGCGCCCCTGTGCTAAAACGCAGTCCGTTTTGCTGGGGGGAGGCTGTAAGTTTCATGTTTTATGAGAACGTTTACGAGGGGGCAGAGGGTCACATGGCCACTCCTCTGGTATTCCTGAACGTATCTCTAGGGCTGCATGTAATTTGTTCATTTAAGGTCACATGGTAATTATCATGGCACTTATAGACGCATTCACGCCACAAAAATGTGTTAACATGACTGCCGATGGAGACAGACTTTCATGTGCAGGGTATTGCTGTTACGGGTCATGGGTCACAGGACCTCCTTCACAGTCTCATGGTCTGCACAGCGAGTCCTGAGAAAACTTCAGATTACCAGAAGACGTTTGCAGTGAATCATAAACCCAAATATCAACTCAAACATCATTTACCAACTTGCTGGGAAAATAATATTTGTACTATTTGCACTTAAATCTCGGAATACATGCTGTTTTTGGGGAATAAAACTGTTTGCTTCATAAGAAACTCAGCACACTAATCACTCAGCACAATGGTATAGGAAGGAGTCATTTCAAATTGAAGTTCTGTCAGAAATGGGGGAGATTTATGCTCTTTTTGGAGACTTTCCTACACCCTTTTCCTTCTTGCCCTTCCTCCCATCCTCTGTGGCGCTCTCATCCTCATGAAAAATGCAGACACTCTCGTAAGATTCATGCGCAGCAAGTGAGACAGCCGTCGCCACGGGTGACAGTGCCATGGTCGCCGTCGCCACGGGTGACAGTGCCATGGTCGCCGTCGCCACGGGAGACAGTGCCATGATCGCCGTCGCCATGGGAGACAGTGGGAGTCGCTGGATCACGAGGTTGTGGGTATGAGACTTAAAGCATTCATATTATAATAACCTTCCAGAGGCAATGACTGCATACAGCTGATCTTAGATATGGAGTGAATAAATGTTTAGGCAGTGACGTGTTAGAATGTATATTAAAAAGTGTCCCTATGAGAGTAATTTCCTGACATCCACCAAGCCCATTTTGTCAGGTGGTGATGCCTGATTTCAAACTACTGGCCCGCAACTTACAAACACATCTAAAATGTAGCCATATTCTGTAATTATTGTACCAATGGCCTGAATTTGCATAATATGTCCCTTTACATATACATGAGACAATAAATAGCCAGGAGCAGGGGTGAGTATGACTATGCAAGTCATTAAGTAGGAGGTTGGGGCTCGGAGCCGTCAGTGGAAACATTGTCGTAACGTTCTGGGAATGGAATTCCGCTTCAGTGTCCCACCACCTTGGCCGTGTGACCCAAGCGGCCGGCTTGCCACAGCCTCCCGCATTGCAATGCCCAGGATCCAGGCCTTGTGGCACAATCCAGCTGTGCCGTGGATTGGGATGGCAATTGTTGAGAAGAACCAGAATCATACACTTCCGATTCCTCTAACGATTCATCCGGACTTTTCGTGTCAAGCAAAATGATGTCACATGCCGCAATTTGGATTCCACCTGATGGAGCGCAGGAAGTGGTCCAGGACATGACTGCATTTTACAAAGAAGGATGACCATTGTGCAGTGTGCAAAGCCGTTGTCACCTCTAAGGGTGGTAACACTAGTAATATCATAAATAAGTAGCATTTAAGCTGTCAACCCGGCATTACATTTAAAGATTGCCTTGTGTTCGCCATAGTCGCGGGTTTAATTTATTGTTTATTTATTTATTTTTCATATCACACTACAGCTAATAAAACAACTGATTTTGGTGCTGAAACTGCTTAGGAATAATGTTTTTTAAAATAGATATGTAGCTAATCAGGTCTAATTACCTGCCCACAAAATTATAATCAGTGATAAATTCATATTTGATTATTTTACAGTGATTAGGAATTGAAAAGGGAATCGATAAAGAACCGGATCGATACGAAGAATCGATGATGGCACCGACATCAATAATTTCTTAACGATTCCCATCCCTAGCCATGGATACAGTTAATTAATGGGACGTCCAGGGGTCTCTGCAATAATTAGGCCATCAGGTGCCCGGCATTTTTCTGTGCTCCCCCACCTTGTCTAGGAGGTGCCAGGACAGAAAGGGGGCTAAATCAGACCAGCTTGGCAACCGCTGAGGTCAGTCCATCCCAGGACCCCCTGCAATCCGAATGGGGCTCACATTCTGGGAATTCCTTGGCGAGCCGCCCCCTCCCCTCCCTCCCTGCGTGGAGGGTGAAAGCTCGATTGGCTCTGTGCCTGCGGCACTGCTGGCGAGTGACGTCATGGCAGGGTGTGAATGTCACATCTTTCCCCTGCTTTGGTGGTGTCACCTCAACACACACCCTTGGGCAGCTGGGAGTGTATGCCATCGAACCCTCTTAATATTTTTAATCTTTCAGTAAAGGGTACCGGTAACTGGTGATGAGATATTGATTTACATCTCATGCTGGAGAAGAATTACCCAGCTAAGATCTCTAATCCTCAGGCTACGGGGGTCAAATCTCTCCTCCCTTTTCATCGACGGGTACGGAGATAAAACGGTACCGTGGAATGCAGAGGGATGCTAGCGATGGAGAGTGCAGAGATGAGCGAGAATGCTGGCCCAGTCCCAGGCGAGCAAAGCCACGGAAACCTGAGATAAACCGAGACATAAACATGGCTTCTGATTATGTCTCTGACTTTTGTTCATTTGAAGTCATTCTGTTAAAGATAATAGGGAGAAGGCAGGTGAGTGTTTCCACCTCTGCAGCAGTATGACTGTAGCTTCACTGCAGGCAGACTTTGTGATTAAGAAATCAAGCTTTTCCTTTTTAGGAGGAAAATCATGCATAACATCCTAATGACGTGGGTCATGTTCTGGTACTTCACCCTGGATTCTTCTGTAACATCCTGTTTATTATGAAGGTTCATCTTTACATTTACCTGAAACAGCCCGGTGCTGATTTGGAATCAGTTCGGCTGGATTCAGCTTATTTCACACGGTTCCCCTCCCAGTGCAGCTGCCCCAAAGCACTGTACACTGTACACTGTACAGGATATTTGTTTTCCTATTTGCCTATAAGATCAGTAGAATGAAAGGGGCCCAGTTCCAGGGTACAGGGCGACTCTTAATCGCTGACAAACCTTTGCTTTAGCTAAGTACTTACACACTCATTCTCAGCGTTGACACAGAGCGGGGAAACCTGCCGTCTGAGGACCCATGCAGGACAGATGGCCATCCAGGGCAGCTGTGTGATGGGCTTCATATCATGCCAGCTGAGGAAGACACACAATCAGGTTTGACTTTTGAGAGAGAAAGGAGCAGTTTCATCCACCCTATAACTTATCTGTATCAATGGGATGCTCCTGTTTCACCCACTCTGGCCCACGCATTGTTGTCATTTGACTTTAGGGCTGCAGGTTCAATCCCCTGTGTGTGTATGTTTCACATGTCCATGTCGGCTTCTGGTCCCGCCCCGTTCTCACTTATCCTTTTCCTGTCGGATCAGTAAATCAGGCTCTTCTTATTGGTAATGGAGATATTTAGAATCTGGTTCAGTGGTATTCTTGATTATCGTTACAGATGATCAAGCTTAGCATGTTTGAAAAGCAACCCCAAACCTAATGAGACATGCATTGTTATTCAAAGAATGTAGCCTTGGGGTTAGCTGGTTAGAGGAGAACGCCATTGATCTACTACAAGTGTTTTTCCTTTTCGTGGAAAGCAGAGGGGACTGGGCGACATGGCCAGAGCGGCCTGTCAGTTCTCTGTCGGCCTTGCCGTGCTGAGAAGTGCTGATCTGCAGGAGGTACCAGTTCCACAAAGGAAGAGCATCAAGTGTTGAAAAAGGAACCAGGCACGCGATTCAGTAGCGAGCCGCATTGTGCAGCTTTGCAGCCCAATTTGACTGCTCCTCCCTGTGGCACGCTACCGGTGGAAACAGAGTGTCCGTTTGTCTGCACCAGCACAAACACGTGTCCACTGGGCAGCTCCAGGGCGGTCGGATGCTCTAACCACAGTCAGTCTGCAGGACATAAGATGAGAATTTGATGTTGCAAAAACCTTTTGTGCTAAATAGCCTCACAACAGAAACCTGATACCCTTGCTTTAAAATGTTAACTCGCCTATTTTCGTACCTCCTGATCGCCATAGATAACAAACAGGCTCATGGTGTGAGGAATTAAAGGATGTCTTGCAAATTGAATGACATAATAAGCAATACTTTTCATAAACTGCATGTTGCATTCTGTTTGTGATTCATGGTTCACCTCGAAAATTTCCATTCTGTGTCCTCGTGCCTGAATGGCCACAGCTGGGTGTGTCCCCAACGACAGTGGAGGAACCTGTTATAGGGCCACGCAGAAGGCTGCAGCGTTAGCAGTCAGGTCTCACTTCTCATTAAAGCTTCCCCTGCCAGCAGCCCACTGGCAATGAACCCCCAACACTCCAAGAGCAGATGGGCCACTCCAAATGCGACTGAAACATCTGATCTCATCTGATCTGGTCTTTTGATCTCTTCACAATATTTGACTTGGCCTGACCCCAGCATTCACCATCGTGTGCTAGCAAACCACTGGGGACAACCCCCAGGCCCCATGATGGACAGCTCCCAGCAGGAAGTTCTCTTTTCTTCAGGGGGGGGTTCAGATCTCACAGATAAAGCAGCCACTGCTGGTGCCTGTTGACAGATAATTCAGATAAATGTCGGCAGTGTCTGCAGTCCTCAGTCCTACGCACTGCACTGAGTGATACCGACAGTAAAATCAAAGCGAATCAGCCCACAAATATACCAGGAAAATTCCTACAGGAGACATTTTGGCTGATTTCCTGTTGGAGTTTGTTTACCAAATGCCCTGTATTTCTCAGACTCTTAAGTCAAATGGTGTCTCTTATGCAGACAATTTAGAGGCTATTTTCGATTTCCAAGAACATCACTTTCGTAATATCTGTGTTGTTTTGTATATTGCAATAAAAACATCAAATGGATGTAGCACTTTCTCCCTGGGCGCAGAACCTTTGGTATTTGGTTCTCTGATAGTTTCAAAGCCAGAGCAAGAAATTTGTGACCAAATTAGACCAGATGACTCAGCTTAATCTACAGAGACTTTAAACAATCACTGATGCCACCATTACATCAAATTAATGATATTATCAGGAATTTATTTAACTTTGTCCAGCTTTGAGTGTGAGCGGTCACTCCCACGTGTACACACTAAGGGACAAGAGAGAAATCAGAGAAGGACATGGGTAACTGTTCTGTGAGCGGGTGGAGATCCCGTGATGGAAAGTCACATCATAGCCACATCTGTCTGATAGGCCGCCTCACATTCTCCAGCTGGCTGCACCCTGACACACACAGCATTTAGCAATGCGAGGCTAACTATGTGGGCAAGCATTCCTGATCTTTTGTGTCCTGGTGGGGTTATTGCTTAATTGTTGCACGGACCATCGCCTTGTAGGACAGTGGAAGTCTTAGCCTTCCGAGAGACTTGTGTCTGAATCCCAACCTCCTATGGGCAATGCTGAAGGTAAGCAGAGACAATCATGAGGAGACAGACCTGAGGTGTAGATGAAAAAGGCTTAATTCAGACGCCACTGCATATGACTGGAAATGTCACTGCAGTGATGCTGCCTGTAAGACCTTCAGTGTAAAATAATTTGCATTTATACAAGATGTTTTTTTGGATTTAAAGAACAGACATATGCTTGTATGAGTTGCAATAAAATAGAACTACATGAGGCAGATATTGGCCAAGGAAGGATTATGTTTGCAGTGTTTTCCTTTACAAGACAGAAGGGGTCAGGGTACAGAAAGGGTCAATACATCACAGACTTTAGCACAGGAGATAAAGGCAGTGTTCTGCTGGGTGAGAAGCACACTTGGTTGGGTGTGTCACGGATAAAATAATCTAAATGGCTTTTAGCTATTGAGAACTAAAGGGTAACAAGGGACATGTGAAAATAATCAGTGCCACAGACTCCTGATACCTGCCCCTTCCTCCTGTCACACAACATAACTGCAAATGGTAACGTATCTCAGTCCCATTTGCCACACAGCTACTACCTCTTCTTGTGGTGTCTCCATCTGGGTCTATAGGAAATCTAGAATCTATACGTCGATGCTCCCATGCCTAAGGGATTAGACTGTCTAGAGAAGGTGATCTGTTTCAGTCCCTAACATCAAACCAAGTGGCGATATGATAATCAGGTGACCAGTCTTCTGACCAATCAGATAGCAGGACACGACAGTCAGGTGACCAGCCTCCTGACCAGTCAGATACTAGGACATGATACTTAGGTGACCAGCTTTCTGACGAGTCAGACACCAGGATATGATAGTCAGGTGACCAGCCTTCTGACCAGTCAGATACCAAGATATGATTAATTCTTTTTGATTTTTCTGATAATTTGACATCAAGAGAACATTTTATTTAAGAACACGGGACATCATAGAGTAAGGATTAGTCTGGATTCACTCAACCTTTCACTGCACTGTTATGTTATTTCTGAACCCAAGAGCCATGAAGCCTTAACAAGGACTCAGTATTTAAATTGCAGAGAATGTTGTTAAGTTCAGCTTAACTATAGTTTTTAATATGAACCATAAACAGAGAAAATCACTGCTCATGTTCTCAGAGAGTCAGATTTTATGCGTCAGTCCATGATCTCGAAGATTAACTTGTGATGGAATCTGAAGACTCATAACAAAATGTTCCTTAAAATAATGTAGACTATCATAACAAATATATTTCTTCAAACTGAATCCAATTAAAATGTACAAAACACAATGTACTGACACAAACATATAAAAATGATTTAATAGCAGAAATTGATTAACCTTCATTTCAAATGATCAGGTTAAGTAAGTTTTCTTTTAAGGGATGTTTAAATCATACGCAAAGAATTCTTAGTGCTGTAACCATGTCTCACACGTTGCTGAGGTGTGAGCCTGCCAAGTGAAGTAAACTGACATTTCTATAAATATACTGCAACTTTTTTGCTTAAAATATTCTTGTATTAAAATATTTTTCAGCACAAACATCTCAAATAGAAATTTCAATATACAGTAGAGTCTTGCTTATCCAACATAAACGGGCCTGCAGAACGTCGGATAAGCGAAAATGTCGGATAATGGGAGGTGTTAAGACAAAGCCTATTAAACGTCAAACTATGTTATAATTTTACACATTACGAACCTAATAATCATGTTTTAGTGCAGATGGGCGCCACTGTACAGTCAGGGTAACTAATTAGCTGCGGTAGAGTTGGGAGCAACAAAAAATACACGACGCTCACGCTCGCAACTTGCAGTTCTTGTTGCCGATTGATGCGGTTTTTTGTTTTTTTATTTGCGGTGGGACGTCGGATGATACAGAATGTCGGATAAGCGAAGGTCGGATAAGCGAAGGTCGGATAAGCGAATGTCGGATAAGCGAGACTCTACTGTAATTATAGTTTTCTTGGCATCCCAGGCTTTGTTAAGAAGAAACAATGATTAAGTTCTTTTCCTGCACATCAGAGACAAACATCTTTTTAAATGTGTATCTTCTTGTTTTTGTGATTTGTTGTTCTGCAAACTGTATCTTAAAGTCTCCTGTTAAGCAAATTCAAAATGAGATAATTATATATAAGCTGAAAGCCCAGGGGTTCCTGATACTGTCAACAAATACTACTTATTGAAAAAATGGGAGGTTATAAAATAAATTTCACTTTATTTTTTGTGCAATTTCAGTAGAGCTGCTCGTGAAGACTTCTTATAGGCTGACATTATAAATATCCAGAGATCCATCCATCCATCTTCCATAGCTGCTTATCCACTGCAGGGCTCTGTTGAGTCTGGAGTCAGTCTTGGAAATTCTAGGCACAAGGCACGACACTCCCCGGACAGTCCTGTGTGGGAATGCTGTCTCACATGCAATCGCACATGCAATCGCAAACACGGGCATTTAATAAAGAGACGACGCAGCCCCCAGGGAAAACAACCAAAAAAGACACTTTGTCTTTAAACCTTTCTAAGATCTACACAATTATAGCTTTATTATTGTTTTGATTTGCTCACAAAATCTGGTTTATAAAAATAGTTCACTCTTCTATCTTCAAATTCATGTTTGCTTTTCAAAGAAAATTCCTGCATCGCGTTATGCTGAGAGACAGCTGCTTTGCCATTCACTTTTTTACTGGTTTTGCTTGTTGGGTTTATATTATTAGTCCTGACACTTCACTGAGGAGTCCCAGAGCATGCCTTTATGTGAGCAGCTATTTATGAGCACTGAGATTTCTCTGAGAATTACGGATGCTTTTAGAAAAACAGCACATTTCCCACAATGCATCAGCGCATAGCAGAACACCAGCTGAAAGAGCGCAGAAAAGGATGCGGGAGAACGAGCCTGAAGGTCATGAATGGATGGCTTATTATATTTTATTTTTTCAGTTCTGGGTGACAGTCTTTCTGTTTTGAAAGCTCTTTCACAGTAGCTGATGGGCATTTTATTGACCATGAAATATGGTACTACGATCACATGAGCTGGGGTGCCTAGAAATTCTGGGTCACCTCAGAAAATGTCACCTTGGCCTCCAATCCAATTTTACACATAATTTTACGTATTCAAGCATCCCTATGAAGTGCTGGGCCCCCATGAATTTACAAGTACCAGGGTATCCATGCCCCACCGACACCCCTGTATGTGACTAAGTGTTTCTGAGTCATTCAATGATATGAGACAGTGGCCATGGTGGGGTCAGATGTCTAATGAGATGTAATTGTCCCCATGTTCCTCCATGAGGGAAACCACGTGTGCTTCTCGCGTCTTTGCTGGTTAGTGAATCTATGCCACTCTGTGGCAATTGCTGCTATGATGAAGAATGAAAGCCCAGGGGGCAGAGGTCAAAATGAAATCGAGGCTGAATCTCAATACGCATATTTGACCGTACTCGTGTGCCCGTTTTACGTCATCTTCCGATGCTAAAGACCATTCCAGTACTAAGATCAGAGGACGGTAAAAATCCCCGGATGTTGGTCTCGCGCCGCATCCTTGCCAAACGAGAACAATCCTATTCTGTTGCCGATGGCAGAGGAAGACGCCACAAACTATAACCATTACCTTAGTCGGGGTTACCTTAAGAGAGTAACGTTTCCGTCGTTCCTGTCAGACAGTATTTTCCTGCTTTTTTTCACTTTTTTGGCTCATGAGACTGCTGCCCTGGAATTGAAAAGTGGAATTGAAATAAATATGAATATTTTAAGTGTAAAGTAATCATACCAGGAATAATCAGTCATTTAGATTGGACATTTTGATTATGTGTCATTTATTAAATTATGGCCAGTGTAATCAGCTGGGCGTCCAGCATAGTGGAACAACAAGTACACATCTGTCTCGATCCATAATTAATGCGTTCTCTGCCCTCGTTATCTTGTGAGATCGTTCTGGGAAGGCAAGGTTGCAAGATCGGTCTTGCCAAGACCACAAGTACGGTCTTTGTGTTCTTGTTATTGAGATTCAACCAGAATCTAAAAGAAGGGTTCAGAGGTGAAAACAAAAAAGAATCAAAGGTCAGGGGTCAGAATGAAAAAGAATCATAGGTCAAGGTTCAGAGGTCAGAATGAAAAAGAATCAAAGGTCAGGGGTGAAAATGAAAAAGAATCAGAGGTCAGAATGAAATAGAATCAAAGGTCAGGGGTCAAAATGAAAAAGAATCAAAGGTCAGGGTTCAGAGGTCAGAATGAAATAGAATCAAAGGTCAAGGGTTAAAACGAAAAAGAATCAAAGGTCAGGGTTCAGAGGTCAGAATGAAATAGAATCAAAGGTCAAGGGTTAAAACGAAAAAGAATCATAGGTCAAGGTTCAGAGGTCAGAATGAAAAAGAATCATAGGTCAGGGTTCAGAGGTCAGAATGAAAAAGAATCAAAGGTCAGGGGTCAAAATGAAAAAGAATCAGAGGTCAAAATGAAAAAGAATCAAAGGTCAGGGTTCAGAGGTCCATCCATCCATCCATCATCTCCCGCTTCATCCGAGGTCGGGTCGCGGGGGCAGCAGCCTCAGCAGGGAGAGCCAG
>JAODLD010000002.1:14189016-14206014 GCA_026781065.1 Mormyrops boulengeri
ACATCTCACACAAACTCTATGAGTATAATAATAGATTTTATCTCATTTGACATCATTTATTAGAAGCCAATGACTGTCACTTTCACCGGTGAATGTGAATCCTGTTACCAGTTACCGGGAGGCTATTTTAATGCCTTTGCTGGCAGTAATGGCTACAAGAGAAACAAATGGTCACCCGCTAAATGCACACTCCTTTGAAAATGGTTTTAAAAAGGACACCCAGTGGTGCCAGAAATGTCATCACGCACCAAATAAAGCAAGTCATTTTGAGTGAATCATGTTCTTTCTTCCTGTCTTTTCACCTGCAGTATTTTTAACTGGTTCAGATATACAGACATTCATCATTTTGCTTTTGTCTACTCAGTGATTATGAAAAAAGAAATAATGTATGTTATACGAAGCATCTCGGCTACTTCCAAGGACTCTTTGAGGAGGTTAATTACTGAATTTGTACGCATGGATAATGTTGATGATTATGAATAATTGTCTTTTGATAAGATGGCTCTGTTCTCACAAGCTTCTGCTCCAAAGTTCTTGCCTTTCTGAGAGTTTCCCTATACGTGAAGCATACCAGCCTTTCAGTCAGTCGCTATTCGTTATCTTGCCTCTTCCCACACATTCACTTGGTGTTTATCACACAACCTTTAACTTGCGGGAGATATTTCTAATGTGAATGAGAAGCAAAATATATTTAGAGCTATTTAAACTGAGATAAAGGTGCCAGGGGCTAATGAGATGATTTATGATGTATAATTAAAGGCTGGTGAGGGTGCTTGCAAGCAGATGGTGTCAATAAGTGCAAAAAATGGACAACTAGAGAAGCAAAGGGCATTTCCATAGAGTCAAACAATGTCTAAACGCAGAGAACATGGCTTTTTAATTGGCAGTGCTCATATCAGTCAGGGGGTCAGAGGGGCATGGATACCCCGGCAGATTCAAGGGACCCAGCTATTTGTAGGGGCCACAAGACACGAGATGGTGCGCCCCCCCCATTCAGCAAAATGAATTGGGAGGGACCCATCCCCCAAACCCCTGCTCGGCAAAATGAATTGGGAGGGACCCTTCCCCCAAACCCCTGCTCGGCAAAATGAATTGGGAGGGACCCTTCCCCCAAACCCCTGCTTGGCAAATTCTACCATGGCACCTTTATTTCTTCATATGAAAAGTACCAACACAGCAGGTTATTGCCTATAGGAGTCTGTTGTTATGGAGCTTTGCAAAGACAAACATTCCGCTAATGGAATTTTAAGGGATTGGTATATTAGGTTACACCGGGATTATTGGGCTTATTGGCATTAGGTTAGTGAGCCTTTCTGAACATTCAGTAGAGCTTCTCACACACGCAGCCACACCCTTTGGCTTTCATAAAGGGTGTGCTAAGGTTTCTGAAGGAGGACTTGGTTCTGCTCATGTCTGCTACCTGAGCTGAATGCTCACGAAGGTGAGGGTGCATGAAAGCAGATAGAGAACATCTCATTGCAGGGGCAGCCATTCCCACAAACTTCTTGCTAGAAATTAGTGATTTAACCTTTAAATGGGAAATGATTTTTGAAACTACAGAGGACTAAAAACAAATTTGTCTTATGTTAGCAAGTCCGAATGATGATATACACATATATTTTACAAAAGGAATGATTTGAGTCCACTGGAGTAAAATTCTGACACGGTGGATAATATACATTCACTGGCCACTTTATTTATTATGTTCACCTTGCTAGTACCTGGTTGGACCAGCTTTTGACTTCAGAACTGCCTTAATTCTCCATAGAATAGATTCAGCAAAGTGTTTGAAACTTTCCTCAGCGACTTTGGTCCATATTGACATGACAGCATCACACAGTTACTGCATATTTGTCAGTTGCCCCTTCAGGAGGTCAATCTCCCGTTTCACCACATCCCATAGGTGCTCTGTTGGATTGAGATCTGCTGACTGTGGAGGGCATTAGAGTACAGTGAACTCATTGTCATGTTCAAGAAGCCAGACTGAGATAATCTTCCAGCAGTATTCTGCTGGAAGTAGACATTAGAAACTGGGTACACCGTGGTCATAAAGGGATGGACATGGTCAGTAACAATCCTCAGGTAGGCTGCGGCATTTAAACGATGCTCACTTGGAATTAAGGGGTCCAAAATGTGCCAAGAAAATATCCCAGACACCAGTACACGACCACCACCAGCCTGAGTTGCTGATACAAGGCAAGATTGATCCATGCTTTCATGTTGTTTATGTCAATTCTGACCCTATCATCTTTGAATACAGAACACAGTTCCCAAATCATTGCAAACCTAAAAACATCTTCAGGGCATGTTGTAGAAGGACAGACGCCTGGTTTCATGGTGGGCTGATGTAACAAAATAACCCTTAACGATACCCAAGCAATTTGCATATAGAAAACGTGTTTTAGTTAACAGACACAGGTGTATTGCGCACAGTGTGGTGACCAGGTGGTTGGCTATCCTGAAAGCCTGTTATTCAAAATAGCAAGAAATAAAGTGGCATGAATATAGAACATGCTGGAGGTCGGGCATAGCAGGTCTGCAAGAATGAGAAGGGGCTGTTTTTTTCCAGTAAAACATTCCTTTTGAAGGAAAAGCCTGTAATTATTTTTTTACTTTCATCCCAACATTGTGGCCATCCGTACTGAAACCACTCAAATGCTCTAATTTGAAATTCACAGTTTTCTATATAGAATTGTATAACATTCACTCTGCGGTCACACATTTTTAATTTGCTGTGTTCAAACAGGAATGAAATGTTGAGGATTGGTTCTCTGAAATGGGAAATAAGCGCAGTGCGGTAACCCATATGGCTTTATGCTGTTGGGCCAGATGCTAATTGGCTTCATTTAATGTAGGTCTGGTCCAGCCATAACATGCCATCTGTTTTATATTCTGCTGTCGGAGCTTTCAAATAAATAGCACTGTGAAAAAAAATAAGATGGAGAGTGATGTGTTTGGTATTAATCATTGTACTGGTCAGGGAATGTACAGAAGGTGAACTGGCCGATAATGGCAGCCCAGACTTGATGTGCTTTGATTACGTTTGCTTCATACATCTGCAAGAAATGGGTCGTGATAGGCCCGTCATCTTAAAACCATTTTTTGCTACTGGTACAATGATAATAATACAAGTAAACGCAGATGACATCCTGCGCAGAATCGTCCCCAACCTGCACTGATGGCAGCGTTCTATTTAACGCTCCGCTCTAATCACTCTCTGTCTCTTTCACACACCAACAGAGTTGAGTATCGTATTGATTTTTAGAGTTTGCAGGTTTGGTTTTAATAATCGGTAAACGGTACATAAGTCGGGTTTTGTTCATAACATAGGGTTAGAGCTTCCTCTGCTGCCCCCTGGAGGACGGGCTCCCCCTTTGGGTCTGGTTAAGGTTTGGGTTTCCTCTGCTGCCCCCTGGAGGATGGGCTCCCCCTTTGGGTCTGGTTAGGGTTAAGCCTTCCTCTGCTGCCCCCTGGAGGACGGGCTGCCCCTTTGCGTCTGGTTAAGATTTGGGTCTCCTCTGCTACCTCTGCAGGACGGGCTCCCCCTTTGGGTCTGGTTAAGGTTAGGGCTTCCTCTTCTGCCCCCTGGAGGACGGGCTGCCCCTTTGGGTCTGGTTAAGGTTTGGGTTTCCTCTGCTGCCCCCTGGAGGATGGACTGCCCCTTTGGGTCTGGTTAGGGTTAGGGCTTCCTCTGCTGCCCCCTGGAGGACGGGCTGCCCCTTTGGGTCTGGTTAAGGTTTGGGTTTCCTCTGCTGCCCCCTGGAGGACGGGCTGCCCCTTTGGGTCTGGTTCCTCCCAAGGTTTCTTCCTTCTAGGGAGTTCTTCCTTGCCACTGTCGTCTTTGGCTTCCTCCCTGGGAGCCACATTGTTTGTAGATCACAAGGCTCATCATCATGGACGTATTTTATAAATGCTGAGAAAAACTTTACAGTTACACAGAATATAACTGAATGCTGGCAAGTATTTCTTTGATAAGCAGTCAACACGGTATATAACTATAAAAAGTACGATTTTAACCAAAAAATCCAGCATAATTAACACAAAATGACAACCGCAAATTCACATTTGGGAGCCTGGATTCCAGTTGTTTCTGCAGACTGTAGCAATCTATTTGATTCTTTTCTTTAGTCTGTAAAAAGATTTCTTGTTAAATTGTTTTGTACAATCAGTTCCACAACAGCTCTTTCCCATTTTAGATGTATTTTTGCAGCATTCAAGCTGAATGCTAACGCTGCCACTCAGTGGGTGTGACCACAGTGACTGTGTAACCGGCCACTGTATTGTCACATGCAGACACTCTCTTTAGTGCCGGCTTTGACTTCCGCTGAGCCGAAACTGCAGCATCACCCAAACTGTGTCAGCTTTTCACCAACTCTGCTGTTTTCACAAACCATGCTGTCTGCCTTACAGGAATCTGACAGCCTTTACCCACAGCAGCCCTCCAGAATCGTTAAGACACTCTGAACAGGACTGCAGTGTTATTGTCCAAGTAAATGTGACAATATGTACCCGGAGTAGGCGACATGCACGAACAAAGCTGCTATTTAAATACAGGAAGGGACGGAGCAGTTTTGCATTTGACAACCAACAGATTTGTGACATGCAGACGGAAATACAAAGAAGTTACAGAAAACTGGGTTTGATATGGTCTCTTCTTCCAAAACCTCAAACACCTGGAGGGGAGCACACTCCCTTGCAGGTTCACATGCCCACCCCCCCACATACTGAGAGCCTGCACATGCACGCAGCCTCAGATAAACCACAGTGCTGGCTGCATGTGATCATGTGCATCGGCTGTATCTCAACATCATCTGTCTGAGCTGCAGAAAATGCCACAGAGAACAAAGAATATTTGTGGTCTGTTCGCGTGCTGCTGTTTCCGCTGGGGGCGTTATTGCTGCAGCGGGGGCTGCCTCGGCCACTAAACGGGGCCTGGGCTTCTGTAGGAAATTAGGTCGCGGTGGAAGGGAAGGCCGGTTACTGTTGTACTTTAGATTACGGTACTGATTAAATTCCTTAAATATTCTGGTATTTAAAAATTAGGTTTAAAAAGTTATTCTCAATACTGATTAAACATACCAATATATTGCTGTCTGAGCGGCACGTTTATATAAACATAAATGTATGTAAATGTAGTTGCCGTTCAGTTGCCCAGATTCTGAAATTCTAGGATGGTTTTGTCTCTCACTGCAAAATGAGCAGCTTTTCCTGTAGCAGATTAAAAATGAATTTTGTGTTTAACATTAATTTATGTAGCAGATATTTTTGTCCAAAAAGACATACAAGTGAGCTTGGGGTCAGAGAGCACAGTTTGGATTTTGATCAAAATGTCTCTCAGAATTCACTGTGGTGTTGAACCCTGATGGATACCAAGAAGGAGAGACAGAGAGATGTAAACCGCTGTCTCAATTCCAGCTACTTCCTCAGTAAACAAACAAATAACCTAACAGACAAACAGCGTGTTATTCGAAACACACTGAACCATTAGTGACTTTAAAAGAGTAGCCTCACTACCTCCCTGGTCCTTTAGCGTTCAGAATTCACAGTGTCAGACATTTAAGCGAGAGGGCACGCTTACGGCAGACATAGGGCACATGCTGTATGCGTGATGGAATGTACGGGCTGTTTTACGCAGTTGTGTACTTTCTCGCAATTTTAAATTATATTAACATTCCTTAATATAATTAAATATACTATAATTAAATTGCCAACTGATCAGACAACCTTTTACTCATTGTATTTTTACGCTCTGGGCAGTGTCCAAGGGAGAATAGATATCCAACACTGCCCTCTTCTGTTAGATAATTGGAGGTGTGAAGATACAGGCCTACCGTATGGTTCTTTTAGGAAATAATATTTTGGTAAATATTTGGCGATAGTTTCTTTAAAGATAAACTCTACACTATATCAGTTTATGTTCAACCAAAAATAATTAAAATAATGGATGTACAGATTCTCTGTGCATAATTATTCACCTAAAATTATTCATGTAAAATGATAGCATAATTTTATTCATCATTCCCAGCTGAAAGTTATAAGGATTGGGACTCACGGGGCGCAAGGAACATAGAAGTCGCGGAGAAAGATGACAGAATAAGTGCCGCTATTAATATGAAGCATCTGTGTTCACACTGGGAAGGCTGGCAGAGTCATGAGGCTCATGTCCTGAATCATAACCCTGAATCATGCCCATCCTCATTCATCACGCTTAATTAACAATTAACAAAAAACTAACATTAACAAAAAAAAACACTGAAATGAACATCACCAGCGATGGCTCACTCGTAACTGGGATGAATGAATCCTAATTATGACACTTTGCCTCCCACGATATCAGAAAAGAAAGAGATCAGTCAAAACTGAACCAGGGCATTTTTATATCAGACATCTTACATATTATACAAAATATTTACAAATCATTTACAATGAATAATAAAGAATCGCTATATAAAACACTGACTTATTAACAAAGTACATTTACAGGGACAGCAGTGCGGGATTCATTTCTGAGCACTGACTTAAATCAGACTGTGACTTTACTTGGTTTGTGGGGACTTGTTATGCACCTGACACCATGTAACGCAGCCCCAGACTCATACACACCACTGAATGTAGAAAATAAGTTATAAATGGAAATTTTGCAAAGGATGCAAAGGCACATAAAAGACTGGGAATGGCTTGTAAATGTCACCAAAGCTAAGAGACCGGCCCCTTCGTTCTGCCCCCCATCTTTGGGGACTGTTATGCTGTGTCTATGTCTACAGCCAGTTCTTCCCTCAGAGCCGTGGCACTGTCCCTGTAGCTCTGGCTCAGCTCTTCGTCAGGAATATAATTGGCATGGATCTCCGCCAGCTTCATGTAAATCACATACAGTGCCCTGGGATTGTCCTGGTCCTCCAGGGCAGCAGCCAGTGCCAGGTAGAAGTAGCCCTTGGCATCGACGGCGTCCTGGACGACAGCGAAACAATGCAGCTGTTACAGGGCATGCAGGCCACCTCTCGCTAATAATCACTCTGAACTACCTTAGCAGTACAGGGCAGCTCTGTGCACAGCTTAACACCCTGTTTCATTAGATAAAAGGAGAAAAGTTGGCTAAAATTATCAATATGAAATTACCAGCAGAAAAAAATCAACTTTTATTCAGTAGTTTGAATTTACAAGAAAACAGATGACCAGCAGACCGGACCCGTTTTTAACAAGTCACTGTAATGCTCATTAACAAAGACATTTATTTTAAACCATGTTTCCACCCTACCTTCAGCTGGTGCAGTGTTATAGCCCCCAAGCGGCAATATACTTTAACAAAGTATCTGGCCTCTTTCGGATGCTCCAGGATGGCAGAGCTGAGAGACAAGGCCTTGAGATAATAATTCTCTGCCATCTCGAAGCGCTGGAGGGAGAAGTAGATGGTGGCAAGGCGGTGGAAGGCCACACGCTCCTGCAGACGCACACCTGCGGGGTGGAAAGCACCAAGCACACTGACTCGGGCACGAAGGCAAAGCGCGGCTGTGCTGGGATCGGGCGCTCTGGCGAGGGCCCGGAAGCCTCGTACCTGTGGCCGTGCTGACCTCCACGGCGAGCAGAGCGTACTGCAGTGCCTCCTCGTACTGTCCCCCGTGCACAAGCAGCTCTGTGATTTTACTAAGGAGCCGAAACTCCGCCTGCATGTCCTTGACGCCTCTAGCGAAGGGGAGGCTCCCATCCTAAATGAAGGCATAGGAATGCAGAATGACGTTTTACATATTACTGAGAAACCAATACATATAGAAAAGTAAACGGCTCTGTGACACCAGTCAGTCAATTACAAATGGCGCCGTCAATTTGTGCTCCCTCTTCATGATACAAAACAACAAGTTCTGGAAGAACTAGAACGGGGTGCGGGGGGCGATAACATCGGTGTCGACAAACAGCTGCACCGATAGACTTTGCCCTCTCCCCCACACAGCTCGACGCAGGGCGCCTTATCTGCAGAGAGACAGACAGAGAGGACACGCTTACCCGATAAAAGGGCAAGGCTGCCGCTCGGTTTCGGAGGCCTGTGAAGAACACGTCGCCAGCCTCTTCATATATCCGCCCAGCAAAGCACGCGTCGTGCATCCTTAGCGCAGTTTTTACTGCAGCCTGTAACAAGGGGTCGGTTTGACTGGGCTCTTAAAAACAGCCAGGCAGGCAATGGTGTCACATGGCTCTCCAGTTACACCAAAGAGTTTCTAAAATGGACCTACCTGCAGGTACATGTCGGCCAGCTCGTCTTCCTGGATCAGGTAATATATCCTTCCCACCTGAAGCCAGGTCTCTGACTCCTCCTCTCGTTTGCCGAGGTCAATGGAGATCCGAAGGCTCTGTTTGGTATAGTCCAGCGACTTTCTTGAAGACCTGGAGAACATCCCATTTTTTACCATCTTTGAGCAAAGCCTGGCCTTACTAGCTGAACAATGTGAGTGTATGACAGCGGTGTTAACTTTATATTCCAGTTTTATCTGAGAATAAAATGTGTAGCATTTCCCTTAACCGACTGCTGTCAGGTAAACACAGCTATTGTTAAATGCCTGTAAAGCAGAGGGTGACGCCGCTCGCTTAACCTGGCAGGGAAAAGCCTAAGCTTCTGGCTGGACTCTCTTATGCATCCTGCAGTGTGTGAATATGTGGGGCAGCCTTACTTCTCGGTGTTTAACGAGAGGTAGAGGTTGCTGAGCATCTCCAGGAACTCGCCCTCCAGCTTCTTATCCTTCAGCCCCTGTGCCAGCTGCACACAGTGCTCACAGTAGATGATACACTGACCGTGCAGCAGCATGTCAGCATAAAGACGGCTCAGCTCTTTCGCCACCACAATCTGACCTGGTAAGAGACAAGAGAAATCAGGTAAGTATACAGGGAAGCATGTGGAGGTAAAACAGGCAAGCTGTCCCATTAAATTATTGACTTCTGGTAGTACTAGGCCGTCCACTCACTGTGAAGGTTCTTGGAACCAATGGCAATCAACAAAGCCATCTCATAACACAGCCTAACCTCTTGGCTTTTCCCTCTATCTCTATAGCTCCTCCCCAGCCAGAGGTAGGCCTGGACGTGCTCAGCGTCCGTGGGGGTGTCAGAAAGCTCCGGGAAGAGCCGCAGGGACCTTAGCAGGAAGTGCTCAGCCAGTGTCGGGGCGCCGACGGATAGGGCCAGGCATCCTATGTTGGCCAGTGCCAGGCCCTCGTTGCACTTGTTCCCGTTCTCCTGGGAGATCTGGAGGGCACGGTAGAAGCTCCTGCCTGCTTCCCGCACCTGCCCCCCATGCCTGAGACAGAGGCCCAGGATGTTATGCACAACGCCACACTGGGTGGGGCTGTCTGTCTCATTCAGGGACTGCAAGAGCAGCTGCAGGGTGTCCAAAGCCCTTTCTGTCTCTGCCCTGAGGACCAACAACCAGGCCAGCAGCACACAGGCCTCAAAGCCCTCCTCCTCGCTGAGGTGGCCCCCCATCTGCACAGCTCGCTGGGTACACTGGACCGCCTTCTCTAACGCTCCATGCTGCTGGTACACATTGGTCAAGCTCAGGCATAAGTCTCTCTGGGTCCTTATGTCATCCCCGTGGCTGGCGATGGACAGAGCCTGCTGGAGGTACACCAGAACCTGTGCAGGGAGTACTGAGGTTCCGTCTCTCCACTGCGGGTTCAGCCTGACAGAGTTCTTGATGAACATATCTATCTTTTGAAGAGCATCCTGAAGGGATCGATCTGAGCAGGAGTCAAGGCTTAATGACGCTAAAGTGAGGTAGGGTAAGTACTTCTTATGGTAAAGTCTGCTCAGCATCCAGTTGAGGTCCACAGGGGCAAGAGGACTCCCAGAATGGGTGGAGAGGCTTATTGTGAGAAACTGTAGCCTCTCCACAAAAGGCAGAGTATCCTCCACCTTCCGCATTTGAAGGAAGAGCTTGACGATGAGGTAACAGGTTCTTGCCTCCAGGTACTTATCGCTCTCCACAATGGCCTTACGAATCAGGAGTTTGAGGACCTCGAATTCATCAATGGAGCAGAAGTCATGCTCAGGCAGGCAGAGGAGCAGGGTGCTGGCCTTCTCCAGTGTGTAGGACAGCTTCTCCAGCTGCCTCTGCTTCAGGTAGACGGCGGTGAGGTTAGTGTAAAGGGCGACCAGGAGGGGCGGATCTGCGAAGCCTTTCACCGGCAATGATAATGCCTCCTCAAAATACACTCTGGCCTGAGAGTATTTGTTCTTCTTGGCGCACAGTCTGCCCATGAGGAAGCAAGCCCGCCGGTGGGCCCACTGCATGCCAGTCTTCTTTGCGCCCTCCCGCACGTTTTCCAGGTGCAGCAACAGCTCGTCCTCTGTGTAGCCTCTAAACGTGGTCTCCAGGAAGGAGTAAGACAGGTCGCAGAACGCCTGGGATGTCTCCTGGACGTGGTCCTGGTTCAGCAGCTTCATGATTGGGTCATAGAGGTCCACCTCCTCCGCCACCCAGCTACTGTCGTCCATGAAGAGCTGCGGATCCTCCTCAAACTCATCCATCTCTTTGAAAGTGTCATCCAGGCTAAACGACAGCATCTCGCCATCCTTCTCAAGCTGGCTCTGGGAGGCGTAGATGGAGGAGCGGGGAGAGGACTGGTAAGAGGGGCTGGCACTCTTCTCGGAGACGATACTCTGTCGAGCACAAATCGGACTTTTCTGCTCTGAAAAAAATTCAACACAGAAAAAACCACAACTGTTATCTCACCATAATGAGCTGAACATAGGCGTTGTATTCCTTCAGATTTAATGGTTCTGTCATGTGTTTAGACGAAGTTACCATCCAGAAGCATGAATACAGTTAAAAAATCATTTGATTTGGACAACGGAATAGGATAAATAGCATGTGCGTATTTAAAAAAAGATACACATCTGAGACATCAAAGAATTCATGAAATTTCCAGTACCTTGTTTTGGTTGATTTTTAATGTACGCGAAGTCAGATTTATCTAGTCTATCTGCAGAAAAACAAAAAACAGTGACTGGGCTGCAAAGGGCAGTGAGGCTTGAAAACATCATCATCGTCATCATCGTCATCATCGTCATCGTCATCATCATCATCACAGTGTGAGAGCCTCAGGAGGCTTCATACCTAATCTGTACACAGTGCTGATGTCGGTCGCGGAGAGTTTGCTCAAGAGAACACTGTAGCTCTGCTCTGTGCAGGGGCTGCAGTGAGCCAGGGTCACTCTCTCATTCTCGCTGAGAAAAACCAATTGTCCATCCCTTGAAAAGTGCAACAAAGAGGCCATTATCAACACATGACTCTCATTTCTCGACCCGTCCATCTTGATAGTGGTAAACATGCAATAACCAGGAAATTATAAGATGGGTGTTTTTGAAGCAGCCTCATTTTAAAAAGCTCTATCAATAACAATCAGGAGAAACTGATGATGTCAGTCATCATAAATTCAGATTTGTAAGCAGTTATTACAGTTTAAGCTGTGATGCATAGGTAAGTGAGTTTGTGTTACTTTGAAAATATTAGAGAAGAAAAATACATTACTTATTGGTCTAGACAACAATCAGGCACATTGAAAGATTTTATGATAATTAGATAATGTTAGGGTAGTGTTTCCTAACCCGGTCCTCGGGGACCAACAGACGGTCCACGTTTTTGCTCCCTCCCAGCTCCCCGCCAGACTGTCCACATTTTTGTTGGGTTAGAAAAGGCTGTATTAAAGCTCACAGTGGTTGGAGACTTTCTGCCTTCACGTGGGCCTTCTGGACGAATCCCATCAGGCCACTGGACAGGTGTCTCCCTATGAAGAGATCCAGACTGGCCAGCAGAAAGCCCTCCACCTGGATCAGGTCGCCTTTGCTGAACTGCAGCTCATCCTGCCCAACGGGATCATGGTCCACCACAGCCACGCAGGTACCTCTCGCTACAGGTCCAAGAGCAGATTAAAGATAAGTTCCACTTATACACATAAAACATTCCATTTCTGAGTAGCTATTAAACTTCCTGCTTAACTGATGCTGATGGTCAGCTGAGTATCCAATAAAATCATCAGTAGGCTACAGCCGGAAAATCAGAATCATTAGGTGTCTAACGCGAATGCTGTGTTTGCGATATGAGGAGTCTCTCACCGATGCGATGAACGAATGGGCCCTTACTAGCGGCACCCCCGGCGCTTCCTGGATACTTCCTAAGAAACCACCTTTAACGAAATCCACACCGTTAGAATTCACCCGGTTCTGGTGGCTACCGTCGAGCTGGGCACACTTGGCTCCGAAGGCACCTACTGGTAGAAGGGGTAGGGCAGGGGCTGCATGGCGTGCACTGGCACCAGGCCATGCTGCCCGGTCGCCAGCAGGCTCCCCTCCCACATGGCGTCCTGGCCCGTGTCCTTCACCATCACCAGGTCGTTCTTCTTGTACGGCAGGTCCTCCTCTTCTGTGTACTTGCTGTCGGACAGGGCCTTCGAGAAGAATGTCCCTGCGTGGAGATGTGCCGGGTGCTTTTAACATCTCAGTGAAGTCATAGTCATATCTGATAGGCTGCTGTACCCATTCAGGGGGCCACTGTGTGTTTTTTCTCTCTGTACTGCATCCTGACTATGCTAGTTTCAGCATTTCATCGCTGTCTGTTTTGTTTTTCTGGACTCATTGTAAGTAAACGCAGACCAGCAAACAATGCAGCATATTCAGGTAATAGCTCAGTCCAACCCGATTTGCAGAGCAATTCGCTGGAACAAAAACACTGTACAACCACAGTGATTCCCACGGCCAGAGACTCTGCATTAATCCATGATGGAACGCTAAGTCCTAAGTATTTGTAAATATACCCAGTTTCTCAGAAGCTAACTGGTTCTCATGTATTTAATCATTTCCATTAGCTGAAGGATCAGAACATTCTGTTTGCGGAGAAGTTAAAAAGACTCGTATAATTTTGTACATGAAAATCAAATGATATTTAATGGGTAATAAGGTCAGATTGACAGCACTGTACGTAGCCATGTTGAAATATGCTGATCCACGTTCTGGCAGTTAGGGGAAGGTTTTGGTCAAGCTGCGGCCAGCAGAGAGCGGTGGATAGAGAAGGTGGCTCCTTGCCTTCCTGCAGCAGCAGGCCCAGGTAGAGGGTGGCCAGGTGCTCCTCATCCACTGTGACACTGATCTCCACATCGCTGAGGAGGGGTGAGTCCAGCCAGAAGCTCTGATCACACAGGAAGTTCTCCAGGCATCTGGCCACATACCCTGTGCAGACCGCAAAGGGGCCTCAGTCATTAGCATTCACCGACACCTTGGAGGCAGGCATTTGGTGAATATCCAGTAGCAGAAGTACCTAAGGCCAGGTAAGTGGAGAACTTCCAGATCTCCTCAATGGTCTTAAAGGTGATGACAAAGCAGTCCTTCTCAGCATGGACTGACAGCAGGCGAGCAGACAGGTCCTGAACAGGGGTGTTTTTGGTGAGAAGTGATACTAAATAACCAAATTTCAGTGACATAACATATATTCCTTATATATGATTATAATTCTCCTTGTAACATATTGGCAGCTTACATGCTTACAGACACACCCAACATGAGCCCTCATCTCACCTTGAACAGCTGAGCGACATCCTGGCTGTTACTCTCAACCACCCTGAGTCGTGTCCGCAGCGCCTCCTGCAGGTCGGTGTTGGGCTCTGCACTGGAGCGCCACCTCCCGCTGAACTGCAGCACTACATCTGCACAACAGCAAAAAGATGGTAAACAAGGCAACCCACAGAAATGAGGTATATTGCACACATGCATTAGGCTTAAATCACCGCTCAGCCCTGCCCCCACTCCCTTTAATGCCCACTCCCTTTAATGCCCACTCTCTTTAAGTGGAAGATGTAATGCTGACAGTAAGTCGCTAATCCTGCAGATCTGAGGCAGCCCTGTAGCAGAGAGCTCTACAGACCCACTGGGATGCTGTAGCGGGCTGGTACAGTGCTGGGGTCTCCGGAAGAACAGACAGCCAGACAGTCTTTGCTGTACGTTTCTGTGGGGATCCTTCAGTAAAATAGATGCAGTACCATATGGTCATGGAAATATGAAATTAAACTTTCAGCATGTTTTGCGGCGTCCAAACGTGACAGACTGTCAGGGGGGCTATCCGCCCAGCCACTGCCTGAGCAGGAGGCCTGCGGGTCTGTTAAGCCAACCGAGGCTCTGTTTTGCCCTGGGGAGACGCTAAATGCTGATCTCGCGGTCAAGAGTGACTGGTGAACGACAGGGTGCCCAGGGAACCGATGAGTGACGCGAGATAAAGAGATAAACAAATCGGGTGTGATGATTTTCAAGACCTGCGGCAGTACCCTTACAGTGAGAAACTGCTGCAGGTCATGTAAAATTCTGAGATGTAGGTGACAGTTCACAAACGGGGCGTGTTTCCTTTTACAGCAGTAATACACTGTACCAGAGACACAGAGTGGGCACACTTTCAGTACAGTGTACAGATGAGTCACTGCAGTGAGCATGCCAAGTATCCTTAAACAAACAATGATGCTTAGGACATTGTTCTTGAAATCAGAGAAATTTCCCCGGGGGGGTCTGGGTGATTGTTTCAGTTTCCTTACAAGTGATATTCAGCCCTGGCTTACCAGTCCCCGGAAACCCAGTCACTGAAGCCCAGATGGCCCTTATTAGCTGATGTTTCAGGGGACAGTGCTGGAGGGGCAATGCAGGATGGGGCAGTGCTGGAGGGGCAGTGCTGGATGGGGCAATGCTGGATGGGGCAGTGCTGGAGGGGCAGTGCTGGATAGGGCAGTGCTGGATCAGGCAGTGCAGGATGGGGCAGTGCAGGATGGGGCAGTGCTGGATAGGGCAGTGCTGGTGGGCCAGTGCTGGATGGGGCAGTGCTAGATGGGGCAGTGCTGGATGGGGCAGTGCTGGATAGGGCAGTGCTGGATCGGGCAGTGCAGGATGGGGCAGTGCTGGATGGGTGGTGCTAGATAGGTGGTGCTGGTGGGCCAGTGCAGGATGGGGCAGTGCTGGATGGGGCAGTGCTGGATCGGGCAGTGCAGGATGGGGCAGTGCTGGATGGGGCAGTGCTGGATGGGTGGTGCTGGTGGGCCAGTGCTGGATGGGGCAGTGCTGGATAGGTGGTGCTGGTGGGGCAGTGCTGGATGGGTGGTGTTGGTGGGACAGTGTTGGATGGGGCAGTGCTGGTGGGGCAGTGCGCCACAGAAGCGTGGGCCTGGCGGCCGGCGTACCTGACGAGAAGCGCTCGCCCACCGCCAGTGAGACTGTGCTGCCCTTATCGAAGGCCTCCTTCCTCTTCCAGTAACTGTCCAACTCTGGCGGTGGTTCCACTTCCTCTTCCTCCCCTGGCCCAGGGGGAACACAAGGGTTCAAAAGGATTTCCGCAGCACTCGACGGGGACTCACTGGGGACACACTGCAGTCTGTACTGAGCAATCAATAGCTAATGCCTCTCACTTGTCCCCTTGGAGTTTCAGTATTCTATCAGAGGAACGCACTCTCCCCTCCTGTATGGCACCCAGTGCACTCGGGACCTTAAATTAGTGTCCTTAAAATGAAACCTGAATGAAGCGATTGGCCCTCTATCGGAAACACTTAGAAACCCCGTAACTGATTCAACTGGCATGAATTTCCGTTTGTTGTTTGTGAACAAAGTTACAAGCATATTTATTCGCTTCATTCATGAAAAACCAAGCTAGTCGTGTTAGGCGACTAACACAGAACACGGTAACAGCAACAACAAGGTGGGGAGCTACTATTGCCTGACTGTACACATATCTGGGCTTGTGTTACCGGGATGTTTTTGAGTTATAAACACATTTCCAGGTTGTGCATTGTGAGTAGAAGATGTCCACAAGACATCCTTTCTGAGCAGCTAATCACTATACCATAACACACAGCCTCTTAGTCCCTATGAATCACTGAATCAACTTTTCTATCCTGTAAATCATAGCTCATACTCTTTCATAAATGAATAATACATTCAACTGTTTACATCTTTCAGCCACTGAATTTGAAAAATGAAAGTCATACACATTAGCTGATCTTCCTGTACACAAAAAGTAATTCCAATAATGCCATTACCTGTCGTCATGATGTCATTTCCTGTAAAGATTTCATTGGCCGCATCCAGTGTGTATGGAGGCTCACTCCACAAAGCGTCCAGATCAGCCGGCGATATGTCTGAGGAGAGAAAACGCCATTGTGGCCGGAGCTGATACGCGTTCCCAGGTTCAGTTACAGAACGAAGGGTCAAAAGCATGTAGACAGACAGCCACAAGGCCATGTCCTCACATGGCGGTCATCTCCACGGGTGACAGACAGGCAGGCGTCGCACAGGCGTTCGGTGGTATAAGTTGACCTCAAGTGCAACATGCATTCTGTTGGCAGTCATAGTCTAATCTAACTCCATCACATTTCTGGGCACCACAGACTTTATAGGCTGACTAATTTTCCCAGATATTAATCAGCCCTTGATGAGGCCCCCTCATCACGTAGAGAGTGTTAGAGCAACATCCTCGCCTAATTTACACAGGGTCAACAGGGAGCCGAAGAAGCAGTGATTTTAGCCCAGCTCTGGCTGTGAGTGAGTCACGACAGCAGGACAGGGACCGACTTGCAGCTCCCCTCGGTTACTGGAGGTCCGGCTCGCAGCTCCCCTCGGTTACTGGAGGTCCAGCTCAGCGTCACGCACACTCAGCATCTCATGCAAACACCTGCTCATGCTCGTTACCTTCACTGGTGAATATATTACCCATAGCGCCTGGAACTAACGAGACGCACGAACATCAACGGGCACCAACCTGAAACCAAGAAGCATTTTCTCAGAAAGTCCCCAGTGCAGCACATCTCGCCGTGCTCTTCAGAGCTCGCTCCCGCTGGTCCGCCTGGAGAGGGTTACACCCTACACCTCTGCCGGCGCTGCTATTCATCCGAGTCTGAGAGAACATTTCTCCCTCTCTCTCCCCCTCCTCTCTCTCTCTCTCTCTCTCTTACACACACACACACACACAAACACACACATTATCTTTTCTCCCCA
>JAODLD010000002.1:14209851-14219973 GCA_026781065.1 Mormyrops boulengeri
GCTGCTTCGCAGGGTGCACCGGGCAATGCCGGCAGCGGGGTGGGTCATCTCATGGTGCATGCTCATAAACATAGTACCGGCAGCCCTTCACTGGCTGTTTCGCAGGGCACACCAGGCATTGTGTGCAGCAGCCCTTCGCTGGCTACTTCACAGGGCGCACCGGGCATTGTGTGTGGCGGCCCTTCGCTGGCTACTTCACAGGGCACACCGGGCAACACCAGCAGCGGGGTGGATCATCTCATGGCGCATGCTCATAAACATAGTACCGGCAGCCCTTCGCTGGCTGCTTCGCAGGGTGCACCGGGCAATGCCGGCAGCGGGGTGGGTCATCTCATGGTGCATGCTCATAAACATAGTACTGGCAGCCCTTCGCTGGCTGCTTCGCAGGGTGCACCGGGCAATGCCGGCAGCGGGGTGGATCGTCTCATGGCGCATGCTCATAAATAGTACCAGCAACCCTCGCTGACATAGCAGTCGGGCCACACTGGAAGTCATGCAAGGAACCTATCTGACATCAGCAATGACCTGACAGACAGAAACATCACAAATGGCACAGGTGAGCTGACACTCGGAAGACGTGGCCCAAATCAGATATGCTTCCCCTGGAAACAAGAATGAACTTCTCTGTATATTAGCATTTTAAGTTCCTGTATCTTATTTTGCAACGACATAATAATAATTATCGTAATACAGTCATATTAGTCAAATACACCTTGACCTGTATCTCCTGTCTAGCTATAAGTTTAGCATAGTTATACTCCAGGCTGGTATGTTGTCATTTGCACTAATTGCACTTTTTTCTAATGGCTATGTAAGTTTCCAAACAAGCATGAAAAAATGTGCTTGTGTCTAATTCCATCCTGCTATTGGCAGAACCTTATGTTTGTCAAAGAGGATACATTCTTTCCTTGTTACACTCATTTGCCGTGACAGCACTCAAAAACCAGAAAATTCCCAGTCAAAATATGAGTCTGGTTATGGGTCTTGATACACTGTAGCCCAGAGGATGGGCTCAGCAGACATATATTTCACAAGGATGGAAGGCAGTGAGCCACGGGACCGGGCTGCGACAGTGCGCCAGCCTCAGCCTGCATCCTCCAACAGGAGCAAGGAGCAATGAACATCATTGTAGCAGGCTGTTCACCTCTAAAGTCCGGAGAGTCCCACTCAGAATCGCCCATATCCACTCAGGAAGAGGGTTTTCCTGTTATTTAGTTATCAGTTTGTGGTACAATTGTTTGTCTTTTCTTTCAGGAAGTCAATTCAAAATATCCTATAACCAAAAGTTCCATATAACCACTAACTGCTAAAGTTTCAGGTGGCAATTCAAGAGAGGCGTCGGTGAGCGTTGGGTCAGTAAGAATATCGACATGTTAATAATGGCTTAGTGTCAGGCGTTAGTGTCAGAATTTCCAGAAGTCACATTTAATACATAATATGGTCATTTAATTGATAGCAACAGGTATGTTATTCGCATTTGTAGCGACGGTTTTCAGGATAGACAATGCTGTCACTGTCCCAGCTGTAATGCACTATTCTACTTCGAGACCTGGCTCTACCCAGCTTTCTTTTAGCACTGGAGTCAACCGGTTGTTCACTGCCAAGCAAACTGGCAGAAAGACACAAGAGTAACATTACAACTCCCTTGTCTGATACTGTCTCATTCCAGTGGTAGGCAACTTGTGAAGAGACATGGAGAGAACACGAATGAATGAACGTATGTCAAAAGACAAACCTTAGCGAAAGAGGGAATGGATAAACTTATATTTGACCGATCAGTCCTGGCACGATACCCCCTCCCCTATCAGCAAATTTTACCGACAGCTTTCCCGCCCCAACCCTGATCAACCAGTTTTGCGGCTGACACCCCGCGCTTTGGTTAGAATACTTCTATGTTACGTTGTTTATCGGTCTCTCCCGTTTCTCTCTCCGATGCGCCACGTAGGGGGCCCCTACCCATGTCAGCTTAGAGCCCCCAGAGCAGTAAGCCCGCCCCTGTTCACATATACTCATGGCCCTTGTTACGTCGTAGTTAAACCGCATGAAGGCGCACTTCCGCGGCCAGTTAATGAGCCTGTCAGACCCGCAGGTATTTGTGCCGCACATTTATTTGCCGCCTTAAAGTGACCTCGGCAGGGCTGCCGCGTAAATGGTAGCGACCAGCCGCATCCATGCAGGCTGCATCGTTAACAGCGGACGGGAGCCGGGGGCCGGGGGGCTACTCGTGCTCTGAGCAGCTGCAGGCGGGAAGCTCAGGGCGCCGCTCACATCCTTCCATTGTCCCGCTTCCTCCACGGCCGAGTCGCCGTTTCCTCGGGGAGCTGCAAACGGCAGCAATGAACCACTGCAGACCGCGGCCAAAACATCCCAGGACACACTGATAGTAAGCCGGTGGCGGATATGTAAACTCGGGGCAATCACCGTTCCTGTAAGGATATTACGTAAAACAGGCTCCATTGTGCTCCCGATTGTAAAATCACAATGCCCTGTATTTATACATGTGTAATGACAATAAAGTTGAATCTAATCTAATAAGACATTCGAAATAGTACAAATAAAGTATGCACATATAAACAGGGTAATTCTACGGTACACAAATTCTATAATGAATAATTGGAATAGTGTCCGTTTCTTAGATAAACAGACGGCAAACCACTACACCAGAAGTATGTGTAAATTAATAAAATTAGGAAAGCTGCTTCTGTATTCACATCCGTTACTTCCAAACGCATTGAACGGTTTTCGAAGTGATATGTATCAATCTTTTAACAAGGTGCTGGGATGCAATATGCCTTGTGACCACCAGATGTCGACAGATGCCGCCACATTAATAACACGCCATTAAAATCCACCTGTAGATGCCAACTTTCCTGAAGATGGCAGTAGATTCCTTCTTGCGTGATACCCAAACCACTCTTTCACGAAAGAAATCGTGTGTCTTCTCGAAGCTCTGGGTTTGGCATGAGTGAGCATGAATACAGAGGCCGCTGGCTCGGGTGCCAATCGGATGCCTCTGACGTAGGAGGCCAGAAGATGGAATCGGGCGGCGAGGTCGGTGCGAGCGCAGTGCCGTGACGGCGCTTATCGGTGAGCAGCGAGCCCTCAGCGGTGTCTCTCACCGGGAGAGAAGGAGAATCAACTGCAGGCGGAATGTGACAGAGCAGCATTGCACCTCCATTGCAATCCGGCTTTAGCACAATCCTCGACAGGCGCTGCCACTGCAAGAATATTGCTGTAATCGGCTTCTTCTGCAGAACAGCCTATCATTCAGTTACTATTCCAGGTCTCTTCACCTTGCCTGTCTCCGTCACTGCACTCGACACCGGGCAAGCTCACGGGCGCCTATTCCAGTTTGGAAAGGATGAATTGATATATATCGCTGCTTTAAATATTTATCTCATCCGGTGTTTTCACCGGACATTTTAATAGCTTCTTGATCTGATTCCGCTGGAGAAGAACAAGAGGATATTTGAAGTGTATTTGAAACAATTTATTGTGGGATTTTGAGGATCATATTTTCCCTGGACACGCTTTTTCGAATGAGAATTTTTCTGCACCATGAGCACTAGTGGTAAGTGAATAGCCTTTTTTGTCGAAACCACCCTGCTGTTTTATAAGAAATGCAACTGAAGTATATAGGGGGAAAGCAATAGTGTTAAGAGTTAATACCTTAAAATTATGGTAATACGGTGAAGGTACTCACCGTAGCATACTCACTTTCCTACCTAGAATACTGTGTATAGGTATCCTTGGCTAGGTTACCTATGAAATCATCCACATATTTTAATGAACGGCATTTTATAATGAATGTTATCCTATATTTCCATGCATTTTTCCATGCACGGAATTTCCTACGATTCTCTATGAAATTTCTTTTTATCTATGTTATATCAATCTTGAGCCCGATATTTATGTAAGGATTTTTTTGCTAATTGACGATCGCGAGCTCTGCATCGGAATGTTTGACACCCTCGCGTGTCTGGCGCGCGCCGTGTGCGCGCGGCAAAGTTCAACCTCTCGGAAAGCGGCACCCTGTGTGAATTGGCACGACCGAGTGGGTAATAAATGAAATATGTATGCACTATTCGGACTTCTTCGCGTCTTTCCCACCCTGTCATCGTGGACTGTTCTGCAGATTTACGCCAAGCTCCCTCCACGAGGTAGGCTGAGCCCCTTGTCATGGTGCATTTCAAAACCTTACAACTTGAACTTTTATCCAACTACTCACGCAGGCTGTGGCTGGGGATTTTGTTGTTTTTGTGAAGATTTTTTTTTTGGTTTTGTAATGCCGCTGTCTTTGAAGACAAGTTTTTCGGGAGTCAACGGGCAGCAGGCCACTGCATTTTATCGCACTTTTTCAAATTCCCTAGTTGACCGAATTGCAGCTGTTGCAGAGTTATTAGATGGGAGCTGGCGGCCAGGGGTGTCAGACCAGTCATATATCATACAGAATTTAGTCACTCGGTCCCCCCACCCTGGCGTTTTGACAGTGAATCATCTGTTTTCTGGTGGTTTGTATGTTCGAAAGATTGCTGCTGTCAGGACTGTATGGCTGGGTACTGGTCAGGGACTGGTGTCCACGACCATGTTGTTTGTGTGTGGAAGACAGCGGAGATCTTTGTCTTGTCAGAAAGGCCTCTACAGAAGGAGGACCCCTGCTGACCATGGCGGCATGGAAGACACCACATTCCCAAAGCTTGATGGGCCTGTTTAAGTTTCCCAGTGCGGATATAATGAGTTTGCCATGTGACTGTGAATTCTCTCCAGTCTGAGTGTCAGATCTGGGGAGCACATGCGCCTGTGTGTGAGGGCAGGAAGGAGTCCTGTCACTGGGTGGCTTGCAGCAGGCGAGGCCTGCATAGGGCCCACTGTTACCTGCAAGCTTGTCATCCTCGCATTACAGCAGGTGACCCCGTTACATTCTGCATTCTTGTCAAAAGTAGCGACCGTGTTTTGTGTGGCATGTCCAGAACCCTTCAGCTGTTCAGAATGGACGGTGGTTTAAGCTTCCTTCAATCTTGGCCATCTCCCACAGCTCAGTGTGAAATGAATGTGGAGTCATTTCTCGTTAGCATGACAGAAAATAGCTGTCGAACAGGAGGTGTTGGCTGGGCCAAAACAAAGATGGTAAAATGTCCACGATGGCACACATGCAGGCTAAATGTTAATTGCGGTGGATTCTTCCGTGGCGAACTTCTTACTCTCATTATTCATTCAGTGGTCCCTTTTCTCCTTGTCAGTGCGATATAGCCACCCACTTGGAATTTTATCGTTGTCTTCCAGGCTCTGTGCCTATAAGTTATAGTACTAACAAGGCACTGGGTTACAAGCAGTGACATAAAGTCGAGGGGTTATTGCGAGACCAGATGACTTCATAAAAGTAGAAAGCAGTAAATGAAAAAGAATGATGGGTGTCTTTGTGGCTAATTAAGGTTAAAAGGTCTTTCGTGCAAATGAAAAGAATAAAATTGGCTGGTGGCGATGAGGATTTGACCCAAAATAATCACTCTTAAGATGGATTTCCCATTAAAAAGCCATTCTCAGATGCCATTTATTCAGTATGTTTGTCAAACATCTCCCAAGATCTCCCAAGTCATCTACCAGGGGTAATAATGAGCAAAAAATAGCCAGTTTTAACTATAAAAGAAGAGAGCGATTAAAGTTTGCCGAGAACACAGAATATGGCTGGAGACCATGGTCACGCACTGTGTCGGAGTATGTCAGAGTTTGTCATAGTTTGTTGGAACTGTATCATGTGACATGTAGTGTATCAGGGTGATGTAATTGCTGTCGTGTCGCATATTTTTGGCGTTGCTTCACTGTCAACTTTATTTCTCCATTGCAGCACAGTTGCATTTAGCATAGCAACATTTCAGAGTTCTCTGGGGGGGGTTTGCCTTGCCACTCTGCAAAGCAATTTGCCTTGCCACACTGTCATCAGAGTGGCTTTGTGGAAATGCCTGGTATGGTTTCAGCAAGCTGTGGCGTTCTACACTCGCCTGTCTGCCAGTGGGACATGCGGTGACCTGGCCGGAGTGCTCTTGGCTCGGATTCGTTAATCGCACCAGGAAACATGCAGCAGCCAAACGGGATCCTGGTGAAGCAAAGCATTTTGCCTGTGTCATATGCGAGTCTGCAGCGTTCATCTGTCACGGTGCCATCAGAACCCATGCAGTGGTTGCGACGGACAGATGGCGGGTGATGTGTCAATGCAAGGCCGCTGGCGACACAGCCATGTTGCCCAGAAAAAGCCGGCATTCGAGAGACTGGCCACGATAACGAGACACTTACTGCCTCTAAGTGACTTCACACGCAGGCAGGGGACCATATTGCTCCAGGAGCAGAGTTCCCCACATAGTAACAGTGCCATGAGGAAGTGTTTTGCCCTAAAAATATTCACAAGCCCAAAAACGGTCAAATTTAGCAGGATCAAGCAGATTAATATTCAGTCACTGTGATGCATTTCAGTCCAAAAACTTCAGGGCACCCTCTCCCTTAAATGTTGTTATTGGATGCATTTCAGTCCAAAAGCTTCAGGGCACCCTCTCCCTTAAATGTTATTGGACCCTAAAATATCACTTTACAAGGGTTCCTGGCTTATGGAGACTCTGCTTGAAATACTTGCATCCAGGGGCATCACCTTTTGGTTTCACCTCCCAAGAGACAGCCAGTTCTCCTTGAGAGGTGAACCCAGGAATCAGCACAGCAGCTGGAAGCCATGAGGCTAGTGAGGCAGTTACCTGAGTAATTCAGTTTTTACACTACATTGGACATAATGGCCAGGCAGCTGAAGAGAGGCTTGAGATGGCCGATTACACTTCGACTGGCCTGCTTCTCTTCATTTATTCTTCTCATTTTCCACTGGACTGGATGAACACCAGACTAGTCTCTCTCTCTCTCTCTCTCTCTCACACTCATACACGCACAGACACGCACACATACACATTTGCTCTACTTCTGTGGTGCACTAGACTGCTGAGTTTGACAATAACAGTGAGCTTTAGTAGAAGTGTTTGGAGTGCCTGAAGATCCCCCACATCCTGTCCCATGCCAGAATAAGTAATACATTTTATTTAATCTTGCATGTGTGGCAGACCACAAGCCCATTAGATGTAGCAACCTGTCTGTAGGGATCCTTCAAGGAGAGCTCAAGATCATGGAGCATAGCACCACTGTCCCTGTGGACACCTTCCACCTAGTATGGCTTTGTCTGAGGGGAAAAGCCGGGAGCAGTCGCACAGTGGAACCCAGTGATGTAACACTGCATTACATCGCTGGCTCTGGAAGGCACTCCTGGGCACAGTGGCACTGACCTGCTTGACCCCTCTGGTCTCTTCTAAGGTTGAGGGGGTTTCATCCTTCACCCTCGTGGCTAGATGGCTTACGATCTGTCATTCTTTAGGGGACTTCTCAGTCTGACCGCTTGGGAAGCAGGTGGAGTGAAGTGACATGATGTAATCGGGATGGGGTTTGTTTGTCATGCACCTGCACCTGCGTGCTCCATGAAGTGCAGTCGTTTGATTCAGGCTGGAGATACATTAGCTAACTGGGCCACAGAGTATGTAGCTGCTTTTAGCTTATGTTAGCATTTTTTAATTGAAAACAGGGAAGTGAATTACAGTGACCTGATTTCCATTTGCTATGGCACCACAACCAGTCAACTGCAAAATTTATGGTGCTCACAGTAGCCATCATAAGTATGTGCACCAGTCTGATGTGTCAAGCAAGCATTTTCTGGAGATTCTGGTTAATGCCATGCAACTGTCTTGGGTAAACAGTCCATCCAGCAGAGAAACACTGTGTCCCTAGGCTGCAGCTGGTTCTTGACGCATTGCTCTTTCACTCGTCGTCTTCAGGGAGTGATCCCTCACGGGTATCATACGTCATACTGGCCATGCACCATTAGGCAGTGCCTAGCACAGATAACATCGACTCAAATGCTAATGAGGAGGGTAGAGAGTCAGCCGTATTTTTGGGCGAGAGATACTAGGTTCTGGGAAAAGGGCACATGCAGGAAGATGTGGGAAGATGAGGAAGTGGGATCTGACAAAGGAGTGTGGAGTAAGGAGTTTGGCACAGATGGAAGGAAGCGAGGGGGAGATAAGAGGAGAGAGCCAGGTGAGGGGGGAAGGGCAGTGCAAAGGGGTTAGTGGGCCCAAGGGTGTATGGATTCACCTGCTTGGTAACGAACATGGAGGGAGCCACAGGGGCCGGGAATTACAGCCTGGAAATCACATCTCACTCAGTGGAATTGGGCACAGGGTTGTCAGTGGTGTGCTCCCATGGTACCTCACTAGGGGACGTGGCTTGCTCCCACGGTACCTCACCTAGGGGATGTGGGCATGGAGTGGCTGGCAGTGTGCTTTCACGGTACCTCACCTGGGGGATGTGGGCATGGGGCAGCTGGTGGTGTGCTCCCAAGGTACCTTGCCTAGGGGATGTGAACTCGGAGCAGCCGGAGGTACACTCCCACGGTATCTCACCTAGGTGACGTAGGCATGGAGCAGCCGGCGGTGCGCTTAGACGGTACCTCACATAGGCGACGTGGGAGCAAAGTGGCCGGCAGTGCACTCCCATGGAATCTCATCTAGGGAACGTGGGCACGGAGTGGCCAGCAATGAGCTCCCATGGTACGCTCCCACAGGACCTCATCTAGGGGTCGCAGTCCAAAAGCATGTGGCTCAGTGTGTATCTAAATTTCTGTCAGTGTATGATTGTACAAACTGCGTGAAGACTGATGTCCTATCCAGGGTGTCCCTCGCTTCGTGTCCTGTGAGGGACTGACGCCTTATCTATGGTGTCACATTGTGCCCTGTGAGGGACTAGTGTCTCATTCAGGGTATCTGTTGCCTCATGTCCTGTGAGGGACTGGCATACTACCCAGAGTGTCCCTCGCCTTGTACCCTGTGTGAGACTAGAGTCCCATCCATGGTGTCCCTCACCTTGTGCCCTATCAGGGACTGGAGTCCCATGCCGGGTGTCCCTTACCACGTGCCCATGCTTTCTGGGCAGGGTTCCAGGTTCTCTATACTGGATAATTGGTTATGGAACATGGAGGAATAGATATGTATAATATCGTTTGATTCGTCCTATTGTTAAGTGCTTACTGTTGGAGGATGGCCTTACTGCATCTGTTACACCACTTTATGTTTGCTGTAGGAGGGATGAGATTATTGTTAAACCAGGTTCTTACTCCTATATGTACATACACTAATGTGTTTACTCATTAAGGAGTTTACTCATTAAGGGGTTTGCAAGCAAATTGCTGAACCCCGAATGGGAAATCACTGGGCTACAGCCTGTTTGCTAAGAAGCATAGATATCGGAGCTGCCTGTGCTTTGTGGGCTGTTCGGGCTGGGATAAGAGTGCCTGTTCTGTCTTTGACCATGTCCATGTGGGGGGTCCGGCTCTGGAGAAAGGGGACCATGCTCCTGCAGAAAGGAGCTCTGTTCTCCTGTACTGACCGAGGTCACGGTCCTGCTCATTCGTATGTTTCTCAACCCCGGCTCCATTACAGGACCATCCTCCTGGGATGTTATTGTTTTTGTTTTTTTCTACTTCCCCAACCTTTTGACTCGGCCCTGGTGCCACAGGCCTCAGAGAGCAAGGTGAATCTTCCATAAGCCAACCCAGAACCGCAGGTTTCCTGTTGGCTTTTCATGGCAGGTTATTCTGAGTCAGAGCCAAAATGGATGTAACATTTCTGTTAATATTGAAGTGGTTTTTCAGACGTAATTGTGTTAGAAACCAGATATGTGAGGTGGGAGGGATTTTGGGCAGTTTCTCTCTGTGGCTAGTAGTGTGATAAGAACATAAGAAATTTACAAACGAGAGGAGGCCATTTGGCCCATCAAGCTCTTTTGGGGAAAACTTAACTAATAGCTTTGTTGTTAGTTGTTAAAATCTTATCTAGCTCTGATTTAAAGAAACCCAAGGTTTTAGCTTGTGCTATACTAGCAGGAAGACTATTCCATACTTTAACTACATGCTGTGTAAAGAAGTGCTTTCTCAAATTCATTTTAAAATGTTCTCCCACTAATTTCAACTTATGGCCACGAGTTCTAGTATTTAAACTAATATTGAAGTAGCCATTTGGCTGAACAGCATCCAGACCTGTTAGA
>JAODLD010000002.1:14276873-14290513 GCA_026781065.1 Mormyrops boulengeri
CTGCTGTCCCTGGTCGCCTCTTCGCTCTGTGAGTACCCCCCCCTCCCCCACCGTCTCCTCAACCTCAGAGCTCTCCCGCATGTCGTCTCGTGAAAGAAATACTTTGAGATTTTTATGTGTGTTTTATCACGACTTGCTTTTGTTTCGGTAAACATAATGGAGAGGGATCATGAAAATGTGATGGACACCTATTTATTCTGGATGTTCTCTAGAACATTTAAGATGGGTGTTTACTGAACATCTCCTACATTGAGTCTGTCTGTGTGTAGGATATAAGCCTGTAACCTTCTGGGCTGCTCCTGTGTGGGGCTGCTCCTGTGTGGGGCTGCTCCTGTGTAGGGCTGCTCCTGTGTAGGGCTGCTCCTGTGTAGTGCTGCTCCTGTGTAGGGCTCCCTCTGCTGTTCTTCAGTGTCTTTGCCTTCCCGTCTCTGCATTCCTCACCATCACTGTTTCAGGGATGGTAACGACATGTTAGTTGAAAAACATTCCACCCTACACCACCCTAATTAAGCCAAGCGACCCACTGTCAAAGCCCGCCGCCATGCCCCAAAGCTGACCTGTTTCCAAACCACCCCCTGGCAGAGAAAATGTCAGCTTTCGTGGTTTGGGAAGCTGGTCTCAGCCGCGTTGATCTCGCCATAGTGAGATCATGTCTGGAAGTTAGATGAAATAGTAATTGTTATTTAAAAGGGCTTTCGGTACAAAATGTAGGTAGCCGTATGACACAGGCCTTGTTTCACACACTTAGAGGAGTTTTCCTCATCATCAGTGCTGGCAGGACACCTCTTCCTCCAGACCAGTGAGGCCTCTCGGACTTGCCTAAACCCAGGTGTTGCTGGGAAAATGCCGTGTTTTATTCCCCACGCCCGTCTCTCACGCGGTGACTCCATCTCTCCCCAGACGATGACCCTAACCCAGCCACAAAAAGCAAGACTAGCGAGAACATCATGCAGTCTTACAAGTTCCCCTCGGCCTACTCCCCGGACCACTACCCAGACTCAGACTTCTGCCACTATGCCGGGTCCCCTAAAGGTACTAGCAGTCTGGGGTGCTGCATGTAATGGCATGGTACAGGTCAAAGGGCAAAGATCAAAGGGCGGGAGCCAGGACATTAGCTGGGACCATGCTTCTGTTTTGTCACATGTCACTATTGCCCCACCCAGCCCCCCCACCCACCCAATCCAGGATGCTTAAATAAAAATAAATATATGTCTGGGATGTCTGAGGCTGTAATTCATAATCTAGCTCCCCCGCAGATGTGCCTCCCCATATACATTCTGCTTTGTAAAGAACGTTTATCTGCCTGGTCCCATATCTCCCTCCCTTTCCTGATGGGGATGCCCTCTGCTGTATCCTGAGTCACTCCCCTTCTCTCCTTCTATCTTCACAGTCTCTCGTGCTCCACGCCGGAGGTTCTCGTCAGGCGGGGAGGAGGATGGCTGGACTCACAATCTGCACAGAGTATGATGCCGACTGGCCGATTCTCGCTGTTCACACTTACGGGGCTCGTGTCACCAGGGACCGGTGACTTAGCGTGACCATGTCGCCTTGACCTCCCTGCAATAAGAACAGGAAGCAGACTGCTTACTTCCTGCTAGGGCGTATGTTAATTCCTCCCCCTGGCCACCCTCACTCTGAAACTCCTTCAGTTTCCTCTGCCGTGTGTGACGCTCTGTGAACGTATTTCCTTTTCACCTCAGGACCTACACTGACTCCATTCTCCTCGCCATCCCAGCAGCTGTGGTGTATTATATAGGCTTTGCTCTGCCAAGCTCATACTGACGACGCTCATAGGAGGTCGGAGGTCAGAGCACAGCAGGTGAAAAGATACAGTCAGAGCTGAGCAATCTTCTGAATTCACTTGGTGGGATGTGACATGTGGCAGCTAATATGATCATAGCCCCACTCATAAGATGCAATAAGTCGTGCCTTTGGGCCCCGTAAGCATAGCCCCCACACCCCAGCTGGCCTCGCCGCCCAGCCCTTGTCCTCTGTCACACCCTTCACGTCAGCTGTGGGATTCTCCACATTTGTTGCGGTTGTTGATTTCTGACTGGACTTTGCTTTAAACGCTGCAGGGAAGTCGCCCCCAGCCAGAGTTGTTGATGATTTATTTGCTGATTTTTATCCTCCGCTTAATGCCCCACAGTAAGCTGGTTACTTGAACCCTAGGCACCATGGAGCTCTATATACAGTGCGTGTCAGCGCACTCTGACATTCCCTTTCTCCCTCTCTCTCTCATCTGTCCTTGTTCTTGTCCTTGTGTTTCCCTCCCTCCCCCTCTCCATCCATCACTCACTCCAGATCCAGAGCGGGATTGGCAGGATGATCCTGAAGGAGGAGATGAAGGCCAGATCCGGTTCCTATGACAACGACCCATGGGCCAGCGGGCGCAGTTCCCACAGCGGCAGCAAGGAGACGCTGCATAGCATGGGCTACAACAACACCGTGAACGGCTGTGAGGGCTGCCCCCTTCCCGTCGATCCTGTCAATGTCACGCCTCACATTAGCACCGCGGCAGCTGTATAGCTCTCGTTCTTCGTGTTCATTGGCTGGCAGGCCTCATTTCTCTCCGCGGAGTAAATTAACCTCAAATGGCCGTTTTCTACGTGGGTAAAAGGGGAACAGCTTGCTTTTCCACTGTTGGCTTTGAAGCAGAGGCGGTAATGGGCCATTAAAGGCATGCGTGCGCGTCTCCTCATGCCCCGCCTACAGCCGTTTGATGTCCGCGTGACACGCAGGTACGGGGAGTGACGGGGGAGGCGGGTCTGCGGGGTGTAGCCAGTGAAAAGGCCAGCAAGGACTCGACATGCCGGTTTTCAGTTGGGGGGGCAGAGTTAGCCCCCATCCTCTGTTGTGCCTACATCCCCATGACCTTCCTTGACCTTGGCTTTATTAAAAACCCTGGTCCCCCATTATGGGCCAAACGTTAGAGGAGCTCATCAGACGCGGATGTCAAAGCGCCGTCTCCTGTCCCTCCCCAGTCGCGCCCCCCTGCGGCCCCTCTGCGGACTCTTTTTCATCTCATCTTTGTGTTTGATTTTAAAGGCTGCCAAGCCGGCCGCTGGCGCCCCCAGTCAGCCCTGGGAGTAAAGGAGCCGCCGTGTTTTCTTTCGCTCCCTCTTGCAATGCTCCTGTCACGCCGCTCTCTCTCTCCTCGCTGCTCCCTCCCGATCCCGAAGACGGGCAGGCGGGAATCACGCCTCTGTGCCTGTGAGCTGTAGAAATGCTCGCATTTCCCTGGCCGTCTTCCCATGCACCTGTTTCTCCCCATTTTTATGTTTCTCCTGAGTAACTTCAGTGCCCCTTCCTTCATAGACACTCCCTGTTGCCCTCCCCCCACCCAAATCCCTCTTTTATTTATGAATAATCAGAGGTATGTCTTTTTCTTGTTACCCCCTGACTTCCTCTTATGGAACCAAGGTTGGCAGCAGCTCCTGGACCGGGAAGGCTGGCGGAGTGTGATGGGGGGACGGCTGCCTTAAAGCTCACGCGGGATGTGGATCCTTAGTTAAAGAATAGATGCATAATTAGAGCCTTCCTACCGCTCCAGGGAGAGTATGTCCTGCCCACTGTCGTCCCCGGTGGCAGAGCCACTGTCATGGAGATAAGTCAGGGCAGAGCCACGCCAGAGCTCTCATGGGTGGCTGCACCTAGTGCACAAGGGGAATATCCCATAATGCACTACCGCCAGTTTTGTCAGATGATGGCTGTGAAGATGATAATGCCTGGTAGTTCTACTGTGGTACTGACACCCACTTTCCAGCCAGGATTAAGTCAGTCCATGTTGACTTATGGAATCAATTACCACCCCCCGGTCACAGAGGGAGTTGGAAAGGTGGGGGGGAGCCAGGGCTGGCCACTACGTGAAGGCTGAACCCCAGGACTTACACCTCCGAAGGCATGAATGTGAATGGCTGCCCAGCAAAAGCAGGCTGACCAAAGCTCCCTGCAGACAATCAGGGGGAGAGACCCTGCCCCCCAGAGACACTCCTTTTCCTTTTTACATTATTACCCTGTGAATGATTTGCTAGTGTACATAAAAGAGGAGTTAGGGTTAGCTGCGATTAGCCAAAAACATGCCAAAAACAGGAAAAAGACGAAATACCCCTTTGAGTGTTTTGTGTATATTCTGGGTAGAGGGAGATAACTAACTGATGGCAGTTAGAGGAACTTGTATAAAAAATGGAGAAATTAAGGACCTTTTCCATGGGAAAATGAAGGTTCACTCAGCCAACACTCTAAGACCAGATTAACGGCTTTTAACGTTTCACAAAGAGGCACTTCACAAAGGGCTTCACCCTTTTTTTCAATCAAGAGCCATTTATCCCGTTGTCCTCTCCGTGTCCCGGGAGCCCACACCTTGGCACCTCCACTGGGCGGCGACACCAATGTTCATGCTCGGTCACTTTGAGAACTCATCGTTACTGCTTCAGACCCGTAACGAAACAGGGAAGCCAAATGTCTGTCCTAGCGGCCACTGGTCCCTGTCCTTCCTGGATGCGGACACTGTGTCTGTGTACATCTAGTGTGGACCACTTTGTGCCTGTTTCTCTCACATATTCTTATTTCCTCTGTTTTGCTTGTTTTTGTAGCACTGGTTAGGGTTGGACAATATGGCACAATATTTTATCATGATTTTTTCCTATCAAATGATATAAATTATTATCATGATAAAGTGTATCTCATCATTGCTTTACTTCGGTCTCCATTTTTGCTTAAAATTCCCTTGGAATTGCCTTTCAACTGGGTCAGAAGATGAATAAAAGTGACAAATGTAATAACTCAAAAAAAATGCCGACGGTACATTTTGTTGCTAGTTTTTTTCTCTGACTGCCTCACTGTTCAGTGCAGGGAACAGATTTCACTAGGAGTAGGCAAAATGCCCTAAAAATGATACCACAATATTTTCAGAGATTTTCACAATATCATTATTTATCACAATATTCTAAAATTCATATATAGAAAGCAGTAAAATGTGACAGGTGATGTGAGTTTTTCTGATCATGATAGTTGATAGATGAGGGGTATAATCGCCAAAAACTCATTCATACCTGCATGGAATTTGTGTAAAAATAGTACATTATAATTGCTAATTATGCAAGAAGGCAAGTGTTTAGGCTATATTGCCATACTCACAACATTCAAATTGTGAATGTTGAATATTTATGATGATGATACAATATTTTATCGATATATCACCCAGGCCCAGCGGTGGTCTTCCTCATCACCTCTTTGCACCACTCCTCTCAGCATAATGGTCCGGCAGCCCCACTGTCACCACAAGCCTAGCCACACTGCAAACTGATGCTTTTCCGTTTTTAATTATCTGAGCCAAAAGCGTGACCGAACCAAGTTGGTTGCATCATCATGTAACTAGTCTCTCTTCACAGTACGGCTCAGGTACAACCTGGTTCCTGTATGCCAGTGGAAACTGGCCTTTCTGGGCCTCGCACAGACTGTCCTCCCATACCATCCCAGCTGTGGGACACATTTTCCACTCCGTCAGATTCTCAGCAGTGACGGCTGCGGCTTGGCCTCCACCATCCAGTAGGATGGCTAGGATTTCCCCATTCAGCATCTAAGCACTTTGAAAACATTCCGATTTTGCCACAGGGAGGAATAAAGTATCTCTGTACTATGAAATACTCATAGGTATAATCACAGTTAAGGACCTAGCTGCTTCCTGGAAAATGTGCACTTCCAGTCGAAACTGCTGATTTTATGGGGCTCTATCTCTATAACTGTAATAGCTTTCTTTGTATAGAGACTACTGTTGTGTTTTACACTGGTTTCTACCCAGGAAGTAGATAATCGGGAGCCAGACAGATCTGTAAATAATAGCTAGTGAGAATCACCGAAAATGGCTACTTGTTGGTTGCTCCCCAACTTTAAAAAGCGGATCTGACAGTGATGCCTCTCTCTTGCCTTCCAGCTCCTAGATCACACTTCAGCGCCGACAGTGGTGAGTAACTCTCGGTGTGCCAGTCCCCACGGAGCTGGAGACGTGAGAATCGGGTGTCCCACTGAGCAGTGCCTTGTGGCTGGAGAGGACGGACCCCGTGCTTGTTTGTTTCTCACTTTGCTCTCATTTTTCTCAGTTTATTGAGGCTGGCATATTTAAATGTATGTTATTCTCTTCACTGCCATTCACACTCAGAAACTACTGAGCGTGGCACACACACAAAAGAGCCCTGAGCTCTGAGTCCGAGTCGTTTTGCGGAATTGTTTCTGTTCGGAGGAGATAATCCCAAAATAAAACCATAAGTAGGGTGAAGGCTGGGGTTTAAAACACATTAGGAAGAAATGAGAGAATATTTGATCTACAAGTCAAAGTTTCTCATTTCAGTGGGGGTAGGAGGGCAACACCACAAATTAGAGACTGCCAGAAATGTTTGTGGGTTTGCACACTTCGCGAGATGACGTTACTGCCAAAAAAGTCCCTCCCGCTGGCCGTCAGTGCCCTCTGCTGTTCACGGCCTTAACTCATACGTTACCTGCTCTTTTTCAGACTCCTTCATCTCCAAGTCTGCCTCTTTGCCAGGCTATGGCAGGAACGGATTGCACAGGGTGAGATTCCACTCGAGAGCTTAAGGCAGAATGAATGCTGCCAGTCTCCATACGCCTAATAGCTTATTTATTTATGATCTTCATTACTGAGCTTATGAAGACCGATGTGTGGTAAAGTTCAGCTGCGTTTGCAGGAATGTCCCGTGTCTGATTTTTCACTGTTTTTCAGTCACAGGCTGCCGATTACTTCCAGTACGACAGTGGAAATGCAGTAAACTGGGGCATTAGAGGTACGTCGTGGGATTACAGTAGGGCTGCCACACAGAACTCACTTCTGAGCGAGAGAGTGAGACTGTGTGACCTGGAAGACTGTGACAAAATGGTAGCCTAATTCTGGCAAACTGTAAGAAATAGATTTACATACTTTGCACAAGTCAAGGCAGCCAAAGGAAATGCCGTCTAAATTATCTTAATGTTGGTGTAGAACTATGATATTATGTCCCATTTGTAAAAGTCTGTTAGCTTAACCATCTCAGAACTTCATAAGTCGGCCCAGTAATTGCAACAACCACTCAATACACCATCTGTTTTTTGTACTGGACCAGCAGCACACCTTGTTTGACTAGTCAGTCCCTCTCTGAGTTGTTTAACAAACTGAGTCAATTAATTCATTGAGATGGTGGAAAAATTCAGTGAATAGATGGGATGGCTGAGGTGCCCCTGAGGAGAGGTTTGGGAACCAACGCGGTGATCATCTATCTAGCCGTCCTACTTTTGCACTGTACTGTATATAAATACTTGATTACAACTGAGCAATGGAGTTTGACACTGTAGTGTTTAAGTCTAGGACATGAATTGGGTGTAATTCAGTTTTTGGAAGCATGTTGTGATGATGATTTTGCTTGGTTTGTCCCGTAGAGTACAAGGTAAGAATCTTCATAGTGGAGAGAGACTGAGAGACTCAGGGATCGAGGGGCCAAGAGGCATCTACACACTGAGGAGGAAGGGAAGCGGAGTCTCCACACTGACGAGAGACCCCAAGCGGGGGCCTGGAGTTAGGGTTTAATCACACCGAGTGCCAGACCTTGGAGTGAGGAGCAAATGAAATCAGCTTCCTCAGGATTACCTGTAGATGGCGCTAGATTGTCTTTGGTCTAGATCCCACGCACATTTGCCTAAACACGTGTCAGTATCTGACCAAAGAGTCACTGTGCAGCTTGTTTCGTTTTGAAATTTCATCTCATTTAGCATAGTTATGTTAGGGCACGGTCCCATACACAGTCTGACATTCAGCTCTCACATCTTCTGTTAGATTTATCCATATGAAACGCTGATAGTGACCACAAGGGGGCGGAATAGGCTGCCGAAGGATGTGGACAGAGCCAGGTTAGAGGTGAGCTTCAATAAAGATCTCTTTCTGTAAGCAATATATACATGATCTGGTCACACATACTCTGGAGTACATGTTTAATTCATCTTTTTTTCTTGGCCTGTCTATTAGCGTCACCTGTCACCTGAGGAGTTCTACCAAGTGTTCGGGATGACAATGACAGACTTTGACCGATTGGCACTGTGGAAGCGGAATGAGCTGAAGAAGCATGCCAGACTGTTTTAACAGGAGAGGGTCCAGCTCGGCGTGGCAGGGAGATCGTCTGAGCCACAGGCAGGATTCGGACACATGCCGTCCCCGGGGCACGCTGCTGAACTTCCACATCGCAAGAGCATTGAGTTCGGTTTTCTTTCCACTGTTTCTCCTACAGACGGCCACGGCCCTAACCCACGCTATTAGTCATTCTGAGACCCCGGCCTTTGCCTTAGAAACTGTAGGTGTGCACCAGCGACATAGCAGGACGGCTAGTGCAGAGGCGTGTCGAAGAAGCGAAGCATAACCACAGCTTAATACTAACTGTGCATTCATACAGGGGTGACAGACGCAGTTAAACTTTTTCGTTTCTTTTTAACGTAGAAGCCTTCTTGCTCACAGCGACTGCAGATCTATTTTTTTACAGAAAGGGGTCAAAATATATAATATAGCATAGAAAATAACATGTGGATTTGAAGTTTTTGGGGGTAGCCATATTCTGATATTTTAAGTTGTGATGTGTTGGATATGCCCCAATTAAAACCAAAGTGGGGACAGGAAAATGTAATGCAAAGGAAGTGTGTATTTTAAATTTGGCATTTGACTGGAAAGTCTTGTTATTGTTGTGTTTTCAGAAAACAAGGTTGACTCAAGGCTATAGGTTGTGCTGAATGTATTTCCAGCTAAGATGTATAAAAGTATAAAAGTATGGCAACCAAAAGAACAGAAATTTAGTGGTTCCTGTAAGTGCTGCTTACCAAGACATACATTTTTGTTCGTCTTTGGAACGAGTGAGGTGCGGTTTTTCGTTGCAGTGAAACACTTGCTTTTGGAAGGACACTTTTCTGTTCGGTGATAATTATGTTTTATATTTTGGTATTATATACACATTACCCAATAAATTAACTAAAGTGTACTTTTTTGTTGTGGCCCATAGACTGTTACTTAAACAGAAGGGTGTATATTGCATACATGTAAAATTTCACCCATTGGTCTTATTTTAATTCGTGCAAGCCACTGGTAGCTTAAGTTCTAAGTTTGCTTGCTCCATTAATCGTCACTTACAAATTATTAATTAGTAAGGAAATCGCGATTTTATGGGTGATCTTAGTGAAACACTAGAACAGGAGAAATTTCTGTCGGCTTTGGGGAGGCTTTAGCTATAATACAATAGCCTAGTCTTGCAGTAAAGAACACTGCCGTTTAGATAGACTGGTGTTTGAACCCGAAGGATAGTCCACAGGTCAGGTTTAGGATTAGACTTTCATGACACACATAGCTTGTTATTTCCCAGGCGCCGAGAGTGCATGGCGCAGTCGTTGATTGTCGTACATGACTGAATGTTATGGATCGTTATAGTGCTTAAAATGTAATTTCAGGAGTAGAAAACCTCTTTACTAAATAAATTAGTTACTTCAAAGCTTTTAAATAAATGAATTTTAAAAACTTATTTTTTAATTGTACTTTTCTTTTCTAACTGTAACCTAATTCTACTATCTGTCAGTACTGTACCAACAAAATATGTATACCTTATATTTAAATAAATGCAGTTTCCATGTGAATAATTTGAGTATGGCCTTTTAAAAATAAATAAATAAATAAATAAATAAATGGACTGACTTCTCAAAGCCTTGCATTTATCACATTTTCTTTATTAAACATAAATGCAAGTACATGCTAATCAAAATCACACTGCTGTGTAGGTGCAGGTTATCGGAGCCCTAGGGAGCGGCCGTTCCGTGGCATTAGGACCCAGCGCAGGCTGCGGAAGCGCGGCGCCTCCGTCCGAAACGATCGCGAACCGGACCGCAGCCCCGCTCGTGTCATTACGGAGCACATGGCTCTGGCCAGTGTCATGCATTTCCTGCTAGGTCTCACACATTTTTGCATTTAGGGAACAGTTTCGAGTGCTGCTAACATGGATGCCGATTGCACCAACTGTGAGTATCCTACAAATTTAATATCCTTAGAAAAGTCCACTTTAAAATCCTAGTTGGCTCTGCCTTCATTTAAACGCGTATATCACAATCTACTGAAGACTGCAAAGGAATAACAGCATTTTTAAACGACATTTAAAAAACTCTTCATACTAACGTATGTTATTACAGTTATGCGAGCAGAAACTGGTTTCTGTTTTTATATATCAAGCAGTTTCTCAGGTGTGTTTCATGACGCCTTATGACTGATGTACGGGTTGGTTTTCACACCTGTAACTTCAGTCCAGGGCTCCGATTACTTGAATTACAAACGATGAAACCACACTGGCCGACGGCGTGTACTTTAAGGCATAAGAGCACGCATTCTGGGTGCATTTTGACATGGTTGCAAGAGACAAGGTGTCTTTCTGTCACTGCAGCAGCGTTGCGGCCACACTGTGCTAAAATGATGCAACGGAGCTCGCGGCTGCTGCAACACATTCCGACTGCAAAGAAAATCCTCTTTTATTGCACTATTTCAGACTCACAGCGTTTCTTTTTCTTACGAAAATAGTTCAGTGCTCGCACCGTTGTTTATTTTTCCTTACTCGGCCGCCTAGTTATGTAAGTTAACATCTTTCATAAATATTTGTCTTTCACAGTATGTCATAACTCATAATTATTTCTCACTAAATCCGAACGAAACGAGGACCTTATGTACTGCACTGTGTTGACTGGGTCACGGGCTGTGTACCCCCACATACACTGGGCCAGATTTGGCCTCATGCGCTGTTTTGAAGGGACCCCCCCGCCCCCCCAATCGGCGTGACTCGAATCTGCTCGCAGTTGCTTTGCACGTATATTTACAGTCGCCCCGCTGAAATGGGTATTAAAATAAAAGCCCCTTTCATTTTAGCCATGGCTTTTTCGGACTTTCGGGTTCATTAACTGGGACCGGTGTTCTGACGAGTTCATGCCACGTGTGGGCCAGTTTATCGCCGGTTCGTTTCCAATTGCTCTTGCATTTGACAGCATGGTCGCGATCCCTCTTCTCGCTGGTGTTTATAATATAAAGTTTGACTTTATAAGGAGCTGAGTTCTGACGAGACCCCCCGTCCAGGAGCTTTGTAGGTTTTTAAGATCTCTTGGAAGTCCCGCTGTTTGGGTAGTTGATGCCTTGGCGTGGAGCTCTGTTTGGGAATAGGGACGTGGTGACTGTTTTATTTTAACTCCGGCAGCGCAGACCGCTGGTGGCCCCTTTGTGTTTCCTCACACAGCCTCCCAGAGACAATGAGAGGCTCCGACAAGTCTCCAAAATAACAAGCTGTGACTCCGGATCTGAAAAAAACAACTGGCTGCGGCACCCTGTGGGTCCAGATATGATGATATGCGCGCTCCCGACTGCGTACGCGGCCTCGACCGATTGTTGAAACCGAATCGCGCTGATCTGCGAGTGAATATAAAAGGAGGAGTTTAATAATAGTGTGGATGGAAATTGAGATAGGGAAAGGGTGTTCGGTAAAGTGTCCCGTTGTTTGATAATCCTTCTGCACGGAGTTCGATTTCACAGATATCATCTCCCACCATCTACTATTCAGACTGGATATGAAGTTCAGACATTTTCAAGTTGAATTCATTGCACTCCTGACCCAGGTCATGAATAACAAGTTCTCGGAATGACTATTATTCCGCCTCCTATTTCTGATCTGTGTCTCCTCATTGATCAGATTCATGTGGCTCATTTGGGGTTACTGTGGACCCCCGTGAGATCGAACGGCTCAGAGGTCTGATAGTGATCCGGCAAGTCTGCCCTGACGGCTTTCTTAAGACTGACCACTATGAGGGTGGTCCCGCTTTCCTAAGACTGAGCGCTGTGCGGGTGGCCCCACACGCGTGTGGATTCACACAATGACTGCTGCTTCTTAAGAGCTTGTTCTGATGTCTGAATCTCTCTGGTTTCCACACCTGTATCCTCAGAAAATCTCTTTCTTACTGGGTGCCAGAGGAAAAGTGCAGACCCGCCAGGGGGGGGCAGCTCAGTGACTGCCTTCCCAGCCTGCATCTGGGCACTCGGTGGCCTTGTCTGACCTCGGACACGGGGAGCTCCGTGGAGGTGAGTCTGCTGGAGATGGAGGCGATATTGGCCAGCTGCCGATGGGCGGCACTCCTCAGCCTGTGCTCTGGAGGTTGGGGAAGAGAGGCCAAGGTTCGCGATGGCACAGCAAGCCAGATGCTCTCTCCTTCATCTCCTTCTTCATTCTATCATTGTTAACCCCCCTGCCCTCCCGATGTTCTCTGCCCCCTGTACTCTTTTCTGGCAGCAGGTGAAGGCCAGGTCTCATTTCCAGTTTACGGTGCATGTGAAAACTACCCCATCTCTCCAGTGCCGGAAATGCTTCCTGAGGGATTCCGCTTGCTTTGCTCAAATACCAGGAAAAAACATCCAGTGGCTGTAGGAGTCCCGGAGATCCTGTCTGTTATCTGTGGATCCCTTTTTAGGCCTCACCGCCACCTCGCTTTCTGCCTCCTGTCTTCATACGTGTATGCGCGCACGCATCTGAGCGCCCATGTTATTTTTGGTGTCTGTCTGTTGTTTCCTTGGAATCCGGTCCAATTAAAATAGCGGAGGCAGCCGTTATTTCAGGCTAATCGCTAAGCCGGATGGAAGCTCACCTGGTTCATCCTTTTGGGGGGGGGATGATGTGACTCCACCTCCAGACAGCCGCGACATCGGCTCTTAATTGCGAGCTGGCAGATTCCATCGCATTTCAGGGCAGCGTGATCTGGCCATTGCATTATCCCGGGAATGTGACATCTAGCACGGTCATTAGGCCAGATCTGTGCTCTTTCTGGAAAAAGCAGGGAAACACGTTGCTCGTCCTGCGACAATCTGGTTTTGTTCCCATGTTTCCTTCCACCAGACAATCTATCAGTGGGCAGCCGCTGTTGGGGCTGGGGGGGGATTGAAACCGTGGAAAAAACAGCTTATTATGCTCTGCTTCCTTCAAGCAGACAGAACGCAAATGGTTGCGGTCAGTATTTGTAGAATCAAGACCCTTTGCTCAGGTCCATGTAGGTTTGTGCACAGAGACCAAGATTCTATAACTGACCGGTACGACCATCCGTTACAAGCAGAGCAGTCGCACCATTTCTGGGTCCCCTTCGGGACGTCTGGCTGTACGCATGTGGAAGAGCTTAAGAAGAAAGAACAGGCATCTTTTGTCTCTCCCGGCATGGGAAAGACAAGCCTGACATTAATAAAAGAATCGAACGTGTTGCAGATTTCACGCCCATGGTCAGCATTGGTCCCCGGTCACCAGCGGGAAAACCACTTTGGTTTTTCCGGTCGCCAAAAGGGACACTAGTATTTGTTGCCGGGAGAAACGTTTGTTTAAGTTGGGTTATGAAAGAGTGCTGATGTCTGTCACCCCAGTTGAGTGCACTGAGATGTTAAAGGTTGCTGGGCCAGTTTTACAGCCCTGTTAAGGCCTGCCTTTACATATACTACTGCCTTTGCTGACAAGGAGTGAACAAGTGGTTCACTCCTTGTGAACCAAAGACCTCGGTGTATATGTTGATGCTTCCATGTCCTACTCTCGCCAGTGTGGGGAAGCAATAAAAAAGGCGAACAG
>JAODLD010000002.1:14294283-14304440 GCA_026781065.1 Mormyrops boulengeri
GGCTGGGGGAGGGGCCGATGGCCAGGGGAGAATGTGGGCGGGAGAGGGGGGGCGTGGGTAGAGGAGGGGCCAATGGCTGGGGGAGGGGCCGATGGCCAGGGGAGAATGTGGGCGGGTGAGAGGCCAGGGGAGGAGCCGATGGCCAGGGGAGGGGCTGATGGCTGGGGGAGGAGACTATGGCCAGGGGAGGGGCTGATGGCTGAGACAGGCTTGTCTATCTGCTCCTAGCTGGTCCACGTGGGATGACGCGGAAGAGGGGACTAGGAAGAAGACGGCCAAGGTGATGGTGGGAAAGTACTGCAGGACCTGCTCCTTTACCCGAAATGCATGTGGTCCAGCTCGCTGTGCGTAGATCAGTATGTTTATCGGTGTCTTTAGGGAGATTGTGTTGCTTGCTGCTTTCCTCGGGTGTCCCATTGGCAGAGAGGAGTGCTATTTTCTAATTGCAGCCCTTGTGTGAACAATGCTGCCTTTGTTTAAGAAAAAGGGGTTGTTTTGATGCAGCTCTGGGGTATCCGTGCGGAGCTCAAAGTAGCTCTTGTCTGACAGTCGCTGTGACACACACAGAATGTATTTCTCATGCTGCGTGTTTTCGCTCTGCCTGTCCTGAACTGTCTTCCCTGTCGCTGCATTGTGGTTTCATACAGCTGTATGCTTACCTCTGATTTGAGGTGGGAGGGGGCACTGAGAGAGAATGACAGCAACAGCCTACCGTGATGGCTACAGGCACACACACATATAGATACACACACACACATATATATAGACATAAAAACGCACACACATGTATGCACACACATACACACACATACTTATAGATATGCATACACACGCATACCACACACATGATATGCATACCCAGTCATTTTGGACATTTCTATGCTTCCTACTTTGTGGGAACAGTTTGGGGAAGGTCCTTTTCTGTTCTGTGCAGCAGTGCACAAAGCAAGGTCCACAGTGATATGGTTAGGTGAAGCACTCGACTGCCCATCGAACATGTATGGGATGAAGTAAAACGGAGATTGTGAGCCAGACCTTCATGTCCAACTTCTGGAATGCACTTCAGAAATGCTCTTCTGGAAGAAAAAAAAAACGGCAGAAATTCCCACAGACACACTCCAGTGGGTGTAATGGCCAGCTGTCCCAGTACTTTTGTCCATATACTGTATCTTCTGGAGGTGGTTTCCTGTATCTCTTTAGAAAGCAGCAGTCCTAGCGGGGGCCCAAGGTGACATTTTATCAGGGGGTGCAGAATCTGTAGCTACACCCCTGCACACACTGCACACACACAGCCACTTTCACTGCCACGCATGAGCCCAGCCCAAACACAGCTTTGCTGCCAGACTAAGAGCCTGGTCTCCCAACGGGCACCGAGATTCCATCTGGACGGCTGTCCCTCCAGCACCTTACAAGGTCTGATCCAGCCTCAGGATGTCGCGCAGATATGGCAGGCCTCCCATGGAGTGTCTGTCAGCCCATGAACAGGGAGCCTCCAGAGAGTGACTCGCGGGCCGCTTATGTGCGGAATCCACGGGTGAGTCGGCCACTGCCAGCTGACGGCCTGCATGTGGCTCCAGATCAGATGGCTGAATGGCCAACGTGCACCGTAAGTGTGGAGGGAGATGGGACGGCTGCAGCCAGCTTGAGATTCGGCAGAGATGTCTGCCTTCGTCCCTGGTGAATCACTAAAGTGACACACCGCCGACAGCCGTCTACACTGGGCTTTGGTGCGAGCCACGTGTCTGACAACTCCATGCCGGTAAAGTGAGGACGGCCAAACGTCAGGACATGGCAGGCAGCACACTGAAAGGCTCCGAAGGAGATCGGGGTCCCTGGGTCTTAGCACCTGCTACCCTGAGTGACGTCTTAGGGCCACGCTGAGAGGCTCCGAAGGAGATCGGGGTCCCTGGGTCTTAGTACCTGCTACCCTGAGTGAAGTATTACAAACGGAAAATGCAGGAGTAGTTGTTTTTCTTAAATGTGCAATTATTGTATTTTTTGTGTATATATCTGTGAGGAATGACCAGAGATACTGTTTGTTGAAACCACACCAGTCACCCTGTGTGAACTCACAGCACTCCCAGAGGTCAAGGGCCAAAGGTCACGGCATTCCATCCTGGAAACGGTGGGCAGGCGTGAGCATTAGGGGTGGGGCCATGCCCGTTCCTGAGACTGATGTCAGCTGAATTCAGCATGGGTGCATGCCATGGCACATTGGCTGGGGGGGGCCGGAGCGGGCCGTCACTTGAGGACGGTAGCAGTTAGGAAACACGGGTGTGGGAACCTGGGCGCGGTCTGCCCTGACCGCTTCTGGAAAGTTCACACAGCAGGCCCAGCCTAAGCCGCCACCCTCGGACTCCACGGTGCAGAATAGCGCTGCGCTCGTGTCGCACACTGCCCGTCGATTCGGCTGCCCCGCAGCACCACTTTCCGTGACTCTCTTCCTGCTTCCTTCCTCTGAGGATTAAGCTCATTCCCAGTGCAGGCTCTGGCCTCTGATTACATTTGTTCCTTTGACCATGTTTCCTTCTGTCAAGGACAAAGGTGTCTCCCCCACGCACAGCTCTGGGCAAATGGCGGACAGTTATCAGGCTGGCACCAGGAAGCCCAATCTTAATAATATTATACTTGCCTTGTTACAAGTTTTGAAATTATTTTTATACGAAATGCTCTTGTTAAGGCTTTAATTAAATTAGTAATTATCGCTTATATTAATTACTTAATTATGACCAATTAAAAAGCTGAAATTATCATACCAGGATACTCGCTAAAGAAATTTAGGCAAAACGTCTCCTTTGATTTTCCGCATCTGTTGGTTTCCTGACCTCTTGGTTGCAGGTAGCAGATGCCTGAGTGTTTCTAAACGTAGGCGTCAGGGTACTGGGGCATTCCAGCTGTGTAGTGTGCCGACTCGCCCTGCCCTAACAGCACAAACATGGCTGTCAGGCTCTAAGCCGTGGGGCATTGTGGGATACAGCCAGCCAGCAAGGCTACCGGCTCGGGCCTTTTCTCAGGGCAGCCCCTGACATGCCCCAGAAAGTAATGACGGCTCACAGAAAGAATGAAGCAAGAAAGAGACTCTTTCTTCCTTTGGAGATACGGCCTTATCTCTGTGCTGTACGCATAAAGAATTAGGGCAAAACAAACAGGAGGTGTGCGTTTCATCAGTGCCTCGGCGAGCGAGAGCGTTGGCATTTGGCATGTCAGGTCTTGTGGTTTGCGGTTGCCATGGTCGCGGGCCTCTTGGGGAGAGTGTGGATTCCCCAGGTCGGTGTGGTAAACCTTCGCAGACTGACGTGATGACAGGAGAATTAGGGGCTGCGAGTGGGGACCTCCAGGGGACGGGGAGCTTGCTAAGCCTTAGGGAGAGACTTCACAGGGAGAGACTTCACAGGGAGAGACTTCACGTTGCATCTTCGCTGTTCAAGGAATTCAGCTGTAGATCATGTTAGTAGCTGGATCTAATAAATCCAGGAAGTCAAAGGTCCTGTCGTTAGTAGCTCGTCATTAGAATTAGTGGGTGGGGGGGAGGGGTTACTGTCAGGATTTTAGCATGAAATCCTCAAGTAAAAATATCCAGTGAAAATGCAGGTCGATTCGGACAGAAGCAGCAGGTAAGTAGCTATAATGGGAAGGTGAAATTAGTCATGTGTCCCTTTTTAAGCCCGTTTTCCAGTGTCTGCTAGCAGTTATGTTTCATTAGAGGGTTTACTGGACAACAATGGTGAGTCAATGTCTCCTGCAGCCTGAAACCACATGATTCATCCTGGTAATGATACGTGGTCTATATCTTTAAGGCAGTCTTTAATTGTCGAGCGTTTATCCTAAAATCACGGCTCCGTTAAGCGTCGTCTGTGTGTCTGTGAAGCGTTTGAACTGAAAAGTAAACTGACTTTGGAGCAGCTCCTGCAGAATGATCCTCCCCCGGCTGTTGAGGTCCCGCCGTCTCCCAGCCACACCTCTGTGATTGTAAGCCATCCAGACCATAAACGTATGCCCATGTGGGTTATGACCTCATTGGAGACCTGGCGGTCTTGTGTGCTCTGATGAGGCTTCTGGGGGAGGTGTGGAAAAGGGACCAATCTGCAAAAGTCTGGGGGGGCTGGGTGGGGGCCCAGATGGGACTGGGTGGGGCTCGGGGGGGTCAGGTTGACACGGAGCCATTTCCAGGTGCTCCGGGATTCTGGAGATTATAGCTGGAAGCTGATGACACAGAGGGCTGTGTAGCCCCAGCACCCCTCACCTCCAGAGACAAAATACACCAGATAAAGAGTGAAGGAAGGGCAGGAGAGAGAGAGAGAGAAAGAGGGAGAGGGAGGGAGGGAGAGAGAGAGAGAGAGCAAAACCTTGCAAAACTCTCACATTACCACAGTGGTATGAAAGGAGGGAGTGAGAGAGGTGGGTCAGGCTCCGATCTAAGGGGGCGTCCCAGGGAGGGGTATCATCTCGGAATTCCAGCTGACCGGTGGACAACTTCCACGCTCCAAAATCAGTTTTCTTACTGTAAGAATGGTGGCCATTCCTGCCTCTTCAGCTGCTGCTGGTAGGTTCCATCTTCCATTTTTTAATGGGGCCAATGGGGGTGGACAGGCCGGCCTCTCGAATGAGGCTTCTGGAATAAGCTCTTAGCCTTCTTTTGCCGTCTCACTGCTTGTGTGTCTTATCAGGATCCCACTTGTTTTATTATTTCACTTCTTGACATGACTTTTGAAATTCAGCCAGTCGCCGGGGACCCTCCCCTTGCTCTCGGCAAGAAGATTACAGATTCTGAGTGCATTCCTTTTTAACGCCACAGGGCTTTACAGCCAAAAGGGGCACCGGCTCCAGGCGGCTCTGTAGTTTGTGAGAGAGCAGCTCCGGTCTGTCTCAGGGCGCCATTTATCTTCCGGCTCATTGGAAAATCAGCTTCACACCAATGTGTGAGCTGCTGTAGTTCGTACGATTACTGAGGGCCCAACTACCATTTCATGGTCTTAAAATCTGAAGGTTGAAGAAGTTTGGCTGATTGTGCAACACAAGAGAACTTGTTTGTCTTGCATTTTGACTGGGGGGGGGGTTCTCCTAACCAAAGAACATCTGCTCACACAGCTCTGAGAACTAAAAGGGACCAGCGGTCAGGGGTCAATTAACCTGGTTAACCCAATTAACCTGGTTAAGCTAAATCCCTTTGATTTGCCTGAAGGAACTTTACAGTGAAACAATACTCTGGGTGATGAACCTGAAATACACTGCTTTTATTACAGGAACAGCAAGGGTCAGCTAATCTAGATGAGCAGTGGAGTGACTGGAAAGAGAGATAAATGAAGTTACTGGACTGGGTTTGCAGGGGGGTCTTTAATGTCCCTGTCCTGCTGGGCTGTTTGGATGTGATGCTATCAGAACTCTCCACATGTGAGATACTCTGAGGGGGCCTTGCTGTGCATTTGCGCTAACCCCTCGTTTGCCTTGGCTGTAGGAATGCTCTGCCACAGGTGCCACCTCAGATGAAAGGGGCTCTAAAGCCTTTTATCAATGATGCGGAGGGTCCTGGTCACCGTGGGAATCGGCAAAATCTAGCCTCGGAGCACGAGATTCAACTTTAACCAGAACGTGGTTGTTTGCATGAGGAAAGACAGACAGTTTTCCAACAGGGGTGAAGAGGACACCGCAGAAAGTGCAAAGCATTCGGAACAGGGAGGAAGGGGCTGATTTTGGGCGAAGAGACACCAGCAAGGGCCAGAAATAGGTCATTCACCTCCGACTTGTGGGGAGCTTGGACAGGTAGCGATCACCATTTAGTCATGTGGCACCTGAAAAGCCACATGACTGTATTTTAGTGAAGGCTGATATAGTTATTGTGTATCTACAGTCACAAACTAGGAGTTTGGTTGAACTGTAGCAGAACCAAGTTATTAGACCCCATCCGGCTGGTGGGCGTGCAGCGTCCCTGTCGCCTCTTTATTTGTGGTATTCTGGCCAGTCCAGATGTACAACTGCATTTCTGTGCAACCTGTCTACACGGCTGATTCAAGTGCTGATGGTGCAAAGCTCTCGATGGAAAGCCCCACCCTCAAGCCACAAAATCCCAGGACCTCCAGGGGAGTGGGGGAGGGGGCAAACAGTGGGCAATGTGTGGCTAACACGTTTAGCTACACTCTCATCTCAAATTGCGTTAAGGTGACCTCACACCACAGTGAATGCTCATGGCCTCTGTTCAGTGGTTAAGCTCATTTGGGGTGTCTCGGTTAAGCCTACTGACGCAGAGACGTCAGATTCTACACATACAGGAAGTGCTATTTAACAAGCATGTTTAACAGCCCCTCACCCTCCTTCCTCTATAAACAAACAGGGGGTGCTGGTGGATGCAAGGATGGAGCGAAGAAGCCACTGTGAACAATGCAAACAGTGTGTGTGTGTGTGTTTGGCTCCTCAGGCCCAGTTACTTGGGGATTCAATTCAATTCAATACAGTCCAGTTTTATTTATATAGCGCTTTTACCAACGGTCATTGTCACAAAGCACTTTACATATAACCGGCCCAAACCCCACCAAGCAAGCCTGAGGCGACAGTGGCAAGGAAAAACTCCCTTTAGTAGGAAGAAACCTTAAGAGGAACCTAGACTCGGAAGGGGACCCCATCCTCCTCTGGGCGACCGGGGAGCAAACAGTATTTACATTGACAATAATTACAGTCTAAATAGTTTTTAAAGTCCCAGTTGGTTCTATGTAAGTATATCCAAGGTGTCTAGGTGAGGGGTCAAGCGGTGTGGTGTCGGCTCGGGATCAGCTCGGGATCAGCTCGGGATCAGCTCGGGATCAGCTCAGGATCAGCTCAGGATTCAAGACTGTATCACAGCCCTGCTAATACTGGATACCGCTGACCGCCTCTCTTACTTACATGGGAGTGGCAGCTGACGGCCTAAGGAGACTTCACCTCAAGGCACAAGAGTCAGGAAACACATGTGTTTGGGAAGCTCACCTCGGGAGTATCATTCAGTCTGTCCAGTCTTTGCAAGCTGAGGAATGATTTCCCGGCACTGCAGAGACCACGCCGTCCGTTGGTGCAGCTCGGCAAACTCCTTCATTCTGGAGTGGATGCAGCAGAGCCTGTAATGACAGAATCCGCTCATCCAAGTCTCAGCCGAGGACGCCAGGACATCCCCAGGTCACCCGATGGAATGCGTTGCAGAAACTTTGATGACAGGCAGTCCAAATCTGCCTAGAAAGTCACTCGTATCTTGAGACTGAATTGAACAGATTCCTTTGTAGGGGAAGGATACCTATTGCACCATAAAATAAAGATTATGTTACGGTTTATGACGTTCTTCCATGGTTTTTAAAACCTTCCCCGAGGAAAGATGTACTTACAAACACAGAATTAGGTTACGATTTCAGGGAGAAATATGCAGATTATTCTTCTGCACTACAGACTCCTACCAGCAAAGTCATCACTGAAATTTGTTCCCTGGTTGCTTCCTCCTCCTCCGTACAGCCTTGAGAAGTAACAGATTGCCTATTGTCTGTGTACTTTTAAAGAGCTTATGCTTTGGGGGCTGGCATATGAAATCGATTCGGGTCGTGCCCCATCACGCCTGTTTATTACATTAAGCGGTGAGCCCCTCAGATGCATGTTCTGACCATGTCCTGCTGCACTCCCAGCCAAGATGTCCAGATGTCAGAGGGAGACATCGGGTGAAATCTCACCACACAGTCTGGTCACATGAGATCAGACTTTTCCTAGAGGTCCCTTGAGGTGACAGAGGCTAATTGATGGCTTAATGTGGCAAATTTCCCATATTGCCCAGATCTGCTGTATAGCACAGTGCAGAATCTGAGCTTGTTATCTTCAGTCTATCCAGCTGGTACGGCATGACCAAGTTCTTGATTATGCTACGCTAGATAAAACCATGCTTAATCTGATCAAGCTGGAAACTTCATCTTGGATTTGCAAAAATAACAGTGGGATGTCCTTTCAGTCTTTGTGAAGTTGTGTTAAATAACAGGGCTGCTTGGTGGACTAGCTTTGTAGCATTTACATAAAATATCGACATGCATATGTACATCTGCTCCTGGATTATCGAACAGTGCTGGTGTGGCCCTAATACCCCTTTAAACTTTGACCATGGGGGAGAGACATGTTGCTGTGATTAAAAATACTGCATGGAGAGCAGCAGAATGAGGAGACAGCGAGGAGTGTTGGGGGGTTAGGATGTGATACTCTGCAACAGGTTACCCAATGGACTTTGGTAATGTAGGAAGACGGGATGTGCGCTTCTCAGATTCCTGACTGGCAGGGTGTCCAGGTCCCCTGCACACTGGGTCGGAAACCCTGCGGAAATCCAAAACGATGAAACAGGAGCTGTTAGCCCAGGCTGATGTACGCTAGCTGCCCATTTCGCTGTCACTAATCATGCAATGGGTTAGTTCTCCCCATTGAAACACAATCACCATTCTGTGTGCTGAAAAAGGCGTCCTGCCATTTGGATGGAAATAGTCATTGCACATCTTAATTTGATATCTCATTGCAGTAAAGCTTAGGGTGACTTTGAAATCTACTACAACCTGTGAAGTTTGGATGTTGCCAGTTTAGGACTTTGCAGTAGGGACACCATTAAGGACCCCTACCGCAGTCTTGCATCGTCACGGTGATTCTTACTGCCGTTGTCATCCACATGGTTTTCACAGCCATGGAGCACCTTGTGACGGAGCTGAAGGTCCTCCTGAAGCTGTTGGACCATGAGAGCCTAAGTGCTGCCACAGTGGAGAAGAAGATGGCCGTCAGGAACTTGCTAAAACAGCTACACCCTTCAGGTGAGAGCACCATCCGCAGGCTGGAGAGGAACTGCCCAGGCTGAACCGATGTTGGGGAGAGTCACAATCTGGCCAAAACTGGATACAGAAGATCAGGGTTTGTGGGAAGAATAGTCAGGAAAAGGTCGTCATTCATTAGTCATTTTTCAGAAACTCAGGCTCAGCAAGAAAACTGTATTACTTAACGATTCTCTATGTCATCGCGTGAAAACTATATTACTTAACGATTCTCTCTGTCATCGCGTGATTCACAGTGAATGGAACCGACTTCACATACATGAACACCTCCATCTGCAGAAATGGCACCAGCTTTGTGGAGTCCCTGTTCGAGGAGTTTGGTGAGTTTGGCCGTCTTCTGTCCCCACGTGTCATCTGGTGACCCTGTCCCATCCCCTGCCATTGTCCAAGTGCGATTTCTAGAAGCCCTTTGCTCCATGTGTTTGCAGACTGTGACCTGCGAGACCTCAGGGATGCAACAGGCGAGAGGGAGGAGGAAACACAGGAGATGCCCCCCCCTAAATCGGTGAGCTGAGCAGCCGTGTGCCCCCGCTGTAATACCCGCCTCCACCATAAATAGCCAAGGGAAAAAGTTGCTCTGGATAAATAAGCGGGTGTGCTTGGGAGAAAGAGGTAAAGTGGACTCAGCGCCGCAGAGACGAACACTCCCAACTGTAAGGATCAAAACGACTGCTGTCATCAACATCATGCACCAAAGCCCCAGAACAGGCTTTATGGAAAAATAGGGCAGTAATCCTGCAAGCAGGCTTTTTGTTCAGCTGTTTTGGTTATCCAGTTCGTTTAATGAGTGTGTTTTTGCTAGTCTTGTCATTAGATGTGCGTTAGTTGTCCATGTCGCTAAACTTTTATTGTGAACTCCACATAAAAAAGTGTTTTTAAAAATGTGTTTACCCTCTTACAAATAAGCTCAGATGCATTTCCTGTTTTAAAATACATTTCCTGTCCTGAAAATGCATTCCCTGTTTTTATAAAGTACAAAAACAGGAGCCCTTGCAGCTGCTCCAGATGCCTTTGGAGAGACGCGTCTCTCTTGGCCAGTGAGAGGTTTAGGGCCCCTGAACATGCAGGGTTAGATGTATTTGGAGAGACGTGTCTCTCTTGGTCGGTGGGAGATTTAGGGATCCCTGAACATGCGGGGTTAGGTCCGCTTGGAGAGGTGCGTCTCTCTTGGTCGGTGGGAGGTTTAGGGATCCCTGAACGTGAGGGGTTAGGTCTGTTCGGAGAGGCGGTTCTCTCTTGGTCGGTGGGAGGTTTAGGGATCCCTGAACATGCAGGGTTAGATGTATTTGGAGAGGCGCGTCTCTCTTGGTCGATGGGAGGTTTAGGGATCCCTGAACGTACGGGGTTAGA
>JAODLD010000002.1:14308505-14320931 GCA_026781065.1 Mormyrops boulengeri
AAATTTGCGCTGTTAAGGGAGCCTCCCTTTCCTTTATTGCCCCCGAATGTTTATATCCATTTCCTTTTGGCCGTGTTCGGGGTTGGCCCCCCCCCCCCCCATCCCTCCTCACTGACGTGTGTATCTGCACATTTGTCCACAGGGAAAGCTAAGCGGGGTCCGCTGTCGGAACTCACGGGGTCGGTGAGTCGGGCCGCGGGGCGCAAGATCACTCGCATCATCAGCTTCTCGAAGAAGAAACCCCCACAGCCTGAGGAGCCCCGCACCTCCTCGCCCGACGACGACGACCCTCGCAGCGGTGAGCAGGGGCCCCGGAACAGCCTCTTCATTTCGCTTCACTGAGGGACACCGATCGTCCCAGGTCTTTGGTCATGTCTTCAGCTGCTTGGTCCTGCTGGAGCTGATTGCAGCTCGTCTCCATCAACCTCCCCCCCAGGGTACCTGAGTGTGCTGATGAACCAGTGCTGGAAGGAGCGGTGGTGCAGTGTGCGCGGAGGGTCCCTGTACCTCCACCGAGACCGCGGTGACCAGCGCACCCACCTCAACGCCATCGCACTCCACGGCTGTGAGGTCATGCCCGGCCTTGGGCCCAAGCACCCCTTTGCCTTCCGAATCCTGCGGGGTGGCAACGCAGTAGCAGCATTAGAGGTATGGCGGGGGTTGATTATCAAATGAAAATGAGATTTCCAACTTCTAATATAAAGCCCTCAGTTAGGTCAGTAGCAAAAGAGTCTGTAGGACTGCACATGGATCAGACCTGGGGGGTTTCTGTGTGCATATTGCGGGTGTCTCACATTTATGACCTCCGCCTGTCCTCATTTACCCACAAGGCCAGCTGCTCGGAGGAGATGGGCCGCTGGCTGGGGATCCTATTGGCCGGGACAGGCTGCTCCACAGATCCGGAGTCCTTGCACTACGACTACGTGGACGTGGAGACCATCGCCAACATCCGCGATGCTGCCCGCCACTCCTTCCTGTGAGTCAGCGCAGCCCAGAGCTCTGAGTGGCCCCCTGGGCAAGGGCCTCGGCAAGATGGCGGCCGTTTTAAAGCGGCGGTTCCCTTTAACGTCATTATCATCTGCTGTGTGCTCAAGATCGCCACCCACAGATATCAACCAAATGAAATATACAACATCCGTCTGTCTTACTCGACTGCTTATGCAGTATAGACGCTTGCTGAAATACACAATGCAAGCAGCTCTCGAGTTACATAAAACTGACTTGCGTAAATACAGTGGTACCTTGGTATACATCCTTAATCCGTTCAAGATCCTTGGACTTGTACCAAACAAGTATACGAAACGAATTTTTCCCATAAGAAATAAAAGGAAAATGATTAATCCGTTACCATGAAAAATAATCCTATTGTTATTGGCATATTATACATTGATGGGGTTGTATAAAATAATTTAAACACTCCTTAATACTAAAATACATAAATACAAAAGCAATTAGATGAAATAAATGAAAAGAGAGTTATAACGCGGGTTGTTCACTGAATGGTAGCAACTGGCGTACTGACGCTCGTGGGCAGTCGCGGCTTTGTCTCGAGAGGTAAACAAGGGTAGCGCGCGGTGTCGTGACTCATTTTGACCCATACAAGTTCTAGCATGCGAGTCGTATTCCAAACAAAGGTCGTATACCAAGCAAATTTTTTCGCGTCCAAACAGGACGTATACCAAGTTGGACTTATTCCAAAGCGGATTTATACCAAGTTGGACTTATTCCAAAGCGGACGTATACCAAGTTGGACTTATTCCAAAGCGGACGTATACCGAGGTACCACTGTACAGATTTATGCAAAAAAATACGAGCTACATAGAGTTTATAGAATCAACTCAAAAACATTTATATCTGTAAGTAAATTTCAGTGAAAATACGTCATTTAAACTTTATCTCTTCATTTATTTAATGTGTTTTTTATCATGCATTACTAGTATATTTTTTTGCTATTAGGTGTCTTAAATGGTATTTAGAGATAAAACTGACTTTCGTAAAATTCAGCTTACATAAGTGTCTGTGGGGCAGATCACTCATATCAGCCGAGATCTGCCCGTACATGATCATAAAAAGAGATAGATACCTTCCCACTCAAATAATATACTGACCCAAAAACAGATACCCTGAGGACCATGCTCTAATTCCCCGTGGAATGTCCCACCGGTGGAAACCATGCTGGCTCTGCGTCATGCTGATATCCATGTTCCTCTGCTCAGGTGGGCGACCTCCTCCTGCAGTGTGCCCGCGGACTCCAGGACCTACGACGAGGTCCCTTTTGAGAGAGCACAGGTGCGTGCCGCTCCATCTGGGGGGGTCGTTTCGGCATTGCTGCTTATGGGAAGCTTTGATACAAAAACCCTAAACAAGCATCTTGACTTAATGAGTCAGAGGGAGGACCAGGGGTGGCTTCTGTGGCAGCAGAGAGCATGATGGGTAATGACGGTGCCTTGTAACCTGAAGGTTGTATTTGAGCGGATGATGGAGCTACAGGTCTCTGAATGTACCTCATCAGAATTGTGTATAAGTGAAGTATCATCCAGCTGCATAAGGGAGTGTTTTGCTTTGGGGCACCAAAGTAATAACGGTATAATGAGGTAATCTCAGCTCTTCTCCCTGATTAGTCATTTTCAGCTTAGTTTATTTTTTCACAGTACTGCATCCAACGTGGTGCTTGAAGGAGACTTGTGAGGGAATCTCATCATGCTCTGTCATGTTGCCAGGAAGGCCGAGATAATAATGCACGAGGCTGGCAAGCATATACGGCGTCCGCTTGTTCATCCAAGACGAAAGCTACTTTGGCCTTGTGCGGAATGTGACCACATAACGCAAGATATCTCTGTCGACTATTCATTCTGAGAATTTAGCACAATACATAACGGGTTATTTAAATCATATTAAGCTAAATCGTTGGCCACATTTTCATGATATCTTTCCGAATGGTGTTTATTGCTTAATTATCACATGTAAGGTCAGCAGCTGACCTTTCACAGCCACATCAATGTCTCCGGCCCAGTTACTCCTGTTATAAACCATCCACATTTGGCTAGACTATTGTGTTTATAGAAACTATTGATTTAGGCCAACTAACTACTCCTGTCTCCTGTGTGTTTATTAGTGAGTGGAGTCGCTAGCTGATGATAAGCAGAGATAAATATTGGACATGTCATTTTCGTAAAGCCTTGGGGAATTCTGGGTATTTCCCAAACAGAGGAGTCCCTTTGAAGTTTACTGGAATTTGAGGGCTCTGTCCTCCATGCCTCTGTGTGGGAGTGAGACACCCTTGGCCTCACCATGCCCCCCCATACTCACACAAACACACAGACGTACGCCAAGAGCCCCCACCCCTAACATGCTAACTCACGCTGCCTTTTAGCCGGTGGGTGAGCTCGGGCCCTCTGCCCTGGTTGCTCTCCTGGATGATCTTCAGGTCCCCATGTGTGCGATCGCTCACCGCGGGGCCTCAGAACCAGGACCCATTCTGGGTTACAGCCCACGGGCCACTCGTATGACCAGGCCCATGTTTTGAGCACAACTGGAAGATATTATCTGACAGAAACAAAAGGGCAAAATAAAAATTCTGGCATGTGAAACGTTTGATGTGTACAAATTATAACAGTTTTATTTGTAATATAGTGTATATAGTAAAAGAGTGAATCATGTTGATTCTGTCTAATCATACAATTAAAATAATTTAAAGCAAAATTAATTGTTACTTTGGTTCTGAAGCATAAAACTAATGAAACAAGCTCTTAAAATGAAGGGATGGCAGTTTCCTTCAGGCAGTTATATTCTGGCTGTAGATTTTTACAACCACTATATAAACTGCGCTAATTACAGCTGCTTATCTTCTGTTAGCAATTGCACCCACAATGCAATGCAGCACGTCTGCTGGTGAGAGCACTTCCTGGAATCTCCTGACTTGTGGGCTTTGCTTAGTCTGCCCTGTAATACCTGGCAAACATGCAGCTGGTTGAAGGCCTAGATAAGGCAAAGGCTGCCCAGACCCTTGAAGTACACTGAGGGAATTCAGTGCAAAAGACACATAAAACAACTGTCCCTCTGTGGCTGAATATTTCGACCGGAACCAGTGTTTATTAAACACTTACAGCTATTACTTTTTTATTTCTCAAGAAGCCATTAAAGCTGATTTGTGGACTCAAACAGAGATTGAGGTTGTTTGCCGTCTGTATGATGCACTTTACCAAGAGCCCGTGGTCTTTGGGATCTGCTCCTTTATTTTTAAGTTCTCCCATGTTCTGGCCGTGTGATTATTGAAAATAGTTTATTTTCTCAATTTCATTTTTTATTATTTTTTTGTCCCCTCTCCCTTCTTGCCCCCTCTCCTTTCTTCCCTTGTCCCCTCTCTCTCCTTCTCTTGTCCCCTCTCTCTCCTTCCCTTGTCCACTCTCCTTTCTGCCCTGTCCCCTCTCTCTCCTTCCCTTGCCCCCTCTCCCAACTTTCCTTGTCCCCTCTCCCAACTTCCCTTGTCCCCTCTCCCTTCTTCACTTGTCCCCTCTCTCTCCTCCCCTTGTCCCTTCTTCCTTTGTCCCCTCTCTCTCCTTCTCTTGTCCTCTCTCTTTCCTTTGTCCCCTCTCCCTTCTTCCTTTGTCCCCTCTTTCTCCTTCCCTTGTCCCCTCTCCCTACTTACCTTGTCCTCTCCCTTCTTCCCTTGTCCCCTCTCTCTCCTCCCCTTGTCCCCTTTCCCTTCTTCCCTTTTCCTCTCCCTTCTTCCCTTGTCCCTTCTCATGTGCTCTCTCTCTTTCCATCCCTCTCTCCCGCTATCTCCCTCACCTTCCGCTGTCCATCCTCACACAGCCGGAAGAAGGGGCTCCTAAGACAGGAGCTCAGGTGAAGCGTCACTCCTCATTCTCCAGCAGAGACGCCCAGAAGGTCACCTCCTTGGTCACAGTCAAACGGCATGGCTCCAGTAAGGATCCATGGTTCTGTTCTCCATTGCACTGGCCAGTCTTGTGATTTTTAAGGCTGTGTGTGGGGTGTAATCAAGGCGTCTCTGAGATGAGTTATGGCCCCCTGGCACTGGAGATCATATCTGCTTTCAACTTTTTCATTTCCCAGAAGCCCAGTTGATTTATATGTGTGTGTTACTTCTTGGTCTAAGATCTGTGTTGTGATATGATACCCATAGAATACACCTTAAGATTAAGGCTTCTTCTCTGAAATTCAAATCAAGTTTGCACAATTTAAATTTTAATTTACTTCGCAGTCTTCCCATCCTCTACTGCTTTTGTATGGTTTTCCCCCTCCCTTTCCATAAACAGCGCCATTCAGAATCTTACAGGCGCATTAAAGGCTGTCGGAGGGTAATGTTAAACTGTGTGTTAACGTGTACACAAGGGCACTCAATAAAGCAGCTAAACACATTTACCAGAGCAGCAGAGAGCAGTGATGTCCTCGAGAGGTTTGCTGTGTTTATATGCCTTCCACACCTCTCCCTGGCTCTCAACCCCAATTACTGCCCGTGTCACTCTGCCTGCTTTATAGAGGGGCGGCTGCCAAATGAAAGCTGGGAAGTGGATACTTCAAAGGCGGGCCCATCTTGCCAGGGGTACATAGCGTAACCCGAGACTTACAGGCTGTTCTCGGGGTCTCTAAGCTCCTAATCTTTCTAATCTCTCCAGAGGCTGGTAGAGAGGTGGGAAGGATACCTTACCTTCTCAACCCCCCCCCCCCACAGGCCAAGCCAGTCCCCTTTAGACATCTTGGGTGACCTTTTGGAGACACGTGTGCAATACCTGATTGAGGAAACAGACTGCATCCCTCACTCCTGCCGTTCCAGATGCAAATCAGTACGGGAAGTATGGAAAGACCCGTGCCGAGGAAGACGCACGGAAGTACCTGATGGAGAAGGAGGCACTGGAAAGGGAGAGGGATGCGATCAGAAACAGCCTGCTCTCATTGCGCAAAGAAAAGAGGGAAGCCAAGGAGGAGCTGAAGGGTGCTACGGGTAAGAGGGAATGACCAGGAGGAGCGGGGCGGGCTACGGGTAAGAGGGAATGACCATGAGGACCAGAGGGGGGCTACAGGTAAGAGGGAAAGACCAGGAGGAGCAGAGGGGGGCTACGGGTAAGCGGGAAAGACAAGGAGGAGCAGAGGGGGGCTACGGGTAAGAAGGAAAGACCAGGAGGAGCAGAGGGGGGCTACGGGTAAGAGGGGAAGACAAGGAGGAGCAGAGGGGGGCTACGGGTAAGAGTGAAAGACCAGGAGGAGCAGAGGGGGGCTACGGGTAAGCGGGGAAGACCAGGAGGAGCAGAGGGGGGCTACGGGTAAGCGAGAAAGACCAGGAGGAGCAGAGGGGGGCTACGGGTAAGCGGGAAAGACAAGCATCTCACATGCTCACTGTTTTGTTAAAAAAAAACAGGATGCAACTTCATGCTATATGGTTCAGCTAAAGACTGGAGTGTCTTGGTTAGTCAGAGGTAATGTACATGCTTGTTCAACAGACTGAAGGAAGGATTAGGGTTAGATGCAGAAGTTAGTTTCTCCTGAAGTTCTAGTGCCCCCTATTTTCAGAACATAAAATAGCCCACTAATCTGTTCAGAGAAACAGCTATAGCACTGCTTGTGCAAAATATCATCAGCTGGATAGGGGGCGTCTGATATGCAAGATGGATCCAGCAGTAAGTGTCTGCTTGCACAGGTAAACAGAAGAAGATCTTGGAGGAGCGTGTGGCACAGCTGGAGGAGGGCTGCCGGGGGAAAGAGGCAGACCGCGTGGATCTGGAGCTCAAGCTGACGGAGGTGAAGGAAAACCTGAAGAAGTCACTGGCAGGAGGAGTGCTGGGAGCTCCGGGGGACGTCAAGCAGGGGCCCAAGGTGCTGTCCTAACGGAGCAGGAATAAACCATGGCTATAAACACCTGGGCCAGCAAATCTAATCCCGCGACAGTGTCTCAGGGCAGATTATTCTAGGGTTAAAAACCCATAGCATGTGGGATGCCCACATGGTGTTAGTCACTGCCTGGTTGAACCCAATGGGAATCATGGGTTAGACTGTTTAATATGCATCAGGTTAAGACCATTGTCAGAACATGGTAACCCCCCCGGTGTCACTCCCATCACCCGTGAAGCCACCAGTAACAGGGGCAGCGCTATGCATTCAGCCTTCATGGGTCGCTTCCCACTTTCACACTGGAACTCCTCTCCAGGGCGGTAAAGCTGACGGCCTCTACAGTGACTCGTCGTTACCAGTCAACTGCGCCTCCGAAATGCGAAAGCGCCCCCCCTCCATCTACGCGTCCACCAAGGGGAGCGTGATGCAGAAGGCCAAGGTGACGGGGGCTCGCGTGAATGCTAATGCTAATGCTACCAGAGTGAGGTTTAGGGGCCACGGCGGGAAGGGCTGGTGCCTCGTAGGGCATGGGGTTTTCTGGGGGTTTTCCAACAGCCCAGGAACATGACGCTAGAGCCTCCAAAATGCCCATTGTGTGTGTGTGCCTTGTGATGGACTGGCATGCCTTTCAGAGCATTCCCCTGTGGTGAGCCCTGTGATGGACTGGGATTAGCTTCAGGTTCACCACAGCCCTGTACTGGAGAGTAAGAAGAATGGATGGATGGATGGATGGATGGATGGATGGATGGATGGATGGAGGAGTTTTTAGTCAGGAATGTAAAAACCTTTATGTTTATATGAAAATTTGTTTGGTCCATTTTTCATGATGTGATTCTGTTATTTGTTCACAAACAAATTGAAATGTCATTTGCATCTTTCCATAGAGGAATGTAAAATTAATCACTGTTTACTGTTTATACGCAGGAATGGGAGCTGAAGAAGGGCACTTAAAGAAGGTTCTGGTCCGTAGGCATTCGCACTGGAGGATAATGTATCATTGGTGAGAGGGGTGGACCCCTCCTAGATACAAATACAAACAGACACACACAAACACACGATTTAAAACACTTAAAATTTGCCCTCTTCCTCTGACTGGACGACTTAGAGAGTGCCGCGCCATGGAAACGGGATGGTGCTGCACTGACACTCCTTCAGGACCACTTCACACATTACAGATGGCTGGGTTTCATATGGGAGAGACACGGGGAGCACTTAGCAGATTACGAGGCAGCCGTGTACAAGAGGACTCCTGTCTGTGGATAAGCAGCAAGACAGATGGACCTGGATGAATGAAACGTTTAATGGCGGAACAAAATTTGTGAAGATGATAGAAAAGACAATACTTCGGTCAACACTAAAGAGGAGGACATGCGAATACTGTGAGATACTCAGCAAGAGGCTTTAAGTAAAGTATTTTTAAGTATTATATTGTTATACTGCTGTAAAACAGGAAAGATATATGTTTTGTATGTTTTTATTTTTATTGTGCAATGTTGTCATTGTAACTAAAGGAAAATGTGTAGTAATAAAGTTATTGAAGTTATTGTCTCTTTCAAACAGTTTTGGATCAGCAAATATTGAATTATGTTCATCATAGGACAGACATTGTTATCATTTTGCAAGAGCTAACAGTGGTAATTATGTTACAGAGCTTATATTTTAAGTATTTCAACTGCAGTTTCTTATTAACCCTTATCTGGCCTTAGCACTTTACTGTTTTTCATGAGACTTTTTTACATGGAGATGGGGACGGGGAAATAAAAAAAAAAACATTAAATTTGCATTCTGTGCACCAAATCAGTATCCCAAATAGAGTCTGTTTCTTAAGCGTTCCTAAATGAAGAGGTGAAGGAGTCTGCGCATGATGTATCAGTCTTGGGACCATCTACCAGTATGGAGCCATGGTGTGAACAGGCCCGGCGTTAATCAAACGATCTCCCCTGCAGCTGTGCCTGACCACACACACTGGAAGCTCCGCACAGCAGGTGGCAGGCCGGTCACTAAACACTCCCAGTGTGGCCCCTCATCCACAGAGATGTGCGACATATTGTTGTCACCCAAAGGGTGTTGCCTGGGAAACAATGACACTGCACTGCCAGATCTGTATTCTGCTGACTAATGTACCTCGCAGACTATAATCCACCTGTCTGATATTAATAACTTCAGGTGGAGATGCCGGTAATACTAGGTAATGTGGAGTAAGAGTATAGTATGAAGGGTTTGAATCATAATATACTGCTTATTAAAATTAACTGGATTTATAGTAATATATACTGTAATTTGTTTTTTTCTGAATTCTGAAGTAAAATCACAATTTAAACTCGAATTTGGATTAAAGTTTACGATGGTTTACAGACAAATTCAAAACTGCTGATAGTTTTCACTGTATAATCTGAATAAAAATAATATATACTGCAGTTAAATTAACCGATCAACTACAAACTATTCAAATGGTGAGAATTTAAAGCTGTCTTTTAACTCGGAACACGTTCAGCGTTTCTAACTAAAAGTGGGATCGGGGCATTGGGGAGAGTGACGTCATTACGGCGGCCGCCCGAAAGGCATGACGGGAAGCGCGTGACGAGCTGCGCTGGAATCGCAGTGAAGCCGAACCGAAGGATGGCGGTTCGCTGTCTGCGCCTGACGCACAGGAAAGATCTGCGGAAAATACTCTCCTTCCTCCCAAAGAATAATTTCAGGTAAGACGAAAGCATATTACGCGCCTCTGTGAAATTTCAACGCCTTTTTAAAGTTTGTTGTTGTCACTTGGGAGTTACTTTCGTGGTCACAGTGGCGGCCCGATCGTCGCTGCTGCTGTTAATGAGTCATTAATGTATCGATTTCAGTCATATTTACTGTCAATATGTCTCGCTGGATAATATGTTCACCTTTTGGTAGATAATAACTTTGTTTTGTATCCGCGTTGGCACCGGTTGTGTTTCGGACAGGTTTTATTTCGAAGTGTCCATTACGCGAGTTACCGTGTCGGGGGGGCGGCGCGTCACATGACGGCGTGTCGCTGCCTGGGGCGCCGGCGGGCGGCTCCTCGCGCTTCGTGTTGGAGATTATTACGGAAAATAAACGGCCCAGTAACGCAAAACATGCACCGTATGTCATCACCTGGCGGAGTTTTGTTTGTATTATTATGGTCTGATTTTTGTTTCTAGGCAGTTCGCCAATAACCGAACTTTTTTTTTTTTTTTTTTTTAACTAACGATTCCGGAAAACGGGGATGTATCACCTGGTTTCGGGGTTCGACTGGGTTCGTGTGTCAGAGGCCCAGTGCGGCTGTTATATCGGTCGTGCTGGCGAAGGAGCGGCGTCCATTCGCGATCGGCGCTGGATCACGTACCGGCGCCCAGGCCGGGCGGCGCAGCTCGAGCGGCGCCCCAGCTTCAGCCGCCTGCCTTCGGCCGCTGACGGTTCCCCACACGGTCTTATTCCGATGGCTGTCTCTTATTGTGTATACTGTAATTACAGTAAGTGCTTTCGGTTTGGGCTCCCGGGTAACGGAAGGTTAACAATAAAGGCAGTGATACCCTAAAACATTGTTCTCTGCGCTGAGGACGGCTGTTTGTCCACGTTGTCCCCCGCAGTAGAATGATTGTTAACTTTGGAGGGGGGGCCACCTTCCCTATCATGGTAAAACGACTATCTGTTCCACCCCGTGGGCTGTAATTCTTTTGCAAAGGCCTGGGTTGTGTTGAATATCCTAAGACACTGAAAGGGTGTTATAGTTTTGGATCAGCAATCTCTCCTGTCGTCCCTTGTACCCCGAGACCCTGCTGTCTTGGTAATCGCTAGGTTTTGGTTTTACGGCAAGGCTGCACAGGGTAACGATGAATGGATACTTTTAGACTTTAATATAGCTCTGTTCTCTCTCTCTCTCAAATGCACATACTCATGATGTAAATGGCCCTATTGAGAAGTTGAATTAAGGGTTTTCTCTGCACTTATTATGCACGGATATGTGACACCATTTCCTTCACATGCCAGTCTTGAGGGACAGAAATCTGCCCGTCATTCTGACCTGCTTACAGCTGTAATGAACATCTGCATCCAGAGAAACTTGGCACAAGATGCAGTTAGCAGATGTAATGTCGTGTCTCTGGCCGCTGAAGAATCTGACGTGCGCTGTAAGGGGACCGCAGTCCAAATCTCTGTTTGCTTTGGCAGTCTGGCCTGAAACCTGCTTATCACTTGTAGAGCTTTATTAGAGTATCCCACATGTTAAAACCATGTGTTATGTGTTTAAGAATCCGTGGCTATAATCCATCAGGAACTTGAAATGTTAAACAAAATTCTTTTAAATTCCCACTATTAATTGATTTAAATGCAGAACATTAAAACATTTGGAAACTGGGCTGAAGACTACGGATTTAAAGTCAGTCACCTTTGTGGTTCATTTGTCCTTCAGGTATATCAGCAGGCCCTGTGGCCAGTGGGAATTGTAGTTCATTTGTCCTTCAGGTATATCAGCTGGCCCAGTAGCCAATGGGAATTGTAGTTCATTTGCACTGCAAAGCATGCTGTTCTTTATACAAAGCTAGAGAGGCGTTCGTTTAATGAGGCGCTGAAGAAATATGAATGAATATGGTTTGTATGTTTTGTTGTGCATAGACACCTGTTTGTGTCTTCTGCCTTTGTCTTATGGCTCAGCTTCTCGTCTCTCCAGGGCTGTGCTGGACTCCTACAGCACTGCGGCCCAGCAGCGCAACACGGGTGATGACCTCCACGGTGACGAGCACGTGGACGATAGGAGCAACTCAGTGGCTGAAGTGAGAATCCTTGAGATACGAGCCAGCAAACTGGAGGCGCAAGTCCGTGATCTGACTGTAAGAGAAGCATATATGGCGTACCACAGAATGCCACAGAATACAACAGAATGCCACAGAATACAACAGAATGCCACAGAAACTGCTTTCTGTTGCTTTGGGTTTTTGCTGATTGCAGTGAGACTTTTATCTATTATATACCAATAAACACACAAGCATGAATGTTTTTTTTCCTGTAACAAAGATCTCAGAGATGACTCGCTTTGTTCCAGGAGAGGTACGCAAAAGCCTTGGCGGACTCTGACATGGTTCGAAGAAGAACAAGGAAGTTTGTTGAAGATGCCAAAGTCTTTGGTGAGAATTAGTGAAATGACAGAGAGCTGAAATATAATATTTAAGGGAACACCACCCAAAAGCTAAGGTCCAAGCACTTGCGGTTACACACATTCCACTGCAAACAGTATACAGCTCCGGCTCCGGACCCCCTGTGATCCTGAATAGGACAAGCGGTTTCAGAAAATGGATGGGTGGATACACATTAATTTATACTATTTAAAGATGGATGTGGTGTGATGCATGCCATTAGTCCTAATTATGCAACTGCATAATTAGTCCTAATGACCAACCCCATGCCCTCACTTGTATGTCAGCCAATCGTGAAGCGGGTGGGATCAGGACAAATGAAAAAGCGGCTTAGTTGCTACCTGAACCACATCAACCCCCTCCACCTAACCCAGCCGTGGGGGGGGGCGGGGGGGGGGGGGGGGGGGGGGGGGGGGGGGGGGGCGGGGGGGGGGGGCGG
>JAODLD010000002.1:14330876-14344832 GCA_026781065.1 Mormyrops boulengeri
TAGTTAGGTTCTCCCCAAACGAGCTTGATGGGCCGAATGGCCTCCTCTCGTTTGTAAATTTCTTATGTTCTTATGGAATCCACTGAACCCGGGTTCCAGATTCACTCGTTATTCAGCTTGGCTTTAATGTGTTACGTGGCATTAGTCATTTTAACATTGTGAAGGGCCTGACTGCTTTGATAATGAACCCAAGCTGTTTATTTTTTCAGCCCTCTCTTGACCTGTGGTGGTGTAAGTTTGACCATTATCTTTGTGTTGAAATAAATCTAAAAATAACCCCAGTTCAGCTCCGGCACAGTTTAGGCTGAGGTTTGCTTATAGTTGCTCTGAGAGAGATGGTCTGCCCTCATTTTTGCTTTTTTGGACTCCTTTATGCGTATTTTTTTGCAGATGATGTCTTTTGTTGACACATTTTGCAGGTGAGTGTGTCAGTTTATCCCTGCTTACTGCCTCCAGTGTGGTTTGCTGCTGCTATTTGTATGTGTTTTTCGCTCAGTTAAAACTCCGGCATTGAAATGCAACAGTTTTGCCCCGAACAAACTGTCTTCAGAACGCTGCCATTGATAACATCTCTCCGATGTACCAACGGCACAGTGAGCTGCTGCAGACCCGCAAGTACGTCAGCCGTTCCCCAGTCTGGGTTGATTGTGAGCTCATGTGGTCTCTGCCTGTGTGATTGGCAGTGTCTCGCTGCTCTTGTGGTTTGTACTGCACCCTGACTTGCATCAGGGCCCTGTCGCCTCTTCCGTGTGACTGATTGCCCCTTTAACATCCGCCTCACACACCCGAGCTCTTCCGCTTCTCCCTGCCCCACATTTTCGCTTTCTGTCTCCGACAGGTTCTTTTCACGCCAATGTGAACAGTGAGCTTGATTTGTTTTGCCACACCCCCGCAAGCCTATTTATAGCTCTGGCCGCTGAGACGCTGGTTGATTGGTCGAGCTCTTCGTGCCAGGGAACGCCAAACGCATTCTCACAAAGGGAGAGATCGGTCCCTTTTGAAACCCTGTTCTGAGGTCTGGCCACCCATTTAGCTGACTGTCTGACTTTGTGAACATGGCTTAAAAATCTGTTTTGCTCTTGACACACATGCTCTGGTCTGCAAGGGAGGGAGGAGTAGTTTCCAAAGCTGAAAATAAATCATCTGACACACGCTTCTGCTCTCTCCTCATCCCGCTGTACAAAAGGGGAAACTTAGACCATTGACCTAGTTGTGTGTGCGTGTTTGTGTGTGGGTCAGATATACATTATGTTGTGGGGACCAAATGTCCCTGCAATGTGATGATAACCTGTTGTTTTGATGTTGTGGGGACCATATCTTTGGTCGCCACAAGGGGAAATTCAATTTTTAAAAAATCTTTGACTGCAATAAAAAACTAAAGATGCCAAAAGTCTTGTGTTTTGTTTGGTGATAATGTGGAAAACCTGTTATTTTGACGTTGTGAGATCTGTGAATGCAATCAAGATAAAAAGAATGCCTCGGAGTCTTGTATTTAGTTTGGTTAGGGTTAGGGTTCGGGGTTAAGGTCGTCATTAGAGTTTAGGATTAGAGTTTTCCCCATAGAAATGAGTGGGGAGTCCCCACGAAGATGTAATTACAAACGTGTGTTTGTGTGTGTGGGATGGACTGCAGATTTGATCTGGGAATCTGCTCTTTAAGGCTGGCTCCTCCGTTTAAAGTGAAAGCTGCTATTGAAGTGGCAGAATAAGACGGGCTCCTTCAGTCTGGTGCAGTGTGTGGAAACCCTTGAATTAGTTTGACCGGAGCTAATGTTAAAGCTGAAGCATTTTCTTCTTTTACAACCAAGCTGTGAATAATGGGGAAAACTTATGCCAGGCATCTCTGCGTAAAGGGCATTAAGTGTATTGATGTAAACTGCTTTGTCTACATGCAGGTTCAAAATGCAGCATGTGATGAGGTCATATACTGTAATGAAATCCTGTAAGTGTTAATTAGTGATGTGAAGGCCAGGGTTCGGCAGGGTTATTCTGCACTGTTAGTCACGGAAAGCTGTTTATTAGAGACTTTATTGGTACGCTTGGGATTTACCCAGGCACTAACAAACCTTTCTCTCCCATCACTGTTTGTTTTTATATTACAAATAATGGAAATTTCCAATCTATGGTCTGCACATAAGGTACGATGACATCACACACCTGTGGGTGTTTATTTTATCCTGTGATTAACCCTCTAAATTAGTCCAGTTTTATGAGTTTAAAAAGTAAAGCATACCATGTTTCTTTGCCTGCGTTGCTTGCTATGAATATGCATACACATGTGTGACTGCGGTGTCGTGCAGAGAATGGAGGGGTGCTGTGGTGCCCTCGGGGAACGGGCCCAATGCCCTCGTACCTGGGGCAGCTTGGTTTGTGGATGGCAGGTACCGTGATGAAGACGTTTGGGGTAGCGCTCTCTTCGCTGATTGTGTCTTGGAGTGCTGCCTAACCAGGCTAGGAGACCCGCAGAATCCGCTCACACCCCTCATATGGGCCAAACCGCTTAGGCCCCTGGCCCCCCTAGTAACTGGCCAGGCGGAGCCAAACAAGCCAGAATGTCAAAGTGATCTGAGCATGTCCCTGTGTTGTGCAAGTCAGTTGGCATGGTTTTTATGGTCTGTGAACATTCATATCTTCATACAGTGAACAGGGCCTGCCTGAGGCCAGGGGGACTGAAGGGTAACACAGGGCAACTTTTTGAGCAATGTTGCCAATCTGTGTTACTTAGTACATTTCTATTGATATTGGGCAACAAATTTCTATTTGAAAAACTTCAGCAGTGGGCAACTTTCCACGGTCATCCAGCTCCAGATGAGTTGCCCTTTGTCTCACCTGGTTGGCACCCAGCAGCATTGCTCAGAAAGTTGCCTTGTGTATCATCACCTTAAGTGATGTAGGTTTCAGTGTCGGTCACTGATGGAAAAGCAGAGTTTTGTGTGGGAGTATGAGCTCTCATGCCCCAGCAATCACCATGATAGGGGTGGGTGATATTGCAAAAACATCACAATATTTTTCAGGCAGGATCATAATCTACGATCTTATTGTGATTCTTTTTCATGCTGGTTTTTAAGACTATCTTGCAAGTTACTGAACAGTGCAACCAAACTAATTGTCCTATAAAAATATATATAGCATTATAAGGTAATAAAACCTAAAAGAGAAAATATTACCAGTGTCAAAATTTTTTGAGGGACCAGCCCCTCCATGCTTCTACATTTTTATACTAAAGTGATTATACTAAAGCAGTGGTTCTCAATCCTGTCCTGGTGCCCCACCTTGCAGAATGTGTTTGTTCCAACCCTATCTCAATCAGGCTAATTTTTTTTTAGTCTATGAACACTATGAAGTGCATGCCGCATTCGGTCTGTAACCAGCTTTAGCCTATTAAAGACCATATAAGGGTTGGAACGAAAACATTCTGGCAGGTGGGGCGCCAGGAACAGGATTGAGAACCACTGTGCTAAAGTAATTAATTTTCATTGTTGACACACCACAGCACACAACAATGAAACGTGTACTATACTCTTCCAAATACTGCATTTCCCCAACGATAGGCCGCGGCTTATACATTAATTTGACAAACCTGTGTACTGGAACACCCTATTTAAAAACATGAGAATGCGTTTGCTGAAAGTATAATTCATTGTACGAAAATACGACACACCCAGATGATTCGTTGAATTTAAATGTACTGTTTACTTTAAAAAATTATAGATAGTGAAGATGTTCATAGATAGTTAAAATAAGTAAGCCCACCATTCAAAAAGTTCGAAAAGCATTTGAATGAATTGTCCAGTAGACTCAAAAATAATGTCAATTAAGAATGACGCCATCATTGATTCAGTGATGTTCTGTCACTTGGCGCTGCTGTATCCTAGTACATAATACAAGCTAGGAAAAAAGCAAAATTTAACAGAAATAAAAGGAACAAAAGTTTATTGTTGGCTGGTAAAAGATGAGTTTTTAATTTTCGTTTGAATGACTGGAGGGTGGGGGTACTGCAGTACAGCAATGTCAGTCATCTGTCTACACGTAAATTCTTCAGTATAAAATTAGCAACACTGAAATGCTAAAATTATTAGGCTTAATTTTCTTCAAGTCCTTCAATATCAGATCGTAATCGTCATCGCCGAACAACTCGATTGCAACCTGTGCCGCTTTGCTGTCGCTGATGTCAGACACGCTTTTGTCACCGCTATCGCTCTCGGATATTGCAGATGTCGCGTGTGCTGCTGGTGGGCTTGTAGGTGGAGGAAGGATTTCGACTTTGTGAAAACCGGTTTGTATGCTTTCTGGTTTCACGTTGTTCCATGGTGAAATAACCCATTCGCGCACTTGACTGAACGTCGCACGGAGAGAATGAACGCCGCGGCTAATAACATGGGGCAGCTTATCTTAGGGTTTTAAAACATAAATGAGCATTTTCTGTGGCTTATAGAATGGGGCGGATTATCGTTGGGGAAATACAGTAATAGGTGCATGGTAATATTAATACAGACATCACATGTTATGCACATAAAAATCTGACATGGCACATAAAAATCTAGTAAGCTAGATTAAGATCTGGCTTTTTCATACCTTCATACTCTATGGACATTATAGCGCAGGGGGTTAAAGTTTCGCTAAAACGTTTTTACTCTGTCATAGGAAAAAAACCTTAGCTAGCTCTGCAATATTAATGATTATTCCTTTATAAGATTATACAGTATATGTTTAATAATCAGTTTTAAGGTTACCTCCGATGTTTCACCACGTTTTCATGGTGGTCCCCCCACGGTTTACTTTGGCTTTACATGTATTACAAATTGCAAGCTTTGTGTTGTCTTCACTCACAGTGAAGAACTTCTACGCTAACGACATATTAGCATGTGGCTGTGAGTGTACATGCGCGGCTGTGAGGTGATTGCCTGCGCTGCTGTGCGTTTGAGGTGTGGTGCACGCATAAAATGGACCGATTCAATATTGGAAATTATGAGACTGATTGGCCGTTCCCTTGTCTGGGCTGAGCATGCTGAAAATTGGCTGATTCTGGTCTCTGGCCGGTTGATTGGTGCATCTCTAGAAACAACTTTAGATGTGTGTGTGAGCCATAGAACTGCAACTGATAGAATATGAACTGCAGCACGATGCTAACAATCGCTTTGTGGAGACAGATTAGAGGCGTAATCGTTCATGATCTAATTTCATGAAGTCACACACCCCTATGCCACCACATTTCTGGACCTGTGTGGGACACAGTGATCTGAAATGTGGTAATATGAGTGTATGGGTTTGTTTGCCCACAGAAATGGTATCGTTACTCAGATCTTAGCCCGTGTGCCCTACCTGTACCATAAATAAGAGACTGCAAAATAGTGTGCCGTAACAATTATCATAGTCTCACCATTACAATTTAGGTATGTTGTGGGATTGCAACCTTGGGCAGACATTACCGCTTTCAGTTTCAGTGTAGATACTGCATTGGTCTTAAGACGCCCCATAACTTGCATTATATCTGATGATGTTGCATTTAGGTATTTTAAATTTCAGTGTTAAATGTCTTAACTTGTCTGTTTTACTGTTTGACTTTTACAATGCTACTGCGCTTGGTTGCAAGAACTTGCATGATTTATGTGCTGTTCTGACAATCATGGTTATGATCTGTAGGGGCTGGTACGGTGCAGGCTGTGTTAACCAACAGAAAGCAACCCATCCCTTTGCAGTGAAAACAACAGTGAGAGCAGAGTTTGGCCCGATGAAACACATGATGGTAAAAAAAAAAAAAATGCAGCCTAGTGAGTTTTTGTTTGGGCCTAAATGAAAAGAGAAAATGGGGCAGATCATAAGGTGCTGTCCTGAACTAGAAAGTGCTCAGATTCGGGTTTGCTTGCATGAAAGTCTACAGCAGTATATGTGGCAGGTTTAGTTCTAATTAAGATAAGTTTAGTTTGCTCGGAATGTGGTTACGTAACACCTCAGTCATATCTGGAGATGGACACACGGAAACCACTCATGGAGGCCTGTTCTGACCTGTTATCTCGTTTTATTCTGACTGTTGGGTGCTAATATTTAGGTATTATTCATTAATAATAAAATAATCTCTGTGGAATATTGTAATGGTGCTTTTCCACTGGCACACAGGAGCCAAGCCATACCACGAAGAGGCACTAGTTACGGTGTGGTTCCAGCTCGCTTCTGTTTTCCACTGCAGAAGGGTCGGCATAGTAAAGACGTTGCCGGGTTTGGAGAGCAACAGTAACATAGAACCAAAGAGATGCTTATTTACTGTTCATTCACACGGCATGTGCTAATATCCACTAGCACGTCTGTGAGAATTGCTGTCTTATGTTAGCATCAAACGCTAGATGAACTAGCATTCACGTCCATAAATTTGCATTATTAATCCATTCTGTTCAGTTGTTCTGTAGTACTTTAAGTAGGCGGTTAGAAATGTTCAGGTTCTGTTATCAGGAATACATCAGGAATACATTGCGATGTGTGATACTACTAATAATGAATAATATATAGGATGTGCCCATTTCCCCTTCAGATAGGAGGAATGCAGCAGAACACCAGTAGCTCAAGTGGTGATGCTACCAGCTGGTTTTGGTCACGCTTTCGGCCCTGTTAGTAAGCGAGGACTTGTCAGTGTGAGTGTGGATAGTTTGCAGTGGAAAACTGCCATTTCGCGGTTCGACTCAGGTACGGCTCGGTTCTGGGTAACAGTACGAAAGGGCCTTAAGTAGGATAGTACTGGGGCGGGGCAGAATATTTATATTTTTTATTGTACATTGATATATTGAACAAGATTTAGGATGAGACAATAACATTATCTGTATGCTTTTATTGTGTATTAAAAGTAGGGCTGTCAAATTTTAGGGTCATACTGCAGTGTTTCTTTGAGTTACCGTATGCATGACGTTTGATACCCAAATGGGGGATAGTAGAAGCAAAGATTTTTAATAGAGGCCTGTCGGATTCTTTCTTGGTCGTAAACAGTGCCATGCCATTGTACACAATGCCAGAATTCTCCGCTAAAATTGAACCAGTCTCCCTGGGAAGCTGATGGAGGAGAAAGGCAAAGAAAACATTATTCATTTCATTTTGTTTTAAAACATTGACGGCTCAGAGAATAAAAATATCCCGTCAGATGTAGGTTTACCGTGAAAAACCACGAAAATGCTTGTAGCCTTAGCACAACATACCATAAACCGAAGTGAGGGTCACGTGATGACACCGCATATGTCCCGGAGCTGTCACATCGGCAGTGTGGAAATACAGTAACCCTTTAAAAACTGCTGATTCTGGGTATATGTGTGTGAGACAAACAAATTCATTTTGAAGCATTTTCTGCAAAAGCTGTTTTCCTGTTTACATTTTTGTGCCCTCTGCGCTCCAGACCAGTGTCAACACGCATGGTCCGGCGAGCAGACGAAGCATCACGGTCCACATCCACCAGGAAGCATAAATGCCCCCTGGTATCGGGAAAGAGGTCTGATTCATCAGGCTTCGTTGGGCCAAAAGTGCTGAAAGACGGGGGAGGGGGGCATGTGTTCTCGCATGTTGGCACGAGCCAAGGCGGTGGCTGATTTAGTGCAGAGAACAGGAAAGAAAAGATGAAGAATGTTCTTTGGAAAGAAGAAAAGAAAGAAAAAAAAGTCAGTAGACCCAGCTGCATGGTCCAAGAGTGGGACGATATGGGTGAAAAACCATATCTTGGTATTTTTAGGCACAGTATAGACGATGTATATATCAGTATTTTTATACAAAGCGGGTTAAATGTTCAGTTGTAAGTAAAGATGGTGCAATATTATTTTTTTCTAGTTTGATCCAGATACTGATATTAAAATCTCAGGCATCTGCTGTTTTCTGCCTTCATCGTAAAGTGAGGTAGGATGTTCTGCTCATGTCCAGTATTACGTCCTCCATTCTCTGTAGGTTTTAGAGACACCTTATTCAGTAAAAAACAGCTTTTATTGTCACTTCCCCTCTTTTTTTCCTAAAGGGACCTTTACCGCTCTGTGTCCTTGTATTTAAGAAGTGAGAAAAGGTTTTTAAATTGTGAGCTCTTCTCTGAGGCCACTCTTTGTTTCTCGTGCCTGAAGCAACGTAAGCCGGTAGCGTGTGTGTCAGCTTAAGGTGACCTGGTGATAATTGGATCTCTTCTGTGTGACTGTTATGAATAGAGGGGCTGTAAGTCCTCTGGCCTGCTGAAGGTGGCGTTGTAAAATACAGGGGGTGGCAGCCGCCCTGCTTTACTTCACGCTGCCTCAGGGGCGCTAGGGAGGCTCTCAGCAGCCCGCCATCAATTTCTGTATCGAGCGGCTTGGTTGCTAAGGAGAGCCACTCATCTTGCCTTTGTGTGTGTGTGTGTCTGTCTGTCTGTCTGTCTGTGTGTGTGTGTGTGAGAGTGAGTGAGAGTGAGTGAGTGAGAGAGAGAGAGAAGAACTAAAGATGGTTATCATTGTTGGGATTAGTGTTTTCCCACAAAAATATAAATACAAACGTGTGTATCTTTGTCTGTTTCCCCTTGTGCATTGTAGTACACAGAGGCAGTCTGAAGGAAAATGATCCCAAATTTGGTAGTGAGACTTTCGGCCCTGAGATGTGGAGAGTTGGCTGAGAGGGCGGAATACTTAGTGTCAGCTATTTGGCAAATGATCGGGCCTGCACTGGGCCAGACCCTGTCCGGTGTAAGGCTGTCTTTGTCCCTTACTATCAGCCCACTGCTTCTGTATTTGATCAAAGAATTGCTAAAACTGTAGGGTTATGCTGTTATTTCTGAAGTTATTTCTGGGTTTCACTGACCCACTCGCAATTGTCCGCCTGTCTTCCAGCCACCTCTCAGTACGGCGTCCTGAGGGACAGTCGCATTGCCCGCGTGAGGGGAGTGTGGGATGCTAGTGAATCTTCCCAGCAGAGGAATATCTGGCAGCCGCTCGCCAAGCAGCTTGGGGAGTCCCAGAATCCAGGGGTGTGCCAACCTGGAGAAGTTCAGGAAACGCTGAGTCACGACCGAGTAGCAAGCTGGAAATAACTGCAAGAGAAACTTGCACGTTCGTCTCGGCCTAAGCAGCAAGAACCTGTTCCTGAAAAGGCTGAGCATGTCGCAGTGCTCCTCTAGGGCAGCTGGCATCAGCATCACCCATGAAGGTGCCAGAGCCAGACAGGTGGCGCTTTGTGGGTGGGGGTGTTGTGTGTTTAGTAAATAGGCCATCTGTGTGGTGTGCCTTCACGTCATCTGAAGTCTGAGGTGGTGAAATGTTCTCTGTGCTGACTGTCTGCAGTTTTAAAGGAATGCTCTGTGTGGCTTATACGTGCTGTATCTGCTGCTGATGCACCTAATGTTGGCTGAGTCTGGTGACCTGTCCAACTCAACTCAACTCGACTCAACTCAACTCAACTCAACTCATAGCGCATTTTCACAACATTACATTGTCTCGTTCTTTACGTTTTCCCCGCCCAAAGCCCCCAGTGAGCAAGGGGGAGCCCATCCTCCAGGGGGCATCAGAGGAAGTCAAATGAGCAACATGGCAAAGTTCCAATTCACACTGTCCCAATTTGACATTTGAGTCCCAATATGGGGGGCAGGCAGGTGCTGGTGCTGCTTCTGATGGCAGGACGAACAGTGGTACAGCGGCAGGGCAGGCAGGAGAGACGTCACAGGCAGGAGGGCGAGCAGGAGAGACGTCACAGGCAGAAGGGCGAGCAGGAGAGACGTCACAGGCAGAAGGGCGAGCATGCCGGAAAGACGCCATAGGTAGTGGAGATGTCGCAGGCAGCAGGGTAGGCAGATCTCTATAATTTGGGGTCTCTTGGCTGCACACCCCAGGAGGAGTAGGGGGAATAAAATGTGCAATTAGCCAAAGCAGGGGAGACTAGAGGCAGCGCAAACAGTCAGGTGAGTGTAATATGTAAGCTCCGGCAGATAAGGCTATGGCAGCATGAGTAAGAGGGAGAGGCAGGTGGGAACACAGGCAAGGGGGGGTTCCTAAACGTCAGCACTCCGATTCCACAAGGGGGGGTGAAGCTAGAGTGACGGCACTGACAGTTCAGCTCATCCAAAGCCAGTGGCACCAATACCCACACAGCTCTACACCTCACACTGTAGGTCTAACTGGGGGTGAGCAGTTAGCTAGAGTTAGAACTAGAGTCCATATAAGTTAAACTAAACAGGTCTGTTTTTAGCCTAGACTTGAATATTGAGAGTGAGCCTGAATCTCGCACATCCGATGGAAGACCATTCCACAGCTGAGGAGCTCTATAGGAGGAAGCTCTGCAGCCTGCTGTAGCTCTTTCTACTCTGGGTACTAAGACATCCTGCTCCTTGAGATCGAAGCAAGCAAGGAGGATTGTAAGAGGCCAGTAGATCTCTAAGGTATTCTGGTGCAAGGCCAGTCAGTGCTTTATAGGTTAAGCAGTATTTTGGAGTCAATACAAGACTTAACTGGAAGCAGGTGAATGGAGCATAGAATAGGGCTAAAATTATCATTTTTTTCAGTGTTTGTAAGAACTCTGGCTGCTGCATTTTGTAGCAGCTGAAGCTTGTGTAAGGATCCGGACGGGCACCCAGAAAGGACGGCATTACAGTAGCCCGATCTGGAGGTTCGAAGCACATGTATTAGTTTTTCTGCATCATGAATGGAGAGCATCTTCTGAGGCTTGGCTGTGTTCCGTAGGGTTGGGTAGGAAGACCACCGAGGTTGAGGATTTTAAACTTATTTTGAGCAGCCTTGGGACCAACTAGCAGTACTTCTGTTTTGGCACTAAGTCTGTCCCCTTAATGCCAAATGCAAATTCTAGCCAGTCCAAGAGGATATTATGGTCCACAGTATCGAATGATGCAGTTAGATCTAGTAAGACCAAAAATGATATATAGCTATGGTCAGAAGCCATAAGCAAATCATTCATTACTATCATTAAAGCCGTTTCCATGATATGGTTTGGTCTAAAGCCAGACTGATATAATTCATCGGCATTATATTTCTGTAGGAAAGACGACAGCTGAGGAACGAGAACTTTTTCCAGGATCTTTGAAATGACAGGAAGATTTGAGATTTTAGGTCTATAATTTCCTAAATCACTAGCTTCAAGATTTGATTTCTTTGTCTTCTGCTGTGTATATTTGCCTGTAATAAGCATATTTTGTCAATGGTTAGATTTAGGACTTTGAAAACTAGTATTTCAAAAGTCAAATATATTTTGAAAAAATATTTTAAAGGTAATGCTAAGAATAGCAGCTTAAACATGCTAATTTTAAACACAACGTAATGCACTCAGGTGGATGCTTGGTTTAGCTAATAGACTTAAATGGTAAAGAATTCTGTTTCCATCTTCTGGGATGATGCAGCCGTCCTGGCACCTAATACAGTTTGTAAGTAAAAAGCTAATTAGCTAGAAAAACATTAAAAAGAGGACACGCTGTAATTGCTACGTGGATCTAATATAATTATTTTAATTATTATGTGATATCGGTTTGTCATAATTCAGTTCCATCACAGTATTTACTCATTCCTAATAAACGAAGCGGGCGCATTCCCAATTCATGAATGGATACTTATCCCGACCACGGGGTGGCGGTAGTGATACAAATGTGCATTTACTGTGACTGAAATCCTGCATTTGTTCAGTTCGGAGAATTTACAAGCAGGGGGCGCGTTTGTGACGTGGGTCTGTGTGAATTTTGACATTTGAGGAAGGTTGCCAGTCATTTATTTAGTCAGGTCGGCACTTTTCGTCTGATATATGTGAAAAACTATATATTTTTCCTTTATCTTTTGTTGGATTACTGTATTAAATAAAGTGAATTGTCTGTATGTTAATTCATTCAGTGATTCGGTAAAGTTGTTTGCCATTCCAAGAACTGAGCTGGATCATTTGTGTTGTATTTGATGAGGAAACACAAAGAGTGTTAGGTGTTGAAACTGATAAACAGTCGATGTGTCTGAACAAAAGCTAGTAGACCCCTTTACTCTTTGCCTAAGACAAGCTGAGCCCCGCTTACATGGTTGTTTACTTCATGTTGACATCTTAAATATTTTAGGGTCAAATAATACCAATGCACATGGTCACTTTCTGTTTGTTGTGTTCAAGATGTATTTTCCCCAAATCTTGTATATAAGCCTAGGAGAGACGCATTAGATCAGTCTGTCTTAGCGAAGAAGAGTAAGAAAGTGAATCTTGTGCCGCATTTCATTAAGAGAGTGGCGAGTCTGCAGTTTTTGTCAAGAAAAGTAGAAGGCATTGTGTTTTGGAACGCTGTGTGATGGACCGCAGTTTAAGTGTTTTGTTTTACTTGCATCTCAAGCTGTACTGGAACTTCAGCTGCTGTCTTTGTTCATCAGTCTCAGAATCGCTGTTCACTGGATTGAGAGTTTCCTGCAGAACCTTACATTTATACTTCTGAATAGACTTCAGACAGCAAATTGTTGTAATTCTGTTGTCCGTCTTTTTCACAGACTGGGAGTGTGCTGCTCTTTGAAGGTTAGAGGTCACAGGCTTGCTGTATTGACTGGGAAACAGTTTAGGACGCTGTTCAATTCTCTGATGATGATGCATCTTTCATATTGTCTTTGTCTTTATGATATCTTTAAAAAGTAGAATATGTATTTTTTGAGTCATTTCATTTGTCCTGAAAAAGCTTCTCATCTTTATGTTTTTTGAAAGTTTTGTGCCGTCAGACATTTCATTGCAATTTTACCCCATCTTCACTGCATCTTTACTCCATCTTCACTGCATCTTCCAGGATTCTTAAATACTGTATTTATTTCAACAAAATGATTAAAGGGTATAGTGGAGAAGGTCAAGGCGAGCTGAAGGAGATTAGATTAGACTCGTGACGACCAGAAAGGGACAGCTGGGGCAGGTGGTGGATGTCCCTCATGTCCTCTGGACGTGTGCAGCTGTGTGTGACATTATTTACACACAACAGAGCACCAGGGGCCTGTGGCCCTCTCTCTGATGGAGAACGGGGCCACCGGACCTAGCATCTAGCATGCTCTCCAGGTTTAGTAAACAATGACAGTAGGACTGAGCTGTTTTAGTAAACACTTACACGCGTGCTTTGTTGTGTGTCGGTTTGCCGGGGGGCGGTTTGTATGCTCGGTGCGCTGAATGCTAGGTGGAGCGATTTGAGTAGGAAAGGGTCACACCGTCTGAGTTCTTTCAGCCTGAAAACTGCTACCCTCTATGAATGAGGCTGCCAGTGCATATTAGTGCATTGGCACTAGTGTGACGCAGCACCCCTTGCTGGGAAATGTTACTTGCGTGTGAGATGCTCTGAGCTGTCCTGAAGAAGGGGAATGTGAAACAGATTAACATGGAACAGAGGAGACTCAGTTTTTACATGTGAATTACAGAGGAAGAAAAGTGTGTAATGAGAGCCAAGATGTCGGCCTCCTTGAAAGAAATTTGCCAAATCATGTTATTCTGCGGCGGAATCATTGCATGTTTTCAGTGCTATTAAAATACAGGCAAACAAAGTTATCTCACTGGGGAATCGATACAATTAGAGACCCACGTGACTTAAGCTGTACAAAGAGTAAATTTGTGCTTATTGAAGGTGATCCTGTAGAAATGAGGAAAACCCCACTCCTGTCCCCCCCTACTCCTGTCCCCCCCTACTCCTGTCCCCCCATCACCACTCCTGTCCCTATTTATTTCTCCTTTAATGCCCCCCCACCCTGCCAACCTCTGTAAGCTCTTCAGCAGCTGTATTAAGATTTCCACCCGGTAACTTAGAAAAAAGAGAGAGATGGAGATTATCAATGTGAGCCAGCCATATTGGTGTGACAGAGATGAGTGAAATGTTATTATTGTTATTATCTCTCTCTCTGTCTGTCTCTCTCTCTCTGTCTGTCTGTCTCTGTCTCTCTGTCCGTCTGTCTCTGTATCTCTTGTCTGTCTGTCTCTCTGTCTGTCTGTCTGTATCTCTTGTCTGTCTGTCTCTGTCTCCCTGTCTGTCTGAAAAACTCTCTTGTCC
>JAODLD010000002.1:14373558-14390233 GCA_026781065.1 Mormyrops boulengeri
GGGGTGAGCAGGCGAGCTTCACAGCGATTTCAGCCTGAAGGGGTGAGCAGGCGAGCTTCACAGCGATTTCAGCCTGATGGGGTGAGCAGGCGAGCTTCACAGCGATTTCAGCCTGAAGGGGTGAGCAGGCGAGCTTCACAGCGATTTCAGCCTGAAGGGGTGAGCTTCACAGCGATTTCAGCCTGAAGGGGTGAGCAGGCGAGCTTCACAGCAATTTCAGCCTGCTCCCATCCATATGAAAGGCAAGGGGGCAGCTGGGCCCAGGGTGAAAACATTGTACTACAGTGACAAGTCAGACCTAATAATGGTCAACACGGTGTGCTGTATTCATTAAGCCTCAGCGGGGGACCATGGGAAAACAAGGTGTCCCCAGAGGCAAGCAAACAGGATGATGTTGTGGCATTTATTAGATGGCTAGCTTCATAGCTTCAACGTGAGGGTTATTAAATAAATACACATAAATACGTGGGTTACACTTGCTTGTTACCCTCATAGTCTCAGTGGATTATCATATTCCATTTTTAGGTTTGATTATGAGATTTTAAGAAATGTGGGGTCCACTATTACTCCAAACATATCAAACAGTAGAGAATACTCATGGTCTATTGTACTTGTGGTGGAGAAGGATATATAGTCAATGGAAATCAATGAATGAAATACGGGTAAACATTTACAATTTTTCTTGATGTCTGCCTAGTTCAAGCAACAGTAGAGTTAAGAATATCACTGACGGTGGTTAATCCCACAGGCCTCTTAGTGATGATGGTTTCTTATTGACTCACTAGTTGAGCATTGCTGGATTTTACTGGAGTTTCCTGCAGTGGGACACAATACGCATGTGGGAGCAGGCTGATTCGGGGCGAGAGGGATTCTCATTTCCGAAAAAGCAGTTCTACCAGTTCTGCCAGTTCTGTCAGTTTTGCCATGCCCTGAGGCCAGTGCATTTGAACAAGTCCCTGTGTGTAAAACTACATGACACATTATGTTGTCTAATATTTTGTGATTGTGCTAGCTTTTATGATTAGTCTTGTTACCTGTTTTTTGTTCTGGGTGGATTCGAGTGGAACTTTGGCAATTTGAAAATAAATGATTTATATTCATATTTAATATTTACACGATACACAACCTGTAAAAAAGATGTGATATATGTTTAACTGGTTGGACTAAACTTTTCATTTATATTACTGTCAGCACTGGACTTTACAACAAAGATGCCTCTGGGGATAATGTCCAATCTGCAAGTAGGCCCATAACAGCAGCTCCATTCCACTGTGAGATGCGCAAGGCAGAAAGCAACAGCTGAAAGACAGTTGCACTGTCATGGCAAAATGTGGAGAAGGAGTGACAATCCAAGTGCAGCTAATGGTAAAGGGGACTTTATTTCCAGACCAAAACAGGAGGCAGGAAGGAAAACTCAGGAGGGACAAGAGCTGACCTGAACACAGCAAAGGCATGGGTAAAACTGACAAATGATCATAACACAAGTGGAAACCCACAGAGCGATGACCAACTAAGGGACAGGGCAACGGCAGGCAGATAAGTATATACACAAGTAGACAATGACGATTGACTAGGAATAGGTGTCAGTTGTTGACAATACATCAAATACTAGGAACCACATGTAACAAGGAACAGGTGAGGGTAATTAGGAACAAGCAAGGGAGAAAAAAATGGGACGAGACAAAACTGACAAAGACAGATCATGACATGCAGTGAGCAACCACTATGGAGATGACTGACATATTCCTAGCTGAAATAAAACCAGGTATTCAGAATTAAGGGCACAAGACTGCAAATGATGATGATTATGATGATAATGATTGTCGAACAAGAACAACAAAACAGAAACAACATATAATGGTGTATAATGATGTTTAGGTCTATGTGTTCTCAGAAATGCCCCATCTATTCTTTCAAATTATTAGTTTATGTGATGTCTTTACCTGCAAGGGTGGATTTTGGACAACGATAGTTAGGCTAATTGTCTGTATTTCCTTTTAACTGTGGTTATATTTGAAATACAACGTAATGATTGGTCTGCTCTTGTGCATGTAGTAGTAATGTTAATGTACATAAGCAGCGCATAGATATTTTTTAAAAAACGTTTTTCTGTGCGCGAAGTGCATATGCAACACGTACTTTGATTCATTCTTAGGCGTTTAAAGTCTGTTGTTAAAGTGTGATCATCTACAACAGCGCAGCGGTGCCCCGGATTAACATGTCAAACACCAAAATCACCCGTAGGTTTCCTTTCAGCACTCCCGAAACCTTTTGTCCTTTTGGAATAATGAAACATTCCCGCAACGCCTTGCCCACTTAAAAGCGAGTCTAAATCAACTTTCCCGCGGGCGAGGAATGTTCGCCACACATTGAGTCTCAGCCATTTGCACCTGATCTTCCCCGTTACGGCCGGCAAAATTATTTATTTAACAATTACATTTTCATTTCACTTTCTTTCATAGTTCTGTAACTTTCTGTGTATCTATACTTTATTATCGAGGAAACTTACAAAACTGATAAATTGGCTTCTTGCGCACACATTTACATTTACAGCATTTGCCAGACGTCCTTAAACCGGTGCTTTAAGTCTCCGTTAGTAAATACATTATAATACTGATTCAGTAGAACCCGAGCTAAGAACAACATCAGTCTATAAACTCGGTTATATATACACACATACATTATATAAAACAACCAGGGGGGGATTAAGATTAGATTTATTTCTACTTAGTCACAAGGACCATTTATATAGGCCTATATAAATATCTTAAATCTATACACAGTCAAAAATCGGATGAAAAGTGCAGAATTGTACGAACAGTACTTAAAATGTCTTATTTTTGGACTGTAAGACCATACTCGAAGTCAAAATGGTCCACTTTGGTTCATAAATCACTTGTGCCCACGAGTTCTTCGTCTGTGGTGATGCCCATGACCGCCTTCTCTCCTGGCGCAAACGTGCCTGACGCTGACCTGGGAACAGTGGTCGCATTTTACCGTGCAGCACCAATGGAACTTGCAATTACAGCTGCTAAAAGTTTCCATCCGTCTCTCTTCGACCCTCAAGCCGCACTCATGGCAGAGTCTGCGGCAGCTCCTCTTTTCCCACTGCGATAAACTGTCCCCGTTGTAGAGACACTCCCTGCCTTCCGTGCCATGGAGTCCCAGGCTTAGGTTCTTCAGGCAGTAATCTGGAGAATCTTCCAAGTACACGAGCTCAGTGCGGGAGATGGTGCTGAATGCGCCCGCGATGGCCCCGCGGTTGTCGGCGCTGTTCCCAGCCCGCAAGCGCCTCTTATCCATCTCCAATTTCTGCGCCTGGTCGTGCTTCACTTTCAGGTAATTTCCCACGTCCCGGAAGTCGGACAGCTGCAGCCAGCAGGTTTTCATGGTGCAGCTCTCTGACATCCCGTGGCACCTGCAGATCTGCTTCATGGTTGCTTTCACAGCCTGAGGCAGATCATTTCAATTATGAAGTCAGAAATTACGAACTTCCCGAAGCCATCAGTGCACCCAAATTATTAATGTAGTCGATTAGGATAGTACAGGCGGGCAAAAAAGCTGTTATAGGTTGCAACTCTCCGAACTTCCGAAATTACCTTAATTAAGGGAAAACCTAATCAGGCTCAGTAAGTGGATCCCCAGCAGAAAGCCTTACCAGTCTCCCGGCCTCGTTGTTGTGCAGGTTCACTGCTGCCCTCGAATCCTGGCCCGTTTCCAGCGAGTCCACGTACTGCTTGGAAATTCTTTCCCCGAAATCCACGTTGTCGCTGCAGCCACCCCAAAGCCATCCGCGGCCGCCTGTTTTAAACCCCGTTTGTTTAAACCAAGAAGGAAGCGATATCATCCAGATATGTCACCTTTTAAATACCACGGCTGAATCCACGATTAAAGACTCTCACCGATTTTTCCGTTTCTTGAGTCGTCGCAGCCGCAGTTGTCCAGCTCTCCAAGGCTGCAGTTTTTCGTTAAACTGTGCATGACGCCGGCCGCACTTATCGCGTGTAAAAATGATGTCTCTCTGGTTGCTAAAAGCACAAATGCATAATTAGCGCTCGCTTTTACGTTGGTATGGCTAGAAAGGGGATTGTAGCCTACATAACATGTTTTTTTTTTTCCTTTTGGGAATGCATGTCAAATAACTGACCGCTTCGGAGTCCATTGTAAGTAGAGAGCTGGAGGGCACTTTCGGGGCAGTTCCACCTGTCCCAAGCAAACTGATGTTTGCACTCTTCTATGCCACTCTGTGCCCCAGCCTGGACGCTGCTGGCGTATGTGAGATATGCCTTTAAAGGAAATAAAGAAAACAGGATGAATTGTTTATTACAACCATGTAAGAATTCCGTGCAGCCAGGCTAACTGCTGTCGCTTGTTGTGTGTGTGAGCACTGCGCTATACTGCGCGGCCTGGGATAGTCCGCGGGCCCCCCACCTTGACCACAGCAAGTAGGTGAAGGATTGATGGATGCATGTACTGATGGACATGTGAAAACTAACCGTCATTTTTGCGTGTGTGTGCGTGTATATAGTACATAGTGTATATATGGGAATTACAAATTGCTCAAATACAAATGTGATAATTACCTTTGGTCCGGTCATAAGAAAATTGTTTACAGACCTAAAAAGAAACAAAATAAATAAATAATCAGTACAAGGATATTATCGCTGAAAACGATCGATAAGTATCGTATAATACCAAATCCATTAAATAGAAGCACCCAACTTACCAAGCATATCCAGACGAGATTTTTCCGTTGATGTTCATGTATAGCGTGAAAAAATACACAAACAAACAGGAGCTCATTGCTGATCGCCGTCCTTCTAAACGGCAGCAAGTTTAGAAAAACTGACTCAGAAGCCGAATTTTGCCTCTGAATTTATGGGACAGATATTTGGAGGGAATAAGATGATCTTTTGTTTCCAAGATCCCAGGAATATCATTGGACGATGGAAGGCAGGGCGGCTACAGAAACGCCCACGGTGAACATCAAAGGGTTGTCAAGTTGTTTGTCTACCCAAGAACACCGAAATAGATCGAGGAAATTAATTACTTTAATCCACAGTTAACTGTGGGTTTTAGCATGCAAATAGTCATGGAAACAAATTTATGTAGTCTGCTTAACCCAGATATCGAACTCTCAAGTTATTTAAGCGATTAAAAATACGAACACGTTAGAAACCACGAATTCATTTAATAGTTAATAGGGAATTCAAATTACAAAAATATACAGGAAACAACTATTTAAGATGTTATCATATACCTCTAAAATGATCGTTTTATACAAATTATTTATAAAATACAAACTATCCTAAAGTCATGCTATTCTAAGAAGCCGCATATCTATTATATCGCTACAGTCAAAACGGGCTGCATGTGGAAAAAACTAAACGTGCGGAACGTGCGCATATAAAAATAAAACTTTCTTACATTGTTATAAATAGAACAAAACACATTTGTCAATATTAGTAAAAGTGCGTGATTTGTGTTTAAGGCAAGAAAAAATGCGTCGACTGTGGTAATACATAAATGGCTTTTAAAGTATAGGAAACATATCTCCATGTTAACCATGTTTGGTTTTAAATCAAAGTGTAAAGAAAATATTAGCAAAAATATAAGTACATAATCGACTCTTATTATAAAGCGGGTTTGGAACATTAATTGTCATGCACGCGATGTCGTCGCCGCGTGCTGTTAAGGGGTCTCCGATGTTTCTCCCTCTTTGCACAGAAATACTTGGCGACGACCTGAGTGCACTTTTCGCACTTAACGGTGCAGCACCAGTGGAACTTGCAGTTGCAGCTGCTAACAGTCTCCGTCCTCCTTTCCTCCACCTTTAACCCGCACTCGTGGCACAGTCTCTTACAGCTTCTTCGCTCCCATTGGGAAAGGTTTTTCCCACCCTGCAGACACTCCCTTCCCTCTGTGCCTTGTAGCCCCAAACTAGAGTTTTTGATGCAGTAATCCGGGGAGTCCTCCAAGTATATCAGCTCCGTTCGTGCTATGGTGCTGAAAGCGTCCGTGATTGCTCCTCGGTTGTCGGCGCTGTTCCCGGCACGCATCCGCCTCTTGTCCAGCTCTAGTTTCTGCGCTTGGTCATGCTTTACCTTAAGGTAGTTTCCAACGTCTCGAAAGTCGGAGAGTTGCAACCAGCAAGTTTGGATACTGCAGCTGCCAGACACACCGTGACATTTGCAGGATCTCTTCATAGTCGCCTTAATTGCCTTTAATTTAAAATTGCAAATGACAGAGGCAGCATAAGTACATTTCCATTTCACCGATTTTGCAATATAAATTAGCACCCAAGTTGTAAGTCGGCCTACATTAAACAGGATGATGGGCGAAAGATGTAGATTCTGAAAGCTGACACTAACCAGTCTCCCGGCCTCGTTGTTGTGCAGATTAACTGCGGCTCGAGAATCATGGCCCGTTTCAAGGGCATCAACAAACAGTTTGGAGATGTTTTCCCCAAAGTCCACGTTGTCACTGCAGCCACCCCAAATCCATCCCTTTCCCCCTGCAAAATTGAAAATGCTTAAAATTGTTCAATAATGAATAGCAAAGAATGTGTTATGTTATTTGTGACCATTAACAGAAAACACTACTGTGCAATAATATATTCTCACCAATTTGTCCAATCCTTGAATCGTCACAGCCGCAGTTATCGAAATCCCCCAGGCTGCAGTTCTTGGTGAGGGTGTACATGACTCCGGCGGCACTCACAGCGTGTACAAAAGACGTTTCTCTCGTGGCTGCAATTCAATTTTAAAATGAATCCATTACAGCAGGTACTTACTAAGGTTCTTAGATATTTACTAAAATGGGGACACGAGAATTTGGCTAGGTATATTACTACACGTTAATCTGCATATCACAGCGAAATTTAAGACTTAAATATGAAGTGTTTAGCTGAATCCCACCTCCGCGGAGTCCGTTGTGGGTAGAGAGCTGCAGCGCGGTCTCTGGACAGTTCCACCTGTCCCACGCAAACTGGTATTTGCATTCCTGAATACCGCTCTGTGCGCCAGCCTGGACGCTGCTAGTGTATGTAAGATAAGCCTAGAAACGGACAAATGCTTTTAATGGTACAACGAACTGATAAACTAGCTTAATATCTTCTCAGACACCACTTATACGACCAGTCTACATTGGCATCTGACGAATAATACGTATATACTTGCCAAATTAATCTAATTAATGTATTAAATTCACATACTACAACTACTAATCAAAAATAAAAAAATACCTTGGGTCCCGTCATCAGGAAATTATTGACAGACCTGCAAATAATATTCAAATTATACAAAATCACACCAAATCAATATTAATCTGAAATTCTTATTCAAATGACTTTAATATGAATGTGAATATCGGCTCCTGTAAGTGCCGTGCCATACCACGCCGCGGCGGAGAGCAGGTGACAGGCCACCGAGAAGAGCAGGGGTGCGAGGAGCTGGCGGGGGCCCATGGCGGGGAACTCCGCGGTGTCACGGTCTCCGGAAGGTCCAAGGCCGCAGTAACCAGGCGGCTAAAGGAATTAAGGCATGAGGAAAAGTGGGAAGAGGGGGACAGTTCGGTTATTTATACTGCCGTCTTCTCGGATAGCTCGTTTTTTCTACTTTTTACATTTTACTGTGAAGCTCGGCGAGGCCATTGTGTGCGGGGCCCTATAGACATAGGAAATGCGGCCCCAGCCGCACTTCAAAGCTTTCACACTGTTTTTTTTAATAGCCCCCGTTTCATTCGTTTCCCAGGTGTTCAAATTTCGCTTTCCCAGGCAATGAAGGACAGATAATGAAGTGCGGAACAGTGTATAATAATACATTTAAAATAAACGTAAAAACTCTTATATTATATATGTAACTAACACAAGCATTTAAATCCACATCAGCAACGCTAATGGCGCAGCCGTCTCTGGATGTGAAGCAGTTGTGTGTTCAAATCCATTGGACACTTAACAGTTTCTGAACAGTCAGGCTAATTAATGTGCATTTAAAAGCCGTGTGATACGCTGTCATGTGGTCATTCAGATAAATACACACTTCTCTGTTTATTGCGGAACTCGGATAGTACGGTTTATATTTCGCGCCGATTTTCCAAACCTTAATAATATGTTTGCCGGCTAAAAATGTCTTTTTTAAAACTGTGTTTTGGTTAAACATTCACAAATTGAATTTAAAAATTGATTGGATTTAAAAAAAGCATGCATCGTGGACGCCGCTTCCCATGACCCTCGTGCTGAATACAAAGCAATAAAGTCATTCTAAACCACATGTCAAGAGTCATGCAAATAACATGTCACACACTGGCGACAGTGGCGCGCTCGTGATAAAGAAATAATAGGTGATTCCCTGGGAAAAATTCGGTGTGAAAATAGTCTGGAAAAGTGAGGGCGAATATCTTTTCTAGATGCAAAATTACACGACTTCCACATAAATATTTGTGATTAAATGTCGCTATATTTAGTAGTCGCAAGGAAAATCAACGAGTTTTTAAAATGCATTTTTCCGCAAGTACCCGTTTTTAATATTTATAAACAAATGGATATTGCCTTGACCAATAACAGGCGAATAAATGAGTGTTTGACAAACAAACAAATAAACTAACTTCTAGAGCATATAACTTGTAATAAGGCCTATGCTGCTCTGCCTGGGTGAGAATTTAATGAGCGCAAGTTTCACTTCATTAAAACGCTGTTGTCGCATTCACGCTGGGCGGCTAAAGAGTTACGAGGGCTAGATGACGAATGAAGAAATCACCGGTCCCCGGACAGCTTACTGGCGGCGTAGAGTTTGCTTATCGTGACATCTCTGACATTGTATGTAACCGATTTGCACGGCTCGCCTCAATGTATTAATTGCAATTCGTATTGACATTATACTTTGAATTGCACTTTTTGTTATTTGTAAGTATATATTAATCAAAAGTTAATTCGGGGGATTGCACCTAATCAAAATGAGGCGTGCCTAGCCTCCACGACTACTCGGGGAGTTTTCAGCCAATTTTCGATAACGGTGAGCTCCATCTGAGAGCACCGCTCCCTTCCATTACAATGGAGCTGGGCGCAGGTGAGAATAATCCCCGCTAATTGGATATCGGCCACATCAAGCCAGAAACATCAACGCCCAACACCTACTCGAGAAAAAAATCAAAGGCAATTAATACATCCTTGCTACGTCGTTTAAACGTAAGGATGTTTTATTTATAACTATAGTTTTACAAGCTGATAATCTAAAAAGAACAGTCCATCAAACTGGATGCCTTATTGAAAAGAGGTACTAACGTTGTGGAGAGTTTAACCACCAATAAGGATCACTAGCCTAATAAAGAAAACCTGAAACGGAGCGTAGCCGAACACATCCGTCATCAGACGTAGTGCTTCACTGGAACATGCCGTGCGATATAGGCCTAAAGCCATTTTATGGATGGAGTATTTATGTGGACAGAGTGGTTTTATACTCCCGAAGTAAAAGTAAACCAAATCCAGTTGTGGGCCTACCTGAAGACAGAGAGTCCATTTCAACTCGGGCACATAATAACTTTCACCTTCTGCATCGATTTAGGGAACATTAAGCGCAAACAGCCGCACATGGCAAAGGGAACAGGTCCATCTGTGTTCGTGCAATGGCTGTCGTGGTTTTAAAGGTCACCGACATGAAACAACGTCAACTCGGTGAATGCAGATGCATAGAAGTCGATAATGTCCCTACTTGAAAAAAATGCATACATCTCATATATCCCTCAACCATGAACTGTCAAACACAATAGTCCTACGTACATTTACACTCTGGTGAACGATTTACGGATGTTTACACAACCCAGACCCAGATAAGTAGAATAATAAAAACAGATAAAGGAAGGGAAATTAACATGGTTTTGCGAGCAGCTACGCCAGACGGGTAGGTCTTCGGTGACAGGAGTACTGACGCCAGCAATCCCAGGCGTCCATCACCAGCTGAGGCCGGCGGCGGAGGCGCGTCTTCCCATTAGCAAGTGTTAAAATTCGAGCCTGGCACAGACCTTAAACCCGCCGACGAAGTAACTAAAGGGTGGAACAAATTAATTAACGAAAGCGACTCCTGATTGTTTTAACCGCAATGCTTCCTAATTCGTGTACGAGATTAATATATCAGAGAGGTTTTAAAATGTTTACGCAACAAAGTTATTGGGAGCCGAATATTTCGAAATTCGTGCAGTAACTCAACGCCTTTAGTAATCTATTATTAAATAAGCATGTTCGAAATAATCTGCGCGGTACGAAACCGTATTATTAACTTTATTATGTCCGTGGAAACATGATCATATATTGCACGCGACGATTGCGTTTTCTCAGGTATTTCCACGTGATTTTTCAAGTTGCCTCAATGAGACAGGTGAAAGTTGCTTCGTAAGTGGTTTATTTGTATTAGGCTACTTAGTTTTACTGATATAACGTTAATCATCTTAAGCTCACGGAAAACTTGGCATCTTCAATAGATCGCATCATATCTGGCATGTAATTTATAACATTACTTTTTCTGTATATAAGAGGAACTGTGTTTAGCAAAACCTTAATTTTACCTAAAATGTACTTTTGTAGGAAACAATTTCTACATGTTAAACATTAAAAATTCAGTTTGTACAATATCAGTAATTTAACAAAAACAGGTTAATGGGTCCTTAACAGTTTTTATCTTTTCTGGTAGTACAAGTCTAACTTATTTACCTAATGTTCTGATCTGCATTCATGGTTTTGCTGGTTGTAAATAGAACCGTTCTGCTTTTGTAATAGAATAGAATATTCAATTGAATTAATTTTTATATAGCACCTTTCAGAACAGAATCGTCCCAAAGAGCTTTACAGGGTTGTGTTGTGATACATTAAACATCATTTGAGAGAGTAATGCAGAACGAGAAAAAGAAAATTAATAAGGAATAGAATAGAATAGAATAATGAAACCTTATTAATCCATGAGGGAAAATGATCTTTTTGCCTATCCCATCTTGCTTTTCCTGAGAAATACGGGATTAATAAGATCATTTAAAATGGATTAATAGAATTATTTTAAATGGATTAGTTAGATTATGTGAAATGTATTAATAAGATTATTTTTGTAGGATAGCAGTAGTGAACTGTAAATTGGTTCAGCGTAACACATTGGGAGCACCACCTTAAATGAAACTGTAAATTGGTTCAGCGTAACACATTGGGAGCACCACCTTAAATGAAACTGTAAATTGGAGTGTTAATTTTGCTGACATACACAGTGAGGTTCTTTATTTCAGTTTCAGGTTCAGATAACACTTCAGAAGTGAAATGATTTAATTAGCACCCAAAGAGTGAAAGTAGTAATTAACCTACCTCCCCATTGTCATTCTGCTTTCTATTATGTTTTCCAGCTCAAAGTGAAAATCGATCTTGCAGTAATATCTAAATACTGCAGTATTTGCTGGTTCTGAAGCACAGACCTACTTTTGTGCCTGAACTGAATGGCGCACGTTGGGCCACTCTCACGTGGCCCAGATCGCCAGCGTCTCCGCGGCTGTCGGGCCCCCGCAGCTGCCATACTGTGTCCCCTGTGGGATCTAAGGGCCATCTGGCAGATTTTATGGGGATGGGGGTGTAGTGTGGCTATTACCAAATTCTTTACCCAGTGCTGGGGCCACATTCTAGTGATGTCACAGTTTTGGAAATGAGAGAAATCTTTGATACCCTTTTGGAACATAACATGGGTGGCATGCTGGAAGTAGTTTTATATTTGTTCGCATTTATTTTTCATAAACAAAGAAGAACAGAAATCAGGCATTAAAAGGGGTATAGTAGAGAGTAGAGACATGTGAAGGAGATCATCTTCCAGAGCCTGCATCCACCCCCCCTCCATCTCTCTATTTGCACCCACCCCCATGTTAAATGAAGGTCATCATCTTCTGCTGTTTTGAGTTACAGTTCTACATATCAGAAGTGTGTTTCCCCAGTCAGGCAGAAAAAAGTCTTGGTAACAGTCAAGTACAAGTGCCGTTTCTGAGAGCGGTTCCGTGGAATAGTGGGGTTTTCGGTCAAGGTGACGTCTCCCCTTTCCTTTCCTGTTCAATGACTGAAAGAAGCAACACCAAGAACGTTAGCCATTAATGGAAGGGCCCTCAATCTCGCTCCTCATCTGGAGCAATACAAAAGATATCAGATAAACGTCAGAAGTATTTGTGTGTGAGTGGTGTGTGGTGCAGCATGTTAGCATCCTGTGATCAGAAGGTCACCAGTTTAAATGCCAGGCTGGTAGAGTGTTGATACCATTGGGCCCTTAACCCCCAGCTTCTGGGTTGGTCTGAGCCTGATTTCTCTTTGGATAAAAGTGGCTTTTATAGGATGGTGACCCGTCCTCATCCCTGATCTAGACATGTGGTTAGAAGATGGATGAAACTGCACTATGTAGGATAGTTATTCATTGTTTTTCCAATACAGTCTGCAGCATTTTTATGTTTAACTCCAGATGGATCGATTCTGCATCACTCAAGATTGTATCAGCTGTTCCCAGGTGAACATGCAAGTTCCCCCACTGAGCCCGGACCATGACTTCATGGCAGCAGGCACACACCGGTCAGGAGCTGCAGAGATTGTGCTGCTGTTGCCCAATGGTGCCAGTTTGCTGACTGGAATTCCTGGGCCAAAGCCCACAGCATGGAGAGGGTCTGCTGGAGCACTGTGCACAGTGAGAGTTCCCCTAAAAACAGAGAAGGGGCGTACAGACATGGGACACATACCCTCTTTGGTGGGAAGCGGGTTCTTCTCTCTCGTCTCCGTCTTCTTTAGTTTGGTTTTGTCGAAGCTCATGATCTCGGTCAGGTCAGGCTTGTCGGACATGCTTGCTCTGAGGGAAAGAGGGAAACATCAGATGATGCCTCTGGAACATTTCTGCTCTCAATGGGGAAGCCTGGTGGTGATGGTGAGAGGCATGTGCAGGCCATGGAAGACCCTCTGCAGGCCATAGGAGACCTTCTGAAGGCCATAGGAGACCCTCTGCAGGCCATGGGAGACCCTCTGCAGGCCATGGGAGACCCTCTGCTATGGACAATCACGTTTTTCCTGTGCCGCAGAAATGTTCACTATCTGTTTCACTGTTTCAGTGCTTTCTGGGGTGGGGGAGGCATTGATCTCAGACCCTCCTGTCAGGAATTGAAGTTGGGCGGCTGTTACATGTGCTGCTTCCCCTCCTTCTGGTCAGCTGTCTGCTAGGGGGTGGCCTCTCTTTGTGGTGGGGGAATCACTCTTTGTTCTCCATCTTGCCGCATTTGTCACTTTGCCACCCCCTGGCTTTCTTTCTGTTCAATGCATACCAGCGGTGTAGTAACACTAAAGTTCCCAGAGAGGGGGAGTAAGCGAATGAGATAAAGGGAACGTCTAGACGGCCCTGCCTGGCCCATTCCTGGGGATTACGTCCCGGTGAGCCTCCAGAGCCGGTCTCTGCCTAGTACCCTGCACCGGAATCTCCTGTTCAGTCCTGCTGCCGCTGTCACAGCTGACAGATGACTACTCAGACCCAATCTCCAGCATCAGGATATGACTCGCATGCCAGCTGCCTTGCTTAGACTCAGAGATCATGCCATGCTTTCTCACCTTTCTTTCCCAAAAGGTTCCCTTCCTGAAACGGTGACTCTTCGCACACCGAGCAGCCGCGGGGTTCCCTGACTTAACAGCACAAAATGGGTAGCGTATCAAACGGCGGATAATGAGCACTCCCACCCGCCATCCGTCTGCCCTACTTACCGTTTTGCGGGGGGCACTGTGTCTGGGGTGACCACGTGTGTCTGCGTCGGAAGTCCTTGGGGCTGCGTCTGGCTTTGTCGTCTGTACAGATGACCCTCTGTCGGTGTGGGGCTTTAAGAGAAAGGGAGGGTGAGCAGGAGAGTGAGAGAGAGAGAGAGAGAGAGGGAGAGGGGGGAGGGAGGAGGGAGGAGGGCGGAGGGCTTCTGTCTCTCTATCCCCAACTAAAATCCATACTCCCAGTGGAACAGGTGGGACTTTCATGGGAGGGGTGCTGATGCCAGATGAGCAACCCACACGCCTGCATGTGTAGAAGGAAGAGGGGATTATGAGGCGCATTTTAAAAACGGAGTATGAGACAAGCTCTCAGACACGGGCAGCTGCAGTGAGTGTGCATTACGCAGCACCCAGACAAATGCGAGAGGCAGCTGCTGATGGGGGCGAGGCTGGCACTGCGACCACTGACCAGCCCGTCACTGCTAGTGTCATCTCTAAAAGTAATGTCAGAGCCAGTGATCAGTGATGGATCCCAAAGCTATTTGTATCTTCACACTTTTTTGGAAGCTAATCATTGTTTAAATAACAGTATGCAATAATAATAATAATAATAATAATAATAATAATAATAATAATAATTTGTTATATATAGTATATATAGTATAGGATGAATTTTTAAAAAATCTATTTAGTAGTTAAATGGAGGATGTATATGGGAGATCATTTATGTGTTCTGGGGGGGTCTCTTTTTTTATTATGGTTATTTTTTTATTTAATTCTGATTTATATAATTGCAGTTATATCAGAATCAGAAAAAGACTTTATTGATCCCATAAAGAATCTGTTTATGCACAGACAGACAGACACCCTTGGACACGATGAACAATATATCGCATGAAGGAAAAGTAATTTCACAAACAGGAGTTACAGAAAATTAAATAAAATATAAAATTTAAAATACAGAATAGGTGTCAAATTAGCTACAGGATAAACTCTTTAAGAGAAAAGATATATAACCTCTTTTCAATAAACTACAATATATGATTATGTAACTAGTTTCTTATAAAGGAAAAGCGGTAAATTAGTCATAAAAATGCTGTACAGGGGAGGTATTTGATATGGAGCCTCTTGTAGTTACAATAATCGCTCACATTATAACTTGGTGTCGCGGGATTACACATTCAGCGAAACTGCAAACGTTACTGCACAAATTAGTGGCAGCAGATCAAATGCCATAACAGTTTTTTAAACATCACAACAAGGGTGCTATCATTATATGTAGAATTATATATATCATTATATGCAGCGCCGCCCCTCCCTACACACACGCGCTGTGCGTAGGGCTCCACTATCCATGGGGGGGGCATTTTCCGCAAGGGGACGCAAAGGACGCGCATCGCTGCCGTGAGGCGTGTAGAGCACCAAGTCCGCCAAGGCAGGAGAGAAAAGAAGAGACGAGTAATCTGACACTGCAAGGTTGTAAACCTAATTGGCATTTCGTGATACAGTCATTTTGTAATGGGGGGGGGTCTCAAAATAAAATTCTGCGTAGGGCCCCAATTTAGCCAGGGGCGGCACTGATTATATGTAGAATTCGGAGCCACTTCTCGCGCTGACAGTGGAGCCCCGTAATGGCATCATTGTAGGTGACGTCACCGCGCCGAGGTTAACCTGGCGCAGCGAACTGGCCAGTCTAAATAACTGCTGAAGTGATTTTATTATGTTATGATTTTATTATGAAGTGATGTTATTATATGACACGACATTAAATTTAGGCTATGTGTTCTTTAGATGGCATAGTGCTACGTTTATTAATATCTGCATGGCACTGAAATGGGCTGTAGTTGTGTAACTGTTACCATAGACTGGTGACAAAGTCTGATCTGTTTTGGGTAGATGACTTATTATATGGTAGGAATCACGAGACAGGAGAGTCAAGCTGATGGAGGTAAGTACAGGCTGCTGCAGAGATACTGCGACATGTTGGTGTTTTATTCAGATGTATATAGCGGAATTAGAATGGTGACAATAAATACAGTATTCAAAAAATGTGCTTTCATCTCCCCCTAGTGAGCAATTTAAGAGATACAAGAACAGAAAAACAGGCGCCTTGACTCAGGACACGTAATTTGAGAAAGCTGGGGGCAGCTAACTCCAGGAGCATTTTAAAGTTTTGCCCATAGGATCCAACATTGAAATCACTCAACCGACCATAGGATGACCTTCCGATCATTAGCAGACACCCGCCCCAGTAATTTTTTATACATTTTTTTAACCAATGGGAAACGAAATTTAATCTCAGTGTATGTTCCATGCGTCATATATATCACATTTATGACGACGTGGGTGCAACGAACAAATCCAAGAGTCACGTGCTGCGCAAAAGTTCTGACTTCGCATAACTTGTTTCTGAAGATTCGGCAGAATTTTACAGGGTAGAAAAAGTGTTTCCGCCCGGTTTCGAACCGGGGACCTTTCGCGTGTTAGGCGAACGTGATAACCACTACACTACGGAAACCGCCGAAGGCAGGAGCGACAGGAAGGGCTTCTCAGGACACCTCAGTATCTATGTGAAGCTCTGGAAGAAAACGGGAGGTCACGCTATGTTTGTTCTCATCCTCATTGTTAAATGCGGGTTTAATCCTGGTTCTGCTAACAAGGTAGCAGCAGGTTGTTTCCAGGCTCAACATTCCTAAGACTGCAAAGCACGAGAACAAGGTGCAGCAGGAGACACTGGAAATGACCAGTTAGCAGCCAGGCAGAGGACAGATGTCACTTATCTGGCATTACCTCATAAATAGGAGGATGACCTCAAGTGACTTTCAAAAAGAGTGGGAAACATTAACATTAAGTGGTATGAAGTGCACTGTCACCACAGCTCGTATCAGGCTCTTATTTTTTCTCGAGCTGTAGGCTGCAGCGGGGGTAAGTAACCTGGATCCA
>JAODLD010000002.1:14419636-14434215 GCA_026781065.1 Mormyrops boulengeri
ATTCTTCTTTACAAACTCAAACATTCACTGTGTAAACTGAAAAAAACTTTCAAGATTTAGCTTCCCTTTGAATCACATAATTAATATTTAGTTGTATAACCATGGTTTCTGAGAACCGCTGCACATCTGTGTTGCATGGAGTCGACCAACTTCTGGCACCTGTTAACAGGTATTCCAGCCCAGGATGACTGGACTACATTACACAATTCTTCAACATTTCTTGGTTTTGCCTCAGACACAGCATGTTTGATGTCATCCCACAAGTTTTCTATTGGGTTAAGGTCCAGGGATTGGGCTGGCCACTCCATACATCAATCTTGTTGGTCTGGAACCAAGATGTTGCTCTTTTACTGGTGTGTTTGGGGTTGTTGTCTTGCTGACATCGCGTAAGTTAAGGCATTTATGACACTTTTGGCGTTCCTTGGGGGGACCATTCCTCGTGGATATTTTCCCTACCTACATAAACACTCTACCTGGATTGCACCAGCTTTTCAGAGGTGTACAAATGTCAGCGCAAACCAGGCGTGCGCTTTCCCCCGCAGTTTTCTTAAATTGTAACGGAATATATAACCAGTCTCTGTGCTTGTCCCATGTTTTGTACGAAATACCCGCTTTTCCCTTGAAAAGATACGCATGAGTATGAAAAATGCAACTTGTTCCTACTGCACACAGATTGCGGCTTTAGGCATGTGCGGTCTGTTTATACCACGTCATGTTTTTAGGCGCATGTCGCGATGAAATTACGCCTGAAACGAGCACAAACATGTTAGCACGTCTGCCCCAGAGACCTTTTAGGGCACCAAAATCGTGCAAGTGCTGTATAAACAACCACATCAAAAACTGTGCCACAGCTCCAAGGAACAATTCATTCTCTTGAGAGTGATGTGAGTCACTCTACATCACCGACAAGAATAGCTATCATGAAAAAAAGAAAAATAATGAAAGTGATGTTTGCAGAGACGTTTTAAATTTTCTGGATGGCTACTAAACACTGAAGTTAATATACTAGAAGCCAACGATATGATTCTTAACTTATATTATACCGCTGTCATCCTCCTGTGAGACCAAGTATCTGATGTTATGAGTCTGTGCTTGGATTAAACATTGTCTGACAAATTATACCTTTCAAGAAGGTACCCCTTCAGGCCTCATGCAGTCTGTCAGGATAGAAATAATTTGATGTTCAGGCATAAGCAGGGGGCGACAGGATCTCCTTGAAACTTTAACCCTATGGAGTATAATATTACCTGAGGCAAAATTAATCAAAATGCCAACGTCCTGCCTACACTCACCCAATGCCGAATCTGACACATATGAATAACGAGATAACTATGAAAATTAAGGCAGATATTTAATCATGACGTATTGAGCCACAGTGGGTAATAAGCCACCTTTTCAGTCAATAACAGGATATGCAGTGCTGGTAATGTACCTGGTTAATATATCCACCCACTCAGTAGATGTTAATGAGTTTACCCACACATGTGTTTCCTGCAACATCATTCATAAGAAACACATTTAAATCACTGTGGGAAATATGCATTGAAAACACTGATGGTAACCAAACAGCGCCTGTCTGCCTGTACAATGTAAGAGGAAATAGTCATGTGTAGCATGCATGTAACAGCGATAACCGTGACCCCGGCCCTGATGATAATCCAACAGCGCCTGTCTGCCTGTACAATGTAAGAGGAAATAGTCATGTGTAGCGTGCATGTAACAGCAGTAACAGTGACCTCAGCCCTGGTGGTAACCAAACAGCGCCTGTCTGCCTGTACAATGTAAGAGGAAATAGTCATGTGCAGCGAGCATGTAACAGCGGTAACCGTGACCTCAGCTCTGACCATGACCAAACAGCGCCCATATGCTGTATGATGTAAGATGAGTCTGTGCTCTGTAATCTGCAGGATAGTAAGGGTATTATAATTAAAAATAAAATTGATGTAGTTAAGGAGTCTAATGATTGTTTTACACGAATGTTTACTATAGAGTAACATACCACCTCTTATTACTAATTCAGCATCGTCTATGACTAATATATGTATAACTGAAGCTGATGTAAAGCTTAGCTAAACCCAAAATAAATAAATTGCAGGGCCCTGATGGTATCTTGCCTATAGTTTTAAAAGAGATGAGGGATATTATTTGCCAGCCTTTAACTTTACTATTCCAGAAATCGTTATCTGCTGGTGTGGTACCTTCGGATTGGAAGCATGCTAATATAACGCCCATATTCAAAAAAGGGGATAGAAGTAATCCAGCAAACTATAGACCAATCAGTTTAACTAGCATTACTGGGAAATTAATGGAAGCTATAATCCAAGAGAAAATCGTAGATTACCTGGATTCAAATTAAATACTCATAGCCTTCATGGATTTAGGAGAGGTAGATCCTGTTTAACTAATCTACTTGAGTTCTTTGAGGACGCTACAAGAAAAATTGATCACAAAAAGGCCTATAATGTGATCTACTTAGATTTCCAGAAGGCCTTGGATGTTGTCCCCCACAAACAACTCCTGCTTAAGCTCAAAGCAGCAGGGATTTTAGGATCTGTAGCAGCTTGGATTGAAAACTGGTTAAGAGACAGGAAGCAGTGGGTAGTTATTACAGGCACAATGTCACAGTGGGCCTGCGTTCATAGTGGGGTACCGCAGGGTTCAATTTTAGGACCACTATTGTTCCTGATTTACATTAATGATATTGACACCAATACATACAGTAAACTGGTTAAATTTGCAGATGACACCAAGGTGGGTGGTGTAGCAGATACTGAACTAGGCTACAACGGGATCTTGATTTAATTAGTGACTGGACTGATACCTGGAAAATGAAATTTAATGTAGACAAATGTAAGTTAATCCATGCAGGGAGGAGATATTTCATGGGTTCCTCTGAAATAAAGGTAGCCGATTATGAGAAAGAGCTTGGTGTGTATGCTGGGTCTTCCATGTCCCTCTATCACCAGTGTGGGAAAGCAATTAAAAAGGCCAATAAGATGTTGAGTTACATCACAAGGTGTGTGGAGTCAAGGGAGGTAATTCTAGGATTATACAATTCCTTGGTAAGACCCCACCTAGAATATTGTGTGCAGGTTTGGTCACCTTACCTTAAAAAGGACATTGCTGCCTTGGTAAGGGTTCAACGTAGGGCTACAAGAATGATTCCTGGTCTTAGAGAAATGTCTTATGAGGAGAGGTTAGCTGAGCTGAATCTGTTCAGCCTCCAGCAAATGAGACTAAGGGGGGACATGATCCAGGTATATAAGATAGGTCTGGTCTGGATTCTGTTCAACCAAATAGTTACTTCAATATTAGTCCAAATACAAGAACTTGTGGCCATATGTGGAAATTAGCCGGAGAACATTTTAACATCGGAGAAAGCACTTCATTACACAGCGTGTAGTTAGAGTATGGAATAGTCTCCCTGTTAGTGTGGTACAAGCTAAAACCTTGGGTTCCTTTAAATCAGAGCTAGATATGATTTTAACAACTCTGAGCTATTAGTTGACTTCTCCCCAAATGACCTTGATGGGCCGAATGGTCTCCTCTCATTTGTAAATTTCTTATGTTCTTAAATACGCATGTGGAAGGTGCATGTAACAGCGGTAACCGTGACTTTGACCCTGACTGTAACGCAGCAGTACATGTATGCTGTAAGAGGAAATACTCATGAGCATGGAGCATGTAACAGCGGTAACCATGACCTCGACCCTGACTGTAACGCAGCAATACCTGTATGCTGTATGGTGTAAGAGGAAGTACTCATGTGCAAGGTGCATGTAACAGCGGTAACTGTGACCGCAGCTCTGACTGACCCAACGGTGCCCATCTGCCTGTACAATGTCAGAGGTCATAGTCATATGCTACGGTATAAATGATGTCCAAACTGCTTTTCATTTTACACCGTTGGAGTTTCCAATAAGCTTGTTTAGCTTGATTCGTGGGTGTCATCTAGGCAAATTTGTGGCAAATTAGAAATAGATTGCAGGCATAAATAATAGTTTGTGGCGGCAAACAGCTAAACATCTGGCTAATATATGGAACGTTTGACTGGGCCTAGACAGCCGCACTCCTGAGGTCACCAGTTAGGCGATACAGACAGGCTGCCATGACACTATGTCGTTATTCTTACTGCATACCGGATCCGAACCAGGACTGATAACTCGGTGCTGATATTAACGTATTGTTTAGGAGTACATTGACATTTCTTAATATTGTGTAACCCCTCCCCGGCTGACGTCACCTCTATTTGGAGAAAATGAGCAGACGGAGACGTTGCGATTGCGTTCAGGTTGACCACAGTTTTAATTTGTCCATTTCAACAGATAAATTAATACGAATACCCGAAGTCCATGTTTCGCCCTCAAAACACCACACAGCCACAGTTAACTGTTTACATTTTATGTCAAGTACATATAGACATATTTGATGAACTTTTTAACAATTGATTGTTTTTTAGGCGCTAGCCGCAGCATTAAGTTTTCCACACTCTTAACACTCTCCACACTTATCTATTAAATGTCAGGTTTTAACATAGCGCAAAGATACTGTTTTATACAGTAGAATAAAAGAAACAAACCGACTTGAAGCAGTCATAAACTTGTGCCGGCCATCGCGTACACTATTAACTCTCCGAGGCGCGCGGCCGTAAAGTGAACATTCACCATGAAGGCGCGGCTCGCGCCATTTTAGAGATTCGCTCGTGCTAGCAAAACACAGTCTAACATTACATTTACATCACAGTACATACATTAATTCACCAAATGAAACGTATCACCCGTGCACTTAATTACAATTATTTAGAGACAGAGGCATTTACTAACCTATTTGGAGAAAATGAGCAGACAGAGACGTGGCGATTGCGTTCAGGTTGACCACAGTTGTAAGATGTGGTTTCCGCCTCTGCGCATACGTTTCTCCATAGCCTGGCGTCCTCTAATGGAAGGGAGCAAACTGCCTCCAATATCATTAGCGAATAATTAAACGTATTGAGACAAAACTTGTGGGTTCCCCTTTTTTTAAAAGGAAAAACTTATTTACGTGGTCATCCTTTTAACAATTTTAATAGCAACTTTTTGAACAATTAAATCTTCTACCAATTCTACAAGCTTCTATATTTATTTATTTATTTATTTTTTACTACTTTAAGAAATATTTTTTCCTGTTATAAACCTTAACCCTTTACACTTGCCTCACAAATTTTTGAAGATACAGAAGCTCTGAGTAGGAGCTCGAAAATCTCCATGCGAGCAGAGGCAAACCTTTTCCTCTCCGGAGTCGACTTGCTGAGTGTTCAGGATGAAATCTCTAAAGCAGCATTTAGAGAAGAGCAGATCATTGGTGAAATGACAAGGCTGCAACCTGTCCCTCCTAGGTGGCGATACGGATCATTTTTACCCATCTGAGGCATGTTTCTGAGGCCCAATCAGAGGTGTGCTCCAGAAGGGTCATCGGACTGAGTGGCATATAGGCAGTAAAACTGAAATTTGACATAAATAGCCCATTCATGGCATCTACATCCCAGTTTTAACAGAACATAATGTACTGGCTAAAATAAAAAAAAAAGCTTTTTAATTTAGACCAAGCATGACAGTTATAATCTCTCACATTAAAGCTGTGGATTGATTTCATTTAAACGAATGTCTCACTAATGTGTTACTATCCTCCTGTCAGACAGGGATTAATCAGCCATGACCTCAGACTTACATTCCCAGGAATACCATCAGAGACCTTCTGAGAAAGAATCTGCTTTTTCCATCTCTGCTTCAGTACTTGATATATCAATTGGATACAATGGCAAGGACTGGTAACACTAAGAAAAAGCCAAAAAATTCTTTTTGCTTTGCTGAAAAAGAAACTATATTATGTTGTACAAGTATAATTTTTTATTTGGGTTTTGTCAGTACAGTTTTTTTTAGTCAGAAATCCATGTAGCTGCACTAGGGGACAGCTGTCCAGCAGACAATTTCCTTCGGGTTTTAGCAGTACAACTGACAGACTGACACGAAGCGTGCTGTGTAATTCCTGTGAGCGAACAGCTCCAGCGGCCTTCCCTCAAACACCAGCACTGCATCCGGACATGCTACACCCCACAGTGCACTGTGTGCATGCAGGAAGGAGTGCTGTGTGATTCCTGTGAGCGAACAGCTCCAGCAGCCTTCCCTCAAACACCAGCACTGCATCCAGACACGCTACACCTGTCACGTAATGCGAGCAGCGAGCAGGGAAACAGGCGAGCGAGTCAAGGTAGCGGAGAAAATGGGGTTTAATTCGGGAGGCAGCAAGCCGACAGGGGACTAGACAGCAACCAACGTCTACAAACATCAATGACATTACAATGACCGATCTACTAGGACTAAACAGAACGCAGACTAAATACATGGGGTAACGATCATGAACAAGAAACAGCTGGGAACATGCGGGATTCACACGAGGGTAATGAGGAGGCATGGTCCACATGAGGGCGATCGGGGCTGGGCGTGACAACACCCCACAGTGCACTGTGTACATGGCAGGAAGGAGTGCTGTGTAATTCCTGTGAGCGAACAGCTCCAGCGGCCTTCCCTCAAACGCCAGCACAGCATCTGGACACACGCGCACACATGCACACACACACGGCTGGAACTGTCTCTCTGACAAAATGAGGAAACTTGTCAATACCAAGTTTGGTTTTCAAATCATGGTTAGAATTAAATAAAGACAGGAACAGGGCACAGCAGTGGCAGGGTAAATTTTTCAGATATCGACAGGGTGACTCAAAGGGAATTTTTACAGCAAATCTTCCTCTAAAGAGTCCTTTTAGTTTCTGTGTGTGAGTATGCGCCCCCTGGTGGATGTGCGGCACAATGCTCCCTGTCCTCCTCCGGGGTCTGTAGGTTCACTCTGACCTGGTTGGATAAACAACTATGAGCGATGGATAAGTGTAGCTTAACTATGATAGCTGTAGCACTTATTACCTAGTTAGTGTTAGTGACACTAATTAGTTTATGTTTTTAACTCTCACTAATTGTTTGCAGAAGGCTTCCTACCATGCATGTAACGGTGTGCATTTTGTGTGTTTATTAAATTTCGGTTTGTTGATGAAAATTTAATGTCATAGTCTCATTAATGTACTGTGAAGTATATAAGCTATTGACAAAATAGGATCCACATTTTAAATCACAGCGGCTTCTCGTTGTTATAGCTTGTAGTGCAAAAACACTAATGCTTCTGATTCTGATCCTGCTTGTTTGTCTTCCAGTATTTCTTTGCAATATTGATTATAGTTAATTTAGCCAACCATCCATCTTATCCAGTGCAGGACTGTGTTGAACCTCACCTTCAGGCTATCCAATTACAAATGAGCACATAATGGTTTTATCATACACCAAAGCATTAGTGTAGTAGAAACGTGCAGACCTGCTGTTTGGGAATAAGAATTCAAGGATTTCAGATAAAGGACTTTGGTATTTGGATCTTTCAACTAATTTTCCACAAAAGATTCAATTACTTCAAGGCACTGGAGCTGGCTTCCCAAGATGTAGGTTTAAATAGGGCCTGTACATGCAGGACGTGTCTGTTTGGCAGTGAGTCATGATGGAGCCCGAAGACAAACGACTGGCCACACTAAGCACTGGCAGCAAGGGCTGCTTTAAACATCTCTTCTCCACTTTCTTTTTTTAAACAATTTCCGATGACATATCGCTGATACCATAATGCATTACATTCAACCTACATTCTGAGGCTTCTCCTTTTTCTTGCTTTCTGCCTTTTAGACAAATTCCTACAATTTGGCACCATATCGATTCGTCGATTAATATGTTGCAGATAAATGGTGCTACTTGACTCTGGAAACCAGTGGTTGGAGCAGAGAAATGAGGCAATGAAAATTAACACTGAATAATTAACACTGCCAATAGTGGCGAGGAGATTTCTCTTATCGCTTATTTTCCACCTGAGTCACATTCCCACATCAATGCATCACCTCTTTTTTAGCACCTTTCTTGAGCAAAGAGGAGGAACGCCATTTGAGAATGAGTGTTGTTGCTTCTTTTGGAAAGAGTTTAAGGGGTGAGTTTGTGCCACCAGGGGGACAGGAGAGCAAGTGAGGCTCGCTGCATGCTCTGCCCAGCACGCGGCAGCAGCTCAGGCAGGATGGCCTTGTGGTGATGCGGCAGCACATCTGCAGCTTCTCAGGAAGCTCCTCAGAGGGCTCCTCGTTTACGCTCGCCCCGGCTGCGTGCACATGGCACAATTAAGTTTGCACAGTCCCCTTTTATTCATGTGAAAGAATGATGTGCAGAGAGCAGAGGGACTCCGTCATAAAAACACTGTGTGTGCCAGGCGTTAATGGTGCTCTCCTGGAGCTACAAAATGAGGTGCCTTATTGCACATTCGCAGTGCAGGAAATAATGATGCTGAATGTATTTATATACCAACGTATTCTCATATTTATGTTAATGTGCCTGGGGTGAATTAGCAGCTTGTGTGGCTCAGCTGAGAAGCTCTATATGCTGTGACATCAATAATTGGTATGATAATGTGCATTTTAAACATTCTGTAGACAGCTTTGCATCCCATGCAAGGCTCGCTGAATTTCTCACGATTTTCCTCTTTGAGAGTGCTGGGAAAAAGGACACGACGCTCAATTTCAAAATGTTCTCTTCTTGGCAGTGACTTTGAAACAGAACTTGTTGGTCTATTCCCTGAGTTCCAGCAGTCTCAGGAACTATGGATAAGCTCATAGAATGTTGATATGTTTCATCACGTACAATGCAACCTGATGATTCAAACACGACGAAATGAAAGTTTTAAGGTGATCACTCATCCAAATGAAGACCCCTTCAGCCAAGCATTGCCCTGCCTTTTTTGGTTCTCAGGTGCTACTGCGAGTTGCCATGCTGATGGTTTAGCTAAGGCCTGCCCCCTTAAGGTTCCTTAGAAATGCCTTTGTTTTCTCAAGTGGCTTACGATGTATCAGGCCCACTATTTGAGACGGGCTTCTTCTGAGTGTCGATTGCCTGATCCTCACATGTGCTGTTGCAGTGTTGCCGGTCCTTTTAAGGACTACATTACAGAGTAAACTTCATGTGAAACTGCCTCACCACAAAGTCTTTGCCACCGCTGCGATGCCTCTGTCTGCCCGGCGCCACTATATATATATTTATGAAGACAGCAAATCAGACACCATGACAATGTTAGCTATGGAACAATACACACATATAGATTACAGTGCTTTGAAATGAATTCCAACTGGAGAAGGTGACCTGCTGAAGTTGAAAACCGACTAACAGATCACAGTCTAAGCTAAACATAACTTCTTAGATCAGTGATTAGAGTGGCATGAGCAATCACAGGCATGAGCAATCACAGGCATGAGTAATCACAGGCATGAGCAATCACAGGCATGAGCAATCACAGGCATGAGCAATCACTGGCATGGGCAATCACAGGCATAAGCAATCACAGGCATGAGCAATCACAGGCATGAGCAATCACTGGCATGAGCAATCACAGGCATGAGCAATCACTGGCACTGGCATCAATGCCATCATCATTTCCTATGAAAGCATCTGCTATTACAGGTAACACACCCTCCTAATAACTTTCCCATTAAGGTACTGCTAATTGTTGGATACCTTTACTTATTCTTGCCTTTTCCTTGGTGTAGTTGTATAGGCCTAAGCCCATGACTCTGAAGTACAGTTTTCTGCCAGCCCTTTGACAATGTTATCCTGCCCTGTGGTCTCAGCATTGCCCCGGGTTAATCAGTTCAGTTTTGCAGGGGAGCTCACCTGCCAAGGTCTCCTCGTCTTGGGCCTCTATCCCTTCAGAAAGTAATTTGCTATTGTCACTGTCATCATAGCTTTGTGTTGCTTTGCTGTGCTGTTTTTGCCGAAGCACTTTGTCGATAGCAGCACTGAGAGAAGGATCTCCGGTGACAGCTGTATTGACAGTAAGCACTCACCTTGGCAGTCAGAAGCAGGATCGCTCCCTCGGTCACCATAACGCGCTGCTGCTGAGCCACACCCGACAGCTTTGTCCTCTTCCCATGGTCGCCACAGTTGGCGCGATCCTCTGTCAAACAGATGGCAGCTGTGAAAATGGGATAAAGTGCCCCCACCTTAACAGGGGGCTTGGCAAGCATCGCGGAGAGACAAACATCTGCCCAGTTGGAGAACCTGGAGATTAGTCTGCACAGGCCTTGGCGGAGACAGCCCGATGCGTTTAGAACTCACTGAGGAAGATTAGGGATGGCAACATGCTCAACAAATTAGTACATTGTGATATTTGAACATCAGTCTTAGAATAAATATTTAAATTTGAATATTGAATTTAAAAATTGTGCAGTTTTTGTTCTGGAGTCTGAAAAATAGTTTCAGATCTTTAAAGTCAGAGATCATTTTTGATTAAAGTAATGGTTTTGGCATATGTCTTAAGTCAATGTACTTTGATTGGTACATTTCAAAGTTGAAATCATGGAACCAGTTTTATCCTTTGAAATGGGTTAATTAAAGCTATTAAAACATCTTTGTGATGCGCGCCAAGCAGCACCTTTAACAACAAACGATGAGGGATGGCACATCAAACGGCAGCAGCCAGTGGGTTTACGTTTGATGGTGCACGGACTGTTTTGGTTTCCATATCACAGCCCTGTTTCTATTCCAAATATGTAGATCAGACGTTGCTAAAGGAGATACGGCCCCTCAAAGGCAAGATCATGGTTATATTCACATGAAACAGATCAAACAACACAGACTGAGTGGTACTGAGCTCACGCACGCATGTGGGTATTTTTCATAGAATTTTGAAATAATCTATGAAGAAAGAGTGCTAGCTGAGCTTGGGCACACGTCTCATCTGTGTTCTAACAAGCATATATCGCTTATGTTATTTTAAACTTACCTTTTAATGACACGCACTGCATAATGTCTCTGCTAATGTTCTGTAATGAAATTGCTTACTTCTTGCTGTGAGTAACTGATTCAAATGCACATGAGAAAGATGGCAACTGGATTGCTTCCAATTACCTTAAACATAACCCACTCATAAACGCCGAAATCATACCACGATTCATACAGGGTTGTAGTTACACTCACAGGGTGTCACGACGGCGGTCAGGCGAGCAGGCAAGCAAACGAGCCGAGCCGTCAATACGGGTAACTCGTATCAATGTCAACTAACATCAATGACAGATCTGGGGAAGACTGACTAGAACGCAGACTAAATACACAGGACTACAAGCAAGGAAACTGGAACAACAGGTAAAACGGCAGGATTCCACACGAGGTTAACGAGGAGGCGTGGTCCACATGAGGGCAATCGGGGCTGGACGTGACACAGGGATACTGAATTTGTTCTTTCTGGAGTATTTTGTTGCTTAGTCTGGTGTTTTCAGAAGGTGCTTTTCAGTTAAAATGAACAGCAAAGTCTTCAGTTTGAACATGATCCAAAGATCACTGCGGTAAAAAGAGAGGCTGTTTGCAGGCTCTTGATATTAATGCAAATCAGATTCAGTAATTAGTCACTTAATTGTCACCTGCGATACAAATGTGGTTGTGTTTGTTCGTAGTGTAGATGTAGGTAAAGAGCCCCTAAACAGAGACAATAGAACCAACATTTATCCCAGTAACAATGTGAGTAGAGCAGTCTGGGGCTTCTACTGATTCACAGAAGTGGGTATATGGACTTTATGACATGGATGTAAAATGCATTCATGGATTATTTTTGGGGACTCTTCATTGAAATTCCTTACAGTTTTGGCCGTATGCACACATCAAAGAATCTGCATGGAAAAATTTGTACAGGAGGTCACACCATTTTGCTTTTAATCTCACCTATAGAATGTCTCAAAACCTGTTCCATCTTGAAGGCTTTTGTAAGGCTTAAGATGCGTAAACGTCTGAGCTGAGGACCCGTAATATTAAACTGAAAACTGCAAAACTGCATTTTTATTGTATTTCCTTGGCATGATCTAAGCTAGAAAGGCCGAGATCACTGAGGCGGTCTCAGGTAGCACAGGGGCTGCACTGCTGAAGACAGAGATCAAGCTCATGCTTTCAGGCTATGCTGCTATGCAAATGCGTGACGGTTTTGGAGGATCACAAGGGGCACGTTAAGGGACATTTTAATTTCTGTCATATACCTGTTGTGCTGTGATAATCCACTCTTTGCAATTAGACTGGGAAAGATATTGACTCCAGATGTACTCGAGCTCCAGGCACAGGCTTGTTGTTCAAAGCAAATGTTGCCTTTTTTTCTTTTCACCACACAGTGAATTTATTTCTTAAAGTTTCCAAAACGGTGGTGGAAAAAATAAAGTCTTTTTTTTCTGAACAACACTGGGAGTTTTGCTGTAAAACTTTTTTTCTTTCAAGCAGAGGAATGTTTTCTCCTGACCTAATTTTGGAAGTTATTTCAGTCTCCTGCTGTGGATATTTCCAGCAATGTAAAACGTTTGTTTCCTGCTTTCTCTAAGCACTGGGAAAGAACCAACCTTTAAAAATTTCCTATCAAATAGTTAATTACTGTCATCATGCAGCCTGATCTCCACAGGATGACTGGGTCCTTGTAACCTGGCTGAAATTTTGGAAAGTGGATTTTAAGAGCTGATCAGTGAGTTTTCTGTCAGGAAAGAACAGAGGAAAACATTCTAATAATAAGAACTTGTTTCTTATTATTTTGTAAATTCTTTTGCAATTTGCCCCTGTGTAAAGTTATCTATGATCTATGCTATCTATGATAAATGTGCATTGAGTGCAGATTGTGGATGCAGTTGACACTGTTACCTGTCGCTCTTAGGTTTCATGTTTAGGTTCAGCTCCGTCCACAGCCCTCGTCTTCTTGGCTCGCCCTCCATTCGTCGTTCGCTCCGCCTCCACGTCCAGACCCCGCCCACAAAACCTCGTATGCGCCACTCGTCACCAAAAGCGCTTTGGCTGATTTTGCTATTTGGTTTCGAAATCTCGCCCAATTTTTGGTTTATGTCTTCGCACGCCCCTCGGACTTTGCCGATGGATCTGTGTGTATGTTCTGTGTGTATGTTCTGTGTGTGTTTCAGGTGCGGAGGGAGTGGCTGCTGTTTTTTTGTTTTGCAAACGAGTGTTGTTATTGCTATAGTTAGTGCTGTTATTTGGATAGGGAGTGAGGAGTAGAATTTGTCGTTTGGCTTCGTTTTCTTTACACTTTAAGTTTACCTGTGGGTTACGTTCTGAAGCTGCGTTTTGTTTGTTGTTTTGGTCTTGGTCACTCCTGAGTCCTTTTGAACCAGGTTTATTTGTTCTGTGTCCGTGGCGTGTCAATAATAATAATAATAAAAACAGAAAAATACCTCTTTGTCCACTTTTGTTCCCTTGTCCATCACACCCTGTCTCACTCTTATTCCACTTCTCCTTTCCCTTTCCATCTGTTACGCCCCAACCTTAGACTGGGGCTCGTAACAACATGCACTGGACCGGAGTGTAATGTTTCCAGGTTACCGCTACTGAGATGCATTTGTTCGATGAGGTTTCTGTTACGCTCTTTCTGGTTGCTGCATATGATTGGTGTGAAAGTGCAAGATTGCCAGCTGATCTTCTGATTGCTTTTGTTTGATACAGTGACACGTTCTCTTCCACTATGTGGATATTTTTTTATAGTAAATATTTAATAGTTTACTAGTTAAATATTGTTTATTGTTTATCATTTTGGGGAGTTGGGCCTACGGGCCCCTGACCTTGTTAATCCAGCACTGGTTGTTAGAGCCGATGTCTCTCTTACTGGATTCATTTTTCCTTATTTAGCAAAGGCTTTTGTGCAAAGCAGCCTTTAATTTGCTCGGGGTTAAGGGCCTTGTTCAGTCACCCAGACCATACTTTAGAGAGGTGACTAAATATCCTCGCTTTGACTGATACCCTGACAGTGACTGAATCTGGATTCTTTCTGTTGTTTCTGCATATTTAGCGTTTTCTGCGAGTTACAGCGTTTAGTGTCTTGCTCACTACCCAGAGAAGGTCTCCCCTTGCTGTACCATCGGAATTCTCTCCATTCTGTCAGTGGGAAAGGCTCCAAGCTCAGTCTCGTACTCTTTATAACAGGCATTTGGGAGGCCTGGGTGCGGCGCCCCCTCGTGCCTGGCTCAGTCTCAGTTAACTGGGATTAGTGCCCTAGGTCCTGTTACCCCAAACTACAGGAAACGGAGACTGAGAATGACAGAGATAGAAAAATACAATTTATGAACAAAAGAGCCCCCTTCCCTAGCAGTCGCATGCCAGCCCCAGATTCAGCTCTTATTTATTAATCTTTTCCCAGCCCATAATCCTCTGCTCTTTATCCAAACAAGGAAAATGGCAGCAATTTCTGAGGCGGGCAGCGGTGAAATTACCCGATACAAAGGCGTCTTTTTCTAAACACTTATGCTTGCTTGTGTAATTACGTCCGCGGAGTGACACGCAGAATTAGCTTATTCGGTGAATCCCCCCCGTTGCTGAGTGGCACATTTTCAGTAAAAGGCTGGCAAAAAAGAGATGTTGGATGAAGAAATGTAACAGAGCACAAAAAGTGTAAGACAGAGCTGCCTAATATTTACTACAGCTATAAATGTGGGTGCAAATCAGGGATTC
>JAODLD010000002.1:14438959-14450250 GCA_026781065.1 Mormyrops boulengeri
CAGAGCTTTCTTGTCCTGAGCAGTGCAGCTGCCGTACCAAGACGCAACACTCCCTGTGAGAATGGACTCCACAGCGCCGACAATTAAACCTCACAGGAATCTTATCAAAGCAACCTTCCCCTTAATCACTAATTGCTGCTAATCCATCAGATATGGACAGAAATATGTAACAAAACAAAAAAAAAAATAGCACAAAAATAGACTGTTGATAAACAAAAACACTGCACAGACAGCTTGGATTCATGCCTATATATTTGTCACACTGACCTGCACCTAGTCTTCAGTCAATAAAGATTAAAACAAGATGAAGAGATTATTTCATGACCAGTCTACAGTGCTTAGAGATAAAGGTCTGAGCAGTGAGATATGGACAGACATCTGAGCCGGCTGGATTATGAAGATCTACAATATTGTTTTAACTTCTGTGCAAACATTCAATAGCTACACTATAAGAACAAATGTAGTTAGAGTAGTATTTTTATTTATCTTTAAGGGCAATTTTCTGTTCTATAAAATAAAAATTGGGCAATAAAATAAAAACAACAAAATAAGTAATAAATAGGTTACATTATTGTTATTCATGTGTAATCAGAATATTGTAGATGAACTATATAGAAATTTATTTAGAGGGTATTGAGAATGATTATTTGAAAGTGGCACTTCAGGTATTTTTAATAAGAAGATAAAAATAACCCCACAATTTGACAAATTCATATTTTTCAGCTTGGTCAGAGTTTGCAGCTCAGTATTAATGACTTGTTCATCCACAGGTTGGCTTTCAGAGTTACGTAATTAAGGCTGTAATGGGCTTTGTGCCACAGAGGCCAGTCTGACAGCCTGCAGGTGAGACGTCCTCTAAAAACAGGAGGAATAACTTTTCCGTCTGAACTGGCCTTTATAGTCAGAAATGAGGCGTGTCACGCGGCCCAGGTCCAGCGGAAGAGCACACGCTAATCACTTCTCCTAATTACCTCAGCCCAAAGAGCAAGGCCTTAAGGACCTCACTGTGCAAAGCCCAAGGCATTTAGGAGATCGATGTCGGCCGTCACTGGTGCGTTTTGCATGTGATGTTATCAAGTTGATGGATTGCTGTGCAATTTTTAGAGAACCCTGAAATATATTGGGTCCTATTGACATGGGAGAGATTACAGGCCCACTGGGGTCACGTACTGCGGATTATGCTATCTTATAGGTACTCGCTTTTTTCCATCTTGAAAGAAGATTGGTATTGAGTCCATCTTTCCAGTCCATAAAGCAGGAATAAAGAGAGTCTCGCCGCACAGTATGAAATACTTGCATTTTAAAGTCAGTTTAAGGTTTTATCTGAACCTTGAATCCCAGGCCTGTGCCGGTGCCAGCCATGCTCTGTTCCAGTTTAGTGATGTCACTGTGGTGGGTGTTTATCTGACCCTGTGATTGGTTAATCTGCCCTCATACCCATAAGGGACTGGGAACAATACAAGTGTCTTCTTTAAATCCTGCAAATTGTAACACTTCTACATTGTATTTCTTTATGATATAAGACTATCTTGGTACATTTGTAATCAACATATTTTCTTGAAAATTTGAAATCTTTAAAAGGAAACTGATGTTGAAGAGAATGATGAGTTAATTAATGAGGAAAATATTTCAATCACCTGCCTGTAATAGCAAATCACACTGCATTCAGATATCGGACATCAGCCATTTATCATAATCACCCTAATTTTGTCCAGCTTGGAAAAAAATCAAAAATAAATTAGAAAAAGAAAACTCATTTAACTATCGAGATTTATGCCTGCATGGATTCATGTCTGCAAAAATATTTGAATACTTAATGAACTGAATTTTTCTGTGGCACTGAGAGCGCTGATATCAGTGAGTGCACCAAGCAAACCAGGTATAACCGGTCAGCTGGTGACACTGGGCTCTACCACAGCAGTGAAATCTCCATGTCTTTGTTTGCTCTCTGAAAACAGAGATCTGTCACATAAAATTGCCATTTTATACTTCATTTAAAAGCTTATTTTAAAATGCACATTTTCATTCATACCACTCTAACTTACCTATCTGGAACTTTAAATATCTGTAGGGGCCGAGGGAGGGGCCAGGTTATTACCAGATCAAATCTGCAGTCTATCTAATGGAGATAACAGCTAATTACTTTGGGGGAAGTGATAGATAATGTGCATTTTATAATATTCATATTATGGAAAAACAGAGAAATGGATAAAAGGGGAGTCACTCTGACACCAAGACAATCTAAGATAGAAGGGAAAAGAGGAAGGGAGAAGGGAAAAGAGGAAGGCTTGCAGATCGCATCCCTGCTTTTTAGATGCTCCCAAAGATGTTTTGTGAGCATACATCCTGAAAAATTATTCTAGGTTCTGTCGCGTCCTGGTGTTGCTTCCAAAAAATCTGTTATTCATGAGACTGGAAGTATAAAATATGTCAAACACTGGGACAGAAAAAACACCCTGAGATACAAACTGAGATGTTCAAGACGACATTGCCCCACCATGTCCTCACTCAAGACCAAAAATGCAGGCAGGGTTTTGGTCTACACCTATGGTCTACACCTATGACGTATTCACTTCCATTGATAGTTTACACATTATTTTGTATTTTCTTTGACTCTGCTCTGCAATGGAATACCAACAAGACTGAAGAGTACACATATCCTACACTCCTGAATTAACCTGGGCTAAACTCACCACTATAAAAGCAACCACTCACTGTACCTCTAGCATCTACCTAATATCCTCATTTTTCTCCCAGTTTGAAATTTATCATCGAGCTCCATGCTATTGGAGAATCCAGCTGGGGAGGGAGGTGGACAAAGGCACCCACTGGATGATCTATGGCCCTTGTGCTTCATTGAGCAACATGACATTCCTGGTTGCCGGAGGGCGCCCCCAGTCGACAGCAAGCGTGACTGCAGAGTGATGATTGTAGTCCTATAATCTGCAGAGCTCTTCTCTAAGGATCGGCAAAGCGAAATGGCAGCCTTCTAGCACTGGTCTTCATCGTTTACAGGCAAAATTTCAGAAATTAAGCTGCACTGTTGCAACAGAAGGTCAGGTGAACAACAGGAAAATGTCATCAATCAATAATGGTAAACTGAGTGGTTTTTTAGGACCCAGAATGCAGAAAGCTCCCAGAGAACTAACTTCACCTGTGAAATCGCTCACGCAGGATTCATTCAGAATTCATTTCAATGACTGTTCAAAAACAGGATGCCAGCTCTCCTCCTCACTCCCACTGTTATTATGCAGGAAAATCGTTTCAGGCTTATCTTCATCCCAAAATCGTCACATGACATGCAGTGTTTGGCCATGCTCTGCCCGCAGAGACTGCCGTGTCTGTAGCCTGCATTCCACACATCGCAATGACTCCTCTTATACAGCTCAGAGTTTTCTTGTCGTCTGTACTAGACTTTGTGATTAGCCCTGGGCTATTTTTGTTCGAATTTTCCCAGTTCCATTTAATATATATCTGAAAGCACACAATTGAGAAAATGAGAATGTTTCGAAATGTGAATGTCCTCTTCTCTCCTTTCCCCATTCTCTGTATGGCTGGATAATCTTGTAAAACATGTTTGAGGGTTTGCTGTTTGGCAGAAGGCCATTTTAATGGAGAACATTTTGAAGGCGCTGCTCTCAAACCCGCTGGCAGCGCACATGGCCAGGACATAATGGCTGTTTAAGTGGAAGTTTTCTGTGCCAGTGAACAATCTGACTAATGTCAGATAATGCCGGAGACATGAAATGCGCGGCTGCATATGTGTGTGTGGCTCAAGACAAAATTAAAAATGCATACATTTCCAATACTAAGAATGAATACAGGTCATTTTTCCATCTTGGAGCAGAGTTTAATTTGGCTAGGTCCTATCTCACAAAATATTAATGGGAACAGGTGGGTTCCACCTCCCCCCTCCCTTGGAGCAGCCTATCACAGGTAAGGAAATGGATCTGTCACCATAGTGACACACGTCACATCACTGGAACTGCCTACAGTGCCTCTCCGTGTGCTTTAAGATTGAGATTACTGCTGGATCACTCTCTCCTCTTTTCTGTATTAAAAAGCAATCCAGCTCATTGGTAATGCCATTTCATATTTTTACCACATTTTAGTACCTTTATGATACATGAAAAAATTATTTTTCTCATTTTAGACTTGGAGGTAAGAGGTACTTTTGCTGCAGTTGGTAAGAACTCTCTGACCTACATCTCCTACATTTTTAACAGTATGAACCTTTCAGAATATTCTTCTCCTCAGCATTAATTTTTCCACGTTAATAGAACCGGTTTGGGCTCTAACGTGCCCTGACCATGTCATTTGCATTTATCCTTCCTCATGTTGCTAAGGAGATCAGAAACTGTAATTAGCTAAGACAGGTCCAATTATGGGTTAGTCCCAGGATGTCGTCTGTGCTGTATGGCCCAAATGAGCACGGGTCGGCATGGTCATTGATTTAAGAGTGATGATCACTCTGCAAAGACAGACCAGCATTCTTCCTCACAGATTCAGGAAGACTTTATCTTTAAATAAACCCTCTCAAAAAACAAATTCAAAAGTCTAAATCTCTCTAGCGTATAAGATTTTCATAAATATTCATAACCAGCCAAATAATTTATAATGCATAAATAAATATATATTTTGTTCTGTTAACTGATCACATATGTATCTGTATAGTGTTTAAACCTTTTCCATCCATTCACCCCCTGCCTGTTATGCTGTACAAGGACTCTAGGGTCCAAGAGGGGACTGTCCCCAAGAGCAGCGGGCACTCTGGGAGCCATTCCAATAAAACCATACCTGACTATAACAATACAGACAATGGACAAATAACTATTGGAATTTCTACGGCAAATATCTTAATAAAAATAACTGTAGATATTAAATTTAGACCATTAATACATAAAGACAACCATTGTCTCTTTTGTTCTAAAACACACTTAGCAGATGTAAGCTCCTCTCCTGACCTGCTCTCCTTTCTGCATACACTGTACGAAGCCAAGCACATGCCGTTACTTTTTTCATAAACTGTATATTAATTATAATGAAGTGTAACGTTTTTGCATGGACATTTTAATTGATTCCATGGCTCTTTCCCACCCCAGTGATTACGTTATTAAAGGCATTTAATGGGAAGATCTCAATCATGTGATTTATGGCATGAACAGAAATGGCAGCCATTGCCCTATTAAAGTAGCTCCTTTTCATTCAAAAATGTATGTCAGAACAAAGGGGCCAGCAAGGGCTCGCCTGTTATAATGACTAGTCTTTATAGAGGAAAACAAAGAGACAATAAAACAATCAGTAGCGGTGGACTGACAGAGAACCTCCGACCAGGAGCTCCGTGCCTTAAAGAGGAGCCCTGTGCCTACAGGAGGAGCGCTGTGAGTGAAGGGGAGCCCAGTACCTACAGGAGGAGCGCTGTGAGTGAAGGGGAGCCCTGTGCCTATAAGAGGAGCCCTGTGCTGAGAGCAGGAGTCCTGTGCCTACAGGAAGAGCCCTGTGCCTTCAGGAGCAGCCCCATACTGAGAGCAGGAGCACTTAATTACAGGAGGAACCTTGTGCCTAAAGGAGGAGCCCTGTGCTGAGAGCAGGAGCCCTGTATCTACAGGAGGTGCCCTACAGGAGTCAAGTACCTGCAGGAGGAACCCCAAGCCTACAGCAGGAGCCTGGTGTCAAGAGCAGGAGCCCCATGCCTATAAGAGGAGCCCCATGCCTACAGGAAGAGTCTGTTGTCAAGAGCAGGAGCCCTGCGCCTATAGCAGGAGCCCCATGCCTAGAGCGGGAGCCCTGTGCCTACAGGAGGAGACCCATGCCTACAGGAGAAGTCCCATGCCTAGAGCGGGAGCCCTGCGCCTACAGGAGGAGACCCATGACTAGAGTGGGAGCCCTGTGCCTACAAGAGGAGCCCCATGCCTATAGGAGGAGTCCCATGCCTAGAGCGGGAGCCCTGTGCCGACAGGAGGAGACCCATGCCTACAGGAGGAGCCCCATGCCTAGAGCAGGAGCCTTGTGCCTACAGCAGGAGCCCCATGCCTAGAGCAGGAGCCTTGTGCCTACAGGAGGAGCCCCATGCCTAGAGCAGGAGCCTTGTGCCTACCCTTGCTCTTGAGGAGGAGTCTGGTGACCAGTTAACCCTTAATGGGCTCATACGCTCCTCAGCCTATCAGGTGAAACCAAACCACATTGTGGACTGTATGCAGTGGTTCTACTTCTTAAAGGAACAGTATCTCAATAAGATGAACCTTATTGTTTTCCAAGTAACTTCTTTAGTACCAATCAGGTTGAGCCCAGATGATATTAGCATACATTTCAATATAGATTAATAATTAAAGTCTGTATTGTTTTTACACTACATACCTCTTGACCATATTTATGCTGCTGCTTTCCTATGATTTATGTGATTTTGTGCTTAAGTACATATGCAGGTGCTATGAGGCAAAAGGGGAAATGCTGACAAGAGAAAGAAAACCATACTGGGGATTTTTAAAAGGGATAATGTGTAAGCATAGCCAAAGAAACATATAAACAAACAAAAGCATAGCGAAAGAAACATATAAACAAACAAAAGCATAGCCAAAGAAACATATAAATAAACAAAATCATAGCCAAAGAAGCATATAAACAAACGAAAGCATAGCCAAAGAAACATATAAACAAAAGCATAGCCAAAGAAACATATAAACAAAGGAAAGCATAGCCAAAGAAACATATAAACAAACAAAATCATAGCCAAAGAAGCATAAAAACAAACAAAAGCATAGCCAAAGAAACATATAAACAAAAGCATAGCCAAAGAAACGTATAAACAAACGAAAGCATAGCCAAAGAAGCATATAAACAAATGAAAGCATAGCAAAAGAAACATACATACAAACAAACGAAAGCATAGCCAAGGAAACATATAAACAAACGAAAGCATAGCCAAAGAAGCATATAAATAAACGAAAGCATAGCCAAAGAAGCATATAAACAAACAAAAGCATAGCTAAAGAAACATATAAACAAACGAAGCATAGCCAAAGAAGCATATAAACAAACGAAAGCATAGCCAAAGAAACATATAAACAAAGGAAAGCATAGCCAAAGAAACATATAAACAAAGGAAAGCATAGCCAAAGAAACACATAAACAAATGAAAGCATAGCCAAAGAAACATACAAACAAACGAAAGCATAGCAAAAGAAGCATAAGAACAAACGAAAGCATAGCAAAAGAAACATATAAACAAACAAAAAAAATACTTTGGTATAGGCATGTTTCTGTAGGAATTTCTTAACTGTTTGGGAGTGAAACACCAAACTTATAATGACGTACAAACAAACAAAAGCATAGCCAAAGAAACATACAAACCAACAAAAGCATAGCCAAGGAAACAAATGTAAGCGTTGCCAAAGAAACATATAAACAAACTGTTTGGGAAACACCAAACTTATAATGACGTACTGCACTCTTTGCATTTGTAACTCTGCCATCGGTGAGTTGGGTGAAGGGCCTAAAATTCATAACAGTATTAATGCATTCATTCATTCATTCATTCATTCGATTTGATGTTTCTGCTCGACGCCTCTGTGTGCTTTTTGTTTGTGCTGCTGATTTTTTATACTGATAGCACCGGAGCTACCCAGTGGGCTACCATATACATTCAATTTGTACAGCCCTGAACTTCAGTAAAATATTTTTTGTTATGAAACTTCTGTGTGTAATAATGCCAAGGAGCTGTAAAAATAAAACTAAAATTTTGTACTGTCATGTGTAATGTAATTTTCTTTTTGTTAAAATTTATTTTATAAAATCAGTACCGAAAAAAGTATTGTTTAGGAATTGGTATTGAAGTCAAGGTATCAGTATTGGTATCTAATATTTTTGGATGGTACCCAGCCCTTCCTGTGCCCAGAGCTGGAGCCTTGTGCTCAGCCAGACCCCGGCTTTTATGCAGGAACCTGCTGTTTCTGTGGAGTGGCACAGATATTTACAGGAATGTCCAGGCCAGATTCTGTAATGACCTCAGAGAAAGGCAGCCTCAAAGTCTCAATGACTCAGGTACGTGTCACAGGTGAATGCAAGAGCAGGAATAATTGCTAGAACTGATTTTTCCAAAGTGCCATTGAGTTCCCAATTTAACACAGCTTATTGTGACAGTTGAAATGGTAGTACTGAGATTTTTTGTTGTCAGTGTCGACATCCCATTTAAACACACAAGCACGCATGCACACACACACACGCACACAGTACTTACAGACACATTTGATTAAATAACGATTTGGTGGAATCATATTGAAAGTAACATGCAGTTATTTACCACTTGATATTTCCTGGCAGAAATTCATGACAAGCGTCTTGCGGAGAGCGAACCCACTTGAGACTGAATCCAGAGTCCTTGGGTTATGAGCTCATAGCTTCACACGCTGTTTCACCTGCACCCAAAGCATGTCATGCAGTTACCTGTATTCTTACTGAGTGTGAGGTGCTTTTGGTTCTGCTAAGCATTTTGCGTTCTCAAAGAAGGCTTTCCTGTGGAGATCTCCCTTTCCCTCACAAATATTCCCTCTGAATTCTCCTTATACGTCATACCTTAACCCTACTCTTACATCGCTGCCTTATCATTCCCCGGCAGAAGACAGCATGAGGAGTTGACTCGCACCTCCGATGCTGAAGTTCTATCCAGCCCAACAAATATGCAGAATATTGAGAATGCTCTCCATCTCCACTCAGTCCCTGAAGATTGGGATTTGAAAACTAAAAATAGGAAGACCACAGAAGGGGTGGAGGTATTTCATATGTTTGTGTACACCCATAAACCCAACTTATGTAAATAACACGTGTCAAGTGGCTGTCTGTTTTACATCTGCATCTATTTATTTGGCAGAAGCTTTTGTCCAAAGCGACATGCAGCATATCACAAGCATTAAGCTGTGAAGGAGCTGACCGACATATGAGCACCGCTAGTATGACCTTTCTGGACAGAGTGCAGTGCTTCTGTGCTCAGCAGTAAAGTGTTTCTGTGCACAAGATGTTTGAGAGCTTTGGATGGGCCAGCCATGGGAGCTATCGAGAAGGTAAGCACCTGATAGGAACCATGGCCTCCTAAGAACCGAGTGTGGATACCAGTGGGAGAACTTCATGTAAGAGGACCTCAGAAAGACTAACAAGCCCTGAACAAGCCAGTGAGCTGATGTGTGTAAGTATGACAGTGACAGGGTGGGGGCTAGTGGTGCTGCTCCAGCCTCCCGCATGACGCTGTGGTGTCGTTATTTACGAACCACATGCAAACAGTGGCTTTGCACATGCAAGGAAGCAGGAAATTGCAAGATATAGCCAAAATTGTAAACTGTAATAGGAAGATAGAAAAGATGGGTTATCACTGCTTTGGGCCAGAACTGTAGCCGGCAGTGCATAATCCCCCTGACCTGACAATGATTCACACTTAACTATGATTAATTACCTGTCATGACCACCGCATTCTCTAAAACACTGCTCTTTTACCTTGGAACGTTACATAGTGTTAAAGGATCGACTTGATAAACATTTCTAATGTTCCTTAACAAGAATGAAGGTTACAGTAGCAGTGAATACTGAGTGCCCTTCATGTCAGTGACTGTCTTATGCAGGCTTCCCATTATGTTTGTGCGGTTCTATTTTGATTCATTTATTTCAATCTATTATATTGGTTTGTTACCTGTTTTGTGGTTTTACATTAAGTTAAAGACTAAAGAAAATCTAAGATCGTTATTGCTCATTAATGTTTAACCAAAATCAATAAATTAGCAGAAACTGTACGATACGAGATACAAGATTTTTATTTGCCATTTGTGCATAGAATCAACATTCCAGGCACATTGGAATTCTTGTGCGGAGCTCTCTCAGAGTCAAGTTAGTAAAAAAGAAACACTTATTTACATACACAAAGGAAATAAATTTTAAATACAAGTACTAATCAAAAAATACAATAAGTACTGCAAATTATTGCATAGCTGCATAGAAGGCAGATGTTGCACAGTTGTGATATTGCACAAATTTTTCTCATCAATTTGTGATCAAATTGTGAAGTATTTTGATGGATTTGGCAGTCTGAACACCTAATCCGAGGATGACAAGTGAACTAGCTGACAAGTAAAAAGCCTGAACAGAACTATTAGCAAAAATAGCTGCCACTTCAAATTAGATGTGTGGTCAAAACAGTCATCTAATATCAACAGGGTGCTTCTATTCAATAATCAGTGGGTAGCTATAGTCTAAGCAGATTCTAGGTTCAAATTGGGAAAAAAGTGAAAAATTGGGGAAAAAATTATTCAAGCTTTCTCTCAATTAATAATTCATTCAATTTGCTTATGAACTCTAGAATATTTTCAGCCTTCGGATATTTATAAACCCAGCTTCAGTGCCATAATTTAAAAGTGTATTTCTTATGAAAATGTTAGCTGGGTATTAATAGGATGTTTTACTTCAAATGTTTCATTTGTAACGCAGACTGTGAAAGTGTTTTGATTGTAGATTATGGAATGTTTACTGATGTGATTGACTGATTATTTTCCCATGCCTGTGTACATCAGAAGGTACCATCGTAGAGGGAACACTATTAGTCATAACCTAATGACATGGACCTTAGCAACAGAGAGAGAACTCGACCAATTACTGACACCACAAAAGCGGCATTACCACCAACAATGGGAAAAGCTCTGGGGAGATACCCTGGAGACAGGAGCGCCTTCCTCCTGCAAAGTAAGCTGGCTGGTACTGATGCCGGTCCACACCGGGATGTTTGTTCCAGTGTAGCTGCATCATCATGCTGTAGCCGAACGACTGCGGGGGTGGGAGGTGGGGTTGTGTTGAACAGGCAGCTATGGAGCACTGGGGATCAATACAGGAACAAGTGCAACTGGGACTCTGAGATATTACTCTGCAGTCTGTTTCTTCATGACGTGGGAATTTGCCTGGGTATAGGCTATGATAGCATTTAGGCACTTTTTAATTGCCAGCGAATATTTTATTAATATATTATTGTATTTTATCATTTCATTTCTTGAATAAAACCAGCTAGCTATTTTGCATTCTTCATGTCTGACATCATTTGTAGTAAATCACCCATAGCATTAGCCCCCCCCTTACTAACGTAAACCATCTTTATCTATCGCCTCATTTGCCTAATAGCAGTCCTCCTGCCTGGAGCGGATGCCAGATGTAGAAGCCTGAATTTCTTACGCTCTTATTTTATTGGAGTTCTTTCTGTGTCCATGTCCCTCTTTCCGAATGACAGAGAACACAGAGTTCTTTCTGTGTCCATGTCCCTCTTT
>JAODLD010000002.1:14506952-14525730 GCA_026781065.1 Mormyrops boulengeri
CCCCTGTCTCATAACCACTGCCACGGACATCACGGACCCTGCACCCCTGTCCCTTAACCACTGCCACGGACATCGCTGACCCCACACCCCTGTCTCATAACCACTGCCACGGACATCGCGGACCCCGCACCCCTGTCCCTTAACCACTGCCACGGACATCGCTGACCCCACACCCCTGTCCCATAATCACTGCCACGGACATCACGGACCGTGCAGCCCTGTCCCTTAACCACTGCCACGGACATCGCTGACCCCACACCCCTGTCTCATAACCACTGCCACGGACATCACGGACCCTGCACCCCTGTCCCTTAACCACTGCCACGGACATCGCTAACCCCGCACCCCTGTCCCTTAACAACTGCCACTGCCACCACACCCCTGTCCCTTGACCACTGCCACGGACATTGCTGATCCCGCACCCCTGTCTCATAACCACTGCCATGGACATTTTTGACCCCACACCCCTGTCCCATAAACACTGCCATGAGTTATCTTTAGTACTACATTGGGCTGTAGTGAGCTCTGAAACTTCAGTAATTACTTTCATTATTGCTAAAGAAGCGCCTTTGTAATCAGTTCCATTGTTCTTGGTTGTTTAATTGCTTACCTGAGTAAGGAGGTAAGTGATTAATGACTTATTAGTGAACAGATTTTAGCAAAGCGCAGTGGAGTTTGCGCTTGAAGAAGCTTGTATTTATCTCCTTAGGTGACTGATTGTCTTTTTGTGAGGATATAGTATGAAAATAATTTAAGGATGTTAGGTACATGGCTTCTCTGCTCAGACTGAGCACCATGACCCAGATGAGCGTCTGAGGATGGATGGATGGAGGTAGGCTGTCCCCCGCCCCATGATAAGTGGTCTGCTATGAAGCTGGCCAGATGGCTGCTATTTTGCTTTAGTTTTTCCCTTTCAGTGGAAAGGATGCAGTGAACACATGTGACCTCTGAAAGGATTAAACCACTGGACCTCTGGGCATAGGAGGCAAGTTTAACTAAAATGAACAGCATGGTTGGTCAGAGTGACTGGTACCTCTGAAGCATGTCAGGAATAATCCTTTTGGTAATAAGGGCAGCAAACCAAAGCGAGGATAGAGGAAGCCGGAGCAGAATCCAGAAACACATTACAAGCACTGGGACAGCTTGGGAGTATTCAGCCGCGTGGTCAACCAGGTCGGGAGAAGCTGCCAGGCGATTATGGCTCACACAGATAGGCTGCTATGGGGATGCAGGGCACCCCAAAAGGCGTTTGGCCGTTCCACCTCAGACATCTGACGGTTGAGATGCTCCACTGCTCAGAGGCATTAATGCCCGGCCTGTGCCATTGGTCAGCCTCAATCCAGAGTTAGCCGCGTTCAGATTTATATGATGTTAGGGAGTGAGTGTTCGAGCTTTGAGTGACGATCAAGGTTTTAAGGTACAAAAATTAGTGAAACACAAATCCAGCGCAATCATCACTACAGATCACCCACGATAAAGTTATGGAACAAAGTAGAGGGTCAACCTGGGCGGGATGCCAGTCCATCACAGGGCACAGGACAGGGGACACCCTGGACGGGATGCCAGTCCATCACAGGACCAAAGGCAGGGACATCCTGGACAGGATGCCAGTCCCTCATAGGGCACAAGACAGGGACACCCTGGATGGAGTGCCAGTATACTACAGTGCGCATAACACAGGCGAATAGTGATGCCAGTTGACCTAATATTGTTTGGCTTGCAGATGCAAAGTGGAGTACACAGAGTATGCCCATGCAACATGCCGAGAACAAGAAACCCACACACAGAGCCAGGGGCAGGAATCCACCCCATAATATCACTGTCCTGTGGGAATATAAGGGCATAGTGCTGCCCTCATATGACAAATATTAATTTACATAAAGAGCAGAAGTATACCTACCACTGAGGACACCGAAGTCAAGTCCTCGGTATCTTCTCTGCAACCCCAATATGACCCACGATCCATTACGGGACCCACTAAGAAGACCTAACACGTTTGAGCTCGCTACGTTAAAAATCCTGGCTACGGCACTGACTGCAGAAGGAGCAGCAGAGAACAATGGCGTGTGATTGAGTATTAAAGTATCTTTGTTTTTTTTAGGGCTTTTAGTTGTTTACATTTGAATGTCGCCCTAGAGTGAGCTCTCTGCTGGCGGGGGGGGGCATGCGGCTGTGCAGTAACTCCTCCTCCCCACAGCTCCTCCCGCCATGCGGAGGAGGGGGCTCACACTGCCCTGAGACAGACCTTCACGGAGTGGGGTGTCTGCGGGATGATACAGCACGGGGAAAACCAAAAGGCAGATGGACCACAATCACACTGGTGGTCTGGAGATGGGATGCAGTGGGGGCGTAGATACCCTGGCAGATCCCGGGGGCCCAGCCCTTTACAGGGGCCCTTGAATAAGTAAATTACGTTTGAAATTTAGCTGGGGGGGGGCAAGGTGACATTTTTGTCAGGAGGCCCAGAGATTCTGTCTACGCCCATGTCAGGAGATATTAAGATGATTGATTCTTGTTTAATTACCAGCGCTGGGTGCATTGGAATGAAAGGTATGTGCATAGACAGGACACCAGAGGCCCATTATTACTGAGTGTCACTGATCCATGTCACAGCGAGTGGCTAGAGACTAAGGAGATGCCCCCAGCCGCGAGGCTAAGCACCCTACGGCCAACGTTGTGTCTGATCTCCTCAGCACAAAGGTGTGGCCCCACAGGAGTGTTGAAATGATCATCCGTGTGACCAGCACGGCATACATGGCTGCAAGCGTGCGGCAGACAGCTCAACGGCGAGCTGTGGCGATGGAATCTGCTTGTGTTTCCCCCTCACTCCTCCGCTTCCTGATGGCTGGGTCCCACCGAGCCCGTCAGCATGGACGGACACGCGTGATGAGAACATTACACGGGTTTTGCGGCTGCAGACCCAGCATAACGAGCTTTGCGCTTTCATTTCCCACAGCAGGTCAGCAGCCAAGCCAAGGAGACATCCTCATGCGATATCCCAGTGCAGGAACTGGCCCAAGGAATGGGCCTGAGGCTGCACGTCAGAGCCGGAGAAGAAATGCGACCTCACACCTCCAGGGCTTGGGCTTTCCAGGCCTGTGCGTACACCCGCTCCCCATATCTTCACGAGGGCTTCCTCCATCTGCCTCCTCTGTGGAGGAGCATGCCGCTTAGATGAAATGAGGTCCTGAAACGGGAATTACTGCATGCGGAGATTGTGATGGATTGGCATCATTTTCTGGGTGCGCCTTGTCCTTCCTGGAATGGTACCCAGACTCTCCATGACCCGGCTCCGATTAAGTGCTTATGGGGGAGGGGAGGATGGATGGATGGGGTTATTATTCTGCTGTTTGCAATACGTTCTTCTATTTCTCTGACTTGTTGACACTGCACAGATTCAGACTTTTGAAACGAATGAGCAGGAAACACCATCATTCTCAGTATCTGTCGCTGCCTTTCTTTGACAGCTTTATTGCTGGCAGTCACATATGAACAGGGACGTTTGGTGTAAAATGAGCCCTTTTGTGGATGGTGTGTATTCTAGCCTTCGTCGCATTGGGCTGCTCTGTTCCCCTAATGGCTTCTCTCTCCTAACACCTTCTAGGTGCAAATCAAGGAGTAGATGGTCCCCCTTGACACTACATGGCGGTTTAACGGTCGCTTTCTCTTCAGGACCGTACTAATGTCACCTACCCATGAATTTGATGGCAATGCAAAAGGCCAGTGGAGATGCTTCAAACACCGGGTGGATTACAGCTTCAGTGACACACTGTGACTGTTCACATCCTTGTATGAGCAGCGTCCTGGGCCATGAAAACACACAGGGCTTGTCTGGCTTTGTTTCCTTCCCCATTGTTGTCACGTTTGGCGATTCATGTGAAGAATGAACCCTAACCCTAATCTAAACCCTAACCCTAACCCAAATCCTAACCCTATCCCAAACCCTAACCCTAACCCAAATCCTAACCCTATCCCAAACCCTAACCCTAACCCTAACCCAAATCCTAACCCTATCCCAAACCCTAAGCCTAACCCAAACCCCCTCAGTCAGCCCAACACACCTCTCAGGAGCTTTTTCTATAAACTGTATTGGTGGCTGCTGGGAATGATTCAGAAATAGGCCTGTAATTCTGCTGGAATTAGACACTGTTCCCACTCAAGCTGGAGTAGGGTCAGAAATCATATCGTTACAAAAAGGAGTCTGATCGGGTTCTGGCTTTGGGTTCTGGCTTTGTTCAGACGTTGTTGTGTAGCTCCTGCTCGAATTCTACTCACCCTTGTACCGGGGCATTCATTAGAAGCTCAACACAGTTGACTTCGTGACAACCATATGTCTGTGATGTGCTCTTTGCGTCACATCTATGCTGGACAAAAACGTCTGCTAAATAAATGTCTTCAACAGCAAAGCGTTTATTTCTATGAAAGGCACAGGAAACCAGCCCCAGAAATTGAAGAAATATTTCCAGATGGAACTGAGATATATGGTGCAATTTTGAGGTTAAACTTTAGGAAGTATTAAATGCTAGACTTCTTACTATGTATTTTGTCTCGTGCTACTTGCACAGGGTTTATTTTGAAAGACAATAAACGGAAGAGAGACAGAAGCTGCTTGTAGCTGCTTTTGTGAAAACGAGCACGGAACAGCTGTCTTGTTAGATGCAGCCATGTTTGTTTTTACACCCTTTCACTGTGCCGTCCCCACAGAACAGAGAGTGAGTGGCACCGGAAATCAGGAAAGAAAGAGGGGGTAAATGGAGAGAGCGAGGTGGCATCGGGGACGGAGAGGCGCTCATAAATCAGCGGTGACAGACGTGACAGCCCGTGGCCCGGCCCAGTGCTGCTCGTGTACCTGGGCCCCGCGTCAGCATACGCACCATATGGGAAGCGGCCTTGACAGCCGTCCGGGGCCTCGCCGCTCCTCCCAAGGGGCCACGCTCATGCCTCTGCAGCAAATAAATCAGCACCGCCTGCAGGTCAGGAGTGAAACCTGAAAGCACTCTGCCTTCTGCTTGTCTGAGGAGACTGGTGCTGGACGGCATCTCGTCCCTCAGCCTGCAGGCTGGCGTGAGAGCTGGCCAGGTGTGTGCCACATCGGCCATTTTACTGGGCTGCATGGTGTGCAGTTTATTTATCTGCATCAATGACTGGTTGGGCTCTCTCACTACTGGGAGAAAAGCCCAGAGCCCCCTGTACTGTTCCCCACCAGTCTCCGAGGTGGCATGTCACACTTTATGGCATTACTGTTGTGTACATGCAGGGGGCGCTGTAGACAGGTTCCGTGTTTATGTAATCAGAGCCAATTATCCTCACTATTATTATAATTAATCTTTAAGGTACAGAGATATTTAAAAATAATCCAGTACTATCTTACAGGTCACACAGTACTGTCTGTGCACACATATCCCATAAATATTTATGGCTTCATTACAACTGGATAACAGTGTGCAGTGATGTACAGTGTTTGCATCTGGAGTCTGTCCAGCTGCCCAGATCTGAGATCCCACCACGCACCTTTTTGGCGCGGAGCTGCCCGGCATTACCCAACATGCTCTCCATCCCGCTGCCATCCTTGGGGTCACCTTATCACACCCGACACCTTATTATTAAGGAACACAGGGCTGCCGCTCTCTGGATTTCATTTCCTTTTCTTCCCTCGATGTTTCTTCTCGTTTGTTTCGGCAGAGTTCGATACGGACAGCGCAGCGCTCGGCGGACGGAGGTAATCTCTGCCAGCAGATAGGGGAGTCACGCAAGCCGAGGCGGCATTTTGAAGTTCTCCTAGCAGACCATGATCCGAACAGCGGGGATTTATTATACCTGTGAATGGGACTGAGGCCTTTAAAATGATTTACTTTGTGCTGCGGTTTCAAAGTGAAGGACAACACGCGTAGGAGACGGGTACGTTGGCTCCGGGTATCAGAATCACGTGAGAGCCGTCAGCCAGATGAAAGCGGCTCCGCAGAGATGGTGCCAAACCTGCTTAATGCCGGCTCTTTCCCTGGGCACATGAAGCCTGGGCTCGTGGCATGAGCTAGCCAATGCCACGCGGGGACCGCCAACATCACACCTACTGCAGGGAACCACACCGTGCCCTGAGACCTACATCCATCCATCCATCCATCCATTTTTTTATCCTGATCAGGGATGCAGGGTGCATTGAGACCTTTGAACTAAAATTCCGTATCTAAGCTACTTCTAGTTGAGACCGAATATTCTGTACGATAAATAGCTGCACACAGGTGTGGATCACATGCTGTCTTTTGCAGGCTTTGCCCTGAAGCTGATCACCTCTTGGGATTGCTTAGACTTAGACTTAGACACATAAAAAAAGAAGCTCCTAAGTGGAGAGCCTGAAGCCGCTGCGTGTGCGCGCCGCCATCTTGGAATTGGCCATTGGATTGCATGAATCCCTCTCCTGTCATTCCTTCCGCTTTCTTTCCATTGGGCTTTTGTTTTCATCACTTTCTTTGTTTGGCGATAGAGCTGTATGTCCCGGCGTGTGACCGGCTTGCGTGTTCGCCGTCTCTCTGCTGGATCGTCTCTCCTTTGCCCATGATGCAGAGGAGCCCAGCCTTCAAGGAGCAGCGTTTCGAATCAAGAGCTTTTCAAGCAATATCGTGTGTTACTCTTGTGCTTTCCGGATAAAAACGCTACGAAAACCCTCTCTTTGGTGATTGTGTGGCCCTTGATCCTTGCAAACAGCCTCTGTGTGTCGCGTAGATGAAGATAACTCACCCACTTAGGGCTGGGAGTGCAGGCCGCAGCAGAGCGGAATAGCTCTTCCCTCTCGGTGTGGCCCCCACACACATCGCATAAACGCGGAGCCGCTGGAGCAGCATCGCCTTAAATAAAAGGGGACAGATAAAGTTAGGCAATAGTTTTCTTTTTCTTTCCCATTATTACCTTTGAAACAGAAGTGACACATGCTTGTTCTCACTAACTCTTTTTCAGATGGTGTGGCCAGTAACAGTTAAACAATACGATCTCTCTCTTTCTCTCCCCCTCTCTTTCTCTCCCTCTTGCTTTCTGTTTTCTCAGGTGGGTTCCAGTATAATTGCAGCGATGGCTGCAGCAGAGCATGAAATTGCATTAGTCACTGCATTGCTCTCCCCGACGTTTGCCATGGCGGATTCCTTTAATGGAGGCTTTTAGTCAGGGTAATATTTTCGTGGCCCTTCAGAGCTACTCCCATACTCTGCTCACTATTGATCACCCCCCGAAATGCCAAATGGGGGTGGATCCCCATCCATATGAACAAATCCTTTTCTTAAAGATTAATATGACGCCTCTGTGGGACTTCACAAGTCAATGTGACCGCAGGTTTGCTTGAGGCTCCTGTTAGCGTTTAGCTGTGATACCTGGGGCTGGGGAGATGGCATGTAGGGCTCGCATTTCTTTATCTTTATTTGCTTATTATTTAAGTAGCTTTAGTAATGCAAACGTATAATATTTGTCATGGTGACACACAGTCTGCATTATGAGCAGCTTACAGGTAATAATCCATAGTGGGATGTTGATGGAGTCATAATATTTTCAGGTTAATTTATTCTTGAATGGCTTGTAATGTTTACACTGGAATATACAATGAAACACCTGAAAAATAAAATGGGCTACATTTCCATATAATTGTCATTTTGGTCCTTAGTGCCTGATGGCCAGTTTAATAGTCATGCGTTCTCTGTTTCCATAGTAATCTCATCAGCTTTGGGGCCTGACATCACAGGAAACTCACACTGAAAAGCTGTGAAAATCTGACACATGGAAATTAATGAGAAAATGTTCTTTTCTGCGTGGCTTTAAGAAAGCAGACGACATTTGTAGTGACGGGCCGCTGTCACAAACTATATTGTTTTCACTTAAAGAAAGCATTCAGCTGGATATCATTGTGTGTGAGCGATGCTCTGATCCAGGGATTCAAGCACATGAGCCTCAGACTTTTACAGACAACACAGTGAAATTCCAGTGAAAAAGCAGCCCTGCGAGCAGTGCGCTGTTTACCTTCTTTAAACTGAAGCCCTTTTATAATGAAAACTACATGCAGTGCACTGCAGTCACTGTAATAGGGGAACTAGGGAAGTAGGATGTCCATCCATCCATCCATCCATCCCTCCATCCGTCTTCATACATCCATCTGTCCATCCATCCATCCATCCCTTTTATTTCAGATATGGTTGTGGGGTGCATGGGAGTCATTGACATAAACTATTATATTATAAATTATCATTAATATTAACCTCAAGGGAAGAAATACTGGGAAAAAATCTAAAACAAACTAGAAAAACTAGATGCCTCAGAAATATTACCTATCAAGCCCAGGCCCTGTTCCATTTAACAGCCGAGTCCTTCATTAATGGGCCCAGTGGCCAGGATGAGAGGCCCTTTGATCAGGCCGGGCTCTCCGGCCGGTATCAGGCACACGGCAGAGGGGGGGCTCAGATCCTGTAGGGTCTATGCCAATTTTCCTCTTTAAAGTAGTTGTGGTTCCCATCCCTCAGGAGAGGCCCTCGGCTCACACACCGATACGTTGTTTAAATAAAAAGGCCGTATCATCTCACAGCTTATGGTTTCCGTGGAGATGCCTCTGACATGCCGGAGGTCTGGCTCATGTCAACGTGCTGAATGTTTTAGTTTTTGTTTAATTCTCCTGAAGCACAGCAGACTCTGGGGGGCACTAAGTGTAGTTAAACAGAGGAGCTGAACAGGTTCACAGATTAAAACTGGCCCAGAGCCCATTAACATGCTGAAAAGCATCATACAGTAATTATTCATCTGAAGTCTAGTTCCTGTCTTAGTTGTTGTTAAAGGAAAACTCATGTGTTTGAATTGCAGCGGACACTCACCCTAACAGGGGCAGTGAGACGACTGTGACGAGAATGTGCTTCAAATGCTGTGTGGATATGTGGAGAGGGAAAGTTTACATTCATGATAATAAGAGAATCTGTAAGACATAATATGATTATGCAATGCACTGATTACTAGTTAATGACCAAAACATATACAGACACAGTTAATTTTCATTATCCCTCTGTTAAAGGTAAGAGCATGTTTTCAGCAAGGACAATAAAAAAACACCTGCAGGTAATTTAAAGGAAAATAAAAATCAATACCTTTCAGATGTAATATGAGTTACAATTGTGAGACTGGATACGCATCATTGTGAGCAGACTATAGTGTGCAGTGGTCATAGCCGTTATTAAGTACGTTAATTTGAAAAAGAAGGAGGGCTAGCAAACAGCGGGAAGGCTGAACACAAGATTAATGATCTCATCGTCCTGGTCAGGGGGGTCCAGCGGAGGGGGGGCATATCGAAGCTGTTGGATATTAATGTGCCGATAATTAAAACATGGATCATGATTATTCTTTCAATTTACTCTGTGTCACTGAGATTGGATGCTGGCAGAAGGAGGCAGAGATTCATGGCTTTTATTCCCATGTGAATTTATTTACATGTATGTGCAGCAATTATCATATATATATATAAAAAAACTTTGAATCCATTTGGAAATGACAGATTACACACAGAATATGTCAGAAAAGTCATACATATTTATATGGAAGGACCAAGTGAGTGTGCCGTGTGCAGGAGAAAACAGTGGAATGTGATATTGCATTATTATTTGTCTGAATACCTCCTGTTCAACTTCATTTTGTGGGAGGAGACACAATGCCAGCTGCTTTTCCTGCCACTTTCTTTCCTTTTTGTGAGGGACTGACCCAGATTATGCTGAAGGTGTCACCTCCAGGCTGTCCCGTGGCACCCCTTGCCTCTCACGCCCCTGCCTCTCGTGCCCGTGCCTCTCGCGCCCTTGCCTCTCACGCCTCTGCCTCTCGCGCCCCTGCCTCTCGCGCCTCTGCCTCTCGCGCCCGTGCCTCTCGCGCCCTTGCCTCTCGCGCCTCTGCCTCTCGCGCCCGTGCCTCTCGCACCCTTGCCTCTCGCACCTCTGCCTCTCGCGCCCGTGCCTCTCGCGCCTCTGTCTCTCGCGCCCGTGCCTCTCGCGCCTCCGCCTTGCTGCACTTCTGCTAATTGGTGCCACACCGGTTAGTAAATGAGAGTGTGTGTCTCACAATATCCATCATCTACGCATGTGATCCTTTGGATGTGTGTGTGTGTGTGTGTGTGTGTGTGTGCCTTGCTGTGTTGTTGTATTTGCAGATTTGATAAGTAAGAAAAACTTTCCGAGTGCAACAAGCCACACTTGCAGCCTTTTGATCCAGGGGTGCATTTACCGGTGAAGATCAAATGAGATCAGCTTCCTGCCTGCAGCCTTCCATTCCTGTTTATGACCCCTGTTACAGTCTCCTGACAGAGAGAGAGAGAGAGAGAGGGAGGGAAGAAGTTACATGAAAGCTGGATGTTGTATAAAAAGACGAATGGTGATGATGGTGACATGGGGTTAGGTTACGTCGCGTAAAATTCCGTGCAAAAAACACTCGTAAATGTCAAAGACGGGAGGGTAAATGGACAAAGGAATCTCACGTTCAGACACGAGGGGCTCCATTATCACGCCACTGCGATGGATATTAAGTTGAATCATTTTCCACCCATCCAGCTGGCGGGGGGAGATAAGGGCTGTGCTGCTGGACCTTTAAACTCTGCGGTATCCATCAGAACCCAGCGGCAATACATTAACCACGCCGCACCTCTACCGGGTGGAGGAGATAACAACTTCAGTGGTGCGTTGGTCAGGCTCACCAATGAGTCTCTCTCATTTGGAGAAGTCACAGGGATGTGCTTCCGGAAGCTACGGCTAAGTAAAATCTTTCAATCTCCGACAAAATCCCACAGTCCAATGATTCTGGCCAAGCAAACCTTCCGATGGATTTACCGGAAAGATGATTTGCTTGTGTAATGAAGACCACGGTGGCCTGGTGTACACAGGAAGTGACAGAGAAAACAAGGGCTTCTGCTCTGAAATGCCCCAACCTGGACCCAAAGAGCAAAGATCTACTGTAACATCCAAGGGCGTCTCATTCCACCCACTTTTCCAGTGAATGACCCCCGGAACGATTCCGGTGTTAGAGAGATGCTGACAGAGCGCAAACCTTTTCAGCCGAATTCTGGGAATCGTATATATCAGACATTTACCTAATCATTAAGGGACCACGCCTGTGATTGTGAGTGACACCTGGAAGCATACTAAATGCAAACTGTAATGCAATTTTAAAACAATGCATACATTTTCTCTCTTGCTTATTAAATTTTCACTGTACAGCAACAGTCAAGCATTTTACGCTGTGATTAGATTACATCGCAACTGCGGTCATTATGATCCTGCATTAAAGGCTCTAACGGGCATGGAGAGGAGGTCATTTTTGACAAGTGGCTTGCAGTTAGGGTCTTGCTTCAATAACTGAGCACTGATAACAGTCTACAGCTGCCCGTGTTGAATTGATGTATTATCTGTCTCGCTGTACATCGCTTTGGACAATAGCATCTGCTAAATAAATAAACGAATGTTCTCACACAGTAAATGAGCAGCTCTCAGGGTCTCTTGATGCAACAGAATTTGAAGAAAAAAGTGAAACGCTTGGAGAATCATCATAAACAACGGCTTCTTCCCCTTATGTTGTCCTTGCTGCGATTGGCTTAGACTATCAACATGAAGCTTGTCATGCATCGTGTGATTCGCTCCCCCCGGTCATATTGTTGGGGGCGGCCGTGAGGTCTGAGACCCATGCATCACGCTTCCTGTGTGCATGACTCCTCCAGGCGCACACCCACACACGCACGTTGATTTATAGCCATAGTTGAAGATGCGTAAGAGGATGCTAACCCTGCCCTCGGACACCGCCGGCAGCTGCAGGAACAGTGAGAAAGAAGTGATGAGGTCAGAAGTTGTCATGAGCCTGTTTTCTGTTCGTCAGCCTCTTTTAAACCCCCCCAGGTCTAAGAATAGCGCCTTCTACTTCGAATGTAGCTAATCCACATTCAGAGCCTGCAAAATAATCCACGTCGGATATGTCACCATAGCTCTCAGTCGGTGGAGGCGCCGTCGCAAGGATTAGAGTCATGAAGTAAACAGCCACCGCATCCTCTAGGCGCCCACCTCAGGCTGGGAGATGGACTGCTGGCTGGTGCTGTGGGGCTGCAGGTTCGACAAGAATGGCGGTCTCCGTCGGCAACCACCACCAGCCGCAAGCCACACACTGACTCATCCCGGGAGCGGCGCTACATTACTCACTGCCATTATTTTCATCTGGGTGAACTGAGGGGGGCATTCCAAGGCTCCTTCTTGCAAAGCACCTGCCATGCTTACCCCGTGGGATAGGTTTAATGGGGCCTCCTTTCCGTTCCCTGAGAACCAGACGTTTAGGTCTCACGATAAATCTAAAAGCAGCAATTTGTCTCCTGTAAGCGGTTCACAGCTAACAGTTTTTCTAGCAAAGCAAAGAAAATAATTAAAATCTGATGGGCCCCACCCTCAGCGGAAACATTTCCAGAGACTCAGTCACAAGCAAACGTATCTCATGTCTTTAAGATATCTTTAAGAACACATACGGACCAGGTGTTTAGGTCTGTCTACATCCCGTGCCATGTGATCCCCACATACGCCAGCTTCGTAAAGCACCTCCACTGGCTGGCAGCCTCTCTCACTGCGCACAGCTTTTTTGAAGACCAAACTTTTGGGAACAGATATCAGCAATAGTATCTCAGTCTGTGAACTATGGCAGAGTCCTGACACATTAGCGCTATCATCTCATGGCCCCCATACCCACAGTGAACCAGCTGGTAGTTTTTCATTTCTTTATTGGTTTATAGGTGTTTTTCCCCCCCAACTAAGAAAGGTAACATTAAGCCAAAACTTATCTACCGATGAGTTACCTTTCCAGCAGAATGGCGCCAAAGCGCATCCCAGCGGCGAGTGTGACGCTCGGCAAACTCTGCCGATCTCGATAACGGCCCACACCGCTTCAGTCTCACGCATATAACTCCCCCCATCAAATCCTGGTGACGTGAATCTCAGTAAACATCGGGCGTCGGTCCAAAACGTCGGCAGGATGTAGATCACTCTCTGATCCCCGAACATCACGAGGGCTGTCTCCACAAACTCATTTGGAGTCAGAGAGTCTTTGGTATTTAGTCTCTGAATAAGCAGAATAAATAGATTTGAATGCATGTAATCAGTCGTCTAGAAGAGCCACGTTCGTGTTAAATAAGAACGCTGAGCTTCACGCTATAATCGATCCAAGATTCTGAAACTCAGTTTAACACTGTGTTTTTTTCCAATGCTTGTTTTTGGATGCTTAAATCATTTTTGGCTCTTAAAGTATTTGCATCCAATTAAATGAGATAAGTAGATTTGGTTTCCTGCTGAGAACTTATTCACTGATGAAGTAATTTTGACTTTCATTTTGTGATATTCCTGAGTGTGACCTCTGTGACTGACAAGGACAAAAGATGTTTACAATTAAAAGGCTGCTTTGATTTACTCTGTTGTGTACTTATAAACTGTATAAAGTTATATGCTTGTAAGTGCCAAAAAGACCTAAATACAATAATTTCTGTTCAATACTCTGTCAGTTAATATCCATAAGCAACACTTTACCTGTGCAATTAGCAACAATGCTAACACGGCTAGTAACTAACTGCTTCTGTGAGTTGATACACTCTACACTCTACAGCCTGCCAATTTTTTCCCAGGTCACAGATGCTCCTTAAAGGTAAATCTGTCTTCGTTGCTCCAGCAGATAGTGCTTCTGAGCAAGAGTTATGAGTAAAACAGGAATCAAAATCCAGGGCTGACTTTGGACTATCAGGGCTTATTGAATGTGGATACTCAATCATGGTGTTATAGATATGAAATGAACTGTAGCTTTCAGTGATTGTAAACGAATAGCCACTGTAAAATACTAACCCGATGTGATTTAACTGGGTTCACTGGAAAACACAGTGTACTTTGTTGTTGCTATTGTAATAAGCAGGATAAAAGCATGCATGTTTCCCTTAATGTGTCAGCTGCAGCGCACATTACACCCCCAAGCTCCTGGCCTCAGCATTTAGCTAAAGGTGCTCAGAGCATCAAGCACTATGCAGTCGTCAAGCATCAGTCGCTCGCATCTGTATTTATTTGGCTAACCATCCTAAACCATTTGCCATTTTTGTTTTGGCTAAAGCTGAAGACACACACACTACATGCTTCCATTAGTTTATGTAGCTACCAGCACAGATTTAGGCTCAGGGTATCCAGGATCATTTAATCTCCCTCCCTTCTCCTGACACTGCACCTCAAGTACACAAGTCATCCACATCAAAGATTGAACAACTAGATGAACTAATATTAGAACAGAGACAACATTAATGTCTCGCAAAACATTTAGCAGTATGAAAAACACACTGGCAGACTGTAATTTTATAAGGACGGAAGCATGCCGGATATGCAATCATAAATACTGCCAGAATATTCTATTTTTAAAGATGCACATCCAGAAGACTGCTGTGCAGGACTGTTTACTGGGGCAGCCACACAGATTACCGCTTAACCACAAGGTTAACGGTGACATTATTTAGAGAAGTGCCATGAAACTGAAGTTATCGCTACTCAGCCAGGGTTCAACATATGTGTGGTTAACCTCCTACAAAAAGGCACTAAAGATAAATGTTATTGTAACACAATGAAAAAGGATTATGTCACAATCAAATTATCATATTTATTTTTAAATGCCTTTTTGCAGAATTTCTAGCTGCCTGCTAATTTCACTTAACATTTCTTATGTATCACAACTGAAATGTTGACCCTTGGGCCATGAACTGATCTAACACTGAAGTGATAAAATCTTGCCAGTGCTGTGCCTCGCTCTCCTGACCTCGATAAAGCATCGAGCAGCCCACTGTAACGGCATTCTTTGGGGATCGAGGCGTGAGCTTATCTGCTCAGCCGACAGGCAGCGTGCAGAGCTGAGCTCACTCACTAGGCTCTCCTTCCTACTTGTGAATGTCCATCTTCCAACAGCAGCTGGTTACTTCACTTTCAGGGTCTATGATCTCAAAATACACAAATAATCCTGTTATTTGTGAAAAGTGTATGGTTGCTTTCCACTTTCACACTTAATGGAGTAAGTTGTTAGTGTCATATTCCTGTGCTCAGTGACTGAAGGGTTAAAACTTGGTACTGGGGTCTGTTTGTGCTTAGCAGTACCTTTTCGTGGCTGCAGGAGAATATCACCAGCCATGTTTCACGCCGGTTTACGCCGATCGATTTGTCAGCGTAGCTGAACTGTAAATAAACCAGTGAGTCAACGGATGTTGGTGCTCTTTATGGAAACATGAGGCGGGTGACGGTTTCTCCTGTTTTGCAACGCGTGACAGGATTTGAGCGAACCGCTAAGACCTTGCGAATGTGAAGCAAAACACGGAGACCGAGGAGAATATTGCCTCTTATCTCGCTAATGAGACAGACAAAGGAGGCAGAGAGTAGGCGAGATCCGCGGTTCTCTCTCTGTCACCTGTCTTGTGTGTTTTGGCTGCTTTACACTTTGATTGTGTCTCTGTGTTGAACGACACGATGGAGAGCCGCGCTTCTAATAGTACTACGGCCATCAATATTTTTTTCCTGGTTTTCCACCAAGAGCCGCTTCTTGGCAGAATCCACTCATATTTTACCATATAATTTACATGGAACCCGCCAACGCGCTGTTACGCGCAGTAGCCAGGGCATAGCGTTTGGTGAGATCTGAGATCCACTGGAGCACAACTAAGAGTCTCCAGAGCTGTAAGCAGTGACCCATTTTGTGGGGGTAATGGGCACAGCCTTTAATGATGTCCCGCACCACTGCTGGTTGTGCTCAGGTGTGAAAAAGACCTCTGAGAAGTACTGTCACTGTTCCACAAAGTGTCACCCTACTTCAGGATGGTTTCCCTGTAACCCTCAGCTGATTGGTACATTGATTGGTATAGTACAGTGATGGTAGACTGGACTCGAGCAAAGCCTTATCCTGTTAGGATGTGCTCATTGTTCACGCTGGAGATCCTGTAGAGGTAACACTGTACACATTGTCATGTACCTAGTGGTTAGCCCTGGGTAAGGTGGTGTTGGGCTGGAGGGAAATCGAAGTTTAGCCAATCAGTATGTCTGAAACTTGTAGCTTGTGTGTTGTAGATGCATTTCATTTAGCTATCAAACAATTCTGCTTTATATAAAATGATTTGTGGTATTCTGTGAATTATGCCTGTCTGGGGTCAAATGGCTGCACACTGAGTCCATGCCATAAAGTACCTCATCCGATATGCATGCACGATTATTGTGGGATATAAATAAATCAATAAAGAGCTTTTTCCTCTTGACCGTCATTCTTCTTGACACTTAAAGCCTTGTAGTAAATAGGTTGGTATTATAATGTGTATTTTGAAGGCACAAAGGTTGCAGTCTGCGCTCTGACGACGTGAGCTCTTGGGTTTCTGCCTAAAAAAAGAACATTAAGAACAGGGGCCTGACAGCGAGGCTTAGCGGCAAACCTCTGACGCATTACAAACGGTCGAATCAGGAATTATTCATCACGTCCTTAGTTTTGGTACACTCTACTCTGCCGAGTGGGACCTGCGGAGTTAAGTGCTGTGGACACTGTCTGGGTTCCGTGGGGTCCAGGCTCCACTGGCCTCCAGAGACACCAGCGATCTAGGCTCAGAGAAAACAAACATGACCTCATTTCTTCTCATAGATCCCTGTTATGCCATCGATTGTATATTATTCTGGTGACACTCCCTCAAACCATATAAAGAACCCAAAACAGCCTGATCCTGAATCTCCTCTAAGCTCTTATGCTTTTTTCTTATTTTTTATCTTATTTAAGATATTGCCTTATATATTACAATATATTATCTGATTTTTTATCTCTTTTTTGTGCTCTTCAGCCTTCTATTGAACACTGCACTGTTCTCTAAGGAGGAATACTATATTTTAAACTAAGAATCAGTAATTATGGCTGAATTCTGCTCCTGACAGACCGTACACAAAACCTCCAGATAGTGACTTAGTTACCGCACTTCCAGCTGGACTGATTAAAGCGCTCTCCTCCTGCAAGGTCAGGGAGTCGCGTTTTGAAATTAAAATGATTTTGAAAGATACAGGGTTCTGGTATGAAGTGCCATTATTTGGGAAGCAATGTCAATAATTGTTCCTGATTTGTGAGTAATGTCCCACAGAGAGAGAATGAAGGCACTCTTTTTGTTCTAAACGTCCCTGTAATTCATCTAAAGGTACAGGCGGCATCACATTTGTATTGGATATCTGATTTAGTAATCACCCTGCTTAGGTACTTGGCTTCAGGGTCGGGTTGCCAGACCCTCCGGGGGTTTGAACCAGCAGCTTTCTGGTTGCTATGCTTCATCAACTTAATCAATGTTTCCAGTTTGGTGAAGCAGCCTTTAGGCTAAACGTCATAAAACCAGCTTAGGCGCTCAGTTCAAGTGTCTATACAAAGAGCCCCTGTCACTATGCGGTTCCCACATCTCTCTGTACAAAATGGCACTGTCACTATGCAGTTCCCACATCCCTCTGTACAAAGAGGCACTGTTACTATGCGGTTCCCACATCTCTCTGTACAAAAATGCACTGTCACTATGCAGTTCCCACATCTCTCTGTACAAAGAGGCACTGTTACTATGCGGTTCTCACATCTCTCTGTACAAAATGGCACTGTCACTATGCAGTTCCCACATCTCTGTGTACAAAGAGGCACTGTTACTATGCAGTTCCCACATCTCTCTGTACAAAAAGGCACTGTTACAATGTGGTTCCTGCATCGCACTGTACAAAGAGGTACTGTCACTATGCGGTTCCCACATCTCTCTGTACAAAGAGGCACTCTTACCATGTGGTTCCCACATCTCTCTGTACAAAGAGGCACTATTACCATGTGGTTCCCACATCTCTCTGTACAAAGACGCACTGTCACCTATGCGGTTCTCACATCTCTCTGTACAAAGAGGAACTCTTACCATGTGGTTCCCACATCTCTCTATACAAAGAGGCACTCTTTCCATGTGGTTCCCACATCTCTCTGTACAAAGAGGCACTATCACTATGCAGTTCCCACATCTCTCCGTACAAAGAGGCACTGTTATTATGCCGTTCCCACATCTCTCTGTACACCAGTCCAAATGGTATGAATGATGTGCTTTGGACTTCTAGGGACAATTTGAAGAGATGCATTAAGACACTAGGAGGCCCAATTGAGCCTTTAGAGGTTAATAGAACCTTTGGTCAATGGGGACGAACCAATGAGAGTAGAGGCTGTGCTATAGTCACCCCCCCTGATCCCACCTTTCTCTGGCATAACGCTGTCACACCCCCGCGTTGACACCCCCACCTCCTTGGCTGAAAGGAGCAGGGTGATTTTGTGGCGGTAAGAGGAGATTTCAGGCAATAAGCATTGCAGCTACTGTTGTAATTCAATAAGTGTGTGCTCCCGCTGTAGCCTACGAGAACCTCAAAGGGCTAAGCTTTCGTGACGTGCTTACCATCTGCCATTCCCCAAGTCTACAGACGACCCCCCCCCCCCATTTCAAATCTATTATCAAAATCAATACTCAGAACGGGGGCAGATTTGGTGATACGCCAGACTAGCACTCGCAGACTTGGGATTGCAATTAGGGTTTATCCGTGAATTATGAATTGCGTATAAATTCATTTTCCTTCCTTCCCAGGCATATGGGGGGGTTACACACTGAGCCTGGACATGCTTCCTAGCAGTCGGTGTTCTTGTGCATTTCAGGGAGTGTCATATGTATGGAGCGCACTCTGCATTTCAGGGAGTGTCATATGTATGGAGCGCACTCTGC
>JAODLD010000002.1:14574797-14588115 GCA_026781065.1 Mormyrops boulengeri
TCTGTAAAATGAGTTATGTTGTCTGATCTGTGGCCCGTAGTTACTCACTGGTCTGTAAATGATTTATGCTGTCTGATCTGTGGCCTGTAGTTATACAGTGGTCTGTAAAATGAGTTATGCTGTCTGATCTGTGGCCTGTAGTTACACAGTGGTCTGTAAAATGAATTATGTTCCCTTTTGTAGCTTTTTAGCATCTGTGATCAGACAAATGCCCCTTTGCTGAAGGTGACAGTTTAGTGTCTTGAGATTTCCTGCATTGCGGGGCGATTACAATGCAGCTATGACTCCTGACTCTCCAAGTATTTTGCTCTTGACCTGTAATCTGGAAGACTACCTCACACCTCTCAGGGATTCATGGATATTGACCTGACCGAGTTCAGGAACGGCGGTGCCAACGTGACAGGCTTCCAGCTGGTGAATGACACAGACCAGACAGTCAGCAGGATTGCCCAGCAGTGGATGGAGTTTGACAACAAGGACGCCAAGAACATCAAGAAGAGACTCAAGGTACAGTGAGAGCTTCGACTCTGCCACGACTCTCTCAAGCGTACGGCAGCTGTTAAACCAGCTTTCCCTTTCCATCACGCCTCCTGCCGCTTGTCTCCTGGCTCTGCAGCAGGTGCTGTATAACCCTCTCCCCTTCTGCAGTACACCGGGGCCCTCACTTATGATGGGGTTAGCGTGATGTCCACCGCCTTCCAGAATCTCCGCAGACAACGCATCGACATCTCACGGAGAGGGAATGCCGGGGACTGTTTGGCCAACCCCCCCGCACCGTGGGGTCAGGGAATTGACATCCAGCGGGCTCTACAGCAGGTGGTGAAGGCTGGGCGCTGACTGGGGGGGAGCTTAGACAGGACAGTCAACACTGAATCTGGAGGGAAGCTTCTGTTAGCCTTTAGAGTGAAAGGGGTACCAGGAAATTCATAGGGATGGAAGGGGGCCTTGAATACAGACGTTTAGATGACGTAGTACAGACTGTAGTATAGTAAATATTGGTAACATTTTAGAAAATGACAACTCAACGGGATGAAAAAATAATAATGTTCTACATTTTGGTTTTTTATGTTTTTGTCTGTGGTGATAAATGGCTTCATTGTCTTTAAGTTTCATGTATGCATTTTATTGTATGCAAGACTTATGTTCTGTAATGTCTTGAAATGCATATAAATGAATGATTTTTGACTTTAATATTAAAGCTGTTATAGTATTGTTAATATTTGCAAAAATCTTATGGTGTTATGCTATTGGAATATTCATTGTCTCTAACCAAGAACAAACCAAAGAAAAAGTAAATTTTCAATTTATGAGCACAATTTTCTGACATTATGGTTTTATTTAGTTTCACAGACAGTTAGATGAAATACATGGATAGATGGATGGATGGATGCATGGATTGAATCCAATTCAGATGTGGATGAGGGTGTTCTGTTACAGGTCCGGATAGATGGTTTGACCGGACACATTCAGTTCAACGAGAAAGGACGCCGGACAAACTACACCGTCAGTGTGATGGAACTCAAGCCAACGGGACCCAAGAAAGTAAGTCCAGCACTGGGATATCTTACCAGAAAACACCTGAATCTAACTGGCTGCCAAGATCACATGTCCTTTCTTTTGGACATTGCAGGTGGGCTACTGGAATGAAGACGAGAAGTTTGTGAGCACAGCAACATACATGCTCGGTGGGAATGAAACCTACGGCCTGCAGAACAGGACCTACATAGTCACCACCATCCTCGTATGTTTCCTGCTCCCTGTGTAGCTGTGCCATACTAGGATAGGATAATTATATATTGTTCATCTCCCTTGGAAGTTTGGGTAGCTCTCGCATACTCTCCCTTGCTGTCAATGACACATTAGTGGTGCACCTATGTGGAAATTTTGGCCCATGTCCATATATTTTTTGTCTAATATTACCAACACCAGTATCAATAACCAACTACCCTCTGAGGCATTTGTGCTGGCGGTGAAACTTACCGAGCTTGCTAGTGCTAATTAGCGTAATGTTATGTCATTTTTTATTCTCTGTGGAAAATGAAAGATCAGTCTGCAGGCCAGATTTAATAATGAATTAAAAACATGATGTGAACTGGATCTTGCCTTTGGGCTGGTACTTTGAGACCTCTTATAAGTGGCCAATGAGCCAAAGTCCTTCGTCCTACACTACAGAAAAGAAAAGATCAAAGCCAACCATCTCCGTTATTTTAATGTTATGTCTTTAGCTCAGGTGAATGTTGATTAAATGTCATCCAACACTATCAACCAAGATTGTCGGACTGATCTTGATTTCTAAGGAATATCAGCCGATACAGATATATTAATCAATATATTGTGCATCTCTAAGACACAGAGGATAAGTTTTGGCGTGAGTGAGTAGGGTCTGTCATCCCTGGAGAAGAGGGGTTAAGGGCCTTACTCACGGGTCCACCAATGACAGGCTGCAGCATTTGAACCTAACAAGCGGAGCTACATATCTCCCCTAATATTGTCTCTGTATAAGGGACAAATGAATGTACGACCTGGTCATGCCAACCTGCGCTAAAGGGTTTGTCAAGGCCATCATGCCTGGGAGTGAGTGGCCTTTTTCTTTTGAGCAGTGGTTCTCGGTTCTGTTCCTGGAGGGACCCCTGCCAGAAAAATGCCCCAGCAGACTTCTGTTTGAGCTGAGGCCCCATTGTCCTCTGTGTAAAAAGCAGAGCGCTTCACAAACATGAACATAAGGGAAGAGCAGTGGGGGGTCGATGGCAGTGTCTTTGTGTGCAAGCCCCGCCTCCATCCCCAGGACCGAGGGAGGTTACCTCTTTGAGAATGCTCCCACCAGTTTCGTGTCTCTTGAATTTCATTCGCCATACATCATCCCCTCTCTCCCTACTGGTGTGCGACCAGTAATCCAGCCGTTCAATGGAGGGTCATGCCATTTTTGACACAGCACGCCTCTCATCAGGCTTTATTCATGATGGATATCAGGTCCAGCCCACAGTACCTGGAAATGTCTTTAAGACCAGTGCCAGGGGAATGAGCTTTGCTGAATGATGTGTGGGCTGCATCCTCGATGGGGCTCAGGTGGAATTGATTTGGGATGAGAGGGTATGATGCTGAAGGATCCATCTCACCCAGGGCTAAGTGTCTCAGGGTGATGATCTTGAAAACAAAAGCAATCCTTGTGAAAGTGGAGCTCTGTGGAAGCTTCGTCCTATATCTTGAGGGACTTCCAAGCAGAGGTGCAGAGGCCAACACCTCTCACTTTCTTTAATGTCAGGTGATCTCATGGAGCAATCAACACTGTCCTTCAGAATCAGATTTGCAGTTTTTTTTTGGTATTTCTCATGTAGGAATCTGTTTGGCAGAATGTGCTACCTGGTATTACATGTCCGTCTTTGTACGCTACATTTTATAGGTAATTGCAGCAGGCAGGAATGTCTTTCATTATTAAACTTGTTTTTTCAATTTACCTGCCCACTGGTGAATCAACCACAGCGTCTTTGAGATGCTCAGCCTCAGTGTGATCTCACAATCTGAGTGATCTGTCTTCTGCAGTGAATTTTCATTAAGAATGATTTTGTGAGCTTCTGCCATCACTATTGTGACGGCAGCATTAAACAATACATAGTTCGCTGAAAAAATGGTGGCATTTTAATTTGATTAGCAAGTTCATTTGGTTATGGGGTACATTGCACCAATTATTGTTAGATGAAGAATAAAAGCTGTGATTATGATTCATACTTTTTCTGATACTTAGGAGTCTCCGTATGTGATGTTGAAGAAGAACCACGAGCAGTTGGTTGGAAACGACAAATACGAGGGCTACTGCGTGGAGCTGGCCGCAGAGATCGCCAAGCATGTGGGCTACAGCTACAAGCTGGAGATCGTGGCTGACGGGAAGTACGGTGCCAGAGATCCTGACTCCAAGATGTGGAACGGCATGGTGGGAGAGCTAGTCTACGGCGTAAGTGCTTCCTAATGTGTCTCCAATGGATTTGTAGATCGCAGGCATGATGACAGCAGCTGGGAATGAGTATTGAGCAAATGAGTACATCTGCTGATCATACGTCCATCGATATCTCATGATGGACACCTTCTGTATCTCCATTGATGTATCCGGCTCAGTGCAGGGGAATGAACCTTCATTCTCTTGAGAAAACTGAGGGTGGGGAGGACACTTGATGTGTGGATGGAATATTTTAGCTTTGTTTTTTAAACAGCCTAGAGATTATTGTGCAGAAAACACTCCCACCTGCGACAAAAGAAAGGAAATCAACAGGAGAATGCAGTGTATGGTTTGCGAGGTGTTTACAATACAGATAGACCTGTGCCATCCTCTAGTGGGAAATCAGAGAGGCTCACCAGGTAGACGTCTCCAAGCACGAGCGTTCAGCGTTCTGTGCTCAGTGGTCCTGTTGTAAAGCATTGCATTTCTCCATTAGCTAGACAATCTCACTAGATGCCGTTTGAGCGCGTGTTCAATAGAACAGACAAAGCAATAAGAATCCACACAGCTTATTAGCTTCTCTGCTGGGTATGTCGCAGATACAAACAATATTTATTACACACCCTTGGTATTAAGGTGCTGAGAATTCCCGAGCATTTGAAAAGCTATCACACCAAATATGTTTCGTTATTACGTAGGTATGTGCCAATGCAGTGCCATTGGCAGTAAGAGATGACCTATCTTGGTTTGTTTAATAGATGTTATTAAACATTTGCTAATGAGGGACTTTTTAAAAAAAAATTCTTGTGGCATAAGCATAAAAAATACATCTTTAAAGCAGTGACCTAACAAAGAGCTCCTTGGTGACACTCTTCCTTTATTCCTAAAAAGGAATGCCAGTCTGTCTGAAAGTTAATAGATGTTTACTAATGGAATTGAGGCGTACATCAAAAACATCTTTCTGAGGTTCTGAGGTCTTTCCTGCAGTGTGTTTACTCAGAATATTCCTCTTTTTGGTCATAATTGAAATTCATATATTCACAAAGATAGCTTAGGAGTCTGCATCTGTCAGGAATTCAATACGCCGTCTGACTTAGTTTGGTTAGAGTTCTGACGGCTTTTTAATAAGTTTCTTGGATGACATTATAAAATTAAACAAGTGAATAATTATTTCATGTAGTGCTGGTGAGTTTATAAAGCTTTTTATTATTTTTAATTTCTATTTTTTTCTTTTTACCATGCTTAGCTTCTATGCGTTGGTCACAAATGGGACAAGTTTGTTTACGTTAATTGAAGTCTAGCGAATGGACGACTTAACATGCATGTGAATTTTCCTGTTAAAGTCAGTTTCGGTTCAGTTGATATGATTTATTTTATTCATTTCAACTTTCTGTAAGTTTCAAAATTCCACAAGTATGTGATGGAGTTTAGAATCGTTTGAATCCTTTGCTGTAGGTTCTTGGCACATACTTTGACGCATGATTCTGTGTCATTGTTGATGCAAAACCACAAACAGAGAGCCAAAGAGAATCTAATTAGGATATGAAAACATATTGTTCACAAGTAACTTATTGTTATAAATCTCAGGAGGTTTGGGTAATGGTCTCACTTGTTTATAGGTAACAGGAGGTAGGATGTCAGAAGGTACCTGTGCAGAAAATGGGAGCTGTTGGCTAAAAGTCTATATGTATAAATATAGGCGACCATAGGTATCATCCAGAATGTTCCGTAAGCTATAATACAGTGTACCGATACGTGTATAGCCCAGATAGATGCAAAAAGCAGAGAACATAAGAATGTGTTTCATTTTGCACTATTTGTTCAGCATCATAATCTCTGTCCATTGCCGTCTGTGTTTGACGTATTTTGTGTTACATCTCTTTGACGCAGAAAGCCGACGTGGCGGTCGCCCCTCTGACCATCACGCTGGTGAGGGAGGAGGTCATCGACTTCTCCAAACCCTTCATGAGCCTGGGAATCTCCATCATGATCAAGAAGCCGACAAAATCCAAGCCGGGTGTCTTCTCCTTCCTGGACCCGCTGGCCTACGAGATCTGGATGTGCATCGTCTTCGCCTACATCGGCGTCAGCGTGGTGCTCTTCCTGGTCAGCCGCTTCAGCCCCTACGAGTGGCATGCTGAGGACTTCGAGGAAGGACAGGACCAGCAGCAGAACCAGCAGAACCAGGCTTCTTCTTCCGGCCAGCAGGGCCAGAACCAGTCACCACAGAATCAGCAACAGCCGCAGGAGCAGACCAACGAATTCGGGATTTTCAACAGTCTCTGGTTCTCCCTCGGTGCCTTTATGCAGCAGGGGTGTGACATCTCGCCTAGGTGGGTTAGTTATACAATCGGCATAGATATAAACAGAGAATACGGCCTGCGTGCTATATGATCTTTATGGTTCCCATGGATACCACGGTGGAATTTTTCCCGGTTTGAGAAGAGAGTATAATATGTTTTTCAAAAACTCAAGAAATGAGGCCTTTGTTTAAAAAGCGTTTGATGTTTGACGTGAAGCTTCAGAATCGTCGATGTCCTCCAAAAGCAGCGAGTGTAGGGGGTGCTACACGTGCCATAATGAGGTGTGTTTGGTTCGGTTATTGACAGAGGCTGGTCCTCGCTGTCACAGGACCTCCCAGGAAGCAGTGCTCATGCCAGGTAATGCGCGGTGATGGCAAGCGTGACGTTAAAGAGCTCCTGGCAGCTTCCTGTCGCCGGGCAGGCAGAGCTGGGCCTCAGCCCGGGGTCCGCGCATGCTCACCGTCACCTCAGCAGAGCGTGCCAGCATGCCGACATGCAGTGACCCATTTAACAAGCTCTGAGTCACTCTGCCCGTGTTCTGCCACTTGCAGTGGTTTACCGGGCCTTTTACCGGCTTTGGCAGGTTGTCCGTTATGCTCATCTAGGGTATGTGGACGGCCACGCTTTTACATAAATATTTACACGGTCTTTACACGTCCACCAGGCGCACACTGATCATTGGGAAGTTCAGCAATTTTCCCGCTGTGCCGGCCTTTGTTCCCCAAACCCGACATTATGTACCATGTTTCCAGGTCAATCACAGGAGCTGATTAACGGATGATGCTGTATTTCATCGGTGGCCAGCCCGCTGATTGCATTGGGTGGCTGGCAAAATGTACCCAGGGGAAGGTCAGAAGCTAATTCCCGGGCTGTTTTCATTTGCCAGCCCGCCCCTGACATGTACTTGCTGTGGTGCAGGATGGCAGGAAGCATTGGCTGTTGTTTGGCTGAAAAAACATGCTGAGATGTTTGTGCCACTTACACATAACTGTTCAGTTCTGCTACCAATTCATGTGGTTCCCATGTTCCGCCAGAGACGTGAAAGATACATTGCTAATCCCCCCACTGATTCAGATCCTAATTAGGGACCTTCATTTGTGAGACTGCAGTGTGGTCTGACCTCATTTCTCTCAGGAACTATACCAACTTACAAAAGCAAAACACCATAACATCATTTATCAAAACTGAGTTATCACCCAAATCGGGTCTCTTAGGGTCAGTTTTACCTCCTGACAAATTGGCTTAGTTCAGCTATGCTTGGTTTGGAAGAAAAGCACCATTGTTTACCTACCTACTACACATAAGAGTGGACAGTTGAAAAATTTTAAGCCCTTTTTCTAAACTTCAGTGTCAGCGTAGTTCTTGTATTTTGCCTTTGGGGGGCAGTATTGGGGCGGGGCAAGAAGGGGGTACCGCTCACCGTATGTGCGTCTGCCATGCACACAGGGCTGTGGCACGTCGATGTAAGACGAAGGAAAGCGAGTCTCCACCCTCCACCCTGTGGCAGCTCCGGCTGCCTGCATACCCCCACTTTGGATTGACACCTGTCGCTTTTTGTCAGAATTCGTTACTGGCTAATCGAATCAGGCCGACCTCACGATGATCCCCGGTAGCATCCTGGCTAACAACAAATGCCTCAGTTTTCCGCTGATGTTATCACTGGTCTGGCGTTGATAGGGGCTGGCATTTGGCCTGATGTGAGCCCTTTGTGTTTTATTTTTTTTCCGCTGAGGGGAGTTGAAAAACTCCATAAAGAATTGATTTTGGTTGATGCTCATATGATAAATGTACAGTTCTGCATGGTAGCAAAATGTCAGCAGCCTAACTCTGCATGCATTTTGCTGTGTAGTTTCTGGGTGAAATACATGAAAATGAGACTGGCCCCGTTGTACAATGGATAGAATTCCTTACTGAGATTTGGCTGTTGACACGACAGACCTGCTATAACTTATGGTGTCTTTACTATGCAGGCAGGCAGACGTTGTCTTAATAGCAAATCTGACAGACAGCAAAGCATTTGCAGCCTTTGCTGACAGAGTACAGAATTATATGAAACAAAACAAGAAGCGCAGTACTGCGTATACATACAGGAAGATATCGTGGCCCCCAGAGTGATTAAGCTGTGAATTTAAGCAGTGATTTCTCACATTATCTGAGGAGTCAGGAGTAAACTGCTTAGAAAGGTGTTAATGTTTGCATGACAGTATGTCTTCATTGAAGGATATCAGAATGATTGCTGTGAAAAAATATGGTGATGATAACTTGGTGATGAAGGTTGTTTTTGCCTCATGACCCTGGAGAGGCATTAGGAAGATGGATGGATGGATGGACGGATGGATGGATGGATGAATGGCCTTTGATCAGTCTCTGAGGTTTCACTTGACTTTCTTGTATTACTGGACATCACGGTTTCTGCCAACAGTTCCTGCTATCACAAACAAGCATCCGTCTGCCACATGCGTACCTTTTGGTTTTCAGATTATCTGAAGGCATCACTCCCTTCACAAATCCCATAAGGTTGTGGGGCAGTGAAATGCGGGGCACCGGCTGGATGATTGCAGGCAGCCACTCGGTCTCTCTGCTGATATCTGTTTGTTCCGCATCCCAGCTTCTTTCTCTCTCCTCGACTGTCGCGATGACCACGCAGCACCTGCACTTCAGCTTGCGGTCCACACCGTCCTCTTCACAGCTCAGTACTCTTTATAGGCCAAAGGGTCTCATGCACAGGTACCCGCCCCAGTCAGCGGCCATTGCGGGTTTGTGTTGCACAAGCATAGCACATTTCCGTAGCCAGCCAGGTTAGACAGGGGCTGGGAGGCATGAGGCATGTTCTTGTCAGATTTTTCCAGAGCAAATGATGTTTGGAGCAGCGTGGATCCCTGTCGTCATGCTGTTAGCTCCACCAGCCCAGCGTGCGACACCCCGCATCCCTGCTCCATAGCGATTGGGCAGATCATTTTTCCTCTCCGTCCTCCCGTATGTCGATTCTGTTGTTTTTGCCCATCTCCTGTCACTCCTTCCTCCTGTCTGGAGAGCCTCGTGGGTAAGAATGTGGGCTCTCGACCAGGAAGTATCTGGTATCACTCCCAGGAGGGGCATTTTTAGCAGGACACCTGTTCAAGGAAAAAATCCTCTGCTATGTAAATGGGGAAAGTATGCATACATAAAATATGTTAGTGCCAAGTGAGGAAGACAAAAATAATATAAGAATATATTATGTATCCCTGCTCTGCTACTCTCTCGTCACAAAATTTTTGAGGTTTGAGAGTCAAATCAATGCATGAAATAATAATGAAATAATTCCATGAAATCTAATGGTAATAAGTAGCTTTATAAGGTTTTACCATGTTGATCTTTGAAGAACCTTTTCCCTCTATTTCTAATCTGAGTCGAGTTGTTTGTCATGTGACTGTCAGCTATGCTAATCAAGCTCGCGGAAAAGCACTAGGAACTTAAAGAGGCTGCTGTGATTGGTGGAGTTTTCCTTGGGGATACTGCTTTGGCAGTCATGCACAGTTTCTGGACTTCAGTCCCAAAGAGTAAAAGAGCTGAGAGGAATGCAAAGGCGACCCAAGTTACCTTCAGCAGGGAAAACAGAAGTCTGTCAAACCTCAGTTGCTCCTTGAACTAGAGAGAGCTGTATGTGTGTGTGTGTGTGTGTGTGTGTGTGTGTGTGTGTGTATGTGTGCATGCGAGCATGTGTGTGTCTGTGTGCATGTCCCACAGTGCAACAGGCGGACCCATGAACCGTTGCAGTAATCCATCTGCCCGCGGCAAACTAGTCTCTAAGGACTCACGCTTGGCCGCACTTAGGCAAATGCAGCGGCCATTTAAAGTCCACCTGGCTTCGGTTGCTCCTTCACGCTGGCCTGGAGAGCATGGGCCCTCACCACCTCTCCACAAGAGAGGCTGCTGCCAGATCTTATGTTCTTATCTGTCCTGGAGAAGTGGCCGGTCCCCATCAGCATGGGTGAGGCTCGTACGTCGGAGGGATGTGTGGGTTCGAGTGTACGGTGCTGGCACGCTGCAGGCCGTGGCAGAAGGTCAACCTCCTTCCAAGGGAGGGGGGAGCTTACCGGGATCTGCTGTCGGCTGCCGGAGTGATTTATTCGCCGGCATCTGCCAGGCAAAAGTGGCTAAAGATCCCCCGTGGGCGGCTGGACACTTAGCCGAGTGAAGGTGCTGGGGTGCCGCCGTGCCGCGTTGTGGGGGAGACGGCGATGCTGTGTGATGCGTGCGTGTGACATCCCTGCCGTCTCCTTACTGTGCCTTAAGCTCGGCTGAGGTGTGGCTGGTAGTGTGAGCTGCGGAGACCAGGCCCTTTCCTGCTGAGATCCCCACTGGATAGCAGACGCCACAGAATGAATATCCGAAAGAGGAACTTGAGGTTTATTTTAAACCTGGCCGCCAGTCTCCTGCTGTCATTAAACCCTAACAGATGTATTACTGAACATAGTATTACTCATCTGGATATTAGTGCACCTGTCTTCTACCATTGGGTCTCCACCAAAAGACACTCCTGTGAGGACACTTCCCTCTACACGGACTGCTGTGAACCTGCCCCATGACCGTCTGTCACGTTGTCTTGTGCTGTACTCAACATCGCTAAAAACCACCTTTTACATTAAAACATTACCCACAGGGCTTCGTTGTGGATCCGCCTTGGCATAGCTGACGGATGAGACGCTCTGTGTGATGTTGTTGTTGGTACCAGCCATGTTTCTCCAAAGAGAATCAGAAAGGACTGAGTAGACTGAGACTGATCTGCGGGTTTCCCACTGAAGCAAAGAGCCACTCCCTGTTATTCCTGGAAGAGAGCCTCGGACTCGTCTGCCCCACCGGGTGCCAGGCGACAAACCCGACAATAAAGCCCTCTTTCCACTGATCTGTGGTTCAGCTTGGTGAGTGGAGATCGCTGCCATGGCAACAGGGAAGACTTTACTGGAAAGGCACTGGGACTCGGTGCTGAGTCCAGCCGGGCCATGCATGTGTACACGCCTGTGTGTGTGGGGGAGGTAGGGAGTGGGGGGGGGGGGGGTCCTTCATGTTGTGCCGTAGAAAACGTTGAAAATACCTCTCCTTTGTTCTCAGTGTCTCCTCTCTGCCCACTGTGAAGTGAGTACGTGGGGCATACAGCCTGTTCACAGGGCCTCGCTTGACACTGAGTATATATCAGAATTAGGTTTGAGGTGAACAGGGGGCAGCAGAGGAAGCCCTAACCCTAACCAGACCCAAAGGGGGAGCCCATCCTCCAGGGGGCAGCAGAGGAAGCCCTGACCCTAACCAGACCCAAAGGGGGAGCCCATCCTCCAGGAGGGGCAGAGTAAGTCTCAATTCACACTATCTCAATTTTAAGATCTAAGAAGTGCATCCCAATGTCCCAGCATGCTCAGCGCATTCTAACGGGCCAGCATGCTCAGCACATGCCAATATCCCAGCATACTCAGTGCATCCCAACAGCCCAGCATGCTCAGCGGATCCCAATGTCCCAGCATGCTCAGCGCATCTCAACAGCCCAGCATGCCCAGTGCACCCCAACGTCCCAGCATGCCCAGCGTATCCCAAGGTCTCAGCATGCTCAGTGTATCCCACTGGTGCTACAATACCTTACAGTGTTTTGCCTCCAAATTCCTGCCGAAATCAGGCCACTTTTCACTACAGTATCTTACCAGAGCTCCACCACGCTGGGCGCTCAGGATAAAAGCCAGGCTATTTGGACTCTCACCCTTAGATTTCTTATGTGCACAAGGCCATTCCACGCTCTTTGCTGATACAGGCGTATTTAGTTTACCTATTGGCATTATTAAACAGGCAACCGTAATTTCGAAAAGATTTTAAATAGCCTTTATTATAATATGATAATATGCCAAGTGTCACACTAATAAAATGACTGGACCAAGGTGCCCCCCTAGTAGAGAAGGTCCGGTTACGCCCCTGATCGGATTGTTGACTAAGCAATCGTAATCGAGTCGAGCCAACAATTTATGCCCCAAGTGGCTAATGCCTTTGTTAGCATGCTGGTTGAAGGTTTGTCTTTCCCTTTGTCTTGTTCACACCATGTGATGTGCAGATTTGTATCTAAAGACATTGTTTTTTGATATTGATTTTTTTATGTTATTCTTGCTTCTTTTTCTCCAGATATTTCATGGCACTTTGTATTCTCCAGAGAGAAGAAATCCCTCCAAATACCCCATTTTGATTCCGGGGTAAATGTTCTTTATTACCAATGTAGATATTTCTGTTATATTTTAATTGGCTTGCCAGTTTTTTCAGTTTTAAAGTTTTTTTTCCCATTGGTGTTGTACATATAAATCAATAAACACAACCAAATTAAAAACTCTGAACAAAGAGCTGCTAAGAAACTTCAAAAATTTTAATAAATTGACCATTTTAATTACTGAAGTTCTTCCAAAAATGCCCTATATTTGAAATGGCATTTTTTTACACTTGGTCTAACCCTAATATGCATGCTATAGAAAATAACACTTGTTTTGCTCTGTAGTGATTAGAAACTCATTTTCATTTCCTGTGTCACGTCAGGCAGAGCAGGGCGCGTGGCTGTAATCTTTCCTGGGTTTTTTTGAGGGGCACTTTCAGGTTTATTAGAGTTGGTGGCCTGTGATTGCCTTTTAATGAAAGAATGACTGTGAAGGAGAGATAAGGGCGAGTTCAGACTTGGAGGTCCTTGGTGGGATTAGAATAATTATCAAAAATGCCACGTCTTTAAAAAAAATCACAATGGAACATTACTGAATGCTACATTTCCAGACTAGAGCCCCCCATTTGCATTGCAGTAATGGTCCAGTGGACGCCTTTGAATAAAATTAAAAAGAAAAACACTATCGCCTCTTAAAGTTCTGCCTTTTTCCAGATTAAGGGGCAAAGAAAGCCAGAAAAGGTGGACTGTGTAGTGAAAAGATGGGATTCAAATTCTTATACAAGCTTGGTGTGTTGGAGAGCATTCCAGATTAATTGCCTGCTTCTGATGAGCAAGAAGCTGTGAGCCCGCAGAGGATTTTGGGTTCTGTCACCGTCCTGCTCTCAGATTCCCCATGTGGAGTGCCAGTGAGAACTGCAGAGGATT
>JAODLD010000002.1:14592362-14603518 GCA_026781065.1 Mormyrops boulengeri
CCAAAGGGGGAGCCCATCCACCAGGGGGCAGCAGAGGAAGCCCTGACCCTAACCAGACCCAAAGGGGGAGCCCATCCACCAGGGGGCAGCAGAGGAAGCCCTGACCCTAACCAGACCCAAAGGGGGAGCCCATCCTCCAAGGGGCAGCAGAGGAAGCCCTGACCCTAACCAGACCCAAAGGGGGAGCCCGTCCTCCAGGGGGCAGCAGAGTAAGTCAAATGAGCTGATTCTGATATCAACTTGACTTTATTTTAAAAATATATCAGTTACAGAAAGGATCAACAGAGGTCTTTAACAGTTAAATTACAAAGTGTGATGCTGTGTCTACATACAGGAGTGAGTATTTAGGCCACAGAATATCAGTCTGAATCAATGAAGAGAACACTGTCAGGATTTTCCCCAGCACAACACAATGCCCATGTGGAACACAGCGATGCATTTTGGGCTATTGCTTTTGGCACTCTGTTAGCATTTTAAAAAGTTAAACGTAAAGAAATGGATAAGAAACGTTTAATCTTGCTTTGTAATGCATACGATTAGCAGCCTTCCCTCAGGGCATCATTGGGTGCAGACTGCACTAGCATAATTAATGCCCTCTTCATGAGAGGAATGTAAATATTGACCTTTACGAACAATGGACACATTTTTGTAATTTCCGAGCCAAAAACCGTTTGACCAAAATCTGATTACAGTGTATGTAGGGTGTGAGTGTTTTTCATGAACTACTTCAGCTGTAATGTCCTGCGCTGCTTTGTCAAGTTTTTTCGCTTCTCACTTCCTTTTTATGTCTTGTGATTTGTGGCGTTCCTGAATTTGAGGAGTCAGTTTTAAAGCCAACGACCCCAAGGCCCAAGACTGCCGTGGGAACCTCCCTGCTTCATAGCCTGAGGAACTGTAGGAAAATACCATGTTTGCATGTTTCTGGGTTGTCATTCCCCGTCACGCGGTCACTTACATGAGACATGAATTTCTTGTCTTACAGTGTGGTGATTTCTGCATGGTGTCCATTTTGAAGGTAGCTCTACACTTCATATAGTCTTAATTGTCAATATTAGTATTCTTTTCTAATGGAGCCACAGAGTAGTACTTATGCTGTTCAGATAGGTTTGTATTTTGTCTAGCAGGCAGAGCAGTATAAAAACACTTTTCTATAATCGATAAAACACCAATGAACAAGAACAATGGTAAGTGCATCTGGTGTCAATTTTTTAAATTCTGGCTATTATTATTTATTAAATTGCCAAGGCCTTTATAATGTCTTCATTAATCAATTAATTCCTTAACCAGTGTTTTACACTTGGCACTGTCATTCACCATGCAAATTGAATATTACATTACAATCTGCGAAGTACCTCATAATTAAGGGCCATTGGATTTACTGCCGCGTGCAAGATTAATTCTCACTTGCGGAGAAGGATTAGAGTGGAAAGAAGAGACATCGAAAATGTTGGTATCTCTTAAAACCTTTTATCTGATGAAAGGTTCAGTGCTGTACCGGAGTGAAGGGGTTAAGGCGGGGGTATCAGACTCCTGTCCTGGGGGGCCAGAGCCCTGCACATTTTTGGGTTTCCCCTCATTTAACACACCTGATTCAACTCCTCGTGCTAATTACCACACAGCTCTTGAGCTGAATCATTGAACAGGGAAAGAACTAAGCTACACAGGGCTCCGGCCCCCCAGGACTGGAGTTTGACACCCCTAGGTGTCACGTTCTGGCTTGCGGCGAGCAGGGAAGCAGGCGCACGAAACCAGGTTGCGGGAAAATGGGGTTTATTCCGGGGAAACAGGCAACCAGGGGAGCATACGGGAGACGGGAAGCAACGAACATTAACAATACAATGACAGATCTGGGGAAGACTGACTAGAACGCGGACTAAATACACAGGGTAACGAGCAGGAAATGGAAAACAGCAGGTAAATGGAAGGATTCCACATGGGGTTAACGAGGAGGTGTGGTCCACAGGAGGGCGATCAGGGCTGGGCGTGACACTAGGTTAAGGGGATTTTCTTAGAGATATTTGTAAGGTAGGGAATGCTGTATGTGTTAATAATAATAAATAATAATAATTGATACTTTTATTAATCCCCGCAGGGAAATTGTGTTTTACGCCTCCCTCAACTTGCTCTTTGCAGAGTAAGCTGTCCGCGAAGGGCTGCCACCTGTAGTGGCGCCCAGGGAGCTGGGGATTTAGGGCCTTGCTCAAGGACCCGCAGATGTGCTGAAGTTGGGTTTGAACCGGCGACCTTGTGATTACAAGCACACAGGCTTAGCCCACTGAGCCACACGCTGCCCCCAATGCTGATAAAATGTTGTGGATATACAAACATGGCCAGTATGTTCCAGAACAGTGTTTCTTAAACTGGTCCTTGGGCCCAGATAGTTTCTGCGAGGGAGCAAAAATGTGGACAGTTTGGCAGGGAACTGCGAGGGAGCAAAAATGTAGACTGTCTGGGGGTCCCCGAGGACTGGAATGAAAAACACCACTCTTATCCTCACAAGAGCTGAATGGACAGTACCCTTTTGTTTTTGCCATGGGAGCATAGGCCAGGGCTTTTGAGGATACCTCAAATTAATAATGTGCGCTCTGAGGTGGAAGTCAATCAGTCCACGACCGCAATGTAGCTGTGGGAATCACTCGTTTTGTTCTGGAGCCCTATGGAAGCATCACACAGCAGTCACCTGACTGGCTCGATGTTTATGGGGGCTTTGGTGCTCTATTAAATGCTGCTGTGATCCTTCCTGTGACATGTAGCGGTGTGTTGATCAAAATCAGCGGGATGCCAAATGAGTGGCACATTAACGGCAGCATGGTTCTCGGCCGAGTAAAGTTGCCTCCTCCCTCACACACCCCCGCCTGGGAGGAGAAGGTGCCTCCTCCCTCACACACCCCCACCTGAGAGGAGATGGTGCCCGGCTATCCGCTGATCTTCGGTAGTGAACCTTGGGGTGTGACCTGGCTTTTGGCGTGCCGATGAGGCCTGGGATGGCGAGTTCTCCGCCGTGCGCCGCAGAACCCCATCGTCAGCAGAGGCGAGAGTGACCCATGCAGCCGGCAGCCTCACGCCGCCCCTCTTTCTCTTTGATTATTTTTAAATGCAGGGGACATGATCTGTTATGGGACCCCCGGTTGAGTCAGGCAGCAAAACCACTTTCACAGCTTTTTTTTTTCCACATGTGATTTTATTCCGTGTTTCTCAGTCATGGCAACATCGTTCCATCATTCGAGGAAGAGAGTCTGAGCTGCGAGCTGCTGTCAGCATCTCGGCTGGACTCATGGTCTTATTTATCACTTTAATTAAAAATAAAAATCTGAAGTCTCATCTTATGCGTGAGCCACAGATACTGGGGAAACAATCTTGTGCCCCTGAAAGAAAAGAAAACTGCATTTATACATGTAATGTCTGGGGGGCAAGCTGTGGGAATATTTAACATTTTTTATAAATCATTTTTAAACGAGCAAAAACTTTGGAACACTTAATTTTATGGTCAGTTCCTTTTGATGATGGACTGAAAAGTGTGTCACATGTATGTGTAGTGAGGTTAATAATAAAATAAATGTAAGTAATATTACTTGGCTTTTCATGCTTATTGGAGCCAGGGATGGGAAGCGGGTATTGCATTACTGCGAGCCGCCGGTCTTTGGATCTGGGCCCTTCGACGGTTTGCAAGCTGGAGTGCAACTGTCAGTGGCCTGTGTGCATTGAGGAGAGCTTAAGACTTAGGGCGAGTCGAGCCAAGGCAGGGCGTGGGAGCGACAGGCACATCGTAGCTGCTCCAGCCGGGAGATGGGATTGGGGAGTGTGCCAGGCACGCAGGGGGGCAACGGCAGATACGGCTTATTGTTTTGTCTTCTGCTGTGCGCTTTGCATCGCTGGCACGCTCCGCAGACTATCTCTCCGGGGCCTAGTCATTTTTCAGAACCTCAAAAATTCTCCTCCGCATGAAAGGCGCATTGTTTCCGAGGGATTCGCAGTGGTAGGCGGGGGTAAGTCGAGTAATCCAGATTCTGGACTCAGAAACATCCCTGTATAAGGAGATCTCCGTTAGAAACTTTTGGCTTCCCCAAGGTACCTGCTAGTGCCTGAAACGGGGGGGACCATTACCTGCAATTATTTATTAATCGCTGACGGTTTCTCTAGCAAGCGAAAGACTACCTAAGGCATAGGCATGGAAAAACGTTTTGAGCTTAGGTTACTGTAGGTCAGAACGACCAATAGACTTTACTGAAGTTCTTTTGTATCATTGATAGCTATCAACAGATAATAATGGTAGCCTTCTTGGAGAAATAATCATCAAGTAGAATTGGAGACATTGCGAGATAAATAACATCACACTGTACTTTTAGAGTCAAAATTGCGTCCTGAGGATCTGCTTGTTCTCCTGGAGAAAGCAATCGTTTTTGCTGATTTAAGGGTTTCCTGATTTTTCGGCCCAAGGGGTATATTTAGAAAACTGCACATCAACGGCTTAGTGTCAGAAATAGTTGTCTCCATTTTGTTCTGTGTTTGCTGGGCCCTGACTCGATCTCGGCATTCTCCCTTAATTGCAGAGAGAATAATTACTATAAATAAAGTTGTTGTTTGGCCCACTGAACTCATTTTATTCCGGTAATTAAATAGACTGTTGCGCCAAACCAAAATACCTTGTCAAGTTGGTCTTATTTTACGTTAAATGAGCTTTTCTCAGTTTGTGATATGCCAGGATTTGTCACAAAACCCGTTTGCACTGTTGTCTGCCGCACACTTCAGGCAGACGCAGGAGTCCTGGGGGATTACAAATCCGCCATTGTTTTTTTAAACAGGCAATTACAGCAGCTGCTCTCTCTGCAAATCAGGGCCCCCGTAGGTATTAATCCCAGCAGTTAATATGCACACGTTTGTCAGACATTCTGTCTATTTCCTATCTGAGTGAGATTCATTTAGGGTGGTCCGCTGCTTTTGTGATCGCCCTTATCGAGTTTGAGCACATTTTGCGTAGACCGAGGTCTGTGTCCAAGGACCAGTTGGGTGATGAACCCATTTGCGATGCGGCGGCGGTGAATTAGCGATTAGAATGAAGTGGGTAAACGTTTTGTGTTTCACGTCTAAAACTAATCTGGTGGAGTATTTATGGAGTGGCTTTGGAGCTGCTAATCACCAGAAGCTTGATGAATATTTGAGCAGGAGAAGGTTACTTGGCTATTGGGGCACTTTGAATAGACGTCCGGGCAGCCTTTCATCTTAATAACTGCATATCAATTGATGTTTTTAGTGCTGAAGCTTAATTTGTTTTATAAGGAGTACATATGTCAAGAATAACGGTTCCATTAGCGTGATTTATTATTTCTCCTGGTAGTCTATCCAGGATGCACCCCTGCTTTGTGCCCTGTGGTGCCGGGGATAGGCTCCAGGCCTCCCCGTGATCATGACCAGGATAACCATTTGGAAGATGGATGGATGGATATTTATTTCTTTGCAGAAAACCTGGATTGCGGCATGAGAGACTGAGTGTTAAACAAATAAGAAAGTAGAGTCTTCAGCTCCAACAAAGGCAGGTCCTTTGAGAGCCATAATCTTCTTTCCCACTACACTGTCGATCACTCAGGTCTCTCTCCGGCCGCATCGTGGGCGGCGTCTGGTGGTTCTTCACCCTCATCATCATCTCCTCCTACACGGCCAACCTGGCGGCCTTCCTCACCGTCGAGAGGATGGTGTCGCCCATCGAGAGTGCCGAGGACCTGGCCAAGCAGACGGAGATCGCCTATGGAACCCTCGATGCGGGTTCCACCAAAGAGTTCTTCCGGGTGAAGACGCCTTGTGAACTACATTAAGTCCTCGATTTTTAACTTAAGCAAACAGGCTAAACTTAGCGCTTGGCTTCCCAGTAAATCACATTCCTTTTGGTCTCTTCACCCTGTTCTGTTGCCCATCAGAGGTCAAAGATCGCTGTTTTTGAGAAGATGTGGTCCTACATGAAGTCAGCAGACCCGTCCGTGTTTGTGAAAACGACGGACGAGGGTGTGCTCCGCGTGAGGAAGTCGAAGGGCAAGTACGCCTACCTACTGGAATCCACCATGAACGAGTATATAGAGCAACGGAAGCCATGTGACACCATGAAGGTGGGAGGTAACCTGGACTCCAAGGGCTATGGGATTGCCACCCCAAAAGGATCCCCTCTAAGGTAAGCATCCATGCCCTAACAGCATTGCCATGTAGCCACTACATAACTTACACAGTCTATCAACAACTAGAAACATGCATTAGACTGTTAGTTATTATTGTTATTCTGTGGTGAATGGTGTTGCAGGAAAGGTCAGTATAATATCTAGTAATTGTTAATTAGTATTTGTAAACAGTTTATTTTGTTTTTTATTTGCCATTTGGGAAATGAACAAATCAATTTAGAACTAGCTTTTCAGTTAAGTTCCAGTCATTATGATCTTGATGATGATGAATGAATGACCTGTACCTTCCTTCACCGCAGGCTGCTTATGCTACTTGCTACTCAGTCTCTTTTTGTTGCCACATTCTGTTGAAAGCTTCAGCTGACATAATCAATGTGCTTTGCGCACCACCTTCCCCAAAATGACCTGCCTCCGTACGCCTCGCCGTCACATTCCCTGATGTCACGGCTTGTTGAGGTAGCAGACGCCGCGGCTAGCCTGCTAAGGCTTTCTCTGCCCGTACCCTTGTTTTATTTTATTTAAACAAACGGGCCATATGAAGTCAAGCAAGGCTTGTTATGGAAAAGGTCAGCCTCTTATATTTCCATTATGCAGCTAGAGTCATTTTCAATAATTAATGTGTAACATTTAATGCTAATCTAAGGTGCGGTTCTCTTGGGAAAAGACATTAGCTGAAAAGCTAAAGGTTTGCTAAAACATAGCGTAGGTAGTGACTCGTCCATCAGCGCTGCAGAGCAGAGCGACGGCGGCTGCGCGCTGGGGAATTGACCTGCCTTGGTATGAAGAACAGAAGATGAGAAAGGAGGTTGATTGCATAAAAATAACCTGGGAAATTTTTAATAGCCTTTCCCCAGTTGTGAGATAACCTCCCTGGGAGAAGACCTCAAAGAAATAGCGCAGTCTTTTGTAATGCACGTTTTAAAGCCGTTACCGTGAGGGGAAGGTGACACCCCATTCTGGATGTAAAAGAATGACTTCTAGCGTATCGCCCAGGGCACAACTTAAATTAGATTTAATACCCTTCTGCTATCCCTACATTAATGGAAAAATAATGGAAAATGAATTTATAAAAGTGTAAGTCATCGTCAGCTGGGTGCTTGAGGGAGGATCGCACATGAGCTCCCTGTGTTTCCGGGCTTCTTTGGGGTGTGTGACATACATTTGCGGCACAAGGCACAGTCAGCGATGGCCGATACTGACAGAGGAGTCAGCAGCTGCAGACGTTGATTGGCAGTGAACAGGAAGTGTTGCAGTGCCAGCCATCTCCATGTTATGGCAGTAGTGAAGTGCACTATGCAGATGTCCCTGTCCGTCTTGGCACCCGCGGAATGCGCCTTGTGCTTATCTGATGAACAATGTGAAGTAAGACTACATGCCACATGTGATTCTTGTTTTGTAAGAGTGTCTTCTTGTTGCCTGTCCCCTCTAGCCATGTTTGACTTGTGTTTCCCACCAAATCCCATTCATATCCCTTTTAGTTGACAAAATCATCTCACCGGAGCACTGCCGCCTTCAAAATCGAATTCCCATCGGTTCTCCTAAACTCCATGTGGATCTTCATCACTCATAAATCCCCAGTGACTTCTTTCTTTCTGATTTTCTTGGGATAAGAAAGAATTCATGGGTTTTACCAAGGAAGATGGTCAGTAGGCACAAGCCTGCTATGTGCAGAGCTTCTGTCCACAGTAGACAGGCCATAGCAAGAGAAGGTCAGAGTCAGGAAGGACAGAATATCTGCAAAACCCTCTTTAAGGTGACCTCGTGACCCTGTTAGCGGTGGTCTTCTCTTTGACGGGGCGTTCCCAGGCAGGCTTCTCGGTCAACTTAGCACCCATCAAAGGAAAACCACAATTAACCAGCAAAAGCCAAAAAGCTCAACAGGTGGCTGGTATCTGCCCTTCTTAAGAGACCTCATCCTGCATCTTGCTTGGTAAAACCCATCTCAAGAAAAAGGCCACTAAGCATTATTTTCCATTTTGAAAAAATCAATTGTACTTACCTTCCACAACACACCTGCTTTCTTAGCTGTCAGATATGGCCACAGAAGCAGAGAGTGTTGTGCTGAGAAATTATGATACTAATAATTTTGACCAATAACGCTGCATCTCGCCGTAACCCGCTATATCTCGGTTGATACTGACCAGTATTATTTTATCATTTCAAGAAACCCAGTAAACCTGGCAGTGTTAAAACTGAACGAACAAGGCCTTTTGGACAAATTGAAAAACAAATGGTGGTACGACAAGGGAGAGTGCGGCAGCGGGGGAGGTGACTCCAAGGTCAGCCCCAGAATGAACCGCTCTGCGGGGAAAGCACGGTACCGGGGGGGTAACCGGCACCCAGAGTCCGCCAGCGCTTTGGCTGCTGCCCCGGTATCGACCCGATACCGGGGAAAGCACGGGGCCCTGTTTCACGGCCAAAATCACCCTGCGATAAATTCATGACAATGGTGAGAAGCGGCCTTTAGAAGACAAGTGTCATGCAGCAGCATGTGGCCTTGCGCGGACGACGCGGAGCTTCCCTCCGCTGAGCTCCTGGCGTGGCTGAGCGCCGGCAGGGTGCCCGTTACCCAAAGTGATATAGTAATACACATCTTGCAGTAGGGAGGACGGCAACCGTGCTAGATGGAGTATTAACACATATCACTTTGACGCCGAACTGTCGAATTATGACTGTGATATCTTTCCTTCTTTTTATTTATCTACCGCTAAGACATTTGATACGTTTTTATGGGTGAATGTTTAACATGTGCTGAATAACATAAAATAACATGGATAATGTTATTTATGTTATTTCCCTGACTGAAGAATCCCTGTAAACCTCGCGGTGTTGAAGCTCAATGAGCAAGCCGTCTTAGACAAACTGAAAAACAAATGGTGGTACGATAAAGGGGAGTGTGGAAGCAAGGACTCCGCGAGAAAGGTCAGTCCAAGAGTCACTCTTTGCTAATACACAAGACGTGGTTAATGCCCTTAAAGAAAAGGCTCTCCTTCCCCTTATCCCGGGCACTTTTCCACCTCATCTCCAACCTGCCATTCACCTCAATGAGTCGCTTCTTCATCTTGACCCCCGTGAGATGCTGCATTATGGTTTGGGCGACTGCGATTTGACCGATGCAGTGTCCCACCATCAGTCTCATTTCGTTCCTGCTTAATTTGTGCAATTTATCCTCTCGACTAAGGAACGTCTGCATTCTTAATTGCTCTGAGCCCGTAAATACGGAGTCAAATAAATGACCCTCTTTTGCCAGTTACTGAAGTGCCCAAAAGGTTACACCTGTCTTTTGTGCAACTATTAACTAAGATAATAGATTTTTTTGGTTAATGGCAGATCATTACTTGAGTTTTTAAGATAATGTTGAAGTAAGTCAATTATGTCAATAAATTCAGTTCTTTACAGTTACATTTTACATTAAAAAATCTAAACCTTTGCCATATTTGTAACTGTACATCTGAAACAGTCATTCTGTAATGGAAGGTACACAGTTACTCACTAAAAACATCTTAGCACCATCCAGGCAGAAGCATATAAATGTCAACATGAGGATAAATCAATTGACGTAACCAGTGTTTAAATCGGCGGTAAATGGCGTACCGCTAAAGCATCCTTAAAATCGGTCTGCACGCTTTCTTACGGAAGCGGATCGATTCCCTAAACTGAACGCACTGACCGTGTTTCCTTGGCCTGGGTCGCAGTCCCCAAACCAGAATGCGCGTCAGTCACGCCCACAGCCCCTCTGCGGCGATGCCGTGATTACCATGGCCACACGTAACGATGTAGCCAATAGTAACGCCGTTAAATAAACACCCATTGAGCCTTGCTGCCCTCCTATCGAACAGCGAATGGGACGTGAAGCTTGGTCCCGTTAGCAGTTAGCGTCAGATTTTAGCTTCTCCTCACCGCATGGAATTAGCCAATCTGTCACTGAAGAGCAGAAGGTCCTAAACCCTAACCCCAAATTCTAATATTATGAAAATAAAATTCTGTTATTTGAAGATGGAAAAAAAACAACTTTATTTTTACTTTCATTGTTTAATCGTATTAATGGATTGGTGGTTTATGACTTCACAGGAAGCCCACCCAGGATAGTTAGCTAGAACCTTCTGATGCTAAGCTTGTGATATGTGCATGAATGCATGTTTCCGTCGATACCGAGTATATTTTGCTTGTCTTTTTTTCTTTGCCTTTGACTTTACACTTTAGACATGGTTAAATATACCGGAATTACACTTAATTAATAGTCTATTTCATATCTATTATTTTTTGCTAGATTAAACATTGTTTTGTATTGTCTAATTAAAGTTATTGCTGTTATAATTACAATGCATGCATCTGATGGCTTGATTAATGTATTTGATTAGTGATCTTATTAGTGAAGGTTGTATTTCTGTTCTTCTGTGTGTCGCCGAGTGCTTTTCCGTTTGCTTTTTCTTGTGACCCCGTTTCTCTCTGTCTGTAGGACAAGACCAGCGCTCTGAGCCTCAGCAACGTGGCTGGAGTCTTTTACATCCTCATCGGAGGACTGGGACTGGCTATGCTGGTGGCCCTGGTGGAGTTTTGTTACAAGTCCAGAACCGAGTCCAGGCGAATGAAGGTGTCCGTCTGTGATCCTCAGACCTCTCACTTCATGTCATTGAGTACCTGTCACGTGTAGAACAGAGGGGACTTCACGCTGGAGATGCAGAGAACAGCTTATTATACCAAGGTGCAGTGACGCAGTGCGAAAACTACAGTGCGGAAAAATGGCAAGGGCCGGGAGGTTCTCCATTCTCATGATCACGGCTAGGGTCCGATATCCAGGGTCCAAGAGGCAACAAAGCAAAATGGGCAAGACAAAAACCCTAGTCAGGATCTAGCCATATTCCAGTACAAACCAGGCAAATAATCCAAATCGTGAGGCAAGATCGAAATCCAAAAACCAGAGCAAGAGTCACCCACAGAAGCTAGAATATACATGGACCACTCAAAGGTAGCATAAGCGAACAATCTCAC
>JAODLD010000002.1:14646626-14663235 GCA_026781065.1 Mormyrops boulengeri
CAGATTATGGTACAAGAGAGGGAACAAATATGTAAGTATTACAGAGTTTGATCTGGATTGCATTTGTGTAAGCCAGATGCTCGGAGACGTGTAAAATGTGGGCTCACTGGGGTAACAGACTAAGCCAGACGCTCGGAGACGTGTAAAATGTGGGCTCACTGGGGTAACAGACGAGCATCGTAGGCACTAACATGGCCAATTCTGCACACATCCTGCAGACTGCTGAGCTCTGGAGTGCTGGGCCACATTGCGGGTGCAGGCCTGCGTCTACGTCTGCGATAAGTACTCCAGTACAATGCGGAGGTGGCCAAGGCGATCCTTCAGGGATGTGAGGGACAGAACATTGGTCTTATAGGTCGGGTCCAGCTGCAGGACTGACAGCAGCCACCAGCACCAGGCAGGCCCATCAGATGATGCCTGCGATGGTCTCGGAGATACACAGGGAACATGCAGGAAGGAGAACAATGCATTTAGGTCAAGGGTGGCAGCATGAGGAGGGTGGACAGTACTGGGGGATAGGGATCAGCGGGCCTGAAGAGCGGCAACACGTCTACTGGTGCAGAACATTATTAACTGGACATTATGACAAGGTGCTTCCTGTAAAAAGCTCATTACAGCTAGGGGGCCCCCACTTAGGTGTGAAGAATATCCTCCAATATCACACTCATCCTCAAGGGAAAACTGTCATCCATAATGTTCTCATCTGTTTGTGCCTGTGTGGAGGGTTTGGCTTTAAAGACATTGTGCAAACACTGTACAGTCCTTTAACTTCACAAACACTGCCCCCTACTGGCAGGCTGTAAAGCCCTGCACTTCATGCCATATAGAAACTGCCAAATGCCAGAGAGACACCCTTCTGTGAGCTCACCTGGATGTCGTGCTCCCTCTCTGGCATCTGCCCATACTGCCTGCGGATCTGCGTCTGCTCTGGTACACCTAGGCCCCGGTACCAGTCTTGGGTCTGCTGGTACACACTGTCATGAAGAATCTGCAGCACCTGTAGATCTGCACCCTCCACCTTTGAGAGGAGGCCAAAGCCCAGACACAGGCAGAGTCCGATTAAAGCCAGCGCATACACAAGCACCATCACCAGTAGAAATGTATAGGTAGAGTAAAGGGAAGCACATCCACTTTGAGTGCGACATCTAGCATGGTGCTAACCTTCTGATCTTCCAGGTACTCGATGTCCGCAGTGTGGTAGCCATCCCTCTTCCCCCTCCTCAATACCCGGAAGCGACTGCCCCCAACTGTGTCCACGTAGGACCGCCCGTCCGGAAGGGAGTCCAGGCCCAGGATCTCTAGGATACAGCCACAGTCGGCAAACCTGCAGGAGCATGAGAGACTGGCATGTCACCTTGATGATGGCGTCACACACCACGCCCATCTGTGTAACCCAACGGGACACTTAACCCCTCACTGGACTCATAGGTGCACATGCCAAACCGTCTGGTCCCTGTCTCCATACAGCGGCGCATCATAAGCCGGTAACGGGGCTCAAAGACGTGGAGAGGGCATGGCATTCCCGGAAAAGCCAGCGTACACACGAAGATTGGAACGTCCCTGGTCAGACTGAAAGGCAGCAACGAGGTATATAACCATTACAGTGGCTTAATTATATATTTACATAATATTAATTACATGTAGTGTATGATCTCCATTATATATACTGGTAGTTCTCGATTTTACGAGCTAATTCGTTCCAAATTATTGCTCGTTAATCGAGAACTCATAGAGCGGGAGGTACTTTCCCATGGAAATGATATAAAAATTATCACTACGGCTCCAGCCAGAAAAATTTTAGCACAAATGTTTGCTAAATAAACAAAGGAAACACAAATGTATTATTAGAATTAACATTTAATCAAAAACATACGCACATTTAAACAAACAAAAACATCCTTGGAGAAAATCAAAAGCACTTCTTTGTTAAAACGGTAACAGTCACAGTCAGTTTTGGTCACTGATTTTCAGCAGATGGGCTGGTGGAGATCGCGCGCACATAGTGCGGAAAACGAACCTGGTGTATTAACGGCATCGGGATGGCTCATGAAACGAAGCAGTACGAATTGAGCACCATCGTAAAATATGCCGTAAAATGTAACGCTAAGCATGCAGTGCGAGATACTAATCGGACATAGACAGTCAGACATTTCACAAAGCAGTTATGTGAAAACTCCGTCGGCCTACAGACTGCGCTTCAGGGCAGCACATGTTGAGTTACATGCAATTTTTTTTTAAATTATGAAAAATGAAGTTTTTATTTTTGCCCTAGAAAATTCTTATAAAGATAAAAACTTGTAGATCAGGAGCTCAGAAAGCGAGAACTACCTGTACGTTATATATAAAGAATATTTATAATGTATGATGTATTCATCGCAAGTGTTTCAAGAGGAAAAACAAGTTGGTTATATAACGAGTAACAGAAATAACAAATAAACGTTCGAGAAATGCGTTCCAAACATCAGAAGGTGCAGTATTGCCTCATCATTCTTAGAACCAGGTTGATGCTGTTTTCTGATTGGCTGAAGGTCTGTCAGCCCATGACAAGGCACTCACTCAGAGAGCTCAACGATCTCCGCCTCGTGCACCTGCTTCCTGTCCTCCAGCTGCCGGGGGAAGAGGCGGGACATGGTGTCTTGCAGCACAGCTGTCAGGCTGTACTTTCTGTTTTTGAGGTACTGACAGGGCAGCGGGACAGACAGAGAAAGGGGTAGGGCCTTGGTCAACAGGGACGCATGTTAACTAGCAGAAACTGGGAAAGGCATGTACTGAGTGGTTATATGAAACACTATGAATGCTGTTAATGTCTTTCAGCGGTTTGTTGCTGCGTAGTATAGTCTGCGGAATGTATTGCAATGTCCCACAATGTCCACCCACGTGTCATGGAGTGAGAGCTTCAGCGAACAAACACAGTAGATTATCAGGGCACCTTGTGGAGAGACTGCTTGCAGAGTGGACAACGCAGGTTGTGGTCCAGGCTTCTCTCTATGCAGTTTTTACAGAAAGTGTGTCCACAAGGGGTGGTGACAGGCTCATGGAACAACCTGCAGGTACACAATGGCCACAGGGACATGTAAAATCATGGCGACAGCTGCAGCAGAGACTGGAATAACACCGTTTCAGACAATGCTTTCAAAGACACACCCGTTACGTTCTGTCCAGCGCACACTGAGTCTCGCTATGTGAGCTACAAACCTGATGCAAAGAGGACATTCGAAGTCTGCCACGCTGAGAACACTGTGGAGCAGGTCTCTCTCCTGTCCCGTTTGGTCCGGGGATGCTGAGGGAGATGAGAGAAAGTCACCTTCTCTGAAGAATGATGTATTCCTATCGGCAGAAGCGTGTAACAGCTGGCCGTGCGTAACCATGACTGTGTGTCTGCACATGCAAGACAGAGAACAATTATGTGAGGAGTCAGTGGGGCAGGCATGCACGTGGAATTAAGAATCTCTGTGCATGTCCGGAAGGTTGTCAGTTCAAACGCTCTCGCCTGCAGATGTGTGACTGTGTGTCTCACAGAGAGCATGATGGGTATACGTGAAAAAAATCAAAGTACTCCTACAAACTGCTTACCACCATTCAAAGCTCACATTTGAAAGGGATCCCTGAGCTTTGGCCACAAACAGCCACCACACTAACTATTAAAGAAACACATTCCTTATTTAGGAGATGTGGAAGTAGCATGTTCTGCTACAATAGCTACAATATTAATGTTATATGTAACCGCGAAGCGATCTTAGCCCAGGAGCTCCAGGAAGAGAAAACAAATCAAAGAAGTTTCTACCATAACCTTTTCCTAAGCTGACCAGTTTGCTCAGCACAAACCACCACAGATCGGGGCGGGGGGACCCTTCATCACATGTACTCTTACTAATGGCAACCAGAGCCTTTCTATCTCTCGTACCCACCATGTGGAGGACGGCCCCTTACCCTTTGCCAGACTGTCGTCTCTCCTCATCGGTAGTCCCTCATCATTCTCAGTGGCAGGGAGGACGGCCCCTTACCCTTTGCCAGCCTGTCGTCTCTCCTCATCGGTAGTCCCTCATCATTCTCAGTGGCAGGGAGGAAGGCCCCAGCCTGGCTGAGGCAGCACTTGGAGCGGAAGGTCCTCTTCACGGGACGTGCGGCCTGGTGCCAGGAGGGTATGGGATGCTCGGAAAGGGAGGCCTCTGCTCAGACAGTAGCACACACAGGCAGGAAAGGCAAGGCAGCTCACCTCATCCTGCTCTTCATCTGGACAGAGCCCGGGCGCGTCCCCGGAGGCAGGCCCTACAGAGCTGCTGGCGGCACAGGGCCTGTGGATGTGCTCTGAAACCGCCTGCAGGAGTTGGGGAACCTCCTCTGGGACTCTCACTGCCTTTGCCTCCAAAATCTGGCCAAGAAAACAGTGATGACCAGACAGGACCCAGTATATCACCTACAGACAGGAGGGGGGAGGAGCTGAAAACCATGAGCTGCCAGTCACATGACTGGGTGACAAGCAATGAGGTCACTGATGGGAAGCGCTTGACAGGGCATGGCAACTCTCACAGGACAAATTACTGCAGAATTATTAAGTCTTAATAATTCTAAGTGATCCTGGGGTTGAAAGACATTGCTATTATAATTTGCTGTCTGCCAAATTCTTCATTAGATACTAAACTCTTAGAAACACTCTGTTCTTGGCTCTGCACAAAAGCAGTTAGTTCAGCTAGGACTACGGACACATTTCCAGATATAGGTACGTAAAATCTCACGTTCTTGATCTGGTCCTTGGCCAGGAAAAAGTCAGTCTGCAGCTGGAGGCATCGATGGTACTGAACCAAAGCATCCCTTTGTCTTCCCAGATCTGCCAGGACGTTCCCTTTCCTGAAGAATCCCTACACAGGAGTCAGGACCAATCGCATTGTATTGTATTCTGGCTGGGCGGTAGACTTGCTACCACAGGGAAAGCGATGACCTACAGTATGCGGATTGCCGCCTGGATAAGCGGGCCTGGTAAAGCGGGTCTGGTTAAGCGGGCCTGGTTAAGCGGGCCTGGATAAGCGGGCCTGGTTAAGCAGGCCTGGTTAAGCGGGCCTGGTAAAGCACCCGTCTCACCTCACTCCAGGTAGGGTGCAAACGGCAGACGTCATCCAGGTCCCGCAGGGCATCTGGCAGCTGCTGCAGTCCCGCAGAGGCTTCCGCACGCAGTACCTTCAGACCAACGTCGTGTGGGGCTGCACAAGGTGTGTGTGTGTGTGTGTGTGTGTGTGTGTGTCAGGGAGGGGGTGGGGGGGACCACAGGAGAGACAGTGGAAATATGACATGGAGCTATAAGTAATCTAGCTGTAAGTATCAGAATTACAGGGGGGCAGCAGAGTGGGGCCACCACTGGGCCCCTGAGGAAGGCCCTTAACCCCCAACTGTTCCAGGGACTGTGGGGCCACCACTGGGCCCCTGAGCAAGGCCCCTGACCCCCAACTGTTCCAGGGACTGTGGGGCCACCACTGGGCCCCTGAGCAACGCCCCTAACCCCCAGCTGTTCCAGGGACTCTGACCCCTCGTTCTCAAAAATGAGATGCTTTGGAAAAAAGTGTCTGCTGAATAAATAAAATATAAAAATGAATGTAAACATCATATTCAGATCCATTTTGAGCACAGCATACTTTATGAACTGTATGCAGATTTGAGAGCCTCCCCAAAATGGAACTTGCAGCCTTATTCCTCCATGCCACTGGCACAGATTGTGCATGTAACCCTAAAGCATGTCACTCAGCAGGTCTCCTTGGAGGAGGACATGATTCTGGGAAGAAGAAGCTGCCGTAATTATCTCCTGCAGGAAACGAAACAGGGCAGTGCGCCAGAATGAAAAGGCAACAAAGGGAACGTAGGTGAGTGACTCATCAGAATGGCTTTGGTGGCCCAGTGTTGCTTAGTTCTTGAACTGTTCCACCGCAAATGATTCAGCTCGAGATCTGCGTGGTAATTAGCACCCAAAAAAAAACCCAAAAATGTGCAGGGCTCTGGCCCTCCAGGACGGGAGTTTGACAGCCGTGGCCTAGGTTACTGCTGCGACAAATGAGGAAATCAACATTATGTAAAGCCAGAGTAAGAATAGAGAACATATTGACAAAAATACTGAACGGACGTCAATTAAGAGCATAATCAGTATTCTTCATGGAAGTATGTCTGTCTGAACCTCTATGTCTCCACGGTGCCTAAAATGGCACCTGATAAGCCCATGTCATAATTTTCCCCATCTAAACCCCACAACAGGGTTGCAAATGGGAAGCTTTAAACCCTGATTGATACTGGGGGTATGTTGAGTTCCCACGTTGGCCTTTACCATTGTATCTTAGGTGGTTAGCCATCATTCACGTGCCCACTTCCTGCCAGCCCTAAAAGACAGACTTTCCCAGTCTGATGTTCGCTAGAAGCAGGTCAGTTTGCACAAATCTGCAAAACCACAACAGCTGCTTTGTGTAACATCATCTCCAGCCCATCAATTACTAGAAAAAGTGATTACTTTATAAGCTAATTAAAATCCTTCAGTTTGGAAAAAGAGACCAAAACAAATCCTCAATGTCTCCTTCCAAATATAAAAGGAGAGTTTCACAGGTGCAGAGGGATTTCACAAGTATGGCATCTGTCTAGACTGTTAGCAGCAGAGTAATTATTATTATTAATAATAATAAACATTTTTATAATGCTTCAAAAACTTCCCTCTATATGTGACTGTAACCATCGAATGAATACCGGCTTCTTAGAGATACATAGGCTACTAATTTTTTCTATTGTATCCTTGGCCAGGGCGGCATAAACGGAGTTTGACTAATGTCTAGGCGGAGCTGTTTTCCACTTTCCGAGCTCTTTTATCCAACGACAACATTCAATTATGTTATATGTAAGGAATAATGAAACAATAACGAACGAGTGTGGATACAAGATGACTCGCATTTTTAATCTGTCTTTCGGGAAGACATAAATGCAGACATAAATTTATACGTTTTTTTTTTCTTTTATCAGATACAACATATTTTTGTTGAGGAAACGGACGGCGGGAGTTGCGTAAGTACGTCACCTTGTTGACGTCGGACCATTTTCCGTCCCTTTTACATTCTCCATACACACCGTTCTCCATACGTACCATTCTCCATACACACCATTCTCCATACGTACCATTCTCCATACACACCATTCTCCATACGTACCATTCTCCAGTCCATCATCCGCAATCCGCAAAGCTTGCGAATAGTCGCAGGCTTTCAGACGCTCCAGCAAGCGTAACTTAAGCTTTGTCTCCTCCGGACAGCACTTCTCTATGATCCGACAGAGTAAGACGTTGTTCTTGACGTTTCTGATATCCCTCGGGTTCAGCTTCTCTTTGCAAACTGGACATTGCGACTGCAGGCTGGTCCCTGCGCACCTCCGGCAGAAAGAATGACCGCAGGACACCGTCACGGGTTCGCACATCAGGCATCCGCAAATCGGACACCCCAGCAGATCCATGCCCACTTTCGGAAGTCCGATTAAGTCAGTGTCACTTGCTGTTAAAAGAAATGCATTGTATTAGTGCGGGTACTGCTGTACTAAAATGACACGGCTCCAGTTAGCCACGTGTTAGGTAACTGGCAGATCCACAGCCAATTCTGCAAAAGTGTCCTACCTACATTTCTCAAAAAAAGCTTTCTGTCAATTCACCAATACCTAAAATCCCCCCGGACCCGACCTTTGTCTCATGATCTCTAGTTATTCATCAACACTAGACTATGTATTGCCAACCATCACTCCAGTTGGTTTCAAAACTTTTTTTTGTTCAAAATAATGAGATAGTCTCCACTTGCCGTCTTTGGTTAATTGTAAGTCTTCTTTAAGAAGTAATTCAGCACATATCTACTTGCTTCCACGCTGTGTCATCCGTGGAGCTACTTGCAGTACAGCAGTAAAGCCTGGCCGGGTTACTGTAGGACAGCATTACGTCACGCAAACAGATCACGTGGCAGCAACGGGCTCCTCCGATTGGTCCGGCCGTCACTCGGCGTTACACCCTGTTGTGAAACGGGCAACGTGCTGTTTCATAACAAAGATCAGGTGGCAGGGCCGCCGTCTTTTATAATAAAGAGCTTAGATTTACCTAGTTTCACGGACTAAATTTAAAAAAGGAAATAAATAAGGAGAGCTTGTAATGGTGACAGGTGTCATCATTTTAAGGACTTGCAATCTTAAACGACGGTTTTTGGTCGCCTGACTAAGTTGTCCCTAAATTCGCCCTAAATTTTACTTGGATAAAACTTAAAATGTGTTTGTAGGTTCACTGAGTTAAAGGGACACGCGAATTTTTAGTTGTATGCCATGGTCATAAGCCGTATCCTATGATAAAATAGTGTATGATCAGAAACACAGTTGTTGCAGACTGCACTATCTGATCTGTGTAGCGTTTATAGAACATTTTCTCCTTATTCACTGAATTTTTCAAATGGACTACCTTCATTAACCTGAGGTGACTAAAGTATTTAGCTGCCACAAATGTAATCTCCCTTGAGCACAACTTAATTCAAATCAGTGAAACCGATATAATAGAAAATAAACATATTCATCTCCAAATATATGTCCTTATAATGTATATTTATTACTTAGAGGTTAACCATTCAGATGCTTAACAGCAACCCCTGTTAAAAATATTTTAACTTCGACTTCCTGAAAGTCTGGCAAAGGGGATTTGGATACTGCAGCTATACGTATACAGTCGTTTAGTTTGGGAACCACTGGAAAGTGTAGCTTGGCTATAACGGCGCTAAGTGCATTTTGAGCGATTATTAGCTTCACTGTGAAAAATCTGACGAATTATGAATGTCTGTAAGGTCAGTGTTATTGTGAAGTTTCAATTTCAGAAAAAATGGAATCGTATTATTATAAAACACGTAAAAAAGTGCATGCACTTACACAACACACTGCAACTCCTCCCACCAGTGTTGTATAAGATGTTTAGTTACCTAAAGCATTCATCGTCCCTCCTTATTAAATTAGTATGTTCGCTCGTTTTAACCTTTTAATAACAACTTAGATAACAGGATAATGATGATTATTACTACAAGTATTACTAACAGCAACAACAAAAAGAATAATACGTTTTTGCTAAGCGCATTTTAAAGTTTATGCTAAGGAGGTACTGTGTGCATAACGACATCAAAAAGCTTCATAACTGGCAATTCCGAAGTACTGGCAAATATATGGAACAGCTAATGCAGAGATGTTAAACGATGGAAAGAAGTTATTAGTAGCTATACGGGCGTCAGCTGCGATGGCCGAGTGGTTAAGGCGTTGGACTTGAAATCCAATGGGGTCTCCCCGCGCAGGTTCGAACCCTGCTCGCAGCGGCCTCCTTTGGCTGTTTCGTTTTTTACATTTTAATTTGAAAACTTAACGTTAGCGTTAAATAATTCGAATACTCTTCCGCAACATTTATGTTATTTTACATATCGTGTCTGGAAAAGATATAATTACTCTTCTTATCATTGGCTGCAGTTTCACACATATATGTATTAAGTATGTATTTTTATATGTATTTTCTTTGCAAACTGCAGCCTGGTTCTTCCCCGTTTCTCATTAATGAAGGGCTTCTTCCTTGCATTATGGGACTCCAGTCCTGTGCCAACAGTGCACGTCACACCTAACTTAATGTTTTCTATTCCTTTTGAAGGATGGAGAGGTTACCCAAGTCTCCATTTAACTTTAAGTCATATAGCACTTTGGGAAAAGTTGTTTCAGTGCTGTGGCACACCTGAAAACCAGACCGAAATACTTCATGGAAATGATTAGATTAGATAATCAATCAACTGAAGACAATTTTTTCTCATTGTCTAGAAATGAAAGGTTAGAGATTGGATTATGATTACTAAGAATAGTAACGTTGCTTTTCTTCAAACAGGCAGGTTTTCTATAATAACATCTCAAACATGAGCACCAAAAAAAACAGACACACATTATTTCATTTACATTTATTGAAGTTTACACAATGTCAGTTCTTTAAGAAGAAAAAAAAACAGTTCAGAAGGTTTCCCTTTTCTTGCAAACTTATTCAGGGAATTGAGGTGGACTACAAAAGCAAAAATATTTTCCATTTATCATGGTATCCAGCTCATTTTATGGAAGCCTTCTCAGGCAGGAGAGTGAGTTGAGAGTGGATGTACGAATCAGGTCATCTCGTCAATGATGCTGCACATGGCTGCATCCTTGTCACAAACTTTATCCCTTTTGGCAGCCGTTGTGCCCCTGTCCGCCTGACCCCCCATTTCAATGGGCTCAGCCCTCAGCCTGGGGGCCCCACCAGAGATAGCACCTCCCATTCCGGCCAAGGATGGCTCCTCGAGCTGTGGGAGGTCATCAGGCAGCGAGGCCAGGCAGCTCTGGATCATCTCCACCACACGCTCCAGGTGCTTCTGGAAGCGTTCAGCGGTCTCCAAGCGCTGCCTCTTCTGCACCTCCATCATGACACGCAGCGTTTCGCGTGCCTGGTGTGGTCGATACTCGTTGATCAGGTGGTGCATGTGCACGAAAAGCAGCTTCAGGTCCTCCAGCTTCTCTTCACGCTTGATGCTACCTGGGCTTTTGATCAGGATGCTTAATAAGTCAAGGAAATTGACCAGGATAGACATGTTGAGCTTCTTAAGCTCTTTCTTGTGATCAAACTGCATGGGATGCAGGCGTTCGATGCCCTGGCTCTCTAAAGGTCTGATGATGAGTTCATCGCACTGAAACTCGTTTCCAAACATGGTGTACTTATCACGGACAGGTGGTGGAGGCTTGGGCGCCAGACCTTTCCGCACATTGTCATCAGTGTATTCCTTGATGTACTGCATAGGCGGTAGCGGCAAAGCGCTGACCTGCTGCGGTTCGCCCATGGTGGAATGCTGAGGACGCAAAGTTAATACAGTTGCTTTACTTTTTCCTATATGAGCAACATTCACATGAGTGGTATATACCACACAGTGTTATTTAATTTTAGATATATCTAAAATTAGATATCTTACAAACACTGGGCTTTTATTACGTTACTTCTTGTAAGTAATGTTAATTACTTTCTAATCCTATAATGTTGCTTATTTAGGTGTCTTTTTACAGGTCCAGTTAATATTTTTCTTTGAGCATCGGTATAGCATTTTAAGTAGTTACGGAAACCAATTCAACCATATACTGCTTTTAAAGGGACGAGTGACATGGCCGCTAGTGTCTATATGCATGGCGCTGCACTTGGTCAGCCAACTAGCCGTTAAGTTACACTATATGCTAGGCTTTTTTCCTTATTATTGTCATCGTAGTATTAAGAACAAAGGCTAACGATACCTGCTAACACAAAAACGCCAAAGTAGCTAAGTCGACTTGCTAACTACGCTTGAAACGAAGGACATTATCCAGCCAGGGACACGTAATTTTAACGAAAGAAAAAAAGAACAACACATTCTCAGTGCAAACATACATACCCTTGCGATCGCTTTCTAACACGAAAACCAATCAACTAGTAGTGAAACATAACGTTTTATACGCGACGCCGTCCATGTTCCTTCCCCCTTTTCACGTTATCTTCATCGATCGTGTCATTGGATGAAAACGATAACTCTCGCAATCTCCTATTGGCTAATTCTGTCGTCAGACTAATTACTCAGCGCGGTGATTCGTCAGCTTGGTGCCAACATTGTGAAATACGATTGGCTAAAGTGGAAACATACTCTTTTGAAGGTTTTATAGATTCAGTTGTCACGAAGTTAATTGTCGTCGCCAAGTTATGATATCTTTGGAGTGGTTGGTGTTTCATGGTACCAAGTGTGTTCTTATAGTGCAGTTTGGATCGTACAGCACATCTTAACCCCTAAATGTTGCATTTCGAAAGAAAGCGGTTAAGATGGCACAAGTTTCCGGAAGGCACCTGCACACAGTTGCGTAACATTAGGATGCTGCAAGATATCTTGTCTTTATGTGATGTGTTACTGCAACGGAACGTGAATAAAAGTGTCTTAATATAAAAAGTCCGCCCATAACTGGTAAAATGATCAGTCAATGGTTCTTATTAAAATATACTGTGAAGTTCAACGAAAATCATTCACGGGGGAAATGTACCTAAGTGACTTAATGAAGGATGTGGTCCACCTACAGTCCCATGCCGGAAGCTGCCGCACACCAGCCCTGTCGCACTTTGGTTATACGGCGATTGGCAGGCGCCTCTTCTGCAGTGTAGTGAGGCGGACCGGGCTGTCTGCGAGTCATCGATCGCCTTGTTAAACATGAGCTCGCAGGTCATTCTGGAGCAGTTTTTCATTAAGAAATCTCAACAGAAGCGAAGAACATCGCCTTGTAATTACAAGGAGAGATATTTCATTTTGAGAGCAGAAGATCTAAGCTACTTTGAATACCGCCATGGGGTTTGTACATTATTTTAAAAAATTAATTAAAATGTTCCAGCAGTATATCAGTAAAACTAAAAATGGGTATGACGTTTACATTTTTGGTATAATTGTGTTTTGTATGTTACATAAATGTGTAAAATTATCGTGGAAAAACTAGTGGCTTGGGATACAATGGGAATATTTTTTCAAAAGTAGCAAAGATCTTGATACAAAAATGTGATAATTTGTTACCTTGCCGTATAGTTTTTAAAATGCATATTCTGATTGCTGAAGAAATTACCTGTCCATCCAACCATCTATCTTAAGATGCTTTTCCTGGTAACGATCCTGATTAAAGAAATTAGCTATTAAACTCATCAGATAGCTAATTACTGTGTCACATGTTGCAGCTTCAGGATTAAAATTAGCTTTTAAAATAAAAGTTAAATACATTTTAACTTAGTTACCTGGAATTCCAGATTTGGATTTTGCTGACTAATAATAGCCATTAAAACAATATAGTAACTATGTAGTAGCCATAATGCTATTTCTATTTCTCATGCTTCTTCTGTGACTCAGTGGTTTTCACCAGGGTATGTTCATCCTGTTGGAATTAAAATCTCTGATTTTGAATTCCAAGGCTGCTAAAGCTGTTGTTGTAGAGGAGGCCTCTTGATCCAGCCTTCATGTTAATTCAATCGAACCTGGGACTGTAGGAGTTTTAATCTTTGTTTTAAGAAGAAATGATGGTACCAGAGTTTATGGCAGAGTGTCTGTATAACGAGTTTTTTTGGGAGCCCTGTAAATACATTCTTTTCTTTATATGTATTTCATCATCTGCACAACAAAGTAAATCATGTTTTCTGTCTCTCCCCAAAGAAAAAGCTAAACCTGAAGGGTTGTATTGAGCTGTCCCACATCAAATGCGTTGAGATCGTGCGCAGTGAGATGGCAATACCATGCAAATATAAATACCCATTTCAGGTGAGATCCCTGCCTTGCTCAAGAGTGCTTCTCTGTTCTCTCTGCTCATGGTCAAAATGGCAAGGGGCGCATTCATGGCTCTTGCATACAAAGTAGCCTGACCTAAACCTGTTGTGTAGTTTTTCAAAATCAGACCACACTGAGACCACATCCATCTGATTTCTCCCGAAAACCCATATTGTATATCAGACATTGAAACTGGCTTGTGCACAGGAAATGACTGTGAACAGCAGCATGGTTCCCAGTTACAGGGAGATACCCCCAGTTACAGGGACACACCTTTCCCTTGGCATGCATCACGCATATTATCCCAGCCTGTGTTTTTGACTTGCTGAAAATTCTTACATCTTTTTTGAAACTCAGTTGATTTTTAGGAGATGCATGCAAATTATTAGGGTGTTAGAAGGGAGTGAAAGGTGTCCAGCTAATATATATATATGTGTGTGTGTGTGTGTGTGTATATATATAAAATTTGCTGTTCTATTATACTGCAGCTTACTTACGATATTGTTGTTTCTTGCCATTATATTGCATTCCCTGATATAGAGCACCCATTACTTTTTGTCTTAAAGGTTTGTGTCAAATTAAATGTTTCATGTCAAAATGTGGGAAATTTTTCAGATCGTTCACGACAGCTACTACTTGTATGTATTTGCCCCGGATAATGACTCTCGGCTAAGATGGGTGAAGACCTTGAAGGACAGTAAGGAGCCCTTACACTACTTTACCAATAACAGCCAAGTAAATGTAGCTAGCTTGTACTGGTATCCATTTTCACCTTCTGATGGGTACTTCTTTAGTGTGCAACATGCATGTGTATTTATATGTAAACGTGTCTGTTCATTACTGGGTTGTTTCCATGTTTTCATATTTTTAAATATTTTTATCTTAGGAACAAGGAGTAACACTTTAGTCCACATGTATCATCCAAATTTTTGGGCGGATGGGAAATGGAGATGTTGTCAGCAAAACGAGAAAATGGCCAGAGGTTGCGTAGAGTACGATCCGGATGGAAATGGTATGCACTTTTTCAAACGATGCGTGCGCTTCAAGCACCACAGTCCTTCCCAGTTCTCAGCATACTAAGTCCTCCTGGGAATAATATATTTTATCTTTATACGGTTCCAGTGTGCAGTGCATTTATGAAGTGAAAATACTGACATTTTACTTAATCTGCTTTTGCAAACACCTGCCAGTTTTATGAATAACATGTAACCAGCTGTAGATATGATATATGAACATTTGTGACTTGTCTAGGAATACGTGTGTTACCAGATGTAAAGTTGAGTGGGTTTGAATGTCAGTTAATGTAAAATTTAATTTTAAAGCTAAAATATGGATTGTTATGTTGCACAGCTTCAAAGAAACCTCTTCCTCCGACTCCGGATTTCAAGGTAATGTTTAAGGATTCCATTAAAGCAGGCCTTGTCTTTTAAAAATGTAAAACATAATGTTGCTTATCTGCCTGACAGATAAGCTAGTAGATAACTCTGGACTGTCACCTCTCTTTCAGCGTCGATTTTCTGACCCATGCGAGACTGTGCTGGTCGCCCTGCACAATTTTATCCCCATTGGGGAGCAGGACCTCGCACTCCACAAATATGAAGAGTACATTGTCATTGATTCGTCTGATGTCAACTGGTGGACTGTCCAGGACAAGGATGGGTAAAGTCTGCTGACCGTAACTCCAGTCCTGCTGGATTTCTCTGCAGGAGATGGACCGATGCTCTCGGTTTGTCTCCTTGTTTCTTGCTGTGGGCCCTGACACACCGCAAACACACTCATTTGTTCACAGGAAGATTGGCATGGTGCCCAGTGCCTATGTCACCGAGAAATCGGCAGAGAGCCTAGAGCAGTATGAGTAAGTTACCTCTGTAGTTAATATATTGCTGTGACTATTTTCACATCACTAAAAAGTGATGGTTGATATCTGTTTATTGAGAAACTTTCTGTCTTGTAGATGGTACAACAAAAATATAACCAGATCCAAGGCTGAAGAGCTGTTATTCAAGGAGGTGCTGTACTGATTTTAATTTCAATTTAAGTTTGTTTGGGTTTGTCTGACTCATCCTCTTCATAAAATCGGCACCTTTGAATGCATCTGCCCCGAGACGTGCCACTGCAGAGTGGGCTTTGCAGCTTTCCGCACTGCATGGCCGCATTTGCAGCATGTGCACAGGCGGAGAACGTGGAGAAAACCACATTGCCGATTTCCTGTAGCAACAGACGAGCTCAAGACCTTTTTAAAAAAAATTCATAAAGGTTTCCTTTTTCACGGTTACTTGAGCTCTGACTGCGCTTCTTTAGCAAACTGAATATTTTTTTGAAAATGTCATGTTTCAAAAGAAAAAAAACACTTAAACTTTTGTATTACTATCAAAACAGAGTTTCTGTTTGCAGAATTTTTACCTTTAGTCTCCTGCATTGTTTTGGATGTTGATGTATATATATGTGTATGTTTGTCTGTGTGTGTGTGTGTGTGTGTGTGTGTGTATATATATAATAATAATACATTTTATTTAAAAGGCGCCTTTCTAGCACCCAAGGACACTGTACAATAAAGTGTGTGTGTGTATATATATATATATATATATGAAATTTCTAATAATTTCTTAAATGTATTATTTGTAATCTTCTTGCTTCTTAAGCCCTTTAAAAACTGTTCCCACTAACACGGCTTCCAGCATGATTTATTAAATGGCTGTGTTTTGCATCCAGGACAAGGAGGGGGCTTTTATGGTGCGGGACTCCAGGCGTGAGGGGGTGTACACTGTTTCGCTGTTGACTAAAGCTCCAGGGTAACACCTATTCGTCTTTTTCTGTTTCTAAATGCATGTATTAGAGAGTTATAGCTACTGGGGTAGCTGTCCCACTGTGTCAGCATGTGAGAAATGCCTCTCATTACATTAGAGCAATTTTTCAACTGCATGAGCTGGCTCACCTGTGCTGCTCTTTAAATGACTGCGCTTATCGGATCTCCATCACGCCCACTGTCTATTATCTTTGCATCTGTCATGCGTTGCCATGGAATTTATCTGTGTGTCATCTGATGTCTTAAAATAACTTATGACTGGAGGTAAAATTCAGACTCGCCACACCTGCCAGTAATATATTCAATAATGATTCTATTGGCACTTATATTCAGTATCTATAGATTTATATCAAACCCAGAGCCCTGGTGGATCATGACAGTACTCTCAGGTTGGACTCTATGCTCTCAGGCTGAGCTCTATGCTCTCAGGTTGAGCTCTATGCTCTCAGGCTGAGCTCTATGCTCTCAGGTT
>JAODLD010000002.1:14719290-14730849 GCA_026781065.1 Mormyrops boulengeri
CCCCCCCGCCCGGCCCCCCCCCCCCCCTGCGCCCCCCCCCCACACCCCCCCCCCCGCCGCCCCGCCCCGCCCCCCCCCCCCCCCCCCCCGGCCGGGCGGGGGGCGCGGGCCGGCCCCCCCATAGGCGTGGCCCCTCCCTGCAGGCCCACCCAAACAGGCTAACGAAGACGCGTGGATCACCCTCTATATGAGCACCGCGTGTGCCAAGCTTGTGCTTGGTGGGGGAACACAGAGTTCCCTCACAGAGACTAAAGTGAGAAAGGTGAAGTCTACGGCTTGAGCCAGACATATAAGAAGGATTTAGTGAAGACGTCTGATTCATTCATTTTAGGTTGTATATATAGAGATAGAGATTTCACATGTTTTTATTAGGTTTTGGAAAATGTGAAATGCCTTTGTGGCAGAAGCCCAGTACGTGAAAGGTCAGAGTGAATCAATTCCCTGACCATGCTCACCCCCACCTCGTTTCCCCATCCTGCACTGGCAGGCGTGATCTTCTGTCGACACGCATGAGTCGCAGGCCCCCGAGAAAGGTTAGTGAGCCTCGTGGTAATGGTGTCGCCGGCACCTGCAACATGTGACTTTGACCCATCAGACGTTCGGGACGATGCGTCAGACTGTGCCCGTGATGAACATCTGTGGTCTTATGGTTTCTAAGAGGGAGCTGCCTCCTTTTATAGGGGGAGGGGGGGTACTGCTCAGCTGCCTGGAGCTATTGGTCCAGTGGGGCTAGCTAGTAGGATCCTGGGGGGCCGCGTCCCCCATCTTTATGTGCCTCACGTCTGTCTCCTGCGGGGCCTTGTTTGCGCAGTACACCTGCTCTCCTTCCTGTTAGGCGCTACAGCTGCTGGGATGATCCATATTTTGCTCATGAAAATATATAAGTAAAGAAATTCATGCCAGAGAACTAGGCACTGCTGGTCGATAATGCTAGTTGCTCAGTATGAGATGTACATATCTGAGGTGAGTGTGGCTGACCTTCCAAGGACACAGGTCTCATTTTTGCACTGGGGGGGCTTGGATTTTACTATTGAAATTCCCTTGAAGAGGAGATGTTCGAGGAAGAAGGGACCAAGGGAGGAACGAAGGGATGGAGACAAGAGAGTTGAACAAATTCTGTATCCCCTGCCTGGGTGCCCCCCCCCAGGACCCCGGTGTTCAGCTCTTTCTGGCCTCGGTCAGGTTCGGTTTATTCGTCAATCGTGGAGAAAAGTGAAGACTTTGCTGTGTGACACTGTCCAGCAGCTTCTGTGCATACCCTCAGTTGCTGACCTTCAGAAGCTTCTGTGCATACCCTCAATTGCTGACCTTCCAGAAGCTTCTGCAGCGCTTGCATTCACTAGCTGGGCATCCATTCCAGGCCTGTATTAAAAGCACGGCCCTACGGCACCCTCACTTTAAGTGAATCTTTGTTTGACTTATCTGACGAGCCCTGTGATCACTCAGAATAACAGGAAGGTTCACCCTAACCAATAAAGATGAAATAATAAAATCTCTGTTTATACTTGCTAAATCCAGTTCTGATTCCAGTGTTCACACAATAAACTCTTTATCCTGAGATAGACAAAACAAACAGCCGAGAGGAAGGAACCTATTTATACAGCACTTCACTTCTGTCAATTTATTTGCATGAATTCAGATTGCAGCCTCATTCATGTAAATAAACCAAATTGGGAAATAACAAGCTGTCATTTATTGTCTTTCTCAATTAATTTAGGAATTACATGGTGTAGCCAATCATTTATTCAGCATATAACATAGAGATTAATCACCCAAAATCTCTCTCACACTATTTGCCATTTTTGCTGTACTTGTTTCAGACCTTATATAAACTGTACATCCATCCACCCTTCATAACCGCTCATCTACAATGGTATTATGTGAAGAGGAGCAGGGCATTTCAGGGCACCAGTGCACTCTGGGTAATTTAGAAACCACACAAACATTATGTACAGAATGTTTACACCTTGTCGAGGGTGGGGCTCGGACCCACAGCCCTGCAAATGTGAGGACAATTTCTAGCTGGAGAGCCTCTTTTAATATTTTAAATATTGTCTGTTTTGCTTTAGTAAGTGTCTTTTACGTTTTTTATCATGCATTATCACTATTATTCATGTTCTTTACGTGACTAACAGTCAGCAGGGCATCTTATGTTGCTCTCCCATAACACAGCTGTGATTTTGTTTGACTTGTCCATGTAAACACTTTTCTTCTTGATGCTGAAGAATGTTGTGCCAGCTTCAGTTTGCTTCAGTGATATGTTAATGCTGTGAAGTGGTTCTTTTGCTTTGATGTGCTGATGAGAGAATCTCTTCCACAGCACAGAGGAGAACGGAAAAGAGTATGAGGCAGTGGGATGTATGAGGGCATCCTCCGTATGAATGTGAAAGAGTATGAGGCAGAGGGATATATGTGAGGGCGTCCTCCGTATGAACGTGAAAGAGTATGAGGCAGAGGGATGTATGAGGGCATCCTCCGTATGAACGTGAAAGAGTATGAGGCAGAGGGATATATGTGAGGGCGTCCTCCGTATGAAGGTAAAAGAGTATGAGGCAGAGGGATGTATGTGAGGGCGTCCTCCGTATGAAATCCCTCCCCAGGAATAGAGACTTCCAAGCTTAATTTGATTGTTCCCTCATTTTCCCTGGGACAAGATTGAATTACCTCTGTACTCTTCAAATTCTCCCTGTTTGACTCTTTTTGTCTTTGTGTGTGGGAGATTTTTTTTCCCCAAACCACTCAAGGATCTTGTATACCCTGCTGTTTTGTAATTTCTGAAATTAAGTCTTTTTGCAACTTCAATTATGCCTAAATGAATTCCAAGGACAAAGCAGGACAACAGGACATGTAGTGTGAATGTCACGATTCTATTTCTGTATTTAAATTTGTTCATGGCAGAGACCTCCCACTGCGGTTATTGTTCCATACAAGCAGCCACTCTTGCGTCCTCCTTAGCCTGGTGTCTTGTACTTTCTTGCAAGTTTTTTCGATCACGCACCTTTGGAAAGTTGTCGCCATGATATTTAGAAGACAAAACTTGAGGGGAGGGTCAAGACCCGGGACTCATCTCCTGCAGCCAGACGCACTCTGAAGGGAGGCCTGGTGGGTTGGCAGGGGTGTAACCAAAGCAGCTCTGGCTTTCACGGCTCCAGCCTGAGCACTTGATTCGCCCGTCCCACCCGAATGGTCACCTTCATGCTGCTGCCTTAAGTGGGCATTATTCACATGAATTAGCATTCGGCTCTGCAGGTGAGCTGCTCCCACACTTCACGGCTATAATGAGCTCCCTACTGCTCCTCTCAAGTAAGAAAGACTCTTTTGATGTTTAACGCAATGCAAATGATCGCTCGTGGACTTAAAGCATCTCACTTCAAGGTAGAACGCACTCCTAGCAAAGCTGGAAATGAGATGCGATCTACCCGCATCTGTGTGTGTCAATTAAGGGCTCTTACTTCTGAATGCTTTGTGTTCGGATGGAGAAGCAACAGGCTGGCTCTCATTTGTGTGGAGCTATTTGTCACGCTTGTTAGACTAGCTGTAAGTTTCCCCAGAAGTCTATCAGACGCCCCATTCCTGGAGCCTTGGTTACTTCCAGTTTTTCAGATCAAGCAGTGTCACATCCCAATCCAAACCATCGGTCTGTGCTGGCTGGTAGTGCTCAAGGGGGCCGCTGACCCAGCTAGGGACCAGGCTCTAGACTCTAGCACAGAGATGAGACAGAGTCAGGCTACAACACCTACAAGGGCGGAGCTTTTAGCAAATGAACCAATGGCAACATTATTAGGCGGAGCATGAGAAATAGTCACACAAGTCTAAGTAATCACTTATTAATTTAACAATATTCAGCTTTAGCAGGGGCTTTCAGTGGCTAGAGAGATTTCTAACCCTAACCTCAAATGGCCGGAGAAGTGGTTTTGGGAACTGGGCCCCTGAAATTTTCATTTTTTTCTCAATGAAAGAGTTTTTCTCAATGAAAGCCTGAATCTTAAGTGCCAATTAATGGTTTTTAATGTGGACACCCCACCCCAGATCCAAGTGTTGTATCATTTGTGTAAAACTCTTCACACTTTGCTCACCGTTGATGGAAATGAGGACTCTGGGGTGGACCTTTATTTATAACGTCTCAAAAGTGTGGAATGTTCTGGAAGGTAATCAAAGCATGATTGGTGAGGAAACAGGAGGATGAGCAGACTGTGAGGTGTCTGATTAGGGAAGCTTTTCAGTATCCATCCAGCCAATTAAGGACTCTCATATGAACGAGTCATTCACAGTGGCTGAATTTTCATAATATTTAGGCCAGATGTCTTTGCAGGTCATGTAGATATAATTACAAAACACGTTTCTTTCTCAGATGTTCGTAATTTGCTCATTTGCTGTATGCTACAACCTATTCTTTGCAACAACCTTATGTTCAATGTAGTTAATCAGGTTTGCAAGGCTCATGATACAGTTCTGCTTGGTTAATCAGCTGTGCTGCAGTTTCTGGACTGATTTGGAGACCTGTCACCTGTGAACAGAAGGTAGACTTGCATTTTCCCTCTTGCAGCATCCGTATCATTCAGATTCATTTAACTTTGGGTCTTGTGACGCCGAGGCAGACGCCTCAGATCACTGCCGTGTGACTTTTAGACCCTTGGCATTTCCGATTGAATGTTTCGGCATTTTAGAATGATTATTGTCATCAGACAAACCTATCAGATGCTGTGTTTACTTCAATTATTCATTGTATTCCCTCGTCTCTGCTCGTACATTTGGCGAATGGGAAAGGTTGAGCTTTTGAACTACTAAAAGGACAGCCAATTAAAGAAAATATCTGCATTCAAGCAGGTTTATTTTTTACCATCAAGGTCAAATCAGATGTCCGAAAGTCCTCGATGCAGTCATTCAGTGTGCGTAAATACATAAAAGCACAATTATATCTTGATCTCTTTAAAATTCATTCCTTTCGCTTCATTCCTGTCTTCTATTCCTCTTCCTCCTCCACAGTATGACTCAGCAGGGGCTCTCTGTTTAGCGCTGTTCATTTACAGTCTAATTAGCGGTCTGATCAATAGCGGCGATATGATTAAGCGGGGGAGGAGGCAGCCAGTAATGAGGGGTGCAAACTTGTCTCCGGAGTGCAGGGCCCGTGGCATCGCATCTGTATGCGGGGGCCTTGACATGTCACCATTTTTCATTTTAATCGAATGCGTTAATTCCTTCCTTTCCCTTCACTCACACCATGCATCCTATTCCCGGGGGCACTTTCTAACCGAGACCAGTGTGGCACTCCACATCTCCCACTCTTTGCTGGTTTCAAATGAAGTTCTGCATTTCCCCCTGGCAGACCGCGCTTGGTTTTAAACCAGGGGGGTCACGTGGGAGCTGGGCCGACGTGTCATCCCTAAGCGAGCTGGAGTTACAGCCACATGTCGCACGGGGCCTGATTGATCACTCCATCTCTGTGGCTTCTGGCTCCTTCATTTGATCCCTGTCGTAACTCCTGGTGGCTGGCTGGCAGTGTTAAAGAGGACGCTTTTATGTTAATACATGGGATTCCATTAAGGAGACGGTAAAATACTTTCTGAGAACGACGACACAGCCCTATTTCCTGCTAGCTAAGCCTGGGTCACACAATCTGTGCTTAACATCTCATGTGATGCCACCTCTTTGTCTGCGGGGCCTTTTCGCGATACCGCGGAGCAGACGAACCAGAGCTACTCTCCTTGATCCGCTGGTGTTAATGTGAAGCTGGCTGGCAGTTGGGCTCTGATCTAGGCAAGAGATCGTTGCCGTGAAACGGCTGCCTGCAGTTTCCATCTTGTAGGGTCTGAGAGAATCATCCAGCCTGGAGCTGATCACAGCCTACGTCTGTTCTTGTGGTGCGGTGCGGTGACCTATTGGAATCTAAAGGTAGCATAGGGGTTAAGAAGCTGAACATTGGCATCGGTCCTGCTGGCCCAAGTTCAGACATCAATCCATCGATCTCCCATACCATCTATCCAGTACACTCCCTGATAAAAAACTTATAGCATAATTTTTCCATAATATCACTAATAAGTATAGAAAACAAACACATTAAACATAGCTAAATACATGACTCACATTATCTTTCCAGAGATTCTCTTTTTTCATTTGCTTTCCAATCAGTTCTCAGTCCATTTATAAGGTTTTGTAGCCTGTTTTAAAATACACCCTTCAGACTGAGTTAAGTAGTCCCACAAAACTAATCACTACTGCAGAGTTCTCATAACAAAAATATTAATATAATTAATATAATGTTTCCATCATTAAGTCTTACTTTACAGGCATTAATGTTTTTATTTTTAATAGTTAAAATGTCGGGCAGATTATTCAAATGAGTAATGTTGTTTGTAATTAAAGTGGATATTCACACCAATAACAATAACGCTGGAGTAACGTCGTGTGCACCGTTCTCTTAAAAGTGCTATGATCTGTTATAATATACTGTACAAAAGCAGTTTTAATGTGTTTTAATAACATTTCTTGTTTTATGAAATGGTATGAAAGGGGTCACGACGACCATTTGGCTAAGGAGGATGTTATAGACTCAAACGTTAATGCTTCTCTTGCTGCAGGAGGGGCTGATGGGAACTGAGAAACGACTAATGGGCAGGATTCAGGAAGGTTACGTCTTATAACTGCGGACGAGATAGATATGGCCTGGCGCTATTACAGAGTGTCCGGGGCTCGTGGCACATTTATGAGCGTTATTTATACACCGTAATGAACACCATAATGAAAAGTGGACACAACTATAAATATGGCCGGCAACATAATGTGTTAGACGGTCATTGGGGCAATTAACGCATCTCACAAATGTACAGGGAGGCCGATGTTTTTTTTCATTCTCAAAAAACATATTTTATCTAGAAATGTTGTACCTAAGTGTGTTTGACTTTCTGCAGGACTTCCTGTGCAGCAAGGCATGCAGGGAGGTGTGTGGCTGTGACAGGAGAGGCTGATCTCCCGCTGATGTAGACATATTTGCCCCTTCTTCTGTACCAAAAGCATTCTCATGTTTGTGGCTTGAAAATAAATATGCCAAAACGGTCCTACAGGGGTGATTTTGACATCTTGAACACCTGTCTTGTTTTTAACACTTAATATGCGTGTTGTCTATTGAAAAAGGCCACCTTTTGTATTGTGCTTAGAGAGGCTTCCTGTGGCCCGCTCACTTCCTGGGGGATAGAGCCCCACAGCTAAGTCCAGGCCCTGAAGCCACCCAAACATGTGGATGCCAGTACGTCTCCATCAGCCTGTCTCTCTCTCACACTCACTCCACGTGATGGCCTCCTCAGAAGACCAAGGGTGTTTGGAGTTTTCCAGAAGCGCTTTAGGTAAATGGCTCACTCTGGGCACCCACTGAGGCAGGATGGTGGAGCTTACAAACCTTCAGGCTTGGTGTAGAGGCTGTGGATCGATTATCAGCTTCCTTCTCCATCTTTTCTCCCTCAGTCCTCATAATTCCCACCCTCCTCTTCCTGTTTCTCTATTCCATTCCTGGCCAAGCTTTCAAGAAATTTCATCACTGACATCAAAGGATCTTCCCCAACTGACTGTGCAGTTTTGGACAACAGACAGCTTGCTGCATAACACCCCACAGGACAGTCGCTAACAATGTTTTGAGCACGATATAACAAAAACACGGGCAGGGAGGAAGTAAATTAATAGAATTATTCATAGCCTGGGATATTGTGAACTTATGAGATTATCACAACATGCAGGGAGACTAAAAGAATATCTATCTGTAAAATAAAAGGAAATGTATGTGCCTACCTGAACTGTGCTGCAAGCAACTTGCAATTGCTAAGGAACAACAAGGGTGAAAGACACTGTCAAACGCTTGTGTGTATTTATAGATCATCCATCCATCTTTCATCCAGTACTGGGTCACAGACAGCCTGCAGCCTATTGCAGGCAGAATATAAGACAAGGCAGGGAACACGATTCTATCCCAGGATAAAGGCTCACGTGCAACAGAGGCAATTTCGAAACACCATTTTACCTAAGTACATCTTTCTGGACATCAGGCGGAAACAAGACAAGCACAGATCTGGGACTAGATTCCAAACCATTAAGCCACCACCCATAATTAATTAACTACGCCTCCAGCTCGATGTATGTTGATTTCCTCCAACTAATGAATTTGGTGCACATTTGAAAAAAATTTCATAAGGACAGTTATCTAAAAATTCAGAGCTTGTATGACACCTCCTGTCCTTAGGTAATTGAATTGCTTGAGATTCCTGGCCATAAAGCTGTTAGGCAGTCTGTGGAGGAATGGCTTTGCGTCGTCCCTCTTCTGAATGCATCTCTCAGGCTAGGAGGCAGAAGAGCACAAATTAATAGGAGAAACGGATTGATTTTCGTTTCTCCGACTCACTTTAAATGACTCCCTCGCCTCTCGCTCTACCTGTGCAGAGCTGTGGGGGGCGGCCTGGCTCCCAATTGAACCCTGTCATTTTGCAGCCATCAGATGGCTCTATTTGTCGCCATGACTCTTGCTTGTCCTGCACCGGCGTAAGCAGCCTCTTGCAACCTGGCGTCTGATTCATTATTTTGGACAAAATAAGTTCACGTCGCTCTGGATGCTGCTGCACACGTTCCGGTATCGAAACCACCATTTTCATTTAGGGACGCTGAGTTTTGCTTTAATCCTGATTTCTTGGAAGACATTATTCAGGGATGGAGAACTGAAGGTTTTCCATATCTTAATACTTGCGAATGGCACGATCACCTGGCCCCGAGAGAATCGTAATAGATTGAAACATAAATAATATCTTCCTTTAGACCATATAACCGCTGTTCCTTGTGGTATTGTGTTGCCTGAGATTGGTTTCAAATAGTACAGTAAATATCCAGGAGTTAATGTCTGAAATGAAGGCTTGGGATGGATGCAAGCATTTTACCATGCCTTGTACTGATGTTCAGACATCAGTTACCACAAATCTTTTTTTTTCTTCTTGTGAGGATGACATTTCTGGGGAATGAGGCAAAAGACAAGAATTAATACTTCAAACCTATGATTTCCTGACAAGACCTTAAATCAAATTACATCTGAGTGTGCAATCAGAAAACAAGAAACCCTTTTCTCTAAGTATTTAAAGAGCACAAAATTATGTTTCAGCAAGGATTTAAAGGCAATATTCTGGTTGATTCTACTTGCCAGTTATATATGCTGTATGGAAAATTTACAGGAGAAGGGAATTTGGAATAGATCACTATTATAACAATTTGCCTTAATTCTCTCCCTGCAAAGTTGGATTTATTCCAAGGAATAATGTTGTATGGGATGATTATTTCTGATGAACTGTTTTGATTTGAATTTCCATTTCGTACATTTGGAATCTTTTTTTCTAATCTATTCAACAATGTTGGAATTTTTAGTAGTAAGACTCTTAATATTCTGAACAATATTTTTCTTTCAAAAATTATCATTGAAGGTTGGTCTCATAGCATTATTCCTTTAATATTAAGTATGAACATACTCATTCTCCTGTTGTTTACAAAACCACAGCAATAAAACAGCAAAAGGCCTCAAATCAGTAAAGACAAGGAGGTATTGGGGCCAGATTCTGGTGTATTCTGGTGTATTCTGATGTATTCTGGCGTATTCTGCTGTACAGTATTCTGATGTATTCTGGTGTATTCTGATAGCCTGAAGATGGCTCTCAAAACAAAAACATGCCCCCCGGCCGGCTCTTAGGGGCGAGGCGTGCAGACGGCCTGCCCACCTGACTGAGTGCTGCGTCGTGAATGCTTTTTCTGCGTGGATTTCACCATAACCTCAGCACTCCTTCTCAGCCCTCCTTCTCATCACTCCCTTCAGCCCACCACCAGAAGCAGAGTCTCATATTTCTGCCATTTAGCCAAGAGACACGCCTTAATCAATAATTTACCATTTTCATGTGAAATCTGTTTTTTTCCCCCACATCCTCTGTTCACTCTAGCCCTCATGGGGTGAAAGGGGTGTAGTGAAATCGCCTTGGGGTATTTAACACCCCAGGTAGACAGCCAGTCAAAGTGTTTATCACCGGAGATATTACCACTGCCAGAGTACACAGAAATAAATTGGTTTTGCATGGCTCCGTCGAGCCCAGCAGAGGCGCGACGATGAGATCTCATTTGCAAGGTCCGTGCCCGCAAACCGTTCAGCAGTGGCCCGAGCACAGACAGGTGTGGGGGACCAAGGCGGCAGCCGGCGACGGCGAGGTGATGGTAACGGCCTGTTCTTCCCTCCCTTTCTTCCTGCTGCATTTGCTGAAGTCTCACCTGTTCCCTTCAATTTGCGTCCCTCAGTCGGTAACTGTCAGTGGTGTTCGAGAAGGGCAAACAAATGGCGTGTGTGTAAAATGCAGGCTGAGCAAGGCTGCAGTGATGCACTTAACATTCATGCTATGAGGGCCACTTTCACAGAACAACCAACTTTTTTTTCTTTGGTTTAGAAATGGCGCAGTTACAAAGGCCGCAAAATTACTTGAGCCTGAGGAAATTGAATCACCACAAGGAAATTCTGACCATCTTTTTCACCTGAGGGATCATTTTCCTGTCCTGGACCTGGCTGCTGCCAATTATTAAGAGGGTAAAAGCTTTGGTAGATAAGTGTGGACTGAGTTCTCACTTCTGCTGATCAGTAGCTGCGATCCATGTCCCCTGGTAATAAGGGGAAAACAATGTAGTGCAGCATTAAACATGATTTCTGTGTGGGCAGACTTCCTCTGGGCCCCAGATGTCACACACATCTGAAATGATTGTAAATTGCCGTCTGGAACTCTCCTTTCAGCCAAAGCTGTCCGGCCAAACCGGCTGCAGCAGGATCCGTATCTCATTCTTTGGTGGTGTTGTGTAGTAGGGGTTTGATTCACTTCATTACGAATGACTATTTACTTTTAATCAGTTACAACCCCCCTCCAAAATGCAGGTTTATCGGAATATATACATCAGGTTTATCTTTTGCTGTCTGAACGGCACATTACACCGTTATGGCTGTTCTCCTCATTTCTATTGTCCTTCCCTTAATTTGATTCATTCTGCATCACTGTCTTGCTTTTGATAATGTCAGGCTAAATTTTATTAATAATAACCATTTTATATATTTTTTAAATAAATATTCTCTTCGAGACATAATTTCAAAGTCATTAGGGGGCAGTGTTGCTCTAGAATAAAGCTAGTATCGAACATATTTGAATGTTTAATATTGACTTTTTTTCCCTCATTGTTTATGAAAGGTTTTGTGCATAAGTCAGCGCACTGGCCATCATCTCATAAATTAGACAGACAGAAAGATAAATATATGTTTGAATAGCAGTAGGATCAATGATACCTTGTAAATCTGCATTACTCGTCTGGTAATATTGTCTTGTCTGGGAAGCAGCCACCTGAACATCACCCCTGAGGAAAGCACCCTTGATGGCTGACACCAGACATGTTTTCTGTGTTGTGATTGGTCCACATATTGGAAAACTTTGCCCCCCGTATCCCACCAATGGGATAGCAGCACTCCTTCATTAGGGAGGTTGATGGTGCCCCATCCACCAATGGGATAGCAGCACTCCT
>JAODLD010000002.1:14752662-14790625 GCA_026781065.1 Mormyrops boulengeri
ACTTCCAGCAGAATAATGCTGGAAGAATATCTGACTGGTTTCTTGAACATGACAATGAGTTCACTGTACTCTAATGCTCTCCACAGTCAGCGGATCTCAATCCAACAGAGCACCTATGGGATGTGGTGAGTTTGTAGTTGGGGCAACTGACAAATATGCAGTAACTGTGTGATGCTGTCATGTCAATATGGACCAAAGTCTCTAAGGAAAGTTTCAAACACCTTGCTGAATCTATTCCATGGAGAATTAAGGCAGTTCTGAAGTCAAAAGCTGGTCCAACCCGGTACTAGCAAGTGAACCTAATAAAGTGGCCGGTGAGTGTAGATGATGTAAGCTGAAATGATGTTGCCTGACCAGGCGGAAAGTCTGTTAGGAGTTTAGTTGTGAATTGTGAAGCAGGAGCCCTTTAGAAACTGGATGTCTTTCATGGTGCAAATGGCATTTCTATAGCAAGGCCTCAAAGGCACACATCGATTGTGGACCTTAATGGCTGTGGTAGTTACTGAGCACACAGACTAATCCGTTAGCCTTATCCCATGCAGATCCGCTGGCATTAAATGCTCCATGATGAGTATAATGTGTAAAAAAGAAGTCTCCGGATGTTCATACGAGGTCGGGAGTGGCTTCCATGTTACATCAAACCACTCATACAGACAGAAGATGCCTGACTTCCTGATCACTCCGGTTCAGTTCTGCCTCTCTTCTTGCTTGAGAATCACTATGTGTACACATTCATGGAATTTTAGTTCATCCATCCATTTTGTATACCCACTTGACCTATTTAGGGTCATGCGGGTCTGGAGCCCAGCCTGGAAGCCCCGGGTGTGGGGCAGGGAATAACCCAGGACAGGGTGCCAACCCGTCACACATTATAGTTTTAGTGTTTATTTTTCATTTTTATTTGCACTGTTGAGTCCCAGGAGGTAACCATGAGTGTGATGACGTCTCAATGTCAGTGTTCAGTACAAGCCGATTCCAAAAGGCCCGAGAAGAGGGGTCAGCCCCAGTGTGTTGTTTTTGAGTCACTCTTCCTTGAGGCGAGAGAGTTGAGGCCTTAATGAGATGATAGAGATGCACATGCGTGGCTTATCTAGCTATCTGTGTTTGCTTGGAGGACTGAGGCACCAAAGACGCTGTTTGGGTTGGCGCGTGGGCACTCTTGACTCGTAGCACTAAGGCCTTGGATTTGGTTCCAGCTCAGGGCTCATGGCTATGGGGCTCATGCGTGCCCCCTGCTGGATGCTCCACATTCATGACACTTCCCAAAAACACACCACTCTTCATGGGTTAGGAAAAGTGCCGATGCAGATATTGAGAATATAGACATTTTTGTCCCCCCCCCCCCATGTGGCAATCTGGCTAAACAATTTGTTTTAGTCTTGGATTTGTTTTAGTTTAACACCACCCTGACTAGAATGAAAAAACCCCGCAGGTTATGACATCTCCTCAATGAGCTGTCTCGCCATGCCGATCTGGAGCCTTTTACAAATGTAGTCATGATGTCACCTCCTATATTTGCTAAGTTCACATTCTGACAAAGAAACAGCTGAAAGTGGGGATAATTTATGTGTTTATGTATGCAGAGAGATCCCTAACAGCCCAAGGGTCTCCCAGTTACGACGGTTTGCAGTAACGTCACCCTCAGTCACACTGGTCACGTTTATATACTGGGTGAATGTTAGGTCCTTAGCGGTAGCGTATCTGTTACGTGAAGCTGGAAACAGGTTGCACGAGTAGTGTGCGTAATTGCTTTTTTCTTTTATTTTTAATTGTTTCGTTTGTTATTTTACGTCTGGCATGCCAACATATGTTGCTGTAAACAATTAAGCCCTCCTCGCTGGCGGCCCACGCTTTGAGTTTTTGCTTTTCATAGCGACCCAGATGGTAATTGGTTTCCAAAGAGCCGTGTAAAGAATTTGCATTGCAATTATCATGGAGCTACGTGAGCTGTGGAGGACGGCGGTCACCAGCTGAAACAAGTTCCTCCGGCGAAGCCCGGGGCTCAGTCACCATCTCCAGACTTTCCGATAAACCAGCATGGCGATGGGCGGCTGTCCCTGGTTCCCAGTCAAGTTGGAGCAGTTAATGGGGTGTCAGGATTTTCGTCACGCTTCAAATCCCTTTCGCACACCGTTTTGGGGGATAGAAACAGGTGCAGGGACTGGATTTACCCGGGCGGTACCTGCTTGGGAACTTATCTCCCCAAAGTGTGCGAGTAATGAGACAGGTGGTCTCTGGGAAAAAGCTGTTACTTGACATCTAATTAAACAGTGTATGAAAAGCCTTCAAGGTACACATATCGATAATATCAGTTGTTGAGCATTTTAATCATAATTACTACACAGTTACCCTCATTTGGGATAAATTTGTTCATTTAAAATGACTAAATATATCTAGACTTTAATATATGTTTTGTTCCTAAAAGTCTTTATTAAGTGCCTAAAAGTTTTTATTCAAATGCTATTAATGACTAATTTTGACACAAAGATTAGGGATCACAATAAAAATAAAGAGTAGAGAAGAAATCTGCACAAATTTCCATAAAATTCGGCACAAACGGCACTGTTAAGAATTACAAGGTATCAGATAAATGAAACCCCCACATTTTTGGGGGCGCAGATGAAAGCGACTGGTCAGTGGCATTTTCCCGGGCCGGGCATCTCCCTCAGATGTTCAGCTGGTCCTGGGCTTCAATCAGGGATTTACCATCCTAAACGGAGAAGAAGCTGCAGGGCTGGAGTTGAAGGGGAGCTTTTCTGAAGGTGGAGGGTGTAGGGTGAGGAGTGATTTAGGGAGGAGGACCTGGAGATGGGGGAGGTTTAAACCCCCACTTTAGGAGTTCTGCAGTTTCTGCTGAGGGGGGCACTCCCTGCTAGGAGTAGCCGGTCCCTCTACACTCTGCCATGCCTCAGCATTCGCCTGCATTTTCTCCTGCAAGTGCAACCCTCCTGCCCTGCCCACCGCCCCCACGCAGCTCCCTGATACATATACGACTACAGACCCCCCCCGACCACGGCTGGCTGATGCGTCCCGCTGTGGGATGCAGGTAAACGCTGGATGATTTAATGCAAATCAGCAGAAAAGGTGGATATTTATGAAGGCTCTGGGGAATTCCAGATGGCACGTCTCGCTCACCATTTACCTGTGGTAATTAAATCAGAGCTCCTGCAATAACCAATGGCAGCAGCCCATTGCTCGCAGCAGCCTCATTTGGTCAAGGTTAATTAACTAGAACATTAATAACTTTGTTCGCTCTGTGAAGCCGCCACAGAGAGCTGGAAGGAGAGCAGAACACTACCACTTTAAATGGAACGGAAGTCAGTGGTGAGGAGATGCTCTTTTTAGCAGGCTGCTGCACGACTTTGTGAAGGATGGAGAAATGCTGCCTTAAAGAATCACTGTTTGATTTCTCCTCTGTGATGACACGCCTGTGTCGCGCATCACTCTCAGCATGCGACTAAGGGATTCCCAGGTTGTTGTGAGATTCAAAGAGCCGCTGTCCCTTACAGACATCACTCTCACCATGCACGGGGGCTACCCATGCGACTAAGGGATTCCCAGGTTGTTGTGAGATCCAAAGAGCCGCTGTCCCTTACAGACATCAGTCTCACCATGCACGGGGGCTACCCATGCGACTAAGGGATTCCCAGGTTGTTGTGAGATCCAAAGAGCCGCTGTCCCTTACAGACATCACTCTCACCATGCACGGGGGCTACCCATGCGACTAAGGGATTCCCAGGTTGTTGTGTCCCTTACAGACATCACTCTCATGAGAAGCAAAGCAGGTCATACGTGGGCTTTGCATTCCGGCTCTCTGGGTCCATTTGGTGAAGGTCGGGGCTCGTGCTGAAAGAGCCAGGAAGATGAATGGCCTTTTGTGTACAGGTTCCCTGCGACTGGCTTCCGTGTCTGGCTGCTGTGTTTGATGTCATCCCTCCCACTGAAAATGAAGCTTGTCAGTCTGAAGTCGTCTTGGTCGTCTGCGATTGCGTGATGAGTGTCTCTATTGGACGTCTCTCAGGGACACATTTATGCAGTCTAGGGAAAGTGGGCTGAACGAACATAACTTAGTGATGAATGGCTCTCAGCTGCCTGACATCTCTAGTAATCATAAGCCGTGAGAGTGAACAAACTGTGCTTTGGAGTCCGTTATTTAATTTAACTGTGTGTACCAGGTGGGTCCTTCCATAGTGAGAGGAGAGGTGTGTGTCCCAGTCCATGTTGGGAAGCATGCAGGGAGACGCAGTGGGGTGAGGAGGGGACCTGTGTCTGCAATTACTGCACATGCTGCCTTTCCAGAGGGGGCACAACCAGGGAGCAGCAGTAGATCTGTGACAGAGTCCTCTCTCTCTCTCTCTCTCTCTGTCTCTCTCCCTCTCTCTTTCTTTCTCTCTCACCCTCCCTCCCACTCTCCCTCCCTATCTTTCTCTCTCTCTGTCTGCCACGCTCACTGTGTTCCACCGCAGAAACGTGTCTGTTTTGGCCTCTCTTCTCCTCCTGCTCATTTGGAAAGACTTGCTGAGCAGCGGCGTCTCCTGCCGGCAGAAAGGCGTCCGGGCAGCCGGAGAAGCAGGCAACAGCCCGTGGCTTCCGCCAAACCGTGGTGAGGCTGCGCGCCACTCAGCACGACTTTGGAGGGAGCGAGGCAGCGAGCCGCGCAAGCGGGAAACAGGACCGGCCAAGGCGCTGCTGAGAGAAGGAAAGGGAAGGGAAGACAGAGGACCCAAAGGCAGGTAGGACCCAAGGCGGGCCTCCGCTTTGCCTGGAAAAGTGTCGCTTTGAAAGGTTCCTCAAACTTTCTTGCAGGGTGAAATTGAAGGTGGGACATCAGTGCTGTCAGGTTATCTTTGTAGCAGACATGGGGCCATACAAGTGGTTACATTATTTGACATAGTTCATGCTGTATAAAAACTTATTTTATTGTTCAGAGTAGGTCAATGCGTCGTTACTGCACTGCCTACCAACAACCTTTTGATTCGCATTTTGGGTAAAATGTTTCTGCTGATATAGGAAATGCCCCCCTGGACATGTGACGTACCTGCAGGCCCCCCCAGGGTCTGGGCCCTCCCAGTCGCGCTGGCTGAGGTTATCGTCTGCTAGGCTACACATGCACAGAACCCGGCCGAGGGACAAATGTGGGCCAATGCTGACAGCAGATGGTTCCTTCTGGATAGAACCCCGTTCCGAAGTCAGTGGGGAAGACCGCCATCGGTCAGCAGAACGAGTATGGTGTTACCCTTGAGGTAAATTTCAGGGGCAGGAAAATTGAACAGGTGTGCAGAGTGCCGGTATGCTAGTGGAGACACAGCTCGACTGTGCGGCACGCAGACGTCGAATCGCGGCAGTCCGTCACGTGCTTTTAACCCAGCCGGGGGCCTCGGGTGTGTCATGAGGTGTGATGTGCAGATAGGGGGTGCCCTACTGCTTTCGGGATGGAACGCCAAGTGAGCTGATGGGGGGCAGGCAGGTTATTTTAGGTCTGTCGCATCGTGGTGAGATGTTAGAAAGTGCTGATTAGAAAGTCAGAAAGAGGAGGTGAGGTCAGAACTATTTAACGAATACATATATACTATATAACGAATTTCAAATTACAGCAATTTTTTAGATTCCCTGTGCTGTGAGGCCTCTAATGGGCTGGCTTTTCTCATTTGAAGGTGAGAATGAAAAGAATAATTAAAATGAATAATTCTGACTGCTTTACAGACACACACCGATTGACTTGTAATTAGGCGGCGCAAATGTCTTTGTGGATTATCCTGCCGGATATTGCAGTGGCAGTTATTTTTATTAGAATCCAAAAAAAGGTTTTACCCTTGGCAGGTATTTAATGTGCTTACGGAGTGCGGGCTGGGATATCACTTACATGCATATGCAAGCCCCAGGATTTTAAATCCTGACTTCCTGTAAATTTTTATCCTTTATCGAAGGGGCTGTCAAAATATATCCATACTGTAAAATGTTTGCGAGCACTGGAAGAAACTTGGGGAAATCTCTGTGACCGATGGGGCGTCTCACATCCTTTTCAAAGGTTTAAGTGTTTGGTTAGTAAAAATTAATCTTGCTCTTCTGTAAACCAGTGGAGAAATTTGCATACACAGTGGGAAATACAAATATATAATTGAATTGCCCCTTTTATTGATTCGGGCAGTAGCGCACAACAGGAGACGAATGAGTGCATAGCAGTGCTTCTTTAAGGTTCTGATTACCGTACGGCAATTCACTCCCCGCCGTCTCCCGCGCACATGCCTTGGAGTGTGCTCTTTTTGGTGTTGGGGAACCGAAAACGCTCCAGCATCTGCGAGAGAGTAGAAATTGCATGCAGTCGACGATGGCGGCCCGGGCTCGTGCAGTCACGTGTTGGACATGGTCTCTGTTACTGTCTGCACCAAACCACAACCAATTCTGCCGTGTTCACTTACTGGCAACAAAGTGTTCTGAGTTCTGTACCGCTCAGCTGTGTTCAGATGGTGTTTAGGCAGCAGCATGTGGGAAACCCTCCTCCCGGCAGTGTGGCCATGTCAGATCTTGAGTGACGGCTGCTTGTCACTCTTCCAGCACATCTACAGCAACTACATGTATTTCACAAGTGCACTAGTCAAACCTGTAGGGGGCGCCATGCATTGCAAGAACCCATTTGACTTTGACATTCTACTTCATTGCCAGTGTCATCAGCCTGAATATCATGTTTGAAACCTCTTGTATAAATATGTTTTAGATACTTTTTGGAAGGCTTTCTAGCTGAAGGAAAGAACAACTGTGGCCAGATGAAGGAGACGATTGGCAAAGTGAGTGGCGCCTTTTCAAAGGGTCTCCCTCGTCCTGGGAGGCCTGGCAGATTGTGTGAACATCTCCCAGCACCACTCAGCATAAATAGCTGATAAAATGGAAAACATATGAATCTGTAATTAAAGCAGGATTTGTACTTTTCCCACAGTGTGCTCAGGGCAGCGATCTGAAACACCAATGGCCTCAAATTCCACGGTGCCTGATGGGTAAATAAGTTAACCTGGCAAAGATTCATAGGTGTATCTGTAAGTTTTGCTGTTTGGATATAAAGGTACTAGTTCAGGGTTAGGGTCAGCTTCAGGATATTCAAGTTTTGGGACCCTCCTGTCCTGCATGCCCCGCTCTGTGACTTTAAAAGGGCGCAGACTTTTCCGGAGACTTCAGTAGCAAAATGACAGTATTAGCAGATTGCGATCAAAGCTACCTCTGAAGTGTGCTAAGAGTTTCCAGTGGGGCTGTTTGCATGAAAGATCACCAAAGTGTAAATGTAGCAGCTTGGTGTAACTCTGGCCACTGTGAGTCAGTACAGCGCCTCCCTCGTCCTGGGAGTAAATCATTAGAAGGAGCCCAGGAAGCTCTTACTGATATATCTGCCCACTAATTAACATTTTTGACACAGACTCTAGAGGAAGGTGGCCTGTTTGGTAAATTAGCCTTGTTAAAATAGGTCATCATTTTCAGTCTAAAGTGTCCCTCTTCACGCAGCCAAAGACCCAGGGATTTATACAAGGTGCTTGACATTCATTTCTTTCTTATTGTTACAAGTCCTTAAATGTCTCTTTAGAACCTGCCACTGTGAGCAGAGCAGACAGGGAATGTTAGCACTGCATTTTTTTGTCATTCTGTTACGCGTTAAGAGGCCAGTAATTTTCCTTTAAAATTTTTCACAACAGGACCCCAGAATCTTCTTCATCACAAAATGGTTTCTGTTGACAACCACAGGTAACTACCCAGCAGGGGGGCCGTAAAGGAGGGGAGAGTTAAGACAATTCTAAGGGCCTCTGAGTGATGGGGGCCCGACAATATTTCGAAGATAATTGGATTGGTCTGGGTTGGGGATGTAGCATGATATGGGGGCCCAGAACCTAACGACAGCCGCCCCCAGTCCATGGAATAAAGCTGGTGTTATGTGCCGTTTACAAGCAGCCGATGGGCTTGTAATGACACAAGGCATTAAAAATCCTGAAATCTAGATGTCAGGCAAGTGGGGAGGAATCAGTAAGAATGTTATACTAACAAACTGCAAAAGCTTCAGACTTACCGTTAATAATGATATTAGTGCAAAGCATTCTCACATACACAATAAACACATTGCGATCTGTATTAAATTTATAATTTAGTCAGGTATACTTTCAGGTGTGTATATTTACTGAATTAAAGTATTGAATTTGAAAGAGGGTAGGGGGTATCTCAAGGGTGTAAATTATTAATTCACTTTAAATTTGTTGTGTTCGCATTTTAATTTTGAGATCACCCACCTTTGAGATCACCCACCTTTGAGATCACCCACCATGACTATTCAGGACCTGTTGTTCTGAACCTGAGATAAATGCAGGGATTGTAATTTGTTGACTACTGTAGATTCTGTTTGGAAAGACTGTTCAAGAAGGTTTGGAAACCATGAAAATAGTGTATTTGTGGACAGAGTAGAGAAGATAGTCCTGGCCATCCTCATGCCCGACGTGCTCCTTCCCCGTGCCATGAGGCATTTACATGAACTGAAGAGCCATTTTACAGCTCATAGCTTATTATTAGCACCATTAGATATAGCATATAGAGAGACCTGCCACATTGGAGCAAAAAAACTCAAAGCTGATATGCAGAATGTCCTGGAGAGCTTACTGTGAAGACTGATCATGTATATAACAATGCAGGCAGTTTCAGATGAAAGAACATTTGGGGTTCTGCACATTTACAATAAATGAAGTCAGACTGAGTCCAAACTCACTTGTGTTATATTGTTTTTTCCGTTAATTCTCTTCTCTGAAGTTTATGAAAGAGTTAATGTACCTCTGCTTCGCAACGGGGACTTGCCTACAGGTATCAGAAGCAATTCTTTGTGTAATATATGGGTCATTATACCATGCGTATGCTGACAGACCCTGCAGATACTTTAACCTTTATGAATTATGTGAATATTGTACAGGACCATTTGTGTTTCCTCAGTCCATAGTCCTAGTTTTGTATATGGCTTAGTGTTTATTGCATGGTGCGTTACACTGAACATTTTCTCTGGTATTAAGTTCATTGATGTAATACTATACCTGGCCTACTTTGATACTAAATGGGAATCTATTGATTCATGAATATAATTATAATTTAGCCACTCATGCAGTTGAAATGACGTGACAGAGACCTTACCAGAGCTCTTTTAAAAGGCTTGAAGAATGGATATTTTCATTAGACACAGGAATCTGCTTTTAAAATCGCTATGCTCTGCTCAATCTGTGGACACTGATAGTATTTCTGAACAGTTTAATTAAGTCTATTGAGTTTGAATCGGCAGGCTGATACTATATGGACCTGTGGATGAAGCTCACATCAGTCCTGCTGAAGGCTTGTTAATTGCCGTGATTTTAACTGGAAGTTGTTCGGTAATTGCATCAAGCTTGGTGATGCCTTTTCTAGGCTGGCTTCTTATTTATTTTGTCTCACTTGGCAGGTATGTTAAATGCTCTCAGTTTACTGAAATCATCAGGCAGTATTGACAGACAGGCCCCTGCCTAAATGCCAGCAATTACTCTCTACTTGTCAGGCAAAATCTACAAAGCGACTGTGAACGTGCTTCCGCCCACGTGGTGGATGCTGGAGCGGGATGGATAACCGTACTTTCCTTATGACAACCAGGTCAGTCAGAAGCACCACTCGAGCCGATTCCCTTCCAGCCACAATTTGCGTCTGTGGCATTTCGAGACGCTGTTGACTTTTCCTGATTTATTGCCCTGTGAAGAAAAAAAACCTCACAAAGCCAAAGGCCGCTGATAATGTCAGTGGAATCGAACGTATTTGACAGAAGAGTGACAAAAGAAGGCATTTCCATAGCTTTGTGTCTCTCAGCCTTTAGCTGATTGGTTGGGCAAACTGCTCCAATAAGTGTGGGGGGGGGAATAAAAATAAAAAATGTCATTTCTTTGATCCGCTGAGCTACTTTCCCTTTGAAAAACGGTGGGTCTAATCTGAAAATCATAGAATCTCTTTGAAGTAGAAGGATCCACTTTCTTTGTGCGCTTGTTATTTATTTACCTTCAAAGGACAGGTTAAGGTAAGAAGTGTTTAACTGTCTTTAATCTATCTGGCACTGACTCATTAAGGCTTATTGCTCTCATTAAGCGTGGTGTGGCCTCACAGGTGTTTCGGATCGTCTTATCCTTCCTTACAACATTCAAGCCTTTCTCCCTGCTAGCCTGGGTTCAGCTGCTTATTTTCCGTTTCTGCTCTGAGTCCTCAGCCTCTACCCACCTTCCACCTACAGCTTGGCTTTTGCCCTTTCACAGGTCTGTAAATTAATTATGAACACCCTAGATGTATACATGCAAATAAGCCAACGACAGTGTCAGCTTGCATCCTTTGACAGGCATTATGGTGCCCCTCTTGTGGAATAAGACCTTCAGAAGGTATAACAGATGTAAGCGACACCCCAGCAGAGATGGGCCAGCCTACCCCAGACTGTGAATTATGGCCTGGGTGCTCACCCAGCCAGAGGGGAAATAGGACGGCTTCCCAGAAACCAGCAGAATGCACAGCCCCGCTATCGAGCGGCTTCATCTGTCTCCTCTGACATGATTGTTCCTCTCTTGTTACTTTATGTTTTAATCAATCAGCTTTGAGTAAAGTGGTAATTACACGGGCATCAATAGCAGCAAAAGAGAGCAAGGGGATTATAGACGTACATTAGTGCAATTTGCTGTTAAAGTTTCTTTAAGGGCAATCGGGGGGTGTTGGTGATAGATAATGATAATAATGAATATTTTCAGTCATACTACATTTCAACAAGCCTGCAAGGCCACGGCTCCCACTTCTTTTCCTATAGTCTCAAGGCGATGGTCCCCTCGCCCAGGAAGCTGCAGATGTTCTCCTCAAGCCAGATGCCCCTGGAAAGGGTTTTCCAGGTTTTCCTCCAGAGTCTCTTTTGCTGGCCACCCAAGGTGGGACGATGAGAGCTCTGAGAGGTATAGGAGCTGCCCTGGAAGCTGAGGAGAGCGCAGGTTCATGAAGGGCACATCGAACGCCACCATGAGGCTAGGAGGCGGAGACGAAGGACACGTTGGGTGACGAGGACTCCACACCGATCCTAATAACAAGGATGGGCCCGATGACACATCTCACCAGAGGGTAATAATAATCTTCATGTTAAAGTTTTTAATTACTGTTGACTCCAGCTGCCCTGAGTACAGCTCCTTGGGAGAGAAAAATGAAACCATTTTTAAAAACAATTATTTCCTGATTGCAGGTCAGCCATCTCGAGTGTGCACATTCATCTACATGTTCCGCTGCTCTGTGTTGGCAGTTGGTGTCTGATGTTCTGATTAAATGATTGTGCGGCTGGAAGCTCTCGCTCCACATGGGCAGAGTGCGTTTTTGTCTCTGACTCCCGCAATGAGGAAGAGCTAATTAGGGGTATTGCTAATTGTCCCAGAGATTCAGCCACTACTGTGTGGAAAATCTTCCACGGCGTTCATCAGACAGGAGATCCACTGATCTGGCATCCCATAATGTGCCAGGATGCAAATTGTACACATAGTTTTGGGCATCTAGGTGTGAACCGCCCCCCCTCGTTAGCTGTCTGTGGTCAGGAAGCTCTTGAGTAGCTACAGTATATGGCAGGGCGCTGAAGCAGATGGCCAGCAGCATGTTCTGGAGAAGGTGTGCGTGAGCCAAACTCAGCCCTCCCAAGCTGCCTTGGGTGCCATGCGTGGATATGAGCAATTGACAAGTGCAAACCGAACACACATTCATCTACATCCTATATACATACTCTATCTACACATTATGTACCGTGTATCTGTATGCAATATGCATACATATAGACACATTACATATACTTACATGCTATGTACAGTACATGCTATGCACATACCTCTACACACTGGGTACTTGCATCTACCCACTATGTACATACATCTACAGTACACACTGGGTACCTGCATTTACCCGCTATGTACATACGTACATCTACACACTGGGTACCTGCATCTACCCGCTATGTACATACATCTACACACTGGGTACCTGCATCTACCCGCTATGTATATACATCTACACACTGGGTACCTGCATCTACCCGCTATGTATATACATCAACACACTGAGTACCTACATCTACCCGCTATGTACATACATCTACACACTGGGTACCTGCATCTACCCGCTATGTACATACATCAACACACTGGGTACCTACATCTACCCGCTATGTACATACATCTACACACTGGGTACCTGCATCTACCCGCTATGTATATACATCTACACACTGGGTACCTGCATCTTCCCGCTATGTACATAAATCCTAAGCAGACCTCAGATTTTGATGCTTTAGTTTATTCTCTAGTTTTCATTACGTAGCCCACATGCTTTCACTATGACTATAGCAAAGACCATAAATCCTGTGTGCATTACACATCTGGGACAGTGTCCTGGTGTCTTTTTCCTCCTCATGGAGCTGTGATATCTGTGCATGTTAAGACAGGCCTTTTACTACCTTTATGATTGTATCTGACTGCTGATTTCTCTCATTTGGGGTTAAATGCACTTTCCTTGGTGACCATCGCTTGTCATTATATATCTCTGACAGACTACCTCTCTGGTAAGGTAAATCACTCTGGGTGAGAATGTGCCAGATTAATAGATGGTAAATGCACACACACACACACACACACACACGCACACACACACACAACCCTAACCCTAACCTGTACTCATATCTTTGTGGGGACTCTTTATTCATTTTTTGAGCAAAACCCTAATCCCAACGGGACACCCCCACCCAGCCCTAACCCTAACCCTAATCCCCACCCAGCCCTAACCCTAACCCTAATCCTAACCCCTACCTTACCCATAAGTAACCAAATAAAATTCAAGTCTTTTTAGTTTTTTGATTGCAGTCACGGATTTTTATAAAATTGAATTTCCCCTTGTGGGGACCAAAAAAATGTTTGTATCACTTTGTGGGGACATTGTGAAGTTCTGTTGCCTCCTTCTGACGTTGATTCAGGCCTCGACTCCCGCTCTGAATGTGTGGGACAGTCTCTTCACTCATAATTATATAATTTAAGATGCTGTATGGCCCAAGTAGGCAGAGCTGTGCTGGGGAAATGCCTGTGAATGACCTCAGAGAAATTCAGATTCAGGTGGCTGCATGGGTAACACGCTAGCACAGGCCGAGCGGCCTGACATCTGCATGGGTAATACTCTAGCACAGGCCGAGCCGCCTGACGTCTGCATGGGTAATACGCTAGCACAGGCCGAGCCGCCTGACGTCTGCATGGTCAATACGCTAGCACAGGACGAGCGGCCTGACATCTGCATGGGTAATACTCTAGCACAGGCCGAGCCGCCTGACGTCTGCATAGGTAATACGCTAGCACAGGCCGAGCCGCCTGACGTCTGCATGGGTAATACGCTAGCACAGGCCGAGCCTCCTGACGTCTGCATGGGTAATACGCTAGCACTGGCCGAGCGGCCTGACATCTGCTTGGGTAATACGCTAGCACAGGCCGAGCCTCCTGACGTCTGCATGGGAAATACGCTAGCATAGGCCGAGCAGCCTGACGTCTGCATGAATAATATGCTAGCACAGGCCGAGCGGCCTGACATCTGTATGGGTAATACGCTAGCACAGGCCGAGCCGCCTGACATCTGCATGGGTAATACGCTAGCACAGGCCGAGCGGCCTGACGTCTGCATGAGTAATACGCTAGCACAGGCCGAGCAGCCTGACGTCTGCATAGGTAATACGCTAGTACAGGCCGAGCGGCCTGACGTCTGCATAGGTAATACGCTAGCACAGGCCGAGCGGCCTGACGTCTGCATGAGTAATACGTTAGCACAGGCCAAACAGAAGACTGTTGCAGAAGCAGGAACGTAGGCAACAGTAGCTAGAGAGAAAAACTGGCAGACTTAATACAGAAATTGATTTCTCTGGCTCTGCGGTGATGTGGCTCTGACAAGCATCACCTGACATTTAGCCTACATTTAAACAAAAAGAATAGAGGTGCAAGTCTTTAAAAGCATTTCTAAATGTTCCGGAATGTCCTGAACCTGGCCTGGTGACCAAGCCTGAAGAAGCGGCTCTTTTCACACAGGCGGGGCGAGACTAATCTCACAAAGCACCAGAAACGAGAGTACTCATGTCGATCCCGGCTCCTCTGACCTTGGAGGCCTGGGTTACTTCTTTTGAACACAGAAGATACATGGAAAGCACTCGCCGCAGTTCAGAGGCTTGCTGAAAAGTTTGCTGAGGGTGTAGATGAAAGGAAACACCATGCTATTACACCCTGGAGTTACGCTTACATACATGTTAGCAGAGAGACAGGAGCACTGCTTTTCACCCTCCCCTGTACCTTCCATGATTCCCTGCCATGCATTAATTACAACGGTTGTACCTCAACATGATAATTATCACGAATGAGACTGTAAAGCAATATTGTAATTAAACGAAATGTAAGTTGGTTAAAAAAAAAAGAAACATCATGGAAAGCAGTGCTTGTGACCTTGGGGATTATTTTCAGAAACGATTCTGTGGGTAGTGCGGGAGCCAACGTTAAATTTCCTTATCAGACCTGGACTTCCTTCCGCCATAAGCTGCTTACAGCATGTCCATACTCTGATTTATGGTGAAAATAAGCCTTTCTGTTTAGCTCACGTGCTTTACGAGCTATCAGTGACCATAATGCGGGTCCATACCGCCAGTATACGAAGTGGAAATCGATATGTACCACCACAGTGACAATTCACAAGCAACGGAGTGCATTTTAATAGCCGCAGTATTTACTATGCATCAGTAGCATAGTTCCGGTATGCATTTGTGTTTTCTTCATACATAGAATAGTACAGGAAAATATTACTAAGGGCTAACAGCTTATGCCATAGTTTTAATTAGTCAAACGTATCGATCCCCACTGGGCAGCCATGACTGACATCACGGAACTACAAACTGACTGTTTTTGAGCAGATTTTTGTAAATGCCACAGGCTTGTGGGAGACACCATTTGCATGGCACACACGTTACTGCACTCGTAACTGAATCGTTAGCTTGCTTGTAACACTGCCCATTCATTACTCACTGGACGTGGGTGTGGGGTACGACTACCAGACGTCTGGCTTTCCCCAGACACGTCCTCTTTTTGGGCCCCTCTCAGGGCGTCTTTCAAGAATTGGCGGTTTGTCCCTGTATGACCCAATGTTGCAAGTGATAATGAAGTACTAAGTGAAAGAAAAGGCACCTATTTTCAAAACGCGGCAGCCACTCCGTGCCGTCACACAGCTTTTGCATGGCTCGTGCACTCGTTTACTTTAAAAATTAAATGATATGCACATCCCTACATGCCACGTGGCTCCACTTCCGGAAACCATTGTCACTTTGACACTTTATTTTTGTTTTCGTGTGAATAGTGAATCGTGCTGTTTGCTTAGTGTTTTGTAACTTTTGTTAAAAGACACTTGTACACACGTATATTGTGTCAATTGTGTGTAGATTGTAAAACAAAAGTTAACAGGTTACCATACATCCGGATTTCCCAGGTGCAGATTTTGGTTTTATAGGGTGGTTAGGGAAAACTCATTAATATCCATAAGAGAAGTGCTACCTGATTGGCCTTTGAACGTGAAAACTCATTAATATCCATAAGAGAAGTGCTACCTGATTGGCCTTTGAACGTGAAAACTCATTAATATCCATAAGAGAAGTGCTACCTGATTGGCCGGTGAACGTGAAAACTCATTACTATGAATGAGAGAAGCACTACCTGGCGTTCCAGTGAACGTGACATCTCAGTAATACTCTGACCCCAGGACACGTCCTGTTTTTGGTCTCCCTAGAGTGGGGGTGACACCAGCAGCTCTGCTCTGAGCTTTTTATTGGCAGTATTTAGAGCAGACGACAATGCTGCAGTGCTCTGACTCCATCACACCCTCCACCCTACCCTAGTGTCTATACCATAGTGTCCTTGGTTGCTGTGTATGTACCTCTCCCCCCAGTTTGGCTCCGCCCTCGGCCACTGTGTGTTTACCTCTTGCTTTGGTTTGGCTCCGCCCTCAGGTGCTGTGCATTTACTTATCCTCCCAGTTTGGCCCCACCCTTGGCTGCTGTGCATTTACTTCTCGCTTTGGTTTGGCCCCGCCCTCTGCCACTCGTACCTCCATTGTCGCTGTACTATTAAAGGTATCCCCTGGTTTATGCTTGTTTACCACTAGGGGGAGCCATAGCCTGAAGCCGGCTCTCCTCTGTGTCTGAATGTCTTGCCTTTTTCTCATTGTTTTTTCAAAGAACGTGGGAAATGACTCGCAGAGCAGTGACTTTGAAGGCTGCGAGTCTTTCGTCTGTGCCCCATCTTAACCCTCCTCATGGGATTTTCCATCCCCTGCTTCCATTTCAAAGATGACTTTTTTGTAAGTTTTTGAAGTGTTTTTTTCTCCTTATTACCTCTTCTCTGCTATCCCAGCCCTTTTAATACCCAACGGGCAGATTTCAGCTTTTTTTTTGTAAGGCTGTAGCTTCTATTCATATTTATTTCTAAAAAGTAATAGAAGATTTTTTGGGGGGGGGAGTTGTGCAGGGACGGCATTGTAAGTACTCTCTGCTGCCCCCTATGGACCAATGAATGGAATAGAATGGTGTAGGCCGAGAAAGGGGAATGTAAGAGAAGCCTCCCTGATCCCACCACAGAGGGACTGCATGTTCACCCGCAGTAATATGTATAAACCCACGCAGTAATAAAACATAAAGCAAGATTAGTCCAAACAGAATGAATGTGCTACAGCAAAACGCAAACCTCTCAGAAATGAGGAAGATTAAGTGTAAATTGCTTGGTTTGAGTCGTGGTGAATAAATTTGATTGTGACTGTGATTTCACATTAAACACGACAAACATAATTATCCTCAAAGTGTTTTTTCAGTCCCCTTTTTCTTTGGCTATAATAGATTGTAGTTGGGCAACATTAATGCCTCGTATTTAGAATAAAATTTCATTCTGAGTGGTGCATCCTTCTCTTCACTCTCTTTGTGTTTGTTTTTATTCTGCTGGCCTGTCCAAACTGTCATTGAAATCAGCTGCTTGAGTGACCTGCTGCTCTCCAGATCTAAGGTCACTGAGTACTGAGACCCCCCTGCAGCTTATTTGTCTATAAATGAAAATAACAGCAACATAAATGCCGATATCATACTTATTAAGGGAATCAAGCCTGACGCCGCTGTGCATTCCCGTTAGCCGCCGCCTCTCTCCGGCTAAATGACGTATGCAGATGGACAGTGAAGCCCCGAGGCAGGAGCCTCTCACTGGAGAAAAGGTCAAGCAGCAGTGTAGTCAGCAATCTCCGAGACGCCGCATGCGAGGTTTTACTGCGATTACTCTGTCACGCGGTGACAGTGCTGGCTTTAAAAAGGTCACCCATGGCAACCAGATGCCGTGGTTCAGAGCTGGAGAGCATCGACTCGGCCAACAGCTTGCCAGGCCTCAGGAAGTTGTGTACTTTAAAGGTCACCCCACCCCCACTCTCCAGGCCACTCCCCTTTTTCGGGGTGCTGAAGGACGGACGCTCGATCTATTGACACGGAGACCTGCTTGTTTTCTTTTTAAAGCTTCTGACGCTGATACTGGGACCCGGCAGAGGCACATTTCGAGCGGCAAAAGAAACAGAAGTTAGGTCAAGCCTTTTTGCAGAACTGGAACTGTTTTTACCTGTTTGTGTGGTGCTGAGATGAGGAACTAGCTAGCAGTTAATCACCAATATATGGAATCACCTACACAGACAGATGGAGTGTTCATGACTTATATGAATACAGCGTAAAAAAATGTACATACACCCAGTGGTCAGTAACATACCTACTCATTAACACAAACAGCCGGCTCCTTCAAACAGCCAATCATATGTCTGCAACTGAACACATACAGCACACAGACAGGGCCAAGAGGCTCGCTTACTGTTTGGCTAAGCGTCCTGATTTTCCTGAACGCATTCAAAACGGTTCTGGAACCAAGGAATGTGGATAAAACAGCTTTTTATTAAGCACACACACAATGTCCTGTGTCTGATAAGTTGCTGGTTTGATTCCTCTCCAAGTAGATCAGTCACTGACACACCACTGATCGACCCCTGATGGGGAGACTAGCGAGAATTGTCGAAAATTTGTTGTACAGTTGGTGAACTTTTGACACAATTGAAAAAAAAACAAGTGACTCCTTGTCACATTCAAAGGAGCTATTTGCGATTAATTGTGTTAAAAATCATTAAAGCAACTGACCTAGGTTTGGGCGGTATAAAGGCAATACGATATATTATTTTTGGTAATTTATCAGCAAAATTGATTGTGGGGGTTCTCTTGGTCAGCAAATTTGATTGCCAAGTCTGCTAGCATTAGCCTACATACTTCTACATATGTCTTTGTTTCCTTTCCAAATGTTGATATAAATTGGAAATCGTGCCAGCCACCTCAGTTAATGTTGCTTTACAATATTTGCATTGTGTGCAGTGTGCTTCTTTTTGCTGGATGTCTTAAACTGAAATGAAAACTCCTTATCATTTATGTACACAAACTGGATAATTGCTGGATAATTGCTTGAAAAGCACAGAAGCTAATATAACAAACTGAGGACGGACCAAAGCTGCTTACAGGCTGCAGACATACACCATGGACTCAGGGAGACTTTTCGAGTCACAGGTGTCCAAGTCCCATCCAAGACTGAGTAAAAATGTACCTGTGTGCGTGACAAGACTGAGACTGGAGCGATAATGGTGTTCAGAAAGGCTTCTCTGAACACACAATCTGTCTATCCTTGAAGTTGTTGGTTCTGGAGACAGATGGGATCCTGCCCAGTACTAGCTAGCTGTCCCTGACATACACTGAGTAAATGTTTGCATCAATATTTAGAAAAAATAGATATATTATTTTTTCAAAAAACACCAGATGTATATAGTTTTTAATAATAATTTCTCTCAGTCTCTCTCTGTCAGGTATATTTTGTTTTTTCATCATTGGTAGCATTTGTGATTTGTTATTTGACAAATTGAGCATTTGACATTGATATATTTAGAGCCTATGCAATTTATCACTATGTGAACATTTCTGAATGTTTCATCTATCCATTGATTGAAATCTGAGCCATAAATTATACAAAGAAAAGTTCTCCTGATTTTCTTGTGGTATCATTTAAAGCTGGTATTTTGGATGTCTTTGAGGGGCACGTCGCTTCTATGTGATATGTTTTGTCTGCTGACCCGCAGCGTCTGCTTCAATCCTGTTTGCTCTGATAACTTTAGTCATTGTTGTGTAGATACTCATTTGCTGACTTGAAGGATCCCCAATTGATTTTGGCTAATAAGTCTATGGTTTTGACAGCCTGCTTTTCCCCCCAAAGTCTTGTTTCTTGATTTTATTATTTTTTTCCTTTGCTAATGGCATGTGTTTCTTGGCTCCCTTGTACGCTGTAAACATTACTGACTGAAAACACTGAGCTGACAGCATAATAAATCTCATTTAAGCCCACTGCTCTGACACGCCTGTCTGTCTCTCAGATCCCACAAGCTCCGTACAGTAAATAAACATTTTCTCTCGTGGGTCGGTCTTCTGATGTAACAGATCAGCAAAGCCTCCCCTTCTTTATAACAAGGGGGTGAACAGAGGTGTTTGCTTGTCAGAACACAGTCAGAGTTTTGTGGGGCTGAGGACGTATGGACTGGGCCTACAGTCGCTCCTCAGGGCCGTAACGGGTACTCAGTCAGTGCTCAGGGCAGTAATGGGTACTCAGTCAGTGCTCAGGGCAGTAAACGGTACTCAGTCAGTGCTCAGGGCAGTAATGGGTACTCAGTCAGTGCTCAGGGCAGTAATGGGTACTCAGTCAGTGCTCAGGGCAGTAAACGGTACTCAATCAGTGCTCATGGCAGTAAAGGGTACTCAATCAGTGGTCAGGGCAGTAACGGGGACTCAATCAGTGTTCAGGGCAGTAACGGGGACTCAATCAGTGGTCAGGGCAGTAACGGGGACTCAATCAGTGTTCATGGCAGAGACGGTATTTGTGATGGGTGGTAAGCAGATAGTTGGGCCTATGGTAAACGGTTTTAAGTTGAAATATGCAGATCAGATTTTAGTTACAGGTGAGGTACAGTGCTTGTCAGGCTAGTCAATGTAAAGGTTATAATCTTACAGTAAGGCCTATGAATGGTCTCTTACCAAAACAATAGCCTGTTGAAGGTAGCAGCATTTTGGATAATGCATGGCAGGTATTTTTTTAACTAAAAGCACTTCCAAACAGCATTCCTTTTATATAAGTTGTTATTTAAGCCGGGGGTGTATGCAGTGTGGCATCCAGATGGGATATCTGGTGGCGTAAATGGCAACAATTAGTCCCTTTAATGATGCAGCATGTTTCGTAATTAACCAGAAATGACAGAAGTAGGCAAATTTCATTTTTGTGTGACAGAACAAAACGGTTATTTATGCATAAATTGGGCTAAATGTAGGGTGACCTTGTGATTTGATTTTACTATGAGACTGTTAAATGCTTTAATCCTGTTCATACAAAGTCAGGGTTCTTGGGGGGCACACTGACACAAGAGTAGGATTACGTAAACAGAGAAATTATTTTTGTATTTTCAATTTCTCCACTGCAGAAAATCCCCCTTTCTTTCTTATTGTGGCTCGAGGACTGGCACTGTTTTTTGATATGTTTTTTGGGGTCATTGGATGCTTTCCCTCAGTTGTTCTTCGGGTGGCGCTGTTGCCATTTATTTGCACAGGCATGGGGCAGAATCCAGGCCTGATCATTCCTTACATCTTTACATTTAGGCCTCGTATCGCTTCCTGCCACAGCTCAGCTACATGGTGATCACCAACACAGCTAACTAATATCTCTTTCTGCCATGTTATTCCATGCATGCATATGTGTACTGTATGTATGACAGTCCTGTGATACCCAGGATGGTCTCTGGATCACCTCAGCTCTCTTTGGGCTAATGGGGTATTGAAAACATACGGATGGGTGACCACCTCTCTCTCGGTATGCTTGGAGAGCATAATGATGGACGGCGCCACCTTTGAAGCTGCAGCTCCCCTCTCTATTTTTAAACATCACCTGGGACTGGCTTATTGTAGAGGCTGCAGGCTTAAGCACCATCTTTCCTGAGCCTCTCTGGGCTGCTCTAGCAGTTAACGAGCCGGACTTCTATCCGAGAGGTTCTCGTACCTGTGTGAAACATCCCAAGCAATACAAATTTTGCCAAAACAATTCAAATGAGGCACTTTGCTAAAAGGCACTACAGTCAATTACCTTCAGGATGAGCCTGTGTCCTCACCAACACTGTAATCTACATAAATGTAGCACAGTGCTACCTAAATAGTGTAGTAAAATGTACTGTGCCTTTTGTTTAGAATGTTATTGTCATGTCGTTCTTTGATGTTTGAGAAATCAGAAGTCTCATTGAACTTTGCAGTTTTTGCACTCTTCCACAAACATGGTTGAAAAGCTCCTACCAAAACATAAAGTGTCCACAGCTTGTTTCGGGGTCTTGTCCAATGGGAACTGCTCTTTTTGGATTGTGACATAACACAAAAAGAAATCTCTTTGGACTTCTGTTCAGCATCAGTCAGGCAATCTGTAGCTTCACAGTTTCACTAGATTTTGCACGGATGTGTCGGGGGGGGGGCCAACAGGTTTGCCCGTGAGGCTTTTGCAGGCTTTTTGTCACCCGGCCGTTCCTCAGCAGCCAGAAGGGTCCTCAAACCGAATTAATGGCAAGAAAAGCTGGAAATATCAACAGGATATTATGTCTCCAACTCTATTCGTAACATGGATCTTTCAGATAAAACTATTCAGTGCCCGTTCTCCTACATCTTCCCTTTGTATAATTCACTGGAGGAAGACTACACAGAAGGGGTGCTGCTGACCTCGGGAGCGTCAGACGTGTGGCTGCCGGAACACTTCCTGGTTACATGTCAGCACGGCAGTTTTCCCTTCAGCCTGTTTAAACCACTATGTGTCCCAGTCATTTTTACTTTAGTTTAATACACCACTAACTATACATGTGCACTTAAGTTCATGAATAAATGATTGATTTAAAATATTGTTTAATTAATTACTGCCTTGTCGTTCTCCACTATGGTGAATATCGGTAATAGCAGTTACCAAATGAGGGTGTATCGCTGGAAAAACTGTACATCAGCCTTATTTACATTGCAAAACTCTGTCAGGCCCTCGCTAGTTCACAGCCTGTCACATTAAAATTCTTCTTCAGTCTTTTACAGTCGTCCAAGTTTCTCTAACAATATTTTCTCGCACCCTTTGTGTAATTATAATGGCTTTGTGTTCCTGACAGCTATTCCGTTAAATATTTGCCCTAGTGCCATCGTCAAGCTGGCATATTTCTGTGTGGGATTTGAAATCAATGTTTAAGTGAGAGAGTAAAAGAAAGGGAGCCGTTAGGCGGGGGAACGCTGCAGATGCCGCGAGTCGCGTTAATCACGGAGATCACATCTCCACGCCTGACAGAACGACGGCCAACCGCTCTCCGCTGTCTCCCAGTCGCTGAGAGGCCTTCAAAGTGGGCTATCGCCAGGCTCAGCCTCGATGCTGAGGCCACGCCTCTCCGTGTCCGTGCCGGGCCGTGCAGAACCGCCAGAGGACCCTGCTCACGTGCTCCTGATTACGGGCTTAGGGAGACAGTGTGCAGCTGGGATCCGACCTGACGGCGCAGGAGGATGGGAATCAGAGGGGGGCTTTGTGAGCCTAAGAGGAAAACTACTTTAGGGGCTGTAAAAAAAACCTCACAAATGCATGCGGGCACACACACAAACATTCTGGAGAAATGCACTTAATCTTGCTCCTCCGTTCCCTCTTAGAGAGCGGCTCTGCTGAGTGCCGTGCTGGTTTTAGCTTTTTATAAAATGGGTTAATGGGCACAGAACCCAAAGGCAGCCAACTCCCAATCCAGGGTCACAGCTGTGGCTGCGCTTTTGAGAAAGCGTTCAAATCAAACCAGGAAACGTGCCCATATAAAATACAGCCACATGTAAGCCAGCCATACCCCAGCTAAGATCATATTTAACACAACATTAAAAATAAACACACAATCACACATAAATGAAGGAGTCAAGGCCGGAACTGCACAGATGGCTATCGCAGTTTTTCCAGGATGACGCCCTTCTTCCGTGAGCGGACACAGAACACATAGTTGTAATGAATGCACAAGATGCTCGATGAAGGCTTAAAAGTTCCAAATGTTTCGGGAGGGCATGGACTCCTGAAGTTAAAGTAGCTCTACATAAATGCAGGAGGTGGGCCAAGGGAGCAGAAATATGTAGCGCATTCCCTGAGGGTATGGTGTTTGTGCTGGCAGGGTCCCAGGCGTGACCGTCTGCTGGGCCCGGGGTCAAACGGAGGTGTGTCATACATGTGCTATTAGCAGGGGATGCCAAGCAGTAATTAGGCAATGAGATCATATTTAGCAGACTCCTTCCTGGGGAACACACTGCATGGCATAATGATAACCACTTCACTTTCAGGATAATTATGTGTTTTGAACGCTGCCCCTCCTCCTTCTTATCCCTGACTCCTACGCGCCAAGGCGGTGTTCTGATAGACCTCAAGCGGTGCGGAACGCTACAGCCACGCCAGGTTCGGAATAATCCGGAGGCACTCGGCGGCCCCCCGGGCAGCGCGCGGCGAACACGAGCCGCGTCTGCGCGCGCGGCGAACACGAGCCGCGTCTGCGCGCGTGCCTCTCAGCCTCCTGCTCCGTGTTCGGTCTCCGGTGGCTGCTGGGGGAAACTCTGCTTTAATCAAAGTTGGAAATAAATCATTGTATTCACAGCGATTTTACACGAAGATAAAAGTCTTGTTTATCTGTAAATGCCTCAGCCCCTCCTGCATTGGGCACTGCCATTGTCACGGAGGTGTGAGACAACAGCGCTAACCATGGTGTCACCCTATTCATTTTTTCTGTAATTTTTGCCATTTTTTCGAAATAGGTAGCCGAAATCAGTAATACAAAACTACATAAAATGCTTTTTCTGTTTTAATATTTCAACATTGTTATTACCAGGTAAGGCAAAATAAGTTTACCGGTCAGAATCCCCTAAAATGCCACATATTGGTTCCGGTCTGCTGTGAGTCTCTGTCCCGCTGTTGGCTGACTTCGTGTAAACGCAAGACCTGATTGGTCGATAACTTGTATTTAAGGTAGTCTGGGACAAATGCAAGTGAACGAGAATCGAATCCATTTAAACTGGGGTGCCCTGAATTAAATAGAGAACTGGGCCTGTGTCATGAAGCTGGATTTCTTATTACTTAGCACCATAACTTGTCGGATATCAGGTACCCTAGCTTAATAGACTTTATCTTCGTTCACGTACACTAAGCCCAGACTACCTTTAATACGTCAAGTTATCCACAAAGCAAGAAATCCTGCTTAAGAAATCCCCCATTTGAATTCTCCAGGTTCTGATAGACACCGAGAGCCTCCTTCCTAGTTCCGGGTCCCCAAGCGGCTTCAATGAGGGCAAAACGTGAGCACGAACCGGTCGCGGAGTAGCAGTCCTCCGACAAAAATCTCGCATATGGAAAATCATTGAAAGAAAATTTATTCCGGAGGTTCTACAGAATCCAACGATTCACAGTTGGGTAAGTCCTAAATACCCCCAGGTAATCACGCGGAAATTAAATGCTAAACAGGTTAGAATTTCAGCTCTATGTAGTTTTTAAAGGCAGGGTTACCAACTTCGGTCACCTGGCTGGCGTCTATAACAGTTTTATTACGTTTAAATAGTCCGTAATGTTTTCAAACTACCCCAAGGCTTTTGATGTTGGAAATTTTAGGTTTATGACGAAATAATATAGATTTGCCGTAAGATTTCTTTTGTGAGCATGAAAGTCTGAAATCTTGAGTGTCACGCCTGATGCGTGAGAGTTGGCAACCCGGTAAAGGTTTCACAGCCTAATAGAACGAATAATTTCCTTGTCATTTTGTGATTCATGGTGTAAGGGCCTTTCATACATTCATACAAGTAAGCTTATCACAAGCTTATCCATGGAAAAGGAGTTTGAGGCCGATATAAACCAAATGTAAATAGCCTAAAACACTTACACAATTATCAATCATGCAAATATGAAGTACATTTCACTAAGTAGTACACATAGTAATAATAATAACAATAATAATAATAACTGACACTTTAATAATCCCTGTGTGGAATTCTCTCTACGCCTCCCCAACATGCTCTCTCTATGTGAGAGCGAGCTGTCTGTGAAAGGCAGCCACCTGTTGTGGTGCCCAGGGATCTGGGGGTTAAGGGCCTTGCTCAAGGACCCCAGATGTGCCCAGGGATCTGGGGGTTAAGGGCCTTGCTCAAGGACCCACAGACATTTCGAGGCCAGGCCATTTGAGTATGTACCGGGGTGCTATATAAGGTAAATATGTGCATCTACCATCTAGAAAATAAATCTATTTTATAATTATTTATTTTTTGCTAGATTAAATGACATTCCCGTGTTGTGTGATTGCATTGAATTTCTTTAGACTGAAATTAAATTCTCCTTTCTGTCATTCCAATCCAAGTTCCCAGTTCAACAACTTACAGGATGTGGTCAGTTCAATTCAAACTAATTCATTAATGGAATGGGGGAACAATTCTAAACATGCCTGGTACATGATGAGCTAACAAATCTGACTTGCTATGTGTTCAGTCACATCCTTTAAATTGGGAAGGTAGACCACCCGTTATGACCAGCAATGACAAAGAACTGTGCGACTCAGCTGAAGACGGCATTTGAGAAGCCAAATTGCTTGTCTAAATGCCGGTTTGCTCGTGGACATGAACCCCTTGTACCAACTCAGCAGTGAGCAATTCATAGAGCAATACAGGCTGGTCTGGGGTGCAATAGCGAGCCTCCCTGGTATAGTGCAGGATAAATTGAAAAGAGGAACACACTGGAATTTTGCCCTTAGTGCACCATGCAGCTTCTGACAGTTCTCTGCTTCTACACGTCTGGTGGATTCTTGCAGATCTACAGATGCACTGTGCTGTGTCCTGCATCTGTGCGTGTATTGATCACGTTTCTATTGCACCGTGCGCACAAATACATAGCAGTTCTAGCTGGAGCAGTTGCCTTCTGTGACACTACAATTGGTTTTCATGCCATTGCAGACATTTTAATTGCAGTGGATGGAACACTCAACCCTGTTCATACTCGCAGCCTCTTGAGTCCCATCTTCACCTGTCGAAAAGGGCACTTGGCATCAAGGACATTTTACAGACATTGTGACCAAGTGGCCTGGGAGTCCATACGATGCTTATATCTGGTCCAGCTTTGGATTGTGTCAGATGGCAAAGGATGGTGTGTTTGCTGGTGGCTGGTTATTGGGAAACCTCAGTTATGCTCTTAGCAAATACCTGCTGACTGTAATGTTGAATCACCAAACCATACTGAAGAGAGGTATAAGAGCCCGCGGATAAGAACACACATTTGCAGTGTGCTCTGGGCAGGTAGTCCTTGGGAGCTGTAAGATTTCCCCTTGAATGCTGCTGTGTTGTTATTGTTGTGTGTGCTATGTTGCACAACACTGTAGTAATTATTTTGTTAAAATATATTATTGGTCACCTACTCAATCAGTTGTTCTAATGATTATTTTGCGTGTTACTTCCTTTTCCTATTACTGCTAGCCATTATTCTTTTTTTACAAGGAAGCAACATCACATTTTGAGCCCATTTATATATTTTCAGCAAATAGCTTTTAATTTTGGCTGCTTTCACCAGTTTTTATTGGATTTCCAATTAGTTTTTACATTTTATATTTTCATATGTCTGATGTGACAGTTATATAATATATTTTATCAATGGATTACATGGGATTGATGTCCCTGTTATGTCTTGGTTTTCTTACGCGGAGGCTGGGGAGGAGCCAGCAAAGTACTGCTTAAAGTTTGTTTGTTAATTCTGGAACAACGAAGGGTTTTGGGAATCTTGCTTGTTCTTTACCTACGTTGTTCATTATCTTGTTTGTTATTCACTAAGATCGATCACTTTCAGGAAACCCACCCGTGATTAACTGCCTCAGAGGCACAATCGACAGTTTGGACAATAAGGTTATATAATTTGAGTCTGTCTAATTTTAAAAATAAGAGAAAGTTAATATGTTACTGAGTTTGTGACAATGACCCATATACTTCCCTTTGTGTTTATTAATACCAAATTAATTTATAATTTTTATGATTGTTTTAATAGTGGGTATGATTAATCACAGAAAACTGATTAATTTATTTTTTTACAGCCCTAATATACAGTTGTTTTCTATGAAGTGGGCTTAATGTTTAATTTTAAATCAGAGCCATTATGAGATGCCCCCACTATTAAATAGAACCATCACTATTACGTTCTGGCATTTTCATTATTCTGAATGATAGTCTCAAAATAAAAACAAAAATTAATTATGCATTGAGTTGCATAGGTGCAAAAAAGCAGCCTTAACGAAAACCCCCCCACCCCTCTCCGGCAGGCGCATTTTCTTTGTCAGTTTATAACATTGCTCTTAAAACAGAAGGTGAATGTTTATCGAACAAAAAAACTAGAACCTACTGTGAATCTAAAAGCTATTTGGCAAATGGCTCTAAAATCAGAAGCCTAACAACTATTGAAAGTGCACTGAAAAGACCTTCATTTTAAGTTATTGCTCATCATTTAAATTAATATTGCAAATTACAATATTTTTAACCTGTGAGACATTTAGTCAATGTTGTAAAATGAACCAGACCTGTGTTCAGAATACTCACTCACTCACTCAGGCTATAGTTTTCGCTACCTAGAACACTCAGTAGGGGATAAGGGCAGGCAGTAGTGAATACATTTCGTACACTAGGCACTGTTACGCTGCTGCCTAATTATGCGTGGGATATTTGTTATTATCTCTGTTGCATAAACAAACACCAGAACATCTACACCAGCGTTGTCATTTTTGGATAAGTATACAGTACGTTGTAATTCACATATGCCTTTGCAACGTTGAAATAAAAATAAAATTTAAATTTTCAACACAAATCTGTGCACACAACTTTATTTAAAACATACTTTGATTGCACTGTATCCACCTACTGCATCCCTAGTATGAAAGGGACTGCAGTAATAACTGTGGTGTTTTATACTAATCTTCAATATACTGTATTAATTGTGAATTAACATTACCTATGCAAAGTAGTGAAATACATGTTTTTAACACAGAGGTAGAAGCAGGTGTTCTGCCCTTTTTTCCTACCTGACAAAGCAGTACAGCGCATGTGCAAATCAACATTACTCACACATCCACAAGGTCTGAACATTTTTGCTGCCCTTGTGTGTTAATGTAGTTTATCTTAAATATTATTCATGTTTTATTGATATTTGTGTTTATTACAAATAATTGTGGTGATTAATATATTTTTTGCATTCTTGTGTACTTAATTCTGTAAACATGGGCCCAGATTTTACCATTCAACTCAACAGTATACATGTATTTGTTTTGCATTTGACACTACATGTGCTTTAAATTATGGCATTTGTTTTAATTTAAATAAAAATATTTCATTTCAGTAGCAACTAACAAGATTTAAATTTCTGTTTACTTGGAGCTAAACTTGTTTGACATTACATTCTTACCCTGGTGAAAAAAAACTGCTACCCCTCTTAAAACTATAGATAGTGGCACTGTTGTTATAACTAATGTGCAAGTATTTCATAAGTGAGCTATTTAACAAAGGTTGACGGTTATAGTGCAGACTGAGCACTACAGCTCCCATGAAATAGGTCTAATGATGCCCCTGAAAATGCATTAGGCCCACATCCACAAAATCACCATCTTTCATTCACAAAATGCATTTTGGCAACTAAATAAATTCACTTTGTGTACAAAATGACTTTCTTTTTATTCACTTTTTAGATACATTCAGCCTTCTGTCCATGAAATGCAAGGTGCTGATATGAATTTTATGCACAAAATGAATCATTCCTTTTGATATTTGTGCATTAAAGAAAGTGACATCTTTATGCTTTTGTGGACAGAATGTAACTGGAGTTTGTCTTTCTATGGGCAACGTGTAGCAAGGCATTACTTTATTTCATCATCAAATAATCCTTTTTGTGGCACATAATGTATTTTGTGCATGGAAATGAGCGCTTGACACTTGGCGCCTCATAAATCACAGCAGCCCATTTAATGCCTTATCTGCTTCTGCTGTAGAGAGAGAAAACGTCTAAACATGCGACAAAATGAATTCTTACATCATGTTCATTTTATTTAATATTAATTATAACATTTGTGTTTATTACCACTCCTTCATAGTTATGTGATAATGAATTGTCTGCCACAGTTTGGAAATTAGTCTTGGAATATATTGTTGTCTGTTGTTTTATGTGGGCTTCTGGCCAAAGATTATGCAGATTTAAACAATAAAGCTTGTCAGATTATAGATGTTCTTCGAGCACAAATCTGTTTGTTTCTCGTCATCATCGTAAATTCGGCCTATTCTATTTATTAAAAGTTTCCAGTGTCCGAGCATGTTTTTGGATGAAAATGCAAAGTCACACTACTGAGTGGCAGATGTACTGCTGCAAAGTCACGCCAAGGCCGACGAAAACACTGGAGCCCGTCTGTGGTCTTGTGGCTTTAAAACTGATGAAAATGTTTAGATATTACCCGGCCAGATTTCTTTTGTGGGTGCATACTCATTTAACAAGTGCTAACTTATTTTCTCTTTGGAATGAAACTGTAATAGATATTTCATCGTATTGCGGTTCATTGTCCCGGATGTGTAAACGCATGTGTAAGTATAAGTGTAGCATGTCCTCCTGATGACACCTTAATGTTTTTCCGTGAAGATACACCTTTCGAGCTGCTCGTACACGGAGCCTAGTGTGCACCGTGAAGGAGACGCCCTGCTCCAGCTACCTGACGGCAGGGCGTCTCCTTCACCTGGGGACAGGGGATGACTGTCCTAAGTGGTGAAGCTCACTTGGACTGGGTTTCATGTCGATAAACCCCCATTCACTGTGTTCTGTAAAGGACCAGAGAAAATGAAAGCTCAGAAGAACAGGTGCTATGTACCAACCACGTCCCCGCCTCACACCGATGAGCCGCACCTCCGCCGAGCCAAACACCTGTCGCATTCACACCTCTCTGGTGCCTGCCAGCACCTATAGCTCTCAGTTAGATTGGATGGGAGATGGGAAAAGCCAGATCCTCTTTGCCCTTAGCTCCCGAAGAAATGCTCTCACTGGAGTCATATCAATTTGCTGTACTATATCCTGTTATTAAGAGTTGGTATGTGGGGAGACCGATCTTATTAAAGAGAGAAGAGTGAAGGGTCTTTTGAAAGCATCAGACTGGAGAGAAACAGCGCCTCATCATGGCACGTTCCGGAGCCACATAACTGTCTGTTCTGCTCGTAGTGAAGATCAAGGGCCAGCGGCGAATTTAGTTTTCCAATTGTGTTATTTCAAATTGAAATGACTGGGCTTAGCAGAATAAACAAACCTGCCTTAATAGGCCAGGACAGGATGCGCGATAGAGACAATTGAACGAGGGATAAAAACCACTTCATCACTGCCAGATTTCGGCAGAATTCAATTTCAGATGGTCTCCATGTGTCTCCTTATCTCTGTTTTCCAGCAGCGAGCTGCATGTCAGATAGTGATAGTAATAATATTGTTCAAAAAGTCATGGGGGGAAAACATGCGCGTTACATGAAGTGAAAAAGAGAAAGAAAAATCTGCGTTTGGTTGAGAGCAAGCCGGTGTAGCCTTCAGCTATGTAACACGATGATGTATTGCCGGTTTTTAGATGTCTCCTGTGTGGTGTATTCTGGTCATATTTATAGTCAAGTATCTACAGTTTGTTTCCAGATGACACTTATATAGACTCTGTTTTAATGTCTGTTAAGACATCGCGTCAAGTGTTAGTTATCTAGATTCGGGGCAGCGGCAGAATGTAAAGTGAGACTTAAAGGTGTAATAAAATTGTTTCAAATGAATGAGTATGTGGCGCCGTCTGAGGCGATACTTTCGGACATCACCATCTTTAATGATCAGGGCTACTGGTGGAATTCACTGCATCTCGCCTGTTATAGTTTTATGTTCTAACATGGAGATCTTTGCTCATTTCAGCTACCAAAACAAAAGACATTAAGAACAAAAAAAACACTGTAGTAAGATCAGGGCTGTAGCCAGGATTTCTAAAATAGCGATGTCAAAAGTGGCAACCCTTCCTAGGTGTGTCCATGCAGGGGAGGTGGATCGTGGTTATTGGAGTTGCAGAAAAAATACTGAGGACGTGACCTCGGTGTCCTCAGTGGTAGATACAGGTATGAGTAATAGGTTAGTTGCTCAGGTAAATCGAGGAATTTTTTTACAATAAAATTAATGCAAGACAAAAATTAAGCTCCGTGTTTCCTCTGTTCATGTGCAGTTATCTGATTACCTCTGAGGTAACCCTGTGATGCCTGTGTCCTTGTTGTGTTGATGTGTCTTTCGTCTCCCCCGAGTATTGATGCGTCTGCGGGGGTGGCAGAGGCTGAAAGCAACGTGCAAAGGAAGAGGTTTCGCTGACCCTGTGCACCTGAAGATAAAACTGCTCTCTGCATCTGACACGATAATAAAACCTCTTCATCTGACTTCTTTCCCTCCTGACTTACTTTTCTGTTCCTTATTTTCCTCCAGCTCCCCAGTGCTAACTAGCTGCCGAAGAACAGGTGAAAGTCTTTAAAGCTGGTTGGAAGCGGCGTAAATTAAATACCACAGAGCGGCATTCTGCAGCGGCAACAACAGCTGTAATTCCAGGGTTATAAATAAAGATTGATGAGGTGAGAGGACAGAGGAGGATGCTGCAATCGGGGAGGCGGCTCGCACTGTATTCTCACACCGTCAATTTATACATTCGTTTCCTCCAAGGCGTTCATTCTATCATTTAGTTCAAACATCTTGTAATAGGCATCCAGGACGTATTTTGTTCCTGAAACAAAGCGATTTGCATGGTTGTTTGGCTTTTGCCGTTGCTGATTCTTAAAGTGGTAATTAACTACGTGTAACATAACCCTCCCCCAGCACAAGCACCTGGCCCTTCCCCAGCAAATGGATGAAAATAATGCACAGCCAGGGGTTTGCATTTGAATAGTAACACGTTTTCTGGTAAAGGGAGCACTAGAAAGCGGGAGAAGGGTAGAAAGCGGGAGAGCGCCACCGATGACCTGGAAGCTGAAGGTGCTATATTGACGGTACATTAATGAGATAAAGGCACTCAGAGCCAGTGCTTTGCGTTAACTGCCAGTCTGCAGTCGGCAAGGACGCATGTCACATGATTTGTGTAAGGCATCAGGCCGTACAAGTGTACCGCATTCCATGATTTAGTGGTGAATAAGGGTGGGTAAAGTGACTCCTTTTTTGTGGGGGGCAGTTTGTTTGATTCAGTTCACCTCAATGATTTGTGTTTATTCATTCACCAACTTGTTCAGTGGCACTTCTTGTTTGCATAATATAGATCTGAAACACTTGTGCTCCGATATGTGAAAAAATAGCCTATTACTAACAAACCTTGGTTAAAATCATTTTAAGTCATCTTTAAAATATAATTATACCATACAGGAAATCACTGTACATGTAAGCTATATACTACACCAGTAGATGATGTATTTCAGTCACGACTGAGGTACAGCTCTCCCACTCTGAATCTCTTGTTCATCCACTCGCTCAATCATTCAGAACATGAGTCCCAAAGGAGTGACCAGGCGGGTGAACGAGAGACTTTCGGTTGTTTGTTCACTGTTGGGGTGCAATATCAAGAACACAAAAACCGTACTTGTGGTCTTTGCAAGACCAGTCTTGCCAACTTGCCTTCCAAGAATGAACTTGGGGCGCAATGAATCATGGGACTGGTCTCATTCAGTTGCAATCAATGTGTCCTTGAAATTTGGCCCGGGGCATGAACGACATCCGGGGATTTTTACCGTCCTCTGTACTTGTGTTGATTAGTATTGGAATTGATCTGCAGCAATGGAAGATGACGTAAAACAGGTACATGAGAACACAAGGTGGTCAGGTGCACGTATCGAAATTCACCCTAGGTGTATATGTTCAGTTCAGTTCACTCAAACATCACATCAGCAATATGTTGGATCACTGCTTAACCAAACAATTTGGGTAACAGCTGTTTTGCCAGTACTTAACCTGATATCTTTTACTACAGTATGAAGTTATAAAGTGAAACTATCTGTCATTGATAACTAAGCTTGTATCGTATCGTATCGCATCGCATCGTATCATATCCTTGCACATATTTGCCCAAGTTAAGTTATTCTGAAAAAGTGGTCTAATTCCATTAATCATTAATCAGTTAATCTGAGTCTTGAGAATGTGTCACTTCACATTACAGGTTGCTTTGTTTATTAATATGATTTGTAAGATATTTGATGTGTGACAACTGATTTCATCACCTGGCAAAGAATGTAGGCTTTGTCTTCGTGTGTTGGGGGGCTCCCCTAGAGATTGGCCAGGGGACATATGCACTGACTTTGTTTTTCCTGGGTAACGTAACAGGCATGACTAATCACTTATACATCTATTGGCAGGTATATTTGATTGAACTGATGCAACAGATTTCTGAAACCTACCCTGGACTTTTATTGTACTTCCAGTTATTTTTGAACATCGTGGTTGCATGTAAAACACAACCTCATAACATTTACTGCTATACCAGTGATATGAGTGACTTCTTTTTTCCCCCTTTCTGCCCCTTTTCGCCCCTTTTTGCCCCAAAGTCCTAGATTGTGGTTCTTTATCGCAGGCTTTATGCTCAGTTGGTATAAAACATTGAGGTGCACCAGGCAGGCATATCACGAGGTCTGCCTTGTCTGACAGCCGGCTCTCCTGTTTAAATGATGTATGATTCAATGTATCGGTGCGTATGGTGACACAAGTCATCCACTTCCGCTCCATTAGGGATGTTTTTAAGTTGCTCATGTTCAACTGGCAGCCAGATAAAAGCCGTCATGCTAGATGGGGAACTAACAGTATCTATTTATGTGTTTTGTTGACTGGAATATGGTATGTGGCCTTAAAGGAAAGGATTTTTTGTTATTTATGAAGGGCCACAGGAAACTGGGTCAGTAAACTTTTTTTGTAGCTGGAGTTAATGCAAGAGAGTTATTTCTGTGAAGTATCGCCCCCCCCTGCTCCCTCCCGTCGAGGCGTCGGAAGATGCTGCTGTTTTGTGGGAGGCCATGTACGCCTCCGCCCTGCTGCCGTGACGGGATCCCTGGTGGCCACGTTTCCGTGACCGATTAGAGTCGTAAAAAAGTATGCCACTGGTGAATCTGGCTGCGAGTGGGTGGTGATCAAGGAATCACATTTGCTGTGACCGTTTTCCCCATCAGCTCACTAGTACATAATAAAACTACTGCGTGGAGAAGCAGATAAAGAACAAATAATTCCTACCTGCATTATCTCTGGTGTCCCGTCAAGCTCATACCTATTTATGTTTGCTTTTGTGAGGAAAAATAAAGCATTAGATTACTAAATCAGAACCCTGTAATAACTTTCTGCGATAACAATTTCATTATTTGTGGTTCAAGGTAACATTTCCACATAATCTCCTCGCAAACCTTGGTAGACAAATCACGGCAAGTGAAAATGGTTCTTTCTCTCTTTCTAAAAGGTTTGAGTTTTTTAGCATCTGTTCATATCGTCAAATGTAGCAGGTTTCTGACAAATTTATTGTCCTTTTTCAGCTGTTAAATTAACTACAGTGAACTCATTGTCATGTCCGAGAAACCAATCTGAAAGTTCTGATTTCTGTAATTTTATTCACCCTAATAAGTCCATTTACCCAGCAGTGCTGCATTCTTGTATGTTTCTCCATGTTAAGTGGAGGGGTTGGGCAACCAAGACTGGTGTATTATTTACTTTTCAGTGTTTAAATCATTGTTCAAACTGTATCTTGACGTGCCATGTTACTGTAGATCTTCTGGTAATTTAGAGGCTTCTTATTTGCAGTAATAAATAATAAAGCCTTCTGGTGAAGTCGATTTAATATTTTATTGTGCATTAATGTGCATAACCTGTATAAGTAGGACATATATTTGGGGTAATGGACCCATAGCCTGAGCATCACTTGTTAATGCAGCATGTTAATCCGGCCACATCCGGTTCTGTTATTTTTGGTAACTTCCAACATTCCTCTTTGCCCAGGATGCATGAGAGTGGTCATTATGCAAAAAGCTGTGCTAATCATTTGTCATTTATATAGCTTGCATAATATTCTTGGAGCAACACTAATGGAACACACCTTTCAGTAGAACAAAAATCCACAATGCAATTAGATGTCGAGGCAAGTTATATAGTTGTTATCTGTCACATAAATCTTTTCTGAGATCATTTAAAATATTTGTAATTTTTTGGTTTTATTACGTGAACCGCAAGAATGATTATTGTCTTTTACTGTAAAATTTGGAATGCATGCTGTTTGTTGTTGCACTAGACTTGCAAATAAACATTCATCTAATTTATGTCTGAAAAAAGATCTAATGTATGTTTACATTTAATCAGATCTAGAATAAAGATTTGTCTTTGCAAAAAGTCATCTGCTGAAATCCTGAAGTCTTGGTTGTGCAGTGATGTAACATTTCAAGTGGCAGTGCATTTGTACAGTTTATTAATGCGTATTTGATTATGTAAGGTAGCCCTGAGCACTGACTGCCATGCCAGTGGTGCTGTAAGGTAGCCCTGAGCACTGGCTGCCATGTCAATAGTGCTGTAAGGTAGCCCTGAGCACTGGCTGCCATGCCAGTAGTGCTTAATCATAACATGCCTGACCTGCAAAGCCACCCATCCTGACAACTGCAGACTGATGAGAACCTTCATTGCCAAAACAATGAAAGGGACAAAATTGAGAAACAGGTCCATAAATGAAGTCGGAGCGAGCAGAGGGAACGCGAAGCCTCGTGGCCGCTTTGTTTAGCCTGGCTTATTCATTGTAATCACCCAGTTAGATTGACATGAGCCAAACAGGTGTTTTATAGAAACAAAGGGTTCTGCACTAGGCTGCACTCACAGAGCTGGACTCACAGGGCTCACAGGCCTGGAGTCACAAGGCTGGACTCGACTCACAGGGCTGGACTCAGGACTGGACTCAGGCCTCACAGGCTTGGAATCACACGGCTGGACTCACAGGGCTGACTCCTGTACCTGCGTGAAGTTGGCCCCCCATATGTTTTGGATTTCAACCAAACTGGTCGCAATCGTATGTGCCGCGATTGTGCTGGATTGTGCAGTTACAATTTTTGTTTGTGCTATTTTAGTTTCTGAGATATGTTTGTTTACACGGTGACATCATCAGCGTGAAGTTGGCCCCCCATTTGCGTCTGATTTCCACCAAACCGATCGCAATCGTGTATAGTGCGTCTGTGCTGGTATGTGCCGTTAAAATTTTTGTTTGTGCTGCTTTAATTTCTGAGATCGGTCTGGTGGGAATCAGACGCAAATGGGGGGCCAACTTCACGCTGATGACGTCACCGTGTAAACAAACATATCTCAGAAACTAAAATAGCACAAACAAAAATTGTAACTGCACAATCCAGCACAATCGCGGCACATACGATTGCGACCAGTTTGGTTGAAATCTGAAACATATGGGGGCAAACTTCACGCAGGTGACTCCTGTACATGTTGATTATTATTATTATTACTCTTTTTTTGAGCCTATTACGTTCCACCCAAAAGCTGACACATTTGGGTTACTTTCACTTACTGAAAAAGTGTTTGAACATGTAAGTGAAAAGTAAAGATGTCTGCAAAAGTTACTGACACTGACACACAATTACTTATGGTCAGTTAACACTTTTATTAATTAGAGATTCTGAAATAGTTCCTTGACTGCTGAAGCTACTGAGAGGCCATTTTGAAATTAGATTGTTGTAATGGAACGTATTTTTTGTGCATATATGCACTTAGAGCAGTTTACTTTACTTTAAAAAAAAAAATAGTAATTAAAAGGAAATGTTAGGCTGCAATCATTGATAGGAGTGACATCTGGAGCAGTTAATGTCTTATAACCCAGTTGAGCATAGCTAATTATGGCTGAAATGAAAAACAGCTTGGTTCCCAATGACACTTCACTTACAGCAGTATGTTGTTAGCTAGCACACCAAACTTGCAACTAAAATATATATGAGGTGAGTGAAACACTGGCAGGTAAATTTGTAAGAAGGCCTAAATGTTTTTTTTTTCCCCATCTGCAAGGTAAATTCATGTCACCTACATGATTATCTACTACAGACCTAAGCTATATGGTTGGCTTTTAGCCTAAATAATGATATGAAGTACACTATAGTAAACATATAAACCAGTGACAAAATTGTCTATTATCATTATGAAGTATTATATACTGTACATAATTGTATGTGCTATACTTTCGTATGACTGACAGCGTAGTAGGTTTGTTTACACCAGTGTCACCACAAATACGTCAGTAACACACGTTGCGCTGTGAAATAAGGAAGGCTACGACATCACTAGGTGATAATTACAATGTCATGGGACCACCGTCGTCACTCGGTCCGTCGTTATGTGGCGCATGACTGTATGTCTATAATTTGCTGGCATGTACACAGATGTTACATGTGAGACCAGGCGCCGGAGAGGGAGCTGCACATGCTTCACGTCCAGGATAAGCGGCTCCTCATCACGTGTCGGGGGGGCCGTGCAGAAAAGGGTTCATCTGCTTTTATTAAAGAAAATGTAACCCTAAGTCTCGCTACGTGTGTGTCTGCCGTTAGAGGCTGGCAAAAACATGAAAGCCTGGATCCATCCTGGCTTGTATCGGCAACTCAGGCTGCTGCTGCTGGTGTAATGGTGTGGGGGATATTTTCTTGGCACACTTTGGGCCCCCCCCCCCAGTTTTTTTTTTAAATTACAATTTTATATAAAAAAGCCCACAACCACAAAATATGGGGCAC
>JAODLD010000002.1:14910793-14933411 GCA_026781065.1 Mormyrops boulengeri
AGGCGGGGAGGCGGGGGGGGGAGACCAGGAAGGAGGGAAGAGATTTAAAGGGTGTAGGAGAGCAGCGGGGGCTATCTTCAGTGGAGGTGAGGGTGCGGGGGGGGTGGAGATTGAGCTTGGCAGAGAGAGAGCGCGCAGTAAATGTCGACGCACAGGGATATGGAATATGGAGGTTTTATTTATTTATTTATTTTTTTTTTGGGACAATATGTCGTCTGGAGGCGTGGCTGTATTTGGCTCACAGTCCCCCCCCATGCGGTGAGGCAGAGCTGACTGTTTTCCTATCTGCTATCGTGAGGTATGAGCAGAGAGGTGCTCAAGTTCCAGGGGACTACGGCGGCAGTGTGGGAAGCGCAGAAATGAGCTGGCTGACCTGCACTGTTCCGTTGTGCTGGATGTGCCCATAGCCGGCTTGTGTTCTGGATTGGTCTTGCACACGCGTGTGGTGGAGGTGTGAACGAGTGACCACGACTCGCGGTACGAGTGTGAACGGGCTCTGCTGTGATGGGACACTCGAGCCAGTCTGCAGTCACGCCCCCACTCTTACTAGGAAACAGGATTGGCTCAGGCGTTCAGTCACTGGGGAGGGAGCAGCGAGGCCCAGAGGAACCGTGTGACACTTTCCAATATGGCTGTTAACAACCCCACCCCCACAAACTTTAAGTGACTAAATTTTGAGGCAATTTGCTGAAAGCATTAAACATTAAATGATGATGATGATGATTCTTTTCCTTATTACTATTCTAATACATAATCATTATCATGCATCTTCACCTGGCTCTTTTAAAGCCACCCTTGCTGTAGTCCAGTAGGAACCAGGACCAGTTCAAACCTGGTAGGACTTCTGAATGGGCTTCACCATGTCTGGCTTTCCTGTCAAAGGTTTTATATTATATTTCAGTTCAGTTCCATTTTTTTTCCTTCTTTCATTTGCCTGTAGCTCCTTTTCCATCTAACCATCAGGCCTGGCAAGCAAGTTCATAATCTGGCCCCGATTCCTGCTTTACCGTTCCTGTCAAATGGAGGAGGCCGGCACAGCCAATTTCTTCGTACCCCGTATCGCGCCTTAGAATCTCCGCATTACATGCCCCCAACGAATCACAAAAAAATTGGAACTTGCTTATTAGATATTTTCTATTGGGAGTTTGAAGAGCGAGGATGACTGTCAGTTTCTGTCAGGCAGTTTGTAACGCCCCAGTACTGCTTGAAGAGCGAGGATGACTGTCAGTTTCTGTCAGGCAGTTTGTAACCCCCCAGTACTGCTTGAAGAGCGAGGATGACTGTCAGTTTCTGTCAGGCAGTTTGTAACGCCCCAGTACTGCTTGTCAGACTTTGCTGTATAAATGGCTCATATGAAACATGAAAGTTACAAAGTGCCATCTGGGCCAAACTAAAACAGGGGAGAAATGTTTACAACAGTGTAACACTCAAGAGAAAAAAAAGTGGATAAAAACGCTGGGTTAAAGACATGTAAATGCTCTGGGGTCACGGAATGAGAGAATAGGTACGTGTGCGTGTTGAAGGAGGCACTTGTGCGGAGAGCACTCTTATCACCAGGCGACAGCCTAAGTGTGCTGTGTCTCACACTTATCATCTCACCACCAGATAGGAGCTGTCATAAATAGAGCAGAATTGGATTCGAGGGAACTCGCTCCACAATGAATCCCCAATGGGGGGGGGTGCTTATTGGGCTTTATAAACAGCCAGATGCGCATGGCAAGCTGTGAGGGGGAGGCTGCCACAGACGGGGGCATTTACTGGCCCTCACCAGCAGGGAGCGATGCCAGCATGGGTGGGGGTAGGTGCGTGTATGATACGAGCAGACATTCACACCGCTCTATGTCTCCAGTGCACAGCCCTTCTGTCTGCGTATTAATCTTTATGTTTGTGTGTGTGTATGTGTGTGTGTGTGTGTGTAAAGGGCAGGGCACCTAAAACGGGCCCCCGTGGACAGTGTGGAGTCAGGGGCCATCGAGGCACAGTATTGGACAGAAATGTTTCTGCTAGATAAAATAATGGCCATGTTGAAAACGCAGAGCTGCGTCCTCTCTTCAAGGTCGAGCGTGTTCAGTTGGTCTTTTGTCATGCCTGTGCCGTTGTGGACCATGCCATGACCGTTTTCACACAAGTACAGTCAATACTCTTGGGTTCCTAGTTGCATCTGGAGCCAGCAGTCAGTGGACTCAGGTGCTCATCCTTAGAGCACAGGTGTGACCGTAATTATTTTATCTGAGCGATGGCTGTGTGTGATATATATACACCCACAGAGTGCGCCCCCACCCCCGCCAGCTCCAAGTGAGCTGACTGAGGAATGTGGTTCATATTTGTGAGGCTGACGTCCTTCCTGGCCCCTGTCGCCTTGCACAGATAGGACCCCGCGACTGGCTGCACCAAAGTCTATCCCTCCCCTGTAATCCATTCCCTCAATCCTGTTCTGTGATTCTGGCCCTTTTCTAGAACCTTTTCCCGTGCCTCACCATGCCGTGAAATATAGTTGCTTAAACAAATGGATACGTGCATGATCGCTACAGGGCATCTCGGGACCATTTAATACTGCGCTAAGTACAAAGAGTCAAAAACGAAATGTAAAATAAAGGGGCATAAAAAGGAGAAACCCTCTGCCCGGACACCAGAACCTCCATTATGTATTTGCGAGATCATTTATTTCTACAAAGTCATCTCCCGGGCTGAGATTCATTCAAATGCACATATCAGGATTCCCCTCCCCCCAACTAACTACACTCCCCCCGTTCCCTCTTCATCCTGAGACGCCGCAGCTGCCGCCGTGGGTGACACTGGCCTCATATTTTAGTGCTTAAAGAGCAAGGGCTAAGTGTCGGGGACACATTATACGTAAATTTGTCTCCTTTAGCAGACACCAGGATGCTGTGGGCTGGTGCATATTGAGGGGCATTCAGGGGCAGCGTGTGGCTCAGTGGGCTAAACCTGTGTGCCTGTAATCACAAAGTCGCTGGTTCAAACCCAGCCTCAGCATGTCTGTGGGTCCTTGAGCAAGGCCCTTAACCCCCAGCTCCCTGGGCACCGCCACAGGTGGCAGCCCTTCGCGGACAGCTTACTCTGCAAAGAGCAAGTTGAGGGAGGCGTAAAGACAATTTCCCTATGGGGATTAATAAAGTATCAGTTATTATTATTTATTGATACAGCTGTTTGAGGGGGATGTTCTCCATACAGCTCTATGCACCCCCCCACCCCCTAGGCTACTTACTGTATAGCCCGCGTCCCTCCTCATGTAATAGCTTACATCTTTCTATTGTTTTTTTCACCCTCCCCATTGTAATTTTCAAGATTCTGTGTACGAATAGTTTGAAGCTCTTTCGAGCAGCTGAGATGTGCACCTGAAGTAGGATAGGAAAAGGCCTGACTCCCCTCCCTTCATGTTCCCTCCTTTTTTCAGGCCATGGTGGTCTTTACTTATTACCTGGAAGACTCTGCCATTCATGGACGCTCCCACATTTGGCCCAATAGCATTGAAGCAGTGAAATCTCCCCATTACGCACCACTCAGGTCCATTTCACTCCTTGGACTGGTTGGGTCCCCCTGGCTTGGTGCAGGAGAGCCACTGCACCCCCAGCGAGTGCTCAGGGGGGCCCTAATGTGGCAGCTGCAGGAGAGACCCTTGACAACCCTTACCTTTCCCAGGAAGAACATCCCCAATTTCACTCAGAGCTCAGAGCTCCTGGGAGAAGTTAGCCGATGACATTTACCCAAGCATGTCAAGCATGGTCTGGGCTGTGGAATGTTCCGTGAAGCTGGGCTGAGCTCCTTGGCTGTCCGTCCCAAAGCTCTTCAGGTGCTTGAGGGCTTTGAAAACACCTGGATACTTAACCACTAGTCAGTTGGTCATTTCAAGCAGACGCTTCAGCTTACTTTACAGTTTCTTTGAAGGCCCTCCATAACTAACGTCTAACTTCTCAGCTCCATGTGTCTTTGTGGCTGCCCATGATGCTTCTGCATAATGTTTTGATTATGGCTCAACATTATAGCCCCTTTTCCTTCAAAGGTATGTAGTTCTACCAAGTCTGCCTTTATACCTGTTCTCCGGGACTATTTGCTAATTAGCAATTAGCAACCCTAGCAACACATTTTTATTAATCCGGTTCAGTTTTCCCATAAGCTGAGGGCTGCTCCTGTCAATTTTCATCCTGATAGACTTTGATGACAGTGGAGCCTTTGAAGAGTTGATCAAAGGGAGTCTTTGATGATGTTGGGACTCAGAGGGTGCTTGGAGGGATGGGATTCGTTCCATTTTCACATACAATCCCCGAATCTTCCCCTATCTGAGTCTGTGCAGATCCTCTCCATCCGATCATGTCAGTCTCATTTTTGGCTTAGTCTGTGTGTGTGTGTCTTAACGCCTGTGATTTGTTGTATGCAGTGAATACACAAATTAATAATTCAGTGTAATTTAACCATTAGCTGGTGGCTCAGTGTATCTCAGAGCCAGGCCCGACGTCTGGGGGGGACAACTGGGGAAGTTGTCTGGGGCGGGGGAGGGCCAGGAGAGACAGTGATCACCATGTGGGGACCCCACTGATATCATTTTGTCCCAGGCCCAGGCCCAGGCTCTGTGCATGCCGGCCCTGCACAGAGCCACGTTGGCAACTGAAGAGACCAAACAGAAGTGGAGGTGGAGAGTGGGCAGGTCCTGGGACACTGTCTAGAAGGGGGTGATGTCCAGCATCACACAGCACAGTCACCATAGCTCCCAGCAAGTCCCATTACTGACCTACAACAGTCTGCCGAATTATGCCTTTGTAGGAAATATGAAGAAACAAACAGATACTGTTATGTCTGTGAGGCCCGTATGTAAATATAACATCGAGTACCTTCTTACTGTACCAGGCTTCTCCGTGATAAATTGTTAGGAAGAAGGTAGACAAAATGGGAGGGAGGAGAACCCCCACGCCCCTGCGTCCCTTTAATGGGTGTTTTTAACCTTGCCGTGTTGCTTTTGACCTGCTGCAACAAGGCAGTGGAGTAGTGCTGAAATATTCAGGAGAGTCTGCGATCTCACCAGCGACATGGGGGTGCTCTCCATGCTGTGCCCACAACCTTAGTTAATTGCAGACGACTGGCTGCTCTTGCCACTTAAAGCCCCTGGGAGCCCCTGCCTTTGAAGTTTGAAGCACACAAAACTTGTTACTCTGACCCAGATCGCAGGTGGGAAAATTGCAGTCTGGCTCCCAGACCAGCTCTGTGAATCAAAACGTTAGCATCTCCACCTGTCCCCCGACAAAGCGTGTCCCACACTCCAGCCTTTCTAGATCTGCTAGCATGGCAAAGCCAATCACGGCAAGAAGGAATTACTCCTGGTGTCTGGTAACACGGGGATATGGGTTGATTAATAGACTGGTAACTTAAACTGCTCCAAGAACAGAAATGCCCCTTAGACTAGAGAACAGCTGCTAGGTGGGCAAACAGGAGGTGGGAGAGCTCAGACGTCCAGGAGATGCTGGGCGCTTTCTTAGTCTGTGTGACTCCTCCTGCTGCTTCACTGTTTATTACTCCAATAATAGAAGTACTATATTACTCTGTGTTTCTCCTCCTGCTGCTTCACTGTTTATTACTCCAATAATAGAAGTACTATATTACTCTGTGTTTCTCCTCCTGCTGCTTCACTGTTTATTACTTTATTAACGGAGTTACTCTATTACTCTGTTTCTCCTCCTGCTGCTTCACTGTTTATTACTCCAATAACAGAAGTACTATATTACTCTGTGTTTCTCCTCCTACTGCTTCACTGTTTATTACTCCAATAATAGAGGTACTAGGTCTATATTTTTCCTCTGAGTTAAAGTACTGTAGGCAATACAGATTCTGCAAAATATTGGGCTACTTGTAGTTCTCTCAAGTTTCTGCTGTTTAGGATCCATTTCTGCCTCATTTATACCAGTTCATGTTCCTCAAAAAACGTGTGTATAACCACGGAACAGTAGTTCAATTAGGTAATGCCTGTGTGAGTAATGGCCAATGTTTCACTGACATACGGCTTGCTTGGAACTCCGTGGATATGATGACCCATCGATCGTCATTTAAGTTTCATATGGCTTCTGTCAACAAAGATGGGCTTCATGGTCTGCCTGCAAGTTTTGGTTTTTTAAATATCTTAAAATCTGACACAGAACTTTCTCAAGTTCTCAAGACTGGCCTCTGGTATTTGCTCTGGGGTGTTGCGTAAGAAATCACATCAGACGAGGTGCTGATGGTAGCAGTGCATGTAGGGTGGTCTTCCTGCTTTATGTTGTGATGGCCTTTCCTGTACGCAGATGGTCTTCCTGCTTTGTGTTGTGGTGGCCTTTTCTCTATGTGGGTGGGCTTCCTGCTTTGTATTGTGATGGCCTTTCCTGTACGCAGGTGATCTTCCCACTTCATATTGTGACTGCCTTTCCTCTATGTGGGCGGTCTTCCCGCTTTGCGTTGTGACGGCCTTTCCTCTGTGCTCCCACAGGGTTGGTTCCCTGTCCACAAGCTAGGAGCTGCTGTACGTTTTTCACCTTGTTATTAAATTGAGTGGAGTGCAGACTCTGCTGGAGCCCCCGGTGCAAACCTCCCCTGCTTTTGATGGCCCTTGCTCCTCTCTGTGGCCCTTGGGAGGCACCATAACAATGGCCTCTTTCCAATTAAAAGGGCCTGTCAGAGCCAGGTCGCTGGCATGTGACGCAGTGACGGACTGGCCGGCTGGCCCTCCCCACACATCCCTGGCTTTCGCCCCACTGCAGGGCAGAGATCCCACTTAGAGCTCCCACGTCTCAGAGTCTGAAGGTCTCAGTAGTATTAATCTCCCCTCGCCTGGCTCTGCACTGCATTGTTGCCCTCGGTTACACATCTTTTTTTCCCCACTCTAATTGCAGAATTATTTTTCTTGTTTCGTCTCTAACGATGCTGAAGGCTGTCCAGCACAGCAGGTCTTCTCTAGCAAATTATTTTTTAAATTATGCATCTGGGTACCTCCCTGTCATTGACACAGGTAAATTGCAGCCTTATTTATTTAACATTTTTCTCTGCACAGTAATGTCCATTTCTCTCAGCATTGTGACTGAGAAATGCTTGTGGAATCCTTGTTTATGGGTTTAAATATTTAACCCCCGCCCCCACCCCTGATTTTATGATTGGAGATAACTTTATTTTCAGTCATTTTTATTCACATCACAGCAGCTTTTAACCTTACTACAGAACTGTAACTTAGGCAGGCTTTAAGACATAAGTATATACTTTCTTGATGAGGTTTATTGATAGGAATGGTAGCCGTATAGTTTGAAATGCTTCCTGTACGGTATGATGCCTATAGTCTCAGAATCTGTATGAACGTCACAACTACTCATATTCACAACACGCACCTGAATGATGATGCAGACGAATACTGTCTCAGTTTTGCTTCAGTGGAACATAAACATCGATCTTTGGCTAATTGTGGATTAATACCGACATGTCAAAAGGTGCTACATGCTTGTATGCTTTTTTCATCTACTTAAACCTTTACAGAGTATATTAGATCTGGAGACTGCGATTACTTTATAACTACAACTCTGCGCACCAGTTGGGGCAGCTTCGAATCTCTTCCTGCAGGCGATTTCTCCCCCCCTACTCAGCTGTTCGTCTCTCCAAGGTCTGATCTCTCTTCAGGGTCTGTGGAACCGACCGCAGATAGCTATCATGAGGCGAGGACACACAGTATTCAAAACAATCTATTCTTGCCTAAGGCCTAAGACGTAACAGACCCAATATGCCTCCCTTCCCAGGCTTACCAATGTCAAATTTTCTTTCCACACTGGTAAGTGACTGTCTTGTTATTGTCCGAGTGTTTGGGCGGCTGGCTGGCTGGCTGTGGGTCGCCGCTCTCTGGCAGTATGATCAGTCTGCCCCTTGTATTGCATAGATCTGCACGTGAGCAGGGACCCCACGCCCTCACACTCACCCAGAGCCTGCTGACTCCCTCAGCCCTGCAGCCTCAGTCGCTTCATTATTCGTGCTAGTTGGATTAGAAGTAAATCTTCCCCACAGGCTTAATTAATCACTTGCTAATTGAAAAGTGACTGGCGCCCCCTGCGTGTGCGGGCTCTCCTGCAGTGGGCGGCATGTGGGGAGCGCAGACTGCTCTCTGGCAGAGTCGCACGCCAACCCCTGTGCTCCCAGACTCCTCCTGCCTTCGCCCCTTGCTTTGCGCTGAAGCTGCATCTCCAGCTCCCCTTACGCCATCCCTGTCACCCCCCTACCCCATCTGCACAATGGGGGGGGGGAATGCTACAGCTTAATAATCTGCAGTCTAGAGTGGCCAACCAGCAAGAGCCTTGCTGGAAGTGGCAGCCCCTCCTGTGCTCCCTCGCTTTTGCACTTGTTTGGCCTTGCCTGCTGGCTCCCACACTTCCTCGCTCCTGTGCTCCCTCGCTTTTGCACTTGTTTGGCCTTGCCTGCTCGCTCCCGCACTTCCTCGCTCCTGTGCTCCCTCACTTTTGCACTTGTGTTTGGCCTTGCCTGCTCGCTCCCGCACTTCCTCTCCGACACTTCCTCGCTCCTGTGCTCCCTCGCTTTTGCACTTGTTTGGCCTTGCCTGCTCGCTCCCACACTTCCTCTCTCCCACGCTCCCTCACTTTTGCACTTGTGTTTGGCCTTGCCTGTTCGATCCCACACTTCCTCACTCACGCACTTCCTCTCACCCACACTTCCTCGTTCCTGTGCTTCCTCACTTTTGCACTTGTGTTTGGCCTTGCCTGCTCGCTCTTGCACTTCCTCTCTCTGACCCATCCTCGCTCCTGTGCTCCCTCGCTTTTGCACTTGTTTGGCCTTGCCTGCTCGCTCCCGCACTTCCTCACTCCCACACTTCCTTGCTCCTGTGCTCTCTCACTTTTGCACTTGTGTTTGGCCTTGCCTGCTTGCTCCCGCACTTCCTCACTCCCACACTTCCTCTCTCCCACACTTCCTTGCTCCTGTGCTCCCTCACTTTTGCACTGGTGTTTGGACTTGCCTGCTTGCTCCCGCACTTCCTCTCTCCTGCACTTCCTCGCTCCCACACTTCCTCGCTCCTGTGCTCCCTCACTTTTGCACTTGTGTTTGGCCTTGCCTGCTCGATCCCGCACTTCCTCACTCCCGCACTTCCTCTCTCCCACACTTCCTCGTTCCTGTACTCCCTCACTTTTGCACTTGTGTTTGTCCTTGCCTGCTCGCTCCCATACTTCCTCGCTTCCCGCACTTCCTCGCTCCTGTGCTCCCTCACTTTTGCACTTGTGTTTAGCCTTGCCTGCTCGCTCCCACACTTCCTCGCTCCCGCACTCCCTCGCTCCTGTGCTCCCTCACTTTTGCACTTGTGTTTGGCCGTGCCTGCTCACTCCCGCACTTCCTCACTCCCGCACTTCCTCTCTTCCACACATCCTCGCTCCTGTGCTCCCTCACTATTGCACTTGTGTTTAGCCTTGCCTGCTCGCTCCCACACTTCCTCGCTCCCGCACTCCCTCGCTCCTGTGCTCCCTCACTTTTGCACTTGTGTTTGGCCTTGCCTGCTCACTCCCGCACTTCCTCACTCCCGCACTTCCTCTCTTCCACACATCCTCGCTCCTGTGCTCCCTCACTATTGCACTTGTGTTTAGCCTTGCCTGCTCGCTCCCACACTTCCTCGCTCCCGCACTCCCTCGCTCCTGTGCTCCCTCACTTTTGCACTTGTGTTTGGCCTTGCCTGCTCACTCCCGCACTTCCTCACTCCCGCACTTCCTCTCTTCCACACATCCTCGCTCCTTTGCTCCCTCGCTTTTGCACTTGTTTGGCCTTGCCTGCTCGCTCCCGCACTCTGTCACTCCCGTGCCCTCCTCTAGCCATCCTAGGAGAATGCCGCAGATGCTTATGAGGTGCTGGTAGAGACCATCCCGTTAATGAGGGGAATGATGGCATCGATTTGTACATTTGCCTTATTTCCATGCGAGCTCATTAAACAAAGCCTGGTGATTTTATGGGCAAGGCCAGAGCCTGTGGTTGGAGATGCTCCACCCTGCCTCCCAGTGACATCACTTATTTAGTGTTTTGCCTCTTAAGCCTAATAGGCGGTGGGTAAATTGAAACACGGTTGAGCCGTCGGCTGCGCCTCCTTGAAGTACTCATCCTTAGGCCACTTGTGTACCCTGTGTTTTGGCCAGTTAAAGCAGTAAGGGCTTCTTTAAGGGTATGCTTTATTTCCAGATGGCAGTAAAGGATTAGCATTGTAAAACAAAGGGAAGACGAGGGTTCGATTGAAGTGCCCGTCTGTTTACAGCGCCATATGGCTTGGCCCTCATTCCACTGTCCCGCATATTTATTTATTTATTTTGTTTGTCTGTTTGATCATGTGTCACACAGCTTCATTTCACAGATTCAAAGCGAGTCCCCATGGCTTCCAAGTTAAATTCACTCACCGCCCCACAAGTTCGGTTCATGATGAGAGGACACGGTGTCTCATAGCCCTTCAGTGAAGAACTGGCTTCCTGTTTACCCAAAATAGAGCTGATGGGAATCTCTTGCTGTTTTATCGTAAATCTATGGGCAGTCGATGATTCAGTGAACCAATCAGCAGGATTTTTCATCTTAACCACACTTCAGTCCACCAATGGGTCAATGAGAGCATTGCGTTTATTAACCGGGTGATGGGTTCCTGGCTCACTGCTGGCCTGTACTGATAAAGATTGCTTCATTTGACCCCCACAATAGTAAACAAAATATGAAAATGCTTCTTTTTATCTTAAGTTTTGGTGAATATCTGTAGAAGTAAAATTATGGTTATATCTTTGATTACATCAATAAAACTCTAGCCAAAGCTCTGAAACTCCTAACACGCTTTTCCAAGAAATTCAACAGAACTGTAGTAAAACTTTAGTGGAACCTCTTTGCTAAGAAGAATGGGAGGGGGTGGAAAAAAATAATTCAAGAATGCCAACCTGGTACAAACGTGCCCCCCCAAAGCCACTACAGTACATCCGGTGTCAAGCTGTGTGGATCCTCTGCAGTGGGAAATTGCCAAATTATGTTTCACACCTGTAAAAGCCGTGCAGTGCTCTCTGCCCTAATGATTTTAATTAACCAGGGTCAGGATGTGGCAGAATCCCAGAGCCCCTGCCGCCATCACCGGGCCACCCTGCTCCACCCCTCTGCTGTAAATTGCTTAGACTATTTGTATGTTCCCAGTTTTACAGGTGCCACACATGAGGAGTGTATTTTGAGTGATGTCTTTGCAATGCCACTTACTAGGGAAACATCAAAGCCGCCTGACAGTGTGCGTCCTTGGCCTCCTTGCCACCTTGTGGTCTCGTCCTCTGAACAGTGAGAATCTGGATGCTTCCGTTTGTGAAAAACCCTGAGAACTGGGGTGGGTGACAGTTGCCAAAGGATGTAATATGTAAATAAAAAGGTGAAGGCCAAACTTGGCTACTGATTTAATGACGGAGAATGGGGGATAGGCTGGGGGTGATGCGTCTGCTCTGATTGGCTGAAGATCAGATGGACAGGTGTGACTGGCTGTGAGAGCCATCGAGGGGGGGGTTGTTTTTGTTGATTATCAAGTGACTTAGTACACTGAAAATGCATGCTAACACATGCTACATGCTAACGTTCCCACCGGCTTGTGCAGAGCCCTGCTTATGTAAGTTCATGTCCACATTTATGATGGTCAGAGCGAGCATCAGTGATGCCCCCCCCCCCCCAGCTGGGGGTCTCTGGGTTTAGACCATGCCTGCTCCCGTGGGCACTGCCCCGCTGTGGGCATTTGGCATTGCCGTCCCATCACTCCCGGTCTCCCAGCAGGCACAGCTGCAGTGAGCACAGCAACCACCAGGGCAGAGAGGCGCATCTTCCTAATCATCCTCCCCCCGGCCCCATTGGCCCATGATCTTCCTGATCATCCTCCCCCCCGCCCCAATGGCCCATGTCATATTAAGCTCGGTAAATAAATGTGCTTGTTCAGTATAGCTGGTAGTGACCCTACTAGGCTCAGAAGTACTGCTATTTAATCTGGCTTCTCGTTTTCTCGTCTTGGATATGATTCCCCTTTCACCGGGGGGGGGTGCTGATTGGTGGTGATTGGCCTCCTCTCCCAGCTCCTAATGCTCAGCGCATTAACGCAGAGCTGTAATCAGCAAACCATTTTTTATTTTTTTTCTACGCATCAGATTTCCAATCTCTCCAGGAACATGGTTTTATTATCTGCTCCTCCCCAACCCTAAAGTGGTTTTGTTAAAGAAGCAATTGCCTATCCAGAATTGTGTTTTTTAGCGCAGTTGTTCAATATTCCAGTCTGCGCAGTGGACCAGGCTGAGAGCTGGTCACACCAGAATTGTAACTGTAGATTAGACATGAAAACATTCTTTATGTTATCGGATATATTTATAGGCTTTATAAGGTAAAAGCTTGTTGGTTTATTTTCACCTTTGTTTGCTGGGTGTGTGATGTTTGCAGCACAGTATTATAACCGGGCAGACTTTATGTACAAAGTTGCTGATGTAGGTCATATTGACCTTTTGGTTTTTAAGGGCCATGTGTGTAAACATTCAAAGTCCAAAATCAGCATGCTTATTTGATGGAATATGTCATTGATTTATCCATTCATTTCTATTAAAAGAGTGGCTTGTGATACTGGGTCTCATCCTTCCTGGCTTTCAGAATGGCCTGTTTTCACAAGAAAGCCGAGACAGACCATCCGTTTCCAGCACAATTAATGTGGTGCAACAGCCTTCATGAACTGCAGCCACTTGAGTACATGTTGTGTGATGAGCATGTGTATTCTATTTTTACTGAAGAGAGAAGCTTCCCGACTCTCACAGGTCGGCTGATGGTACCAGGAGGTTGCTAATCAAAAGCAGAAGGATCTGCAAGCGTTTGGACTATGGAGTGTTGAAGGGCAGTATTTGCATCAACCATGTTGCTTGGCATATTTTCATGTTACCTATAGGATGATTCATTTTAAGGACTGTGATGTCATACTTTCTCAGTAAACGAGCCGCTGCCATAAGTGGGTGGCGATTCTGCTTTGTGTAATATCCCAGTTTTCTTGCCATGGTGGGTGAATACTTTGTTCTGTTCGGAAGACACAGTCCCTTCAGGCAATACATGCTCTACAAGCCAGCATAACGTGGCATTCAAATTTGGATGGTGTGGAATGCAAAATGCAAAGCCATCTGGGGGAGGACCTGAGCGGAATCGAGAGTTGCATGTGGTGCTGAGTAGGAATATAGCACGACAAATGCTTTGCACTCCAACGGCTAAAAGCTGAGCTCCAAAATGGAGGACAGTGAGACCAGAAAAGTTTGCCAAGGAGTTTACCAATGAGCTGAGGATGCAGGAGGGTGTATATGCATTCTCTCAGAATCTGTTGTGGCCGGGCACGACAAAGGAAGAGACGATCCACGTAGTGGCTCCAGCAAGACAGGGTTTTATTAACAATATAGAACATCAAAGGAGAAACAGAAGACGAACGGACCATGAGGGGTCAAAACTAAACTAAGGCAGGGAGCAGTACCAGGAACAAAAATACCAAGGGTAGGTAGGAACACAGGAAACTACAAACGAACACAGGGTAACTATTACTAAGAAGCACACAGCAACACAGAGAAACAGTCACAATGAAACACTGAGGAACAGGAACTTATATGCACTATTGACAAGACATGACCCAGGACAGGTGAGAACCATAACCGAATTTACCAATCACTAAGGGCATGGAGCAACAAGGGAGAGTTGGAGTAAATCACAGTTAACACTAGTGACTAGGAAACTAACACTGAGGGCTATCAACACTAAGAAAAATCAAGGAACACAAGTGAAACAGAACATAAACAAGGCATAACAGCCATATAGACACCACGGGTCTTAAATTAAAGGGGATTATTATTAATACTTTATTATTAATATTATTAATGGTGAGGCAGACCTCAAACTCATGACAAGTGGAATGTCAGTCTCTGAGCCACCTACTTAATCCATTGACCTACACAACACTAAAAGGGGTGACCAGCGGTCAAATGGGGAAAAGACACACAGGACAGGGCCAGACAGGCACCAACCCTGTCAATCTGTGTGTCGGAAGAATAAAAAAATATCCTTATTATTGACTTTGGGCACCCCTGCTCTAGGGACGCAATCTTATCCGCAAAGGGCCGGTGTGTGTGCAGGTTTTTGGGGTAACCTTAGGCCAGCTGTTCACACTCAGGTGTGAGGACTCTTCAGCCAATCAGTCCTCTAATTAGTGACCTAATTAGGGAGTTGCAGCGAAAACCTGCATACACAGCGGCCCTTTGTGGATAAGATTGGCCACCCCTGCCCTAGAGAGATCATCCTGGTTGTATTTGGCCTGGTGGAGAGCCCAGTTGACTGTGGATTGCTAGATAATGTCTGATTGTATGGAACTAGAAAGAGCTCCAAAAAGGCAGGAGGTAGCTGTAGCCATTTAAATCAGAACCCAGACTCGGGGTCCAACCTGCACAGGCACAAGCAGCCAGTGCACCAGGTCCAGGACTAGCTCAGTTAGTGTACCAGTAGAGACTTTTTGGCCAGTTGGCCACAATGTGAACTAATGACTTGCCTTTCCCAGTAAAGACAGACTTTATTATGTATATAAGGTCTATTTGGCTGTGATTTATTTCGGGTAAATTTTCAACTGTATTTGTTTTAGAAATATCGTAATACTGTATCGCCAGGCAGAGGCATCGCGAGAGCAACGGAGGACAAAGAGACTTGCTTGGCGGGAAGAACATGCTTTTTATTGCAGTTCTTAACAGGACTGTAACAGACACCCAGCGAGCAATGAACCCCAAACTTAGGCAAACACAGGGAGGTCAGGCGCTGGAACATCAGGTACACACACGGTGGGTCATTTACACAACACTAGGAACACGCAAGGATCGTACAGGGTTCGCGCAAAACACACGTGACAACAGGGAAATACATGAATATTTACAATAAATACAAGTGGCGTGCTGGGACATTCACCCCCCGCCGGCTCGCCAGTATTTATCGCAAAGATTGCAGATATCGCAGTGTGAACTTTTGTGATTATAGTTCAGCCCTAGTTTCAAGCCTGCTTTTAATGCTTTAAGCTGTGAATTTGCAGCAACAAGTGAGGTGTAATTTTCTATGTAAATACATTAATGCATCCTTTAAACAAGATAAATATGAGGATTGTGTTGTTAAAAATCACCGTTCGTCGTACCTGCCCCAGGCACAGGCTGTTAAACATTATTGTATGCTACTGCACTTGAGCTTTCATTTTGTATGAACACAAAATAAATATTTTGATCCATACTTCATACAAGTTTCTCCATGTCTGACGGGGCTGTGGTCAGTCAAAAACACTGGTTTCCAAGGCTTTTGTTTCCCTTACAATCGCTGGTGATGCCGATAGATTCTGTGATGCCGATAGATTCTGTGATGCCGATCGCAGAAATAATTTCAAAATTTTCACATCACATGAGGTTTTTGAGAAATGGCCAGTACTGTTACAACGATTGTAAAATGTTTAAAACATGTTTAACTGTTTCGAATAACACTGGCAAACGTTTTTTCATGGAACAACTAAGGGGTGTCTTGTATGTACTGTACTTTTTAATGCTGATTTAAGAAATGCACACAGAATTTCGCTCTCACCTGTAGTTTTTCATTGACGTCATTTTTAGGTTATTGATATTATACACCGCTCAAAAAATTAAAGGAACACTTTTTAATTAGAGATTAGCATCAAGTCAATTAAACTTCTGGACATTGATCAGGTCAGTTAAGTAGCAGAGGGTGTTGTCGATCAGTTTCAGCTGGTACACTAGAGGGGCAACAAGAGACGACCCCCAAAACAGGAATGGTTTAACAGACAGGGGGGGGATACTGACATTTTTCCTTCCTCATCTTCTCTGACTTTTTTTTCCCACTAGTTTTGCATTTGGCTACGGTCAGTGTCACTACTGGTAGCATGAGGAGTTTCCTGGACCCTACAGAGTTTGTACAGGTAGTCCAACTCCTCCAGGATAGTGCATCAATACCAGAAGGTTTGCTGTGTCTCCCAGCACAGTCTCAAGGGCATGGAGGAGATTCCAGGAGACAGGCAGTTACTCGAGGAGACCTGGACAGGGCTGTAGAAGGTCTCCCATCAGCAGGACCGGTATCTGCTCCTTTGTGCATGGTGGAACAGGATGAGTACTGCCAGAGCCCTACAAAATGACCTCCAGCAGGCCACTGGTGTAAATGTCTCTGACCAAACAATCAGAAACAGACTTCATAAGGGTGGCCTGAGGGCCTGACGTCCTCTGGTGGGCCCTGTGCTCACTGCCCGGCACCATGGACTCGATTGGCATCTGCGAAAGAATACTGTGTAGAATAGAATAGAATACTGTGTAGAATAGAATAGAATACTGTGTTGTCAGGCATGCATACAAGCACGTGGGGGCCGTACAAAGTACTGAGTACGATTTTGAGTTGCTGCAGTGAATTTTCAGCAAAATAGACTAGCCTGCCGCATCTTTTTTTCACTTTGATTTTCATGCTGTCTTTGAATTCAGCACTCTGTAGGTTGATCATTTTCATTTCCATAAAAACGATGTGGCATCCTTTCGTGCCTAACCGTAATCCTAACCCTAACCCTAACCGTAATCCTAACCCTAACCCTAATCCTAACCCTAACCCATCCATATCAGTCTAGATATCCAGCATGACTTTTTTCCCATTGAGATCTGATGTGCTCCTTTATTTTTTTTTGAGCAGTGAATAATTCCTTATTAAGAATGTATTGGCATATTTAAGAGTTAAAGAAAAATTTTATACCTATTTCTGAATGTTTTTAGGACTTTACAGAAGTGCTCAATATACTGTAAGTCTGTTTACAGGCTGTAGCGTTTTAGGACATGTTGAGACAGATTGCTGCTCTCTCTCTGATATGGAAAAACAATATCAAGGCCAGTGGAGTACCAGTATGCCGGGTGACTGCTGCTGGGCCCTTAATCCTGAGTCCAAGCACAGCAGGAAAATATACACTTCTGTCTTTAAGATGAGTCACCTCCATCATGGAAATATACTGTAAATATGCATATATAGAGAGTAAGGTTCAATTGAATGTCACTCAAAATCCTTGGTAATGGCATGATTGGTAAATTCTGATTAACTGTTTGAATTAGCACTGTAGTACTGTAAGATTCTCCTTTTTTTGATTTGTGGAACAAAAAAAGTAGTATTTGAATAATTTGAATATTAATTTTGCCCGTCTAAAATGCCCATCTGTAGCAATGGCTTGTGTATAAGGTGACAGAAATGTATGCTGCCAGTTTTTGACTATCTGTTGGCATTCAGCCATGTTTCTGCAGCTGAACTGGGATCCTTGTGTCCTTTGGGCTGGGGGAGGGTGCTGGTCCAATGATGGCAGAATGGAGGAGCTTGACAAGGCCTCTGTCAGCCAGCAGATCCGGGGGCAGCGTGGCCCCCTCGGGCCCCTGCAGCTGCCTTCATTGTCCAAAGACACCTAGGCAGCCTCCAGTGCACACAGGTGCCCAGGTATCAGGTCTGTTGCCTGGCTCTGACTGAGACCGGCATGGAAAGGACACCTGCAAAAAGCTGGCTGTGAAGTTTTTAAATGGTAAATAGGCTGATTTTTATTAAATATTTAGCAGAATATGAGTTTTTAATGTCTTTGAACATTACAAAGGCTCATCACCTTCTCTAAATTACCCATAGTGTCTGATTGTGTCTGCGATGGACAGGGATATCGTCCCCAGGCCTCTGTCCTGTGCTACAGCACTCCCCGCAGTCTCATGCAGTATAAGCAGCTGGAAGATGGACAAAGGATGGAGAAGGAAGCGTCTTATATTGTGGAATATAGAAACCAGCGAAAGTGAAACCAGTTTTTATTGACAAAATCTTGTAGATGTGAACTGTGCAGACAAGTCTGACCTGCAGTATAATGGCCGTAAATATTTTTCAACAAAATATGGGGGAAATATGAAGGATCTGGAGAGCAGAGTGGCGTACAGAATGAGGACATGTGAAGGAAGGGTCTGTATGCAAGTCAGCTTGTATCACAGCAACAGCAACTGTTGCTATAGTGACTAACTAGGGGACTGAAGGAGAGGAAGTTTATTTTGGCTAGTGAAGACATGGCAGTAATGATAAGCTTTGTCACTGCTGGGGGAGCATGCGTATTTATGGGGTGTGTTTACCTGATACTGACACCATCTTTTATGAAGCAACTTCTTTTGCATGGTGATCGAGGGGTGAAGGGAGTTCAGAAAGATTCCTGCTGGAAGCGATGCAGCATGAGCCGTACATAACAGCTCAGCATCATGCTGCTTACAGTATCCTCACGTGTGGCAGGGGTGGATTCGCAGTACGGGGGCCAGGTAAGGCAGCAAAGGGCTGTGCGTGGCAGACACGCCCTTGAGCATTGCCTGAGAAGCCCCCCCCCGAAGCACTTTGCTGAGATGTGCGATGTGCTGTGACAGGAAGTAAGCATAATGGACAGACAGGAGCAGACGAGCCCACCGGCTCCCTTATTCTATCCATCTATGGATACGTTTATTGATTTACCTCAGTAGAGGGTTTCTCAAAAATCTATTTGCCCTTTTAAATTTTTTTATCCAAGCTTCACAATTTTACCATTGAGGTCTTTATGACAGACGCCCCCCAGGCGAGTGTGGAGTGTACCACGGCCTGCGCTGAGAGCAGGCTCCCAACTGCTCTGAGCGTCCAGGCAGACGGGCCGCCAGTAAGTTGGCTCATTAACAGATTGGTCTTGCTTTTAATTAAGGAGACCATTCCATGGATTGCAGACTAAAGTGCTCTGCAGGGGTTATTTGATGGAGTTGGCCACACTGGTTCTGTTGCATTCCGTGGAATCTGGTGAAATTCTTCTGGCATCTCTCTTTGTGATGCATTGTGTACCAGATCTCCTGTAGGAGACAAACTTGTTAGTAAGACTTTTCATGTGTGTGCGGGGGTGGGGTGTGGAACTGAATGAATGAATGAACATTGCATTTATATTGTGCTCTTCAAGACCCCCAAAGCACTTTCCACAGTGGTGATGGTCCCCATTGGCTCTGTAACACCGACTTGGATGAGGGGCATCAGCTGTTCTACACCAGTATGCTCACCACACTGTAGCTAAGGTGGTGAAGGGGCAGGAGAGAACTCAACAGTTAGGCATAGGGGATTATTAGAAGGCCAGATTTGAAATGGCCACAGTGGGCAGTTTTAGCCAGGACATCGGGGTACCACCCCTCCTCTTTTGAAAGATGCCCAGGACATCAGGGTACTACCCCTCCTCTTTTTAAAGATGCCCAGGGATCTTTTATGCCCTCGGAGAGTCAGGACCTCGGTTATACGTCTCATTCAAAAGACAGCACCATTTGTACAGCACAGTGTCCCCGTCACAGTGTCCCCGTCACTGTGTCCCCGTCACTGCACTGGGGGATTATGCTCATGTTCAAATTTCCCCTCCAAGTAGCCTGCTAGCACTAGCACTTTTAAAGGGTGCCACATGGACACTGCATATTAGTAAAGACTTGGATCTATAATAAAGGCCGCAGGTTGCCCTTTTCTGGTGAAGATTGAGGAATGAGGAAGATGAGGAATGCTCGAGACATATTGCCAGTTAAGTTCCACTGTCTGCTTTTATAGGCAGAGGACAAGTGGGTTTGAAAATATCTTTCTCTCCCCTGACATTCGACTTTATAGCAGCAGGTACATCAGCATGTCCACTACTATTTCTGTCATGCTGGGAGGGAGGGCAGGGGTGAGAATGTGCTGTCTATTCATAACCAGAAAGGATGGGGAGCCTCAGCTTTTTTCCTTTTCTCCACCACACTGCCCCATCTCATGTATCGTGGGCCTATTTAGCCAGTCACTTGACAGGCACCTCCATCAGATGCTGACTCTCACCTCTGAGTGGCTTGGAACCGACAGACATTTAAGTGCCTTTTGTTGGATGAAGCCGCCGCCTCTCCTTGTTGGAGCCAGTGCTCACCCGCTCACCCCGCCACAAATGCAGAGCTGCCAAGCTGGACAGTGATGGGGGGAAGGGACTGAAGTGTGAGGAACGTCTCCAGCCCCGGATGGCCTTGGAGAGCACCAGGGGGAAGGACATGGAATTAGAAAGCTTTTGTTTTTTTGGGGTACAAGATGAATGAGATCCTACCAGTCCCGTTGTCTCTGTTTCCATGGTTAATTCGAGTGCTTCTCCATGAGGAGCCACGGTGAGGAGATTAGTCCAGCATGGGCTGCTGTTATGATGGATGTCGCATCCCTTTCTCTTGTCCATCAGAGACTCCAAGCCCAGTGTGTCTGCAGAAGGCAGTGGCTCCACGCTACGGTCCGAGAGGCACCTCAGTCTTGGGGGCATGACCCAGCCTCACCCCTCCATCCCCCAGCCTTGTGCTGCTGGAGGTTTATTCCCAGGCCATCATAGAAAAGAGGTCCCCTGAAATATTCATGCGAACGCATCATCAATCAGCGCCTCCCGGGCCTTGTTGCCGGCATGGTTTAAATCATCCTGTTGAGCCATGAAAATACAACTTCGATAGAGCTGCGTAATTAGCACAATGTCTTGCGTGACAGAGAGAGGGGGTGGTGTTGGAGGGTGCAGTTCAAAAGACAAAAAGCAGCAAAAAATAAAATAGCTCACCTGGTTTGAGCATCCTGAAATACACAGACATACGAAGAGAAGCAGCATCTTGCAGAGTTAACTGTGTCTGCAAAACAAATAAACAACAGCTAAAGTTTAATACCAAACAGCATGATTTTAGTAGAACAGGTGGCATTTATGTGGGACATGTTTCTGACTCCTTATTAAGGGCACAAAACATGTAGGTGACAATGTATCACTTGGCAAAAAAAGAACACTGAGTCAGACTGTCCCCGCAAGGGCCGCTCAATCCCGCTGCCTTGGTACCAGTGTGGGGAAATTGATGACAGAGCTCTGTGTCTTGCTAGCTGTCCTTCACCACATGCTGTATCGGGCCTTGCCGGCAAGGTTGAGCCTAAGCGTTTCCGGCCGATCTGCAGGTCGGGTGCCTGTAAGCGATGCATGTGAGATGGGGGGTAGGGGTGAGGGGGTGGGGCGCACGCTGGCTGTCCACATGTCAGGGAGCCGCTATAAATAGTGATGTGGTCTGTGTGCCAGTGGTTGGGGACAGTGCTGCCCCTGGCAGGTCTTGCTCCTCCAGTCCTATCTGTGCATCATTAACAAGCTCAGGCTGAGAGACAGAGATCTTAATTTTTTTTTTCTTTAGGATCAAAAGCTGACAACCCAGCAAGTCCAGGGAAAAGGACATTTTGTCCCCCTGGCTCCTGAAGCACAGGAGCTTGGTGCATGTGTGGAGGGGCAGCTGTGGGTGTGAGGCTCCTGCCTGGTCCAGTCACAGGCACTATGACATCATGGTGCTCACCCACTGGAAAGCAACGTGAGTCCCTTGAGCTCAGGAGGGCTCCCGCTCGGATATGGCGATGCCGCCTGGGATGTAGCCCGTTTCCTTCGTGAGTGCGGAAGGGTGGTTGCAGAGGGGGGAGAGAGAATTATAATGGGATAATGGAAGGGCTTGGGGTTGGGTGGGATTTATGTGAGCATGCCGGCCTCTTCTGATGTTAACCTCATCTCATTTATTTATTTTTTATTTCTTTGGATGAACCACCGTCTACTGAACAGGGAGTAAACACCCCCCTTTATTTTGAGTGGGTACTAGGTGTGACACCCCCACCATGTTGACCAGCCCAGCCAGTCCTGCGCCGCTACTTAATTTCCATTTTTTCTGAAAGAGAAAATATTTAAAAACCTCTGTTGCTCACAGGAACTTTTTTTCTCCTTATCTACGCTTTCTTTATTTTTTTGTAATTGTTTCACATCAATGCATGAATTACTCCTGGAAATGTAAAGATCCTCATTACATAGGCGAGCTTTCTGTCACGCTGCTCCGGCGGGCCGTGCTCTGGCCGCTTGGCGGTTGCTTTCCCCGATACACTTCTGATTTTCCGGGCTGAACTGCCTAATCACGCAACAGAAGGGTCGGCTTGTAAACTTTAAATGCAGCTCCAGGCGCTCTTAATCCCCACACATTAATGTAGCTCAACTCGTGGGCCAAAAGGCACACCACACGATGCCCGAGCAGCCTGGAGCTCCACCCCAGTGACCCGCAGACCCAGTTGCAGCTAGAATCCATGGAAATTCAATGAGGATGGGAGATGCTTCAGGAAATTTCATGTTTTAAGAGTCATGTGTAACTTTCATTCATCTATTTACTTTGCATTTTTCTTTTCTTTTTTTTTCCATTAGTCGCATGTACCCTTGGACATTTATCAATGTAAGCCGTATTAGATTTGAATTCTTTTTAAATTTTAATTTCCTTTTTAACATAGGACATTTAATAATGCCAGGAAGCAAAGTGGCATTATAAAAACGAGAGATAACTTACTTTTCATGCTGCCCTTCAGGACAGGGGCTGATAGCCCTACACAGCTGCTGATCCCGGAGCGTTCCCTCATTACCCGGCCTTGGGCTGAGAGGCCCGCATTTCCGCCATACAGTAGCGTTCCCTCATTACCCGGCCTCAGGCTGAGAGGCCTGCACTGCCGCCGTACAGTAGCGCCCCCTCATTCCTGGGCATAGGGCTGATAGCCCCGCACAGCC
>JAODLD010000002.1:14960499-14976853 GCA_026781065.1 Mormyrops boulengeri
CCCCCCCCCCCCCCCCCCCCCCCCCCCCCCCCCCCCGCCCCCCCCCCCCCCCCCCCCCCCCCCCCCCCCCCCCGCGCGGCCCCGCCCCCCCCCCCCCGGCGGGCCAGAGGGAGAAATGGGATTTGTCCCTGTACAGAATAGAGGTCATGGTACACCCCTCCCCACCCACATTTCTTCCACCTGTACATCCCCATGATTAATTACCCAATCCACCACCAGCCCCTGCTCCTCATTTAATAGTCTGCACATTTATGAGAATGTGGAATTCCTGCCTGGGGTGTGGGTGTATATAAATCACCCCCCCCCACCTTCCCAGGGTCTCTTGCTTTTTCCCCTCCCCTTTCTTCCTCTTCTCACCTTTACAGTATATACGTAACGACACCACCACTGGTCTCTGTCACTGTACCGAGACATAACAGCACTGTTACTGGGCTCTGTCACTTTACAGGCACATAAGGGCGCTGTTATTGGTCTCGGTCACTACAGAAACATAACAGCACTGTTACAAGTCTCTGTCACTATACAGACACATAACGCCACTGTCATTGGTCTCTGGCACTGTACAGACATAGTGACACTGTTACGGGTCTCTGTCACTGTATAGGCACATACTGTAAGGGCATTCCAATCAAGACACTGATACTATGTACCTTGAGTGTCAGAGCAGGTTTTAAGAATAATTTTAGTCTGGTGTATAGGGGAAAAAATCAGACATGAATTTCTGAAAATGAGACATGTTACGATTCCAGTACAATGCAATTAAGAGAATCACACTATCATTTATCAAACTAGTGAGCCATTGAAGTTTCAGAGTGATAGTCCGTCCATCCACCTTATAACCGCCTACTCTGGTCAGGGTTGCTGTGTAGCCTGGAGCATAAGGCAGAAGTACATACCACTGCCAATTTAGACACACCAGATGACCTAACTGTGGGAAGAAACATATGTAACACAGGCAGAACACCAGGCAAACTCCACAAACAAACAGAAGTGGGATTCGAACCTCTAATCCAGAGGTGTGATGCCAGCAGGCCAACCCGACAGTGACAGAACAGTGGTGAATGTGTCCTGGCAGTTATAATTTAACGTTCATAGCAGTATTTATATAACTAGCCTTCAGAAAACCATGTACATGTGACATTAAAAAAAATCAGCAGAAAGGCACCGTGCTAAAAAAAACATTTTGGTGAGATACCATTAATAAACGCGGTAGTAAGACATCTGCAAGGAAGCAAGCGCTTCTTACAGCACAGTGAAGCGAGCGACCCGGCAGTGCAAATGCAGTGCAAGCCGCGTGACGTGACGTGCGGGGCAGGGCGGACAACACGCTAATCGCATGCAGCTGAGAAAGACCAGCACCATGAACAGTACGTGCCGTGTGTGGAGGGCACAGGAGCGGTGATGCAATCCGACGCAAGGACGTTACTAAGCCAGCGGACAGGGGACGGGGGGGCTCCCTGTCAGTTACAGTTGAGGAAATGGAAGTGTGTCTCCTCCATGAGCGCAAGGAGGTGAGGAACAGCCTTGGGTCACAATCTCACAAATTAGCATTTTGCTAAACGGTGCAGTGCCTGGCCAGAGCAGCTAGGCATCGCCTTATGGACAGCTCCGGTTAACTGTAATCCTGCCATGACCGACGTGACCAGCAAAGAAACACCTCCTGACTTTGCTAAAATGGGTATGAGGCAGCAGGTAGGAGCCCGACCCACCTTAAACCCCAGACCATGTGTAAGAACCCAGTGCGATGTCGGCCCCAGGGCAGGTAACATATATTTGTTACCGAAGCTGACTGCACAGGTGTGTGGAGCCACCCCCATCACGAACAGGTGGATAAGTAGCAGGGCTGAGTTTGCCATTAACACGCCACTCCTGGGGGCGGGATTTAGCTGAGTGCAACGACTGACATTTGGATCATGAAGGACACAGCTGCAGTCTGTGGTGCCTGTAGTTTTTTTCCTGAAATAAAGTGGGACAGAGCAGTCAGTGAGTACAAGGCAACACAGCTCCTCCGCTCACCACACAGCCCCAAATGGGCAACACAGCTCCTCCGCTCACCACACAGCCCCAAATGCAGGCAGATTTTTCTTTGAATTGTACTCAAGTACTCATTTGCTTTCTTGATCTATATATATATATATATATATATATATATATATGAGAGAGAGAGAAAGAGAGAGAGAGAGAGCTGCTATACAGACGTGGGCAAATTTGTTGGCACCCTTACAGCTCAGTGAAACAATGTTTCATTTCTCCTGAAAAGTGATTCAGTTAAAAGCAATTGTCTAATGTTTACCTGCATGCCTTTAGTATGTGACAGAGTAAACCAATAAAATTGTGAAAAGAACCAATTTATTTTACAAAGATATGCTAAAACAGAATGGGCAGATTTGTTGGTACACATTTATCCTGCATTACAGTCATGTTTCAAACTGAGTGTTTAACCTTAATTAGTATCACAGGTGCCTTCAAGCTTTTCATCAGCCATTCAGCCTATTTAAAGGGAAAGAACATGCTACTGTGTTGTTTGGTATCATTGTGTCACCACACTGAACATGGACCAGAGAAAGCAGAGGAGAGAGCTGTCTGAGGAGCTCAGAGAGAAGATTATAGATAACCATGTTAATTAAAGGTAAAGGCTATAAGACCATCTCCAAGCAGCTTCATGTTCCTGTCACCACACTGAACATTGACCAGAGAGAGTAAAGGAGAGAGAGCTGTCTGAGGAGGTCAGAAAGGAGATGATAGATAACCATGTTATACAGTAGGTAAAGGCTATAAGACCATCTCCCAGCAGCTTGATGTTCCTGTGACCACACTGAACATGGACCAGAGAAAGCAGAGGAGAGAGAGCTGTCTGAGGAGGTCAGAAAGGAGATTATAGAAGCATGTGTCCAAACAGGAGATAGGAGGGTGCAGCTAGGAGGGACCAGGACTAAAGAAAGACATGAGATACATAACAGGTAACAAATCTACAACACCAATACTAACTCACAGCACTAGCACTAACACTAACAGCTATATAAACAATGACCAGCAAGGAACAGGGTGAGGGTAGGCACATATATACACTGATAATGTGGACTACATACGGAATAGGTGTGAACCATTGATAACAAATCGAACACTAGGGGTCACATGCAATGAGCCTCAAATGGGAAACCAGTACAAGTAATTTGAGAGGGGTGGATATTTTTTCAGGGTTAACCAGGCTAACTGCTTCTCTGATGCTAGCAGAGTAGAGGCTCTCTTGAGACTTAAACCAGTAACATTTGGGTTATAGTACTAAGTCTTTAACCCCAATCATTTTCCCAGAGAACCAGCTGACTTGTCTGGCAGACTTATATTACCCAAAGTGAATCATATGGCCTAGAGATGCGCAGTTATTTTGGTATCTGGTGTGTCTGGCTGGTGGGAGGAGACGAGAGCAATTAGGAGACCCCCCACACACGGGGGCCAGCCCTGCCTGGAAGTGTCCCACTCAGACAGCCCTATACTCTTGCTATGACTTAATTGATTCCCTTATTAATTAATAGGAGTTATGCACTGATTTAATGAACATGGACTATCTGTTTGTCTTGTAGCGTTAACAGCACCCATCAGACAATGACAATGGAAGTCCTGCACATTAAGTCATGGTCGTATATAGCATTAAAACCCAACGAAGTAATATCGGAATTTCATGATCTACAACATCAAATGGATGACGTCTGTCTAACCGAACAAGAAGGGAGTCCGTGTTGACATCGGCACTTACGTGTAATTTAGTCATCAGAATGTCCAGAGTTTTACATAAAAAAATTGCACTATGAAATATTTTTTGATTGTGCATAAATAATAAAAATAAGCACAAAACGGAAGTTATTTTTCATGGAGGGGGGTTACCAATTGGTATATTTGTGTTTTGTTAAATATCTATGTGTCTGCTGCACCAAGCAAATTCACCCAGAAACATAAAACAGTCCCCCGGATCAGCAGGGGACGTTTAGGACAACAACGGCGGAAGGCCCCCGGATCAGCAGGGGACATTTAGGACAATAACGGCGGAAGGCCCCCGGATCAGCAGGGGACGTTTAGGACATTAACGGCGGAAGGCCCCCGGATCAGCAGGGGACATTTCGGAAAATAACGGCGGAAGGCCCCCGGATCAGCAGGCGACGTTTCGGATTCATTCAGCATACATCCAGCTAGTTGCAGTCCTCCGTCTCAGGCTTACAGATTTTTCTGCACGGTGTGACTCACACTTTAATCTGCTTTTTGTTAAAAAAAATGATGACGGTGACATTATCTGACATTTATGAAGACACCCTGATAACATTTTTAAGTATGTTTGTTATCAGAGTTAATCCCGTGCCAGGAAGTCTGCACTCCACCGCCATCATACACAAATGAGCGTGTTTGTGGGGGGCGGCAGCAGGCCCAGAGCTGGGGGCCGTGTTGGGCAGAGCTGCTGTATTAATCTTAATACATACATGGCTGCCCAGGATTTCCACTACTGTTATCTTGCCTGGTGCCCTGAAACACTGCCTTCTACCCAGGGGTGCTGATCCCACGTCCGCTGTTTGTTTCATTTGTGAGATACTGGAAAGTGGCCCCCGGATTTTATTCTCAAAGCTTTTCTCTCATTACACGTTTCCACGTCTGCCTGGGCTGCTCTTTTCACAAGAGTGGATATTACTTCCCCAGATAGGTCTTCCGTGCCCGTGAATGGAAAAAGCAGGCTGGAGGTGAAGGGCTTATTCTCTCTCCCTGGTGATGTCATCATCTCCAAGCCCTGTTTCAGGGTCTCTATTACTCTCTAGCCATCCATTAACATGGTGGCCAAACGTAGCGTTTCCAGTTGTAAACACTTCACGTAATGTGGGGGCGCCTTTCTGGATGAATGATAAGTAGCTGGCGAGCTCAAGGTAGTCAAGCTGATCGATGTATTTCTGCTGTCGGAACAAGGGCCGGGTGGAAAGTGAGTCAGGAGCTTGTCACATGGCAAAGGGACACCTGAAATATCGAGGGCTGGGTGTCTGGCTACGGGCTGTTTGTCTTCCAAAAGCCCCCATTTCCATACTTGTTTGGTAAACGTTTAAATGATGCACGATACACGCAGAGGAATAGGCGGAAAAGCTAACGGCTTTCACCTGGCAGCCTTGGCAGCGGCAGGCCTGGCGGGACCGCGGCTGGACGGCGGCAAGACTGGGGCGAGGATGCGTTGTGTACAGAAATGAGGGTGTCTTGGTGTATTTCCTCTGTAGATGAACACCTCTCTTAAATAGCTGCAGGAAGCTACATAAGACTATGAAGAACTTGTTTACAATACAAAATAAATATCAATGATAATAGTGACGCTATTCGCACAAAGGCTGGGGCGGCAATCAAACCCCTGACCCTTGTGGTGTGAGACACAGTGCAGCCCAGGTTTGAATCAAAAATACATGAACATGAATAGAAATACATGTAAATAATGACAGGTGTCTGACTGAGCTTCAGAATTCAGCCTTATCTTCTCCAGTTTAGCAGGGTCATACAGTACTGTACTCACACTGCCTGCGTGACACACACACGCTGCCTCCTTACACAGAGGCTTCATTGATCTGCTCCAGCTTATAATTGAAAAAGCTGCTACTTTAGTGAGGTTTCCTGTGTTCCTGAAAACTTGAATCCGCTTTTAAAATGACACTTTAGGCTTTAGTCTCCTACCTTTTTCTCTGTGCTGCCTGAATAAGGGGTTATGGAATATGGATGGAAGAGATCTTTCATGATGAGATGAGCAAAAGGATAAGGCTGAATCTTGTGAAATTCTGATAGTAACGCTGGTATGAAACGCCGTCCCCCAGGGCAGCCTATCATTGCTGTCATGCTCGTATACAGCATTCAGACCCAAAGAAGTAATATTGGAATTTTATGATCTACAACATCAAAAGAAAAATGTCTGTCTAACCGCAGAAGAAAAGAGGCCGTGTTGACATCGACACCCACATGTAATTTACAGTCATCAGAATGTCCAGAAAAAAATCGCACTATGAAAGATTTTTTGAATATACATAAATAATAAAAATAAACTCAAAAACAAAAGTTTAGCTATGTTTGCTAGAATTTTTATTTAAGTTTATTTAAGAAGTTTTATTTATATAGCGCCTTTCTCACACTCAAGGACGCTTTACAATGCAAACAATGATACAGAAAACAATGGCCGCGCATTGTGGATACACAGTTAGAAGACAAATGAATAGACAGATCAGTGCATTTTGTTTCACTTGACTTTTTAAATTTAAGAACAGGCGCTGATTTTGCAGTGGTGCAGAAGCCTTACAAATCAGCTCCATGGTCCGGGAATTCTGCTCCTCGCCAAGATCGACAGCCGAGGCTGGCGAGATGAGCCGATCGCTTGCTGTGAAAAGCATTTTAGGGTTATGTTTATTTTCATGGAATGTTTTTGTGGGGTCTCGTGAAGAGCAAGCTCACCTCGCAGCCTTGGGTGCTTTCATGGCAACAGCCGGGTCCCAGTGAATCGAAAGTTTTGCTCCTCTTCTGATTTTGTGCCACTTTTCATCTGAGCCTTTTCTTCAGGCACTTTGTGTTTCAAAGCCACCTTTTAAGCTTCGCTATGGCTGTCATATCAAGGACACATTTAAGTTTGCTGTTGAAGCTGCCAGCCCAAGCAGTGGAGAGGAGTCCATTAAATATGGAACGAGAGAGTCTGGGACATTTATATTTCCATTTGTTTAGCAAAAGCCTTCGTCCAACATGGCATACAAGTGAAGCAGATAACACTGTGTGGGAGATGTGCTTTTTGGTTTGACTGCGTAAGTGCGAGTATATTATAACTAACCTATAACCTTGAAGAAAATGTGGGAATGACCTGACAAGATATTTAACGTTGCATGGATTTATGGATTTCGCATCCTGCATAAAGTCTGTGGAATTTAGCAAGTATGAAAAGTTTTGCCGTTAACGTATTACTTGTAATTGAGAGCCCTGCCTTTATCAGCTAAGGTAATCTGCAAAGTTTCTACCAAGGAACATTTGTTTAGGTGGATAACTATAAGAAAACAGAGGCATTAGTCTTAAGGGCCAATTAATATGTTCAAAAGATAAGATAATCTCCCTCAGTCATGTGTGTGTGTGTGTGTGTGTGTGTGTGTGTGTGTGCTAACACAACAGAATTTGTGATTTAGTGTAGGATTCTCTAGCAAATATAATGTGTCATTTGTGTTAAGCCAATTTTTTTTATATAATATTAAATTGAATTTAAGTGCTCTTTAAAAAGATTGTTAACTGGAGAAGTCTTGCTTGTGGTGACCTGTTCTGGTGTGGAGGGGTGGAGCTGAGAGGAGCATCGTGGGTCCTGATCTCCTGTCTCTCGCCAGCACTCACACCCACGTGCTATGTGAGTGATTGGGACAGAGCGGCGATAGGATCTTTGGTGAGGGGCAAACATGAAAAACACAAGCTTCCTACCTCACAGGCAATAGCGGGTTGGGTATGCTCGGCCACTCAGCGAGGAGGGTAGCTGATTCTCTGGAGTGAGCTAGGGCTGTTAGCTCTGTGCACTGCCAAGTCAATTCATGCAGCTTTGGTACAAATTCACCCTCCCCGCAACAGGCATGTTCGTGACCTTGTCCCTGCCAAGGTCATGCCGTGGCCGCTGACAATCTGCTTCCGCTGAGAATGAATGCTCCAGAAGGATGCTAACAGTTTTGCTACTTAGCCATTATCTTCCTCCCTGGGTATATACATCCATCCCTGGGTATATACATCCATCCCTGGGTATATACATCCATTCCTTCCAGAAGCCCAGATGTGGGCTCCCTTTACACCCTGAAGTAGGCCACCTCTTTAGTAAACAGTGCAGTGCAGCATGCTTTCTGGTATCCATGGAAACCTTCCGTGCACCTTAACGGGTGCTCTCTGATGCCGGGGTGGGCCCTTGTGTTATTCTCCAGGAACCAGCCCGCTCACTTCCTATGAATGGGATAAAATCCCCCACCACTGAAGTTTTTCAATAATTGCAGCAAACAAGAGTTTCCTCTCGAGAGCCTCCGCTCTCTTTCACCCACTATTTCTTGTGCCTCCTCTCTCTTTCGCCCACTCTCTCTTGTGCCTCCTCTCTCTTTCGCCTCCGCCCTCTTGCCCCCACTCTCTCTTGCACCTCCTCCCTCTTGCCCCCACTCTCTCTTGCGCCTCCTCCTTCTTGCGCTTCCTCCCTCTTGTGCCTCCTCTCTCTTGCGCCTCTTCCCTCTTGCACCCACCCTCTCTTGTGTCTCCTCCTTCTTGCGCCTCCTCCCTCTTGTGCCTCCTCTCTCTTGCGCCTCTTCCCTCTTGCCCCCACTCTCTCTTGCACCTCCTCCCTCTTGCCCCCTCTCTCTTGTGCCTCCTCCTTCTTGCGCCTCCTCCCTCTTGTGCCTCCTCTCTCTTGCGCCTCTTCCCTCTTGCACCCACCCTCTCTTGCGCCTCCTTCCTCTTGCCCCCACTCTCTCTTGCGCCTCCTCCTTCTTGCGCCTCCTCCCTCTTGTGCCTCCTCTGTCCTGCACACCCAGTTCCACTTCCTTCATCTACCTTCGACATGGAGCACTATTCTTCCTTTGTGGATCCCCTGTGTACTAGCAGCGACTACATCCCCTCTTGAGTTTCTCAGCATAAAACATTCTTAAGTGTCATTTATTACTGTCCATCAGTCATCTAATAACATATATGGAGTGAAACAGGAAGGATGGACCATTCCCTTCCATTTTCAGAAGGGCATCAAAATGGTTGCTAAGATATGAAATCAACATGCTTTTTTCCTCTAAAATGTCGTTACTTGAAAAACTTTTTTGCTTCTTATGTATATTTGTATAATACTATGAATAAGCAAGACAGCCGCCCTATTTCCCATTATTTCATTTCGTTGAAAAGTTGCTCAGAATTCTAGGTAATGAGCCCTGATAAATCTTGTTAAATAACACCTTCCATAAACATGTACTTAAGGTGACTCTTGAATTCCTTTATAGTCTAGAGCGTCTAACTATTCCTCGACCTCCTTAAATATTTTGCAGCTATCATTAAATCTGTTAGATTGAAATAAGTGACAAACACCTTTCAGAAGCATTTCATTAAAGCGTCATTGTTAGTGCGAGTGATAAGTAAAGACTGCTACTCGTTAGGCACCGTGAATGGAATGTGTTTGCTAAACATCTTCCTTACGAGATGCTTTTGAGACAGCTCAGTTCGCTGCTAGTTAAATGAAGGACTTAAACGGGTCTTTCACAATGAGGAATGCATGCTGTTATCTCTGAAGCAGACATTTACCTCAGGGTATGGAGAACAGAAATTAAAAATGATCATGTCTAATCTTGAAATCTAAATGATCCAGTTAACCGAAAATAGCTATGTCTTGCTATGTGTTTCTGCTCCCTCATTTTGGCAGGCAACCACCCTGTCCAAAGTGGGCCAGTAGGGGGAGACCCCCTGTATTCGTGAAAGGATTGAAAACCAAGGCAGGGTGACAAGTTTCATCCAAACATACGTGTTCTCCCGGTTGGTCAATGGCCTTCACATTTCCATTATTCATCTATTTATTTATGACATCAGAAAGGACAGCGGCCCGCACTAAAGGAGTAGGAAGTGTATCCAAAGGAATTTAATAAGAAAGCGGATCTTGATGGATTAGCCGGCACATCCCCACCTGAGACTTTTCCGGAATGATGAATCACAAAGGAGCTTCCTCCCAGCTTTTTCAGTCGCGGGAGATTACGGCGCCGCGGTAGGATTCAGTCCCATCGAGTACTTTTATTAATATTTATATGGATATAAAAACAAGCAGATCTGAGCTCGGGGAGCATTCGCTTCACCCTGCTTTTGGCGCAAGGCGTGAAACACGTCCCCGGGGTTCCAGGGTCCTTTAATCGTGGGGGCGGACCAAGGAGGGCAATGGTGGGTCTCTGGGTGCCACCCAAATGGGGACGGCGTATAATCCCTATGGGCCACGCCCCGCCATAGTGCCTGAGAGCACTAATGAGGCCTCCACTGTGTCCTATCCTGGGCAGGCAAGGCAGGGCCCTAATCCTTCATAAATAATGGATACCCAAATCCGGGGCAGTCGGGTGACATCTGAGAGGCCTGTTCTTAACAAATAAGGGGCTGAGTCATCATCTCCGTGATACTCCGCTAGAACAATCTGCCTAAGACACATACCTCTCCATTCTGTTAAGCTAATAAGCAGATCTGGTCAACCTGCTTGTAACAAGTGCTTTGACTCTTCCCCACACGTTTCCTAGATGGCAACATTTAAGACTGGAGAAACTTTAACCCCCCCATCCTAACCACTACATAATCCTGCCTTGCCGACAGTTGTGGAAAGCGGAGGAGTCACCGACTATGAAGGCATTCTCCGCCGCTTTGCCCGGGGGACTGCGGTGCGATCTCCTGGTGTCGCGTAGCTAATCCGTCAGTGTAATGCCCTGGACAAACACGGGCACGTATGAATTCCCAGTTTATGACAGGGAAGGATGGGGTGCGGCCTGTATGCATAATTAAGGGCAGTGTTTCCCAGAGGGCGATTCAGTCCTTCCAGCAGCACTTTCAGAAAAGGCAAACTAAGGGCTAAGCCATCCTTTATAGGGCTGCTAGTGAAAACACAGACAAATAACGGAACGTGACAATGGACAGAAAAGCAGCGGGGCCTAATTAAAAACACCCCCCCCCTGTATTTGCCCACACTCTTTCTGAAATTCATCCTTGCATTAATGTTTTTTTTTTTTTTTTTGCTTTGCTGCTAGCTAATTGTGTGTTTAATTATTATTTGCTTGATGGCACACTGTCCTGGGCAAGACAGGATAAACCCTTTTGATTTCCTTCGTGAGAGTTGTCAATTTCTCATTAAGGATTTAGGGGATTAAGGATTAAAGGGTGGGGGGGGGAAATTAAGAAGGGTCATGATGACCCTTGTTCCTGTTTCAAGAGGAGAATGTGGAGGTGCCATTTACCGCAGAGGATAAACCGAAATCATGGTTGATGACACCATTCCATGAACAAAATATTTATTTTGAACAGTTAACACTGTCCTGGTTAGCATGATAGTATTGATGCTAGTGGTTTTAGCTCTGCTATATTTGATTTTTTAGTAACTAATTTCTTATACTATTCGCAAATGGAAATGCTGGTTCAGTTTAAATGGGCCTGTGTTTCATCCAGGAACAGAATATGACTAAAGTGTCTCTCATTGCTTTGTTCAGAAGAGCGATTCCAGTTTCTCATAAGGCTGCTGAACTTTCTGGCCCCTCCTGCTGTCTTGCCTAAGGGCATACTCACACTTGGCCCAATTGTCCCCACCCCAATCCCCCCCTCCCTCGCTGGTTTGCGCTCACAAAGCACTTAACGTTCCAGGCCTGAGCACGCTTCTCTTATCACCACGCGGCTTTTTGTGTTTAAGAAAACATAGAAAGGGGAGCACTATTACACACCACAATGGAGTTTATGATCGATGTCTCATTCTTTACTTCAGTGACCTCCCCTCCCCCCCAAATCTACAAGGCAGAGCACACCGTCACGCGACCCCACCCATAGTATCTACATGCCCCTGGAGCAGACAGGAGAGCCGTGATCAGACTGGCCTGGGTGGTGCGTGTGAAACCTCTGGGGTTAAGACGCGTGTTTGCATAGCCCTGAATTTCCGATCGGTGGGGCGCTGTCAGTGTGTGGGCAGCAAGCTCGCGGCCCCGTCTCTTACAGGACTGGCATCCATGACAACAAGGTTGGATTTCCATCACCATGTCTATGTATTTTTAGTCGCCTTTTTTAACTGACACATTTCTTTGTTTTTCCTTAGGTCCCGTGTTTCACTCTCTCAAAGCACAATTACACACTATAACGATCTCGATGTGTGACCCAGCACTGGCTCAGCCTGGGTGCTAGTGAGCCAATCAAGCTGTACTTGCAAAACAGATGATTTGTAGCTTTCCGCACAGACGGGCCGACACCACCCTCTCTGCTTTGCTCAACCTGTTCTTCTCTGAAAGCTCCCCCAGCCATTTGGAGGCGTCCGCACATGCATCTAGAGACGCGCTCTAAGGTGCCAGCATGCGCCGCATCCCATATGGACACACCCACAGACATGAGGAGGCATATCTTCCATCCTTCTTCACACCTTCGCCTCCGCTGAGCAGTTGACGCCTGTGTGGCACATGAGTTTATAGAGGCCAGCGTATGGTGCGGTGGTAGGATGGTCTTTACACTCAGCGGTTAAGCCACGTCCCAGATGGAATTACGAGACTCCTCTTACTGAAATAGCTAGCTCCTTCACTGAGACTGAAATACTGAAATACAAACTTTGCAGTGCACTTCGGACATGAATCCAGTGGCATTAGCCAGAGTTGAATATTTCAGGTGCAAAAGGTACAAATCGAGACCAAGATTTTGTTTCAACCTACCAGTTGAGTACTCTGTGACTGCTTTCCACTTCTGGTGTTCCCCAAAGCCCAGCCGAAGTGGCACCTGAAGATAGCGAGGATGGCCGCTCAGCATTTTCCGGTGTCCTTCCTGATAGGAACTGACCAGTCTCAAACTTGAAGAGGTATCTGTATAGGAGATTTAACAACACATGCTAATGTGCCCATAAGGATGCAGCACATGTCATCTCTCGATCGGGAATGTACTTGACGAGAACGTGGCGGTTTACGCGATCGTGGAGAACTATAGAAGTACCCCAAATCGGCATTTGGCGATGCTCCGCTGTGCTAGGGGTCACGCTTCTGTGCTGGAAAGTGCAATTTTCCAACATTAATATTTTATATTATTAATATTGCAATATTGTCCTGTTTTGTGATCTCTCTTCTCCTCGGTGTCCTGCGGCTTTCGGCAGGAGCTCGTCGTTTACATCACACAAAGCTCATTCTAATAGCTTGGCATCTATAGCTTGGCCACTCATGTTTCCTGCCATCCTCTACAATAGCTGTTTATACCGGAATTTGTCCCGGTCCTGCTAACAGGACCTACTCTCATCAATGATCTAACTCTGCAGAATCTAGAGTGAGTTTGCACTCTTGCCAGTGTGGCTTTGGTAGAGCTGCCGGCTGGCTGCTCTTGGTCTGACCTTTGACCTTACTCATAAGGACAGGTACACTCTGCCAAACTCCAGTCTACCCAGCCAATATGCTCTCAAAGAAAAGGTGCAAATATTGACACAGTGGAAAGCCGCTATGCGGGATGTGGCTCCGTGAGCAGCATTCCAGCCGTCGCCATGCTCGCAGTGCTCAGTGCTGGTGCTGAACCTGGCGCCTGCTACTCGGAAAACTCAGCCAGCTCTTTGTGTTTGTAGGTTGCTGGGCTTCATTCAGTCATATGGGCATAACTGACCCAAACGCATTGGGGCAACATGCTGGAAAGTGCTGGGCCTGGCCTGTCTTGAAGTCTGTTAGCCTTGGAGCTGACATCAGTGTGTCTGCTCTCAGCAGTGATCTGAGGAAAAAGAGCTTCTCTGGCTCCCCGGAATTATCCGGAACAGATGTTAGGTAAGTGTCACACATGGTCACAATCCTGCTGCTGTAATTGGTCTCAAGTTATGCACTGTGCACTCACTGTCCGCCCGCTCATTCTGTAGCTTGCTGCACCTTATCCCCTTTCTCATCAACCATTTAGAATTAGATTTAATAAACAATTAAAGGCAAGCCTTATGCATGCTCTGTTTATCATGCCCTTGATCTTAGCTCCACGGTATTTCACCAAGAGACTTTCTCCTCCCAGGCCCATAATGACAGAAGTCTGATCACTGTTCCCAGGCTCCAACAACATTGAGATGGTGGCTGTAATTGCCTCTATGTGACTAAGTGAGGCACTTCCATCTAAATGCAATAATATCAATGTGGTAATCGCTTGCAGGCTAAAGGTAGCTTTTTCTCGCTTGAGTTTCAGAATGTGACCACCTGGAACCACTGACTAGGTTCCCAGGAGACATGACGCCGGCCACCACGTCGTCCAGAGCTGAGTGCTTCTAGTTTGTTGTAGACTGGCAATTTTCAGCTTAATTCCGTATGTCAGGAAAAAAAACACACAAATTCCTTCTTTACACTGAAGTACCCTCTGGCAATTCCGTAATGAGTTAGTATAATATGTTACTTCGTAAAAACACAAACCACCACAAATAAGTGTTTTCAGCTGAAGTAGAACAAAGAATGAGCTCTACATGTCGGCCGAGCCCCTCACCCGCGGCCCGGCAGCGAAATCAGCATGCGTACATTACATGATATACAAGCCTGACGTTTCATTTTGCTAAGTTCTCGGGGGAAACTTGTCCGTGATTGTTATTTAAGAGATTAATTTATCTACATCCCCAGGAAAAATACAACATCTGGTCTCTTGATGGTGTTAGCTAGCATAATAACATCTACTATCAGAATGCAGATAAAGAGCTAACCAAGCCATTAAATGCCCCATGTTTTATTGGACGCACGTGATGCCAGTGACCATATTGTGTTTACAGCTGTAGAAAAACATCTGGAATCCTCAGTGCATCAGAGGAGTGCTTTTGAGCCCGTTCCTGTCAGTTCTGCAGATTTGTGTGTGGGTTTGCTTGTGCGGATCCCTGACTGATAGATGGTTCTCTCTCCATCTAGCTGGACCTTCTGACCGTCCGGGTATGAACCAGGCTATGGATCTGCTTTAACTGTACCGCTCTCCTTGTCGCCACGGTGACAGCAAATCTTCCAACAGATGCCCGTCGGTTTTATGGCCCGTTTACATGCCGTTAATGTTCTGTGGAATAAGCTGCCCTTCAGAAATTTCTCTAAGCATAACCTGAGCAGGAGGCCTTATGGGCTGAAGTTTTTATCAAAAGAAAAGGCGCTGTGATGCAGCACAATAGCAAAGGATCTCACAGGCCAGGTGTCATTTTCGCTCTCAGTTAATGATCATTATAAATAGCTATTGGTTCGGTGATTAACAAGGTGAAACATGAACAGCTAACACATGGTTTGCCAGATTTCTCATGCATATGTGATTGGATTCACCTCCATAAAGACATCGCAGGTTGTCCACGCCCCGCTGCTTTCAGAGTTCGGCCGGGCTAAACGGCCGTTTTGACATGTTACTAGGAATGGCATCAGGGGTCCACATTGGTCCAGCGCCGGAGCATTTTCACCAGCATCAGAGTGAGGCTCCAGTAGTAAAACTGTGTGGTGAGGGACAGCTTTGATATTTTGGCTCGGGTATGCGTTGGCTTGAGATTCCATTTCATCTGCACCTTGAGAATTTATAGGTTTATTAACTGCATGATAGTCTGCATGACGTACTCCCACACACACAAAGGCTGATACTCCCACGCACACAAAGGCTGATACTCCCACGCACACAAAGGCTGATACTACATCAACACAACAAAAGAGAGAAGCATATACTGTAACTACACCTAACTCCGTATTTTTTTAAAAAAAGAGAGGCATCTTTAGATCCAAGCACAGACTAAAGACCTGGGCAGATTCATCGTTCTTAGAATAGCAATGTGAGGCAGTCAGGAGTCCTTCTATGATAAATAATGAATGTTAATAACAGACATTAGACCAGGAAGTGACTGTAATGGCCAGAGTCAGAATGTGGAACTTTCTTTATGACAGATGATGCTGATTAAGACAGAGAGCAGCCTGTACTGGGAACCCAGCGCCTCAACCCGGTGCCCACAAGATAACTGTTTGGAGGAGACCCTTATTCTGCTGCTAGCTGATGTGGGCCGGTAGTCAGTAGAGTAAAAATTCTAATATTCAGGTGCAACCTGTTTCAGGATAGGGGGATTAAAGGCAGTTAATCACAAACTGGTCAGTGTAAATCTGGCAACATAAATGGCTAAAGTGGGAGACTGAAAAACGACCATGTGGCAGGCGGGACGTGGAAGGAAGTGCACGCTTGTCGCCGTAGCACATGCTGAGACTGTGGGGGGGGGATACGCCAGAGGCTGTGTGTGTTGTAAGGAATGATGCTTCAAACAGAGGGTGGCTAGCGACTGGCATTAGCATGTTCTGCTGGGGGCCTTTGCTCTGTCGCTGTGTGTCCTGTATTAGGGCTTGAGTGACAGTCATCGTTGTGCTGAGGGTGAGCAGTGCCATTAACGCAAACTCGCTCTGGGCTTGATTGAACTGTTGCACTCGATTTCTCTATCCTCAATTCCTCTATCCATTACAAGCAGAGTGGGGGAGTGTCGTATGTCGCTGGAAGGGGCCACATCCTTAAAGCAGACATACTAAAGGCAGTTCAGCCCACACGGATCCCACAGCTGATCTGTGATGGATTCTGGTGGACGTGACATTGGCAGGCTGCAGAAATGGTGCGGGGGGGGGGGGGGGGGGGGGGGGGGGGGGGGGGGGGGGGGGGGGGGGGGGGGGGGGGGGGGGGGGGGGGG
>JAODLD010000002.1:14998745-15015626 GCA_026781065.1 Mormyrops boulengeri
ATGCCCTGTGATAGACTGGCAATCCTGTCCAGCATGTCCCCTGCCATGTGTCCTGTGATGGACTGGGATCTTGTCCAGGGTGCCCCCAGTACTGTGCCCTTTGATGAACTGGGATTGACACCAGGCTCACTGGAACCTTCTGCTTATGTCAGATGAATGCCTTATCTGCTGTTTTTAAATTCTTTTTGACAATTTGCAATTAATTATGAAATTCAGCTTTTTTCCCACCAAAATAATTTCTTGACAGACGTGACAGGTGCATGTAAATTGTCCATTTGCTCTCACTACCGGGCAGAGACTCTGTGTTCCCCACTGAGCCACATCTCCTGCATGGCTACCTGGACATGGGGGGCAGGGGGGTAATGCAATAACGACTGCCGCTGATTCACTGGCGTTGGCTAATATCATGTCGAAACGGAAATGTAGCAATTCCACACCAGGCTCTTGGCCGGGCTGGGCAAACGCTCCACCGTGCACTGAGAATGATTAACAGGTCTTATCGAAGCTACAGGGCTTTCCGCATCCACGGTGCATATCTAGTGACGGTATTCTCGTAGTAATGATCCTGGGAACATCCCAGCTTGTCCCAAACAAAGCCGATAGAATGAGAAATATGCCACCCTTATACTTTTTGGGGAATTACATCATCATTGATCTGAAAAATGGTTTAAACTGTACCATATGAAGACAACTGGCCGGTTAACTGAGAATTTTGTGTTGCATTTTTCACTTTCAAGATCCAGATCGTTGTTAGACTGTGAATACCGAAATGTAAAAGTTTAATAGTTTGACCAAATAATAAGGGGCCAGGGGCCCTGGATTTGAAATGACCTTCAGATCTCTCCCTAACCATTTTTTTTATTATGCATGTCATCATGTGCGTGTCACAGCCATGTAGGTGGAGCCAAGCCCATAGGTGATTACTGTGGATTATTCTGTGATTATTATGTTCCTGCTGTCATAGGCAAGGATGGTGACATGGTCACCCCCATCCTGACACATGCGATAGGGGGAACACCTCAGCCTCTGGAAGGCTCCATTCACAAAATGCAGTAATCACCTGGGGGGGAAGGTCTCTCATAATCGGAGCCTCCTGGACAAGGCTTGCTTTTAGGGTCACCCTGCTGCAGGATTTACCGTTTCCAGCATTTTCTGTGAAGGTGTTTCAAAGGGAAGCAGTTATTTGTCCTTAAATATAAGAGAAATATAATGGTGATACCAGCTTATTCTTCTGAGCCTAAATCGCCTTTAAAGCATAGTGATGGTTAAATTTGCTTCACTGTAATTTAAAGAAAAGGGTAGAAAAAAACGGAAATTGGGTGCGGACTCTAGCTGTGCTTTTTACAGTTCACAGAGAGCCTCTCATGGAAACACTGAGCCAGACGGTGTTTTTTGTAATTCCCTTTGTTCATCGCCCCCTTTCTGTCAGCTCGTTTCACGTCACCTTTCACTGACTAATCTTCTTTAAAACCCAGTGCAATACTCTGATGTATATTCAGCGGATTACTAATTCTAAAGGGCAAGAGCGGAGAAGAATTATTCTTGAAGTCCAGAGACACCCACGCTGACAAACTCCTGCTGCGTCCTCTGATCCAGGGCACGATGCAGGGCATGCAAGGAAAAATAATAATAATAATTATTATTATTATTATTATAATTATAATTATAACCTCTACAACTGTGGATTCTGGGCAATTATAGGGTGATTATTTTTTAAAAGAATGGCACTTTGTGCAGAGAGCAGGAACCAGCAAAAATAACAATAGCCTGTGAATAAGACTAAGTAGGAAAGGGTCTAGCTGGGTGGTAGAAGCCATGAAGAAGAGTGAAGGAAGGGTCTACTGTTACCTCCAGAATCACAGAGCAAACGCCTGTCCTGATGCATCACAGATGCATGGGTGCGTGGAGCTGCATGGCTGCGTAGAGCATGTACCCCTTTGATGCACAGTTAGTGGTACCTAGCAATTTGGGTCTGTGTGCTGTGGACACTGATCCTAGGGCATGAACCAGCCCCCACGTTACTTATAGTGCTTTTCCACTGACAGAAAACTGGTTCCGTTCCAGTTCGCAAACCTATTTTTGAACAGTTTCCGCCAAAATAAAAACAGGTCCCAAACCAAAAAACCAGTTCGCTTTGAGAATAGTTTGAATAGTTGAATAGTTGGACCCTGAATTGAAAACTTGATGGCATCATGAGTGGGTATATACTCTTCTATATACAAGTGCAACACAAACATGGAGGCAGTGGTGAAAACTTATTCAACTTTCTTACTCAAGTAAAAGTACAGATACCACAGCAAAATGTTGCTCAAATAAAAGATTAGTGTAATGACATAACATCGTTTTTTATCCTGTGTAAAATTAAAAATTGATGTAGGGCCAGATTTAATAATGGGTGATAAACATCATGGGCTGGCGCATTGAGACCTCTAATATGTGGTGATTAACCTGACAAAATCCCTCGTCGTCCGCTACGGAAAATGGCTGATCGTCCAATGTAATCATCTCCATTATTTCAGTGCTTGTGTCTTTAGTTCTACTTTACCCCACCTTGAATATTGATCAAGTTTAAGCCTAAATATTGGCTAACAATCGCGTTATGTTAACCAATATACTGTGCCTCTGTACATATCATTTGTTCCATCTTCAAAAAGACAATACATATTGCTCAATAATATCAGGAACAGTCATAGTTGCATAGGGCACACAAAAAGGTAAGATAATGAATATGTCTTACCGACCTTAAGAAATTAGGTAAGAAATACAGGTAGGTAAGGAGCACACCCACCGTGTGTCTTGCTTGTGCCCAAGGACAAGATGGTCTCCACGCCCCCCCACCATTTTGTCTGTAAAAATAAAAAAAATAATAAATTGTTATAGTGACACTCCTGTGCACGATGACGATCTTTCTTTATCTAGTCTGTTAGATAACTTATAAATCTCAAGTACCACCATATATCAACACAAATACAGTATTTCTGTATTATGACATTGTCAGCTAGTCATACAAGCTTAGATGCATACAGGTATTTTCTGGCTTATACTGCCAGTGTAATTAAAACCCCGAACGGGGCATCACTGTTATTATAGTTATTAAGTAACTAAAAATCAATGTCTTTTCAAGGTACTGAAAATGTATTTGTGTCATATTTAATCACATTTAATTAATCCAGTACAGTTATTTCAAACTTTATCAGGCTCGTGTTACTGACCTAAATGCCGAGCTGAAAGTAACATTTAGTGAATGGTGCTATATTCCTGTCATGGCAATAGTGAGATGGCAGCACAAGATTTCATTATAGAATTTTGTTGTGACACGACCTGTTGTCCCCCACAATGAGATTACTTTCTTGTCTGGTACATCTCAAGGTCATGTCATTGCTTCAACCTTGGTGTTAAAGATGCAACCATCACCTTTGCTTTCATCAAGTCTAGCTGACCGTTTTGTCTTTGTACTGTATTGATATGCGAATATAAAGGGTGTGGACAAAATAATGGTAACACCGAATGATACATTCATATCAAAGACCTCATTAGGAGTAAGCCACCTTTTGTCTGAGCTGTGTCTATTGGGATATTGGTCCTTTCTTCAAGAATAAAAGTCTCTAGTTCTTTGAGGGATAAATGAGGTGGAATTTTACTCTTTACTCTGAGTACCCGAACAGTTCCATAAAAGGCCTGATGATCTTTGTATATGGTCATGGGGGAAGCCATAGTAGGGGTTTGACCTCACCTTGGAGAAACAACTCAAATGTCTTCAGGCGTGCACATGAGAACATCATGAGGGAATGATATTTGCACCATAAAGTATACCTGGTCCTGTAAAATGGTCTTATATCCCCTAGCTGTTATATGACCCTACAGATCAATCATCAAATAATATTCCCATGAGATAGCTGTCCTTACCATTATGCATCTCCCACCATGGTTAACAGCTGGCAACAAACATTGTGAGTTGAAGTAATCTTTTCGATTTCTCCAAATGTAAACCATCCAGATGTATGAAAAAGAATGAACGATGACAAATCAGGCTGTATCACTTTTCCCATTGCTCAGGCTTCCTGCTTTTCTGCTCCTTATACCAGATTATGAGTCTTTCTGCATTGGCCTTGGATATACGTTGTTTCAGAATGGCAGCCCTGCCAGAAATTCCAGCTTTGCAAAGCTCACAATGTACAGTTTTTGTTGAGACTGAGAAAGAGGTGCTGATTCAGTTCTGCGGGAATTTTTGAGGCCTTACTTTTGTGGTGTTTAGCAACTATCCTGTCAAATGTCCATCTGTCATGGTCAGTGAGCTTTACTTGAGATCTTTGTTCTTCTTTGCTGATGCAGTTTGTCTGTGTTTAGCACACGCTGTCATGATTTCTGAGTTCGTTCTCCCTGACAATGAATCATTTTTCAGTTTTTGTGACTGATGCAACTGCAGTTGAGGTACCAACTCTTTAACTTCTGGAATTCTGTGTGTTTCCTTATGCTGATTTGAAAATTCACACATCAAAGTGCTGTTTGTTAGACCTATTTCAAAACTGACACATGCTGCTAACTGCTGTGACTTTTGTAGCTGTGTTTGTATGTCTGTGTATATTTTTATGTTCTGTTGTAAGTCGGTGTCGGGGGAAAGCGTGTGCCACTGTGTTTTTTATGTGCTTTCTGTTTTGTGCTGGCTGCTTCAGCTGGCTGCTGGAGTCAGTCAGTCCATTACTCAAACAGGCAGGCAGGTCATATACTAGCCAAGGGACAGAACGTAAACATGAACTGATGAGAACCAGGCACATTGCATTTATCCGCTGAAATTCATTCTGGCAAATTTTACCCTACAATCCAGAGTAGAGTGAAGAACAGATCAGAGCCCAGAATCTCAATGCCCAGTGCTGTTTGAGAGAACTAACCAGATAGTATCCTCACAGAATCTCAATGCCCAGTGCTGTTTGAGAGAACTAACCAGTATCCTCACCAGCCTAAACTTGCCACATACTGGATAAAAGGCAGCTGCTGGTTTCATTTCCTCATTTATTGAACTTTAACTGATGTGTTTTATTTCATGTTTGTTAGAATTGTAGACTTATTTGCTTCTGATCCTTCTCTTATTTGTACCACTGGCTAGTCTATTTTATCTTTAATGTTACTGGTCTAGCTAATTAGACTGTAGAGATAAGGCCTCGCAAGGCTGTACTTTAATGGCTCCATGACGCACACCATCCCACTGACTAATGGGGCCCCTCCTGTGTCAGCTACTCTCTCTCCTCTCTCACAGCTGCAGGCTTCCCTAACGTATCGTGGCAACCTGCAGTTTGGGCCTCCTGTGCATGTCGGACGTCCACTGTACTGTACCTCCTCACTGCACCTGCTCACTGTAGATGCTCACTGTACCTGCTCACTGTAGATGCCTTCCCTGGGGATCTGCATCTGCCCTGTTCAATCCAGGCTTTGGCTTCCCAGCTTTTTTAGCTGTATTGTGGCAGTTAGATGGAAGCTAAAGCACAGTGACAGTATGTCCAAAATGTCACCCCTTCAGTCACCGTCATGTGCTCTACATGGAACAGAGGACTCACATGTACACAGGCTCTCATCACAAAAATGGTTGAAAGGTAATGCAAAAATCCAGCCATTCATCATGTGCATTTCCTGCCCCACTGAAATGACATTCCGTTAACCCCTAGTGCCTTATAAGCATTTCAGGTTTTTGCTTTGCAGTGAACGCATGATACGTACCATGTGTTAATTCTGAATTCAGCCATGCTTGACAAAGGCTGCGCATGTGCAAAGCCACGTGGGGACAGGGGGAAGTCAGTTACGGCTCATGCGAGCAGACATCGGCAGGCGGGGTGAGATATGAGCAAGTAGGTCACACTGACGGGCTTTGGAAGGAGAATGGACTCAGTGTGCTGCAGCTCATACTTGCCTTTTCTGTTATATCCAAAGAGGAAGATGCCAGTGTTGCCCATCCTTCCCACTCACCACGACTTGTATCAGTGCCCAGCTCTGTCTCCACACCCCTACAGCACCAGATAGTACCATCCAGACTCCCTGTAAGATTGGTGAATTCCTGCCTTCTCTTCATCACATTAATGTGCACAGAGTGTGAATTTTAATAGTGGATTCTAAGACTTTAACTAGACAGTACACACAGACTAAGCTCAGTAAACTCCAGGGCTTCTGCTAAAAGCTCTGCAGTTCAACAGTCATTTAAAAAAGGCCGATTGGGTTTCTCACATAGGACCACAAAACAAGGGTGATGTGCTGCACATTGCAGGCACGAAGACGTAGGCTGGGATGTGGGGAAAGAACTTCCACAGTAAGCACCCCGGGAGTGCCTGGGGCTTAACATAAGGGGTGTCAGCTGGACCAAGGGGTGACTGATGGGGGGGTCATTTAGATTTTTTTAGAAGGCTCTTGGTTGTGCTGTTAAATATCTGTGATGGGTTGTCATGACTGTTTCCTCCCAATTCCTTTTATGTGACGGCATTAGTGCGACATGGGACCCAGTACTCTTGTGGGCAGCGGTCCGGCAGCCTTAGCGTTGCGGAGCTGGGTCTAGGCCACCAAGCAAACTGCCAGGCCTGAGTTTGCTTCCGCTAATTGACAGATTGAGGGTGTTACAGCAGACATCAGGAGACACCCCCTGAGCTGCGTCTACCCACTCCATTCATCCTCTCCTTCTAATCTTGAGCTTCCCCCCATTCCCTACTTCCCCTAACCTCCCCGTACCTGCATGGCACATGATGAAGACAGACGCTGTCTGACTGGCCTCGTCCCTCAGCGATGCAGTGCCCGAAGCTCCTACAGGGCCAGCCGGATGTGAAGGTGCCGTGGCTCACTGCATAGGCGTACCTCCCCATCTGCTACCCAAACCCCCATCGCTCACCCAGCAACCCTTCGCCCTCTCGTTCTCTCCCCATACGGTCCGCATCGCACTCAGACAGCGTTATTGTGCTTCAAGCCTTGGCCTGAATGCACTGGGGTATTCTGAAATGGCACGGGCTGACATGCAGTCAGGGGCAGTCGCGTGCTGCCCTCTCTGGTATTCCTCCAGCTGGTGAAGTGAGGGTGTCGAGGCAGATGGCAGTCTGGGGTTTGTTTTAGCGTCCTGGAGACACTGTCATTCACCGAGACACTCTAGCCTACGTTGCCAAGACTGCAGGACCCGCAGGTCCAGTGCGAACTGCTGGCACCTGAGCCTCGGCTGCAGCTGTGGAGACTGCAGGACCCGCAGGTCCAGTGCGAACTGCTGGCACCTGAGCCTTGGCTGCAGCTGTGGAGACTGCAGCCACACAGCTTCCTCCACCCTTACACCATGCAAAACACACCGCTGGCGAGGGCCCCGCGTATGAATTTACACCGTTATGTTGAGGCGGGGGGGGGGGGCTGTAGATTGTTATTTCTGTATTCAGGACATTTCAGGACAGGGGAGCCTGATTCTTTGAGTGCCTGGAACTGGAGTGAAACACTCACTGGAGTCTTGTTCTCAAGCTTTTCTTCTCAAGCTAGTTTCACCCAGGAGATGTATGAAAGCTGACATTTATGGGCCTGTAGCCTCCCCCCCACCAGCCCGCTGCTTCCCCATGAGGGCTACACTCTGATGTGCACACTGCAGGCTGGTCTTTTTTAGCACTGCAGGCTGGTCTTTTTGAGCACTGCAGCCTGGTCTTTTTGAGCACTGCCACCTGGTCTTTTTGAGCACTGCAGGCTGGTCTTTTTGCGCACTGCAGCCTGGTCTTTTTGAGCACTGCAGGCTGATCTTTTTGAGAGTGTGCCTCTCTACATCAAAATAAGGAATTTATTTCTCCTTCATATTTATTTTTAAGCTGTTCGGAGACAGACATCACGAAACGTAACGCTTAGGACGACAGAATAAAATCTCACGTAGTTGTAGTTTTGTAAATCAATACAATGGACTTTAAGAAATGGATAGAGACCACACAGGGCACAGACACCACTGGAATTTTACAGGACAGCCAGGCATAGTAAAATGTAAAAAGGGTGGCTGATGTGACCTAAAGGTAGAGAGAATGAGTTTGCTTCAGCTCTGAGCAGGAAATGCAGTGATGCTTACCTCTATCTGAACCTCCACATTATTTAGAGATAGCTATTCTATATTTGTACTATCAGAAAGAGTAATTTATCCTTCAGATCCCCGGCTTTGAGACGTCTGTCTCTGTGACTAATGTTCCCAGCTTGTCTGCTGCATTGTTTGTCATGTTCTTCTGCTCTCTCTGTCTCTGCCACTCTCCCTCACCCACTGCCAAATAAGTTGTGTGTACCTGAATTCATACATTATTATCTTCATCTGAACATTTATACATCTTTACACAACCTTGAAAATGCTGCAAATTTGAGTACAAGACCATCTGGCCAGTGGATCACAACTTTTTACGTTTTTTCCCCAAAGATGAGTGTCCCTTTTACTTACATTCAGATTTGCTTATTATGCAAAAAAAAAATACTAGAATGGATTATAATTTCATACCAAGAAAGGATATCATAATGCATGTTTTTAAAAGCCCCAATCTAACTAAAGTGGTCAGAATTTTGCATTAGAATAATGAATATCAGCATTAATTACCTCTCTGTATGGCCTGCTCATTTACACCCCCTCTGAAGGGTCAATTAAAATACAGCTTCATTACTCACCCCATAAACATGGACATAAATGTAAAAAAAGACAGAGAGAGGAGGAGGGTGACATGCGATAAAATGAAGGTTCTCAGAAGACGTGTGAAGGGACCGGAGAGAGCTGTTATTTCAGCTGCTGCTAAATGAGCGATTAACCTGTCCTGGCGGGCTGGGTGGAGCCCCCCTAACCCCCAGATGTGTCCAGGCATGAGGGCCAAGGTCAGCCATGCTGCATGTTTACGGTGTTCTTCTGAGCCTCTGGGAAAGGGGAAAAAAAGAGGTCAGATCAGAAAATAAACACAGAGTGCATCCCCACCGCTGGCACGTCTGCCAAAGGCATCCAGTGGTTGCTCCTTCTGCAAGTTCTGCTGCGCAATTTCATGAATGGCTGCACCCCAACTCTGCTGCTCCCGCTTTATAGAAAGCGGCCTACAAGCACGTGATCCGGCAGCACTGTGTGATTCCCAGACAAGCTCCCAGCATGCTTCAGAACGCATCATTTGCAGAAATTCCGGAAGATGCCCCTGGTAAGAACGCCCCTTTCCTGTGCAACTGTGCCCTTTTCCAAACAGGCTGTGCAATCCCATTCCAGCCAGGACCTAAACAGGGAGCAAGATGTCTGGCTGTCACTGTGTTTGTGCTGAAGCATGCTGCTTATTTGATTGGGTGACCCGTTCAATCCTATGCTGAGCTGTATTCCAAATCTCTCTGAAGTTCTGACTCACAGCTCTCAGAATTACTGCCTTGCTGTAAAATCGCAGCCTATTTTTATTTGTGCCCCTTAGGATACAAAAGTCAATGTCAGAGGGTGTGTGAGATGCAGTATTTCATGGCTGCACCCAGATAGCTGACGGTGAGCCACACAGCTTCCTCACCTTGAGCTACAAACTGATTAATATGCTCCAGTTGCAGGCTATTCCTTCGTCAATGTGTGTGTGTGTGTCTGTCTGTGTCTGTGTGTGTGTGTGTGTCTGTGTTTGTGTGATGGTGTGTGTGTGTGTGTGTGATGGTTTTGTGTGTGTGTGTGTGTGTCTGTGTGTGTGTGATGGTGTGTGTGTGTGTGTCTGTGTGTGTGTGTGTGTGTGATGGTGTGTGTGTGTGTGTGTCTGTGTGTGTCTGTGTGTGTGTGTGTGTTAGGCTCCCACATTGGCTCAGACACCTTTCCACAACTGTCGGTTTGCATATGAAACAAACACGCAGGCAGTAATACCTTCTTGCTTTGACACCACACAGAACCTACCTGTCTTGTCAGTCCTGCCAGACAGTTATCCTGGCTGTGCTCTGTTCTCACTCCCGCCTGTCCTTATTCGATTTAAAGCCTTTCTAACCCATTCCAGACTCTGATCTCACACCAGGACTGTACTTTATCTTGGCTACATGGTAAATGTGGATGCTGGCATACAAACCCAGGTAAACACAGGGGATCACATAGCACAGGGAGCTGTTAGGAGGTTTCTGTCACGTGTCCGCCTGCGTACGGTAGCGTCTGGGCACAAGCCCTTCTGACGGTCCTTTCCTGCCATGAGGACAAACACAAAGACAAACCTGTTATTTGCACTAAACCTGTTGATGGCTTCATCGTCTAATTAAAAAGCTATATGCTAATCAGATTAGCAGCATGTATACAATGCGGTAAAGTGATGTATGTCACAGGCAAGGCAGCAGAGACCGAAATGTCTCCCCCCCACCCTTTTGCCCTCCAGACAGCTCAGATGTGTTTAGACCAAAGTAAATTGCTCCATAAATGGCTCACACCAGCCCAACCTTCCTGCTCTAGTTACAGACGAGTGTGTGTGGCAGTTTGTATACAACTACAGCTTATCAAGGCTTTTGAAGGCTGCTTTGAATCGTTGTGATTCACTCATGCCACTCATAAATAGGTCAGAGGATTGACGATGGTGGTTTTCATAACGATACAAAAGGCACTAGATTTCTAAATGAAAAGCCAAAATCCTAAAGGACTTAGTGTTCATAACTGTGCCACAATGTAATTAATCAAGGAGGTGCTTCTTTTAGGGTTAAAAAGCAGTATGTCTGTGAGCACTGTCATCGGGGAAAGCAGGCCTCTTAGTGGGATGCCACAGTGCCGAAGGGAGCCGTCGTTTCCCGTTACATTATGCTTTCTTCAAATTGCTTTAAAACACTGATTCATCTCTAGCTTAATTGCTCTTGAAGTCTTTGGCCCTGAAATGTTTGAAAACACCTATCCCCTCCTTGGGAACCTTTGGCCTCATCAGTTTATGCCTATATGAGTTTTCTGATACTGAATTTGCTGAGATTTTTGGTAGTGTGTACCACCTTAGCATCCTGAGCCCCCCGTACACTGCCCTCTCGCACTCCCTAGCGTGCCACCTTAGCATCCTGAGCCCCCCGTACACTGCCCTCTTGCACTCCCTAGCGTGCCATACGGAGCTTTTCTCATTTTGGTGGCATCTAAATTAAAATGAACATCCTGCCATATAAACCGTGAAATATCAAAGATAGCATCTAGGCCCTCTCATCTCCATCACCTTCCCTTTTTTTCATACGACACCCGACATTTCTAAGCAATCATGCCCCGATTACGACTGACCATATGGCTCAAATCAAGTCGGACCATGTTGACTGCCAGTGCTGTTAGATTAAGCTGTAGAGCAAATTCTACAGTGGCAGCATTCACATTCTCCAAGATGCAATGCAATGCTGGATGATGCCTTTGAAATTGAGCCAAATGGCAGAGTTCCATACAACTCAGGTCATCAATTTCCCTCAAAAAAGAAAAACACAGGCTTTCAGCACAGATATGTGTGTCTTCTGTGCAGGGCCTTGGGCTTTGTACACATTAGGTTGGGTGAGATGGATTCTGTTATTAATTGGGATTTTTTTGTTTTTCCTTCTCATTCTGACCCAATAACTCCTTGCAGTGTGCTGCAAAGGCATGTGGCCTGGAGGAGGAGTCAGGAGCAAGGCCACACCCCCTCCATCTCTCAGCTGGATGCCTCTAGCAGAGCATCTTGATTGGCCAGCTGGGCTGCAGTGACCCTGCTGACCTGGCCTGCTGTGATGTTCCGGCTCAGTCCCTGTCCTGTCTGCATGTTGAGTGCTGGGGGGGGGCTGGCAGAGGGCCAGGCAGGCAGACAGAGAACTGGACAGAGGGACCACAACGCAAATTCCTTTAAAGGTTATTTTGGTGTTTTATATACATACTTCAATCTTAAGAAATGAATTTTCCTTTTGTGGAACCACACAGGGCGAGATGAATCAGCGGAAATCACAGTTGTGCACTAAACAGGCACCTGGCGGGAACAACAAGACAGCAGACATCTTGATCAGCCGGCTCTGTTGCCATGTATGAAAGTCAGAGCCATAGCGGCTGCTTGTCGGTATGCGTCTCTGAACTCGAAAGGACATGTGGCAACAACAGCAACAATAAGGATATTGTAGATCCCACACGTTTTGCCCTTGGTGCCCGGACAGCCGGCAGTGTCCTCTGCCTGCCTGTGACATGCGTCTGTGTTTGCATTGCTGGGTGCATTGTGGGTAGATGAATAGGAACAATCCTCAGATATGACAGCCATTTCTCTCTCAAGGAATGTCAAAGCGACTGGGCCGACCCCTGCCTCACACTCAGTGATGACACCCTCACGGGGCTTGCAGTGTTGCCAACAGCCAAGGGTGACCCATTTAAATCAGATTTTCTTATTAAACATCTACTTCATCTTTTATTATAAGGTTTGTGCTAATAATATTAGCAGAGACCATAGCAGCCAGAACGTGACTTAGTCCTAACCTAGACTGTGCAGCCAGACTCAAAGCTGAGAACATGTCCCAGTTCTAACACATCGTATCTGCTCCTGAATCTTTCTGGAATCTTCTGCTGCCGTCATATGCATTATCTCCAGCAAAATTGCAGAAAAATGGCAATGCTATCAGGCATTCTTGGGGATGGATGTCATTTTTACATGAATTGACAGGGTCTGTGAATAATCATTGTCAGACTGTGGACCTAGCTGCTTCTCCTGCCAGATTCTAATTCTTTACTGGTACTTTGCTTGGATACATTTCCCCAGAAGAAAAATGTACCAAAGCTAGTTTGACGACAAATGACAAAAACCAAACATAAATCTAACTCCTCACAATCAATGTCTCAGGACATACAGTGGCAATTGCATTAATACTGTGCAGGCATGTATTCAGCTTGCCCATCTGGATGTGTTCTGGAATCATGCTACGAGATCTGCGATGTAGGCTGTGTATACATACTGCAGTCCATAGATTACCCAGCAACCTCTGCTTCCAATTGTGGTATCACCAGCCTATTGGATATTTAAGGAGGAGGGAGGGCCTGTGATAATTTGCTAACAATGGCTACAGCTTGACATTGGTGCTGAGGGGGCAGAGCTCTGTGCTAGAGCACTAACTCCAGTAGGTGCCCACTGAGCATCAACAGGTTATACACCACGTATGGGACCAAAGATAGTGGTGGGAGAAGATACACTTCAGAACCCTGCAGCGGTGGGGTTCCTTTCACTGGTTGACTTTTCCAATCCAGAGCTTCCAGTTACAAGGGACTCCCTCCGAAATGGTGACTGTAGTAACCTTGACCAGCATGTCGTTTGGGAGCTTGATTTCACCCAAGAAGTGTCATGATGGCATGTGGTAAATGAAGCATTGGAAGGGTTCATTTAAGTATGGGGAATCAAATATGGTCTTCGTTTGCATTTTCATTTAATTTCGTGTTGGTTTCTAGTGGCACGTACGAAATCAATCTTACCTACTCCGTTTCCAATATATTTAAGATGATGGGCGAAAGAAAGGACAATTATTGATTTTTTGGTATTCATTGTGTCTCCTTGCAAATTGCACACTTCATACGAATTAAATTAAATCAGTTTTTTTTCTTATTTTTCAAAGAAGAAAACAATAATGGTAATTTCATTAAACTAAATTGTTGCAGTCACGCCACATTGTTTAAACCCTTCACCTAGGCTGTGTGTCAGATCAGTCACTGTCAAGTCTTCTTTGAACCAGGACCGGTTGGCTTCAGGAAACATCCCAATGAGCGGGAAGGCAAATGCCCATGTTTACAGAAATCTACTTCACATATGGAACCTCTACATGTCCTACATTTCTGCCAGTCAAACCCTCAGTCATCAGTAGCTGTGGTGCCATTTCCTGATCACCAGTTCTCCTGTTGTTTGTGTTATTTGCTTAAAGACCCATGAATGCTGCTTGGGAAATGCATGTTCCGGTAGAGTCCGTCACCTCTAGGGCCGATCCTCCTCAGAGATCGTCGCATCTGACACCCAAACATCTTTTTGGTTTCATTTGGAGTTGTCCAGAGAAACTGCAGACAGCTGTTCTGATCCATGATAATTAGATTTTTCATGAACACAACACTAGTAGTGCTTTAATTGACATCATGCTTAAAGACAGGTCTTAATTCATTTCCCCTTTTTATTACGTAACCGGGTTCACTGTTCACTGTATAACTGGCATCTCCAGCACAACTAAAGGCACTGAGTCAGACTGTGACTGAAGTTTACTGCTTGTATCAATTACTCAGCATGTTCATTCCTACCTTAAAGTGACAAACATTTCTAAAAGTCGACGAGTTCTGCAAATATCTTTTGAAATAATGGCATTCAGAGTCTCTTAAAACATTATTCAAGTGGAGAGGCTGTCTGACATGGTCCAGGCCGCTGTAGAAACGGTCCTGACGTGTTTTTCATTTACTGAGCTACTCGGCGAATCTGTCTCTGCTGTCATGCAATACAGAAATACAATAATATGATGTAGCTATTTATATTATGGGAGTTAACTGACTCTACTGACTGGTGATATTAATTGTTCACTATACTGTCTAGATGTTGTGTATGTTGTTAGATTTAAAGTTCACGTAGAGACATTGACATTTATAAAGGTGGGGGGGGGGATAAACACAAAGTAGCAGCACAACCTGGTGTCTCTGACTCTCGTTCTCATGGTTGCAAGTTCTTGATTGTCTTTGGGGGATTCTGCAAACACAGGGAAGGGCATGGCGGGAGATGAAGCTAGGTGGGATAGATAAGGTATGGGATGAGAGCCTTTTGTCCCAGTGCATGGTTGGGTTGCATTGTTATCTCTCTTCTGCTTTGTCTCATGAGCACCCCCTGTAGGACAGACAGACTAGGTAGGCCAGCTCCAGTCACAGCTTGAATACTCTAAGCGCTACCACTCCACATTATCTCTTTGGCACATCCGGGGTCCCGTTCATGTGGGTACTGCACAGTGTCTGCGTTCCTGCTACAACGTAGATTATCTCCCTGGCACATCCAGAGTCCCGTTTGTGTAGGTACTGCACAGTGTCTGAGTTCCTGCTGCAATGTAGATTATCTCCCTGGCACATCCAGAGTCCCGTATGTGTGGGTACTGCACAGTGTCTGAGTTCCTGCTGAAATTTAGCATGGCGCCCTCCCGGCACACTCTCAACCCCGTCTGGCCAGATTAATTAAAAAGGAAAACAAGTCCCCAAGGACTGTTTTTTGACTGCGTCATCGCAAGAACTCTCCACAGCCTGTTAACCACAAGGCTAACAGATCAAATGAGGAGGTGCTAAATCACTGGCAGCTCTCCTGTGAAACGCCCCATCGAAATGACCTGGCAGTAGCCGGTGGTGAGCTTTGAGGGACCCCATGAGAGTGCCTCATGCCGGAGCAGGGTGTGAGGAACATGAACATCCACCTGGGGAGGAGCGAAATGGGGCTTCTAAATCTTCAGTGCGTGGGGTCACTGCACACTGTCAATCATCTACAGTGGATACTGTTGCAATCATCCACTCATCCCTCCATCCATTCAACTCCCAACTGCTTATCCAGCATACAGACACGGGGTGCTGTAATTATGTTAAATAAATTAACCTTACCGCAAACTCTGCTTATTTTTATCCCAGACATCATCCGGACATCATGCTGTTCTTATCCCAGACATCCTGTTTGCCTGTATGAATGGGCTATGGTTAAAACCCATATCCATCTTTTTTTTTCTTTGGCTGAATTTCCTTCCCTCCCCCAACTTCTTGTACCCTGTTGCTCTGTCATCCCAGACTGTCCACAAGCCAAAATCCACGTACTGCCTAGGACTGTCACACTGTCATGGCATGGTAGAAGTGCAGCCCTTGCAGATTACATAACGTGTGCCTTCAGAATGAATGCAACCAGCCAGTGATATCGATCTCCATAAAGCATTGGAGGTCCCTGTGGCAGGCTGCCTGAACATACTGGTTCAGGGCCTTGACCCCATGTTGTATGTATGAAAGATTCCTGCCAGCTTCCCTCTATTATTACACTGACAACATGGCGTCTGTATGAACGCTAAGAATGTCACAGTCTGATTCCTCAATGGGCTTGTTTCACCCTGACTAACAGCTCCAAATGCAAACAGTCAGACGTGTTGATTGAGATCCAGGAGATGCAACGTCTTCGGCACGTACTCCGGATTTAAACCTCCGCTTTCACACATTGGGCTGGCAACATGTTCACGCCGCAAATGAAAAATCTTGATTTTTTCCGTCCTCGTTCATCCTTGGCCGGGAGCTCTACAGGGTGTTTGGTTGCGTCTTCCCGACACACTTGACACTCCTGGCTACGTCTGGAAGTGTGGCGCGGTGAGGCTCCTTCCTCAGTGTGCTAAACTTACACAAGTCAGCTTAAACTTAACTGCAGGCTTGTAAACTAAGTACTACAAATGCTTTTTACAGAAAAAACCACTGATTTTTACTTACATACCTAATGATTCTTTGGGGTGAATATTTCACTGCACTATATGCTTTTACATCAGACCACAGAAGGCATTTTACTAACAGAATCTTTTTATATAAAAAGATGTTCTTTATAGCTATTAGCTAAAGTGCATTGCCACCACATTAAGTGCATTTAACCTCCTTCATTCAGCCTTGCGAGCCAAGCATCACAGGAACGCGGAGTTACAGAAGTCAGCAAGGTGTATCTCAGTGTGCAGCTGTGTGTGCAGCTGTGTGTGCAGCTGTGTAGGCAGCTGTGAAGCCAGTGAACACAAAAAGACTCAATTAGAAACCAGCTGTGCTAACTTCTCACGACCCCCCCAGCCAGCGCCTGCCCCACCTTGGCTGTCAGGACACATTGACTGTCAGGACTCACTGTCAGCTTCACTGGAATATGTGGCCGCAACTGCAGAGAGAGCACCCCCTTATCACATTGCGGCCGGATCTGGAGACGCTCTCTTGTCCATTAGGTTGTATTTCTCTATGGTCAGCGTGGATAATCTCCCATC
>JAODLD010000002.1:15015726-15041946 GCA_026781065.1 Mormyrops boulengeri
AAATAATTTTGAAAATGTCCTTTTATGGAAAAGCATGTTTGACTTTCATGCCCCACACCTGGGATTAAAACAATACCTCCCCCCGTGCCCCCACCCCCCCGGCTTAACATGGGCCTAATCTTCCCCTCCCGTCTGATGGGAGAAAAACAGCAGCAGCTCTCTTTCTCTCTTTCCGCCCTTTTCTTCTCCTCTCTCTGAACCCTAAACATCCCACCACAGCTAGAGGTTATTGTCTGAAGTCTTTCCGAGAGTGCAGTCTCTGCTGGGGGGGGGGGGGGGACACTGAAGGAAAAAAACCTGGGCAATTGAGATAAAATAAGAGAGTTTGACTGCTGCATTAAATATGAATCTTAGGGGAGTCCGATCTCGTGCTTAATGGAGTCATTCTCGTTTGAGTTGCTGTTTCTACAATATTCCAGACAGCATATATGAATGGAAGACTGAATGCATATTAGACATTAAAATTATGTCATTATTCTTCATATTTCAGACATTTCTTTAAAGTACATTTAATTAAGTGGAGGATATCGCTGCTTGGAAAAACAAGGGACGTTAGTAATTTAATCTAATAAAATCCCACATGCGATTGTGGTCTGGCCACGCTAGCTAATGAGCTATAAGTTCAGGCCACTTAATTAGCTCATTTGCATTTCAAGAATGAATCAAAATTGATTAAATGGCTAATGATGCCATGCACCCGATTCCCGTCATTCCGTTAAAATGTAAAGGCTGAGGGTTCCCGCTCGCGGAGCCGGCATGCGGAAACGCCGTGCTGAAAGCTGGGAGTGCTCCGGGTTAAATCCCCATCTCTAGTACACTTGATATCCATGGCACCCCTAACCAAAGCCCGGAACATTCTCCCACATCTGCCATTCAGTGCTTAAAACAAACACTACACAAGGACCAATTAACCGCACTCAGGCAGGTAGAGAGGGCGTGTCATGGAAGGTCCCCGTTTCAGGCAGAACCCGACTCGCCTGGTCATTTGCACTTAGTTGCATAGGTACTCCTTTTTATGCAAATGGTATTTACCAGAGCAGTTCAGTTTAGCTACATGGCTAAATTCAGCACAGACCAGCGTAGAAGTTTAACTATTGACCTTTGTGGCACATTATAGCTCACCAAAATCATGTTGCCTCTCAGTGCCATAAACAGCAATCGGTAAGGGGGAATAAACAGGAACAGGTCTGTCGCAACAGCGTTAGCACGCATGCACTTATCAGGATGTGTCGCTGGGTCCCGGAGGCCTGGAGGTATCTCCTCATCATTGACCCCACCTCTGCACTTGCTTATACCTGTGCTCCCAGAGAGAGACGTGGACCGCATTCGAAAGAATCAGACGGCATCATCTACACTCTAAATGAACATGTTTAGCAGTGAAATTGGATTAAAACTGAGGAATAAAAATATTGACCAATGAGCAACCAGACACCGTCCTATTAATTGCCTTCCCATGCCGTCTGTTGGGCTGTTTTATGCCTGTGCTTATTCTTGCCATATACCAGGACAGTATCTTGCCTCTATCACCCCCTTCCCTGCCCCCAATGCTCTACAGAACACTGAAGCACAGAACCTGTAGGGTTGTAACCTGAGATGTGTTTATTGTGAATAAGTCCCCCCCCCCACGCCCCAAATTTCTTCTTCTGGGGATTTGTTCATCTCTTTGGGCCAGCAGTGAAATGGCAGAGAGGGAAATTAATGTTTATCACTTCATTTCCTTTCCGGTCGGCTCCCGCCAGGTTCACGATGTGCAATAACCGCGCCTCAATATGACTGAAGGGCGGGAAGCGAGCCGCCCAGCAGCAGAGAATGCAGGTCACGTTCCAGCTTCTCCGGCCCTGTAAATGGAGTGGGGTTCGTGCTGGGGTAGCAGTGAGGACAACAGGCCTGCCTTCACACGGCCAGTGGGCCAGCCAAGAGAGGCCTTCCATTTGCCCTCTAATGAATCCCTCTGTCCCTCAGCCCCTCCCAGCCATCTTAGCCTGCTGTCCTCCACACACACACACACACACACACACGCAAACACACACACCGTCTGTGCACCCTCTGTTACCTGACACCCCCGTTTGTCCTTCACATTTAGCTGAGGTTTCACTAACCACAACCTGTCTCCCAGACCACGGAAGCCACGCCCAGTCCTCAGAAATACAGGCAGGAGGGAGTCAGCTGACAAACAGCCCCAGACACCTGACCTCTCTCCCAGCTGTAGGGCCCCTCCCAGGATGCCGACGCCTATATTGTTTCCCCTCCTGCCGATGCCAAAATGGCTCTCTCTCATTTATGTCCCTCCCCGCAGTTTTCAGTAAATCCATGTCTGTGACTGTCCCGAAATACATCTCCTTTACTTCCTTTCCATCACCAATGCACGCGGTTTTGTCAACTGTCCTGCACAGAGAAAGTCTTACAAGTTGTGCCAGAACCACAGAGAACAGACACGCCCCCCCACCGTCCATAAAAATTTTACATTCAACTCGGCTTTGGTAGTCATTTTTCATGCTGTCATATAGGGCTGCAGGATATCACATTGGGATTATTTGGTGCATGCCAATAATCACCAGGGCTTTAGATGACGAGGGTGAATGTTTGTCTGGACGCCAGGTTTTCAGCACTATACGGACGTTTACTTACAGCCACAATTTGGTAAGCAGATTAGTACAGCAGTATGCCTAAAATTTTAATGAGAGGCGTATTGTGACGCCCAAAAAGTTATCCATCGTGATGTGATCTGCAGCCCTACTGTCATATTATCCAGTCCTAATACCACAATATTTCCACAGTATATTCAAAAGCAATGTTTTTCCAGTAGAGTTTGAAATCACACCTGGGGATGGGATGCATACACATGCAAAATAGCACGGCACGCCCAAGATACCACACTATTCCGTACTGCATGAATACTTCCCTATCCTACATTTGGCTGTACTAGCTAGCTAGTTAATTTGGTAGCCAGACAGATACACATAGTAACCTGCAATAATGGAAATGTCACAGTCTGGTCCGTCTGGCTAGATGATCAGAGCTGAAAGTGTTATGGAGCTTTTGGGTCAAAGTATCTGATAAGCAAAACCATAAACATCTTGGATAATCATCATCATCCTAGCATCGCATTGCGTATGAATGTTCATCTATGAGTGCACTGTCACCAAGACCTTCCCTGAAGTGTCCGATAGAACGATTCAGGCACCTAGAACTGTTTACATGCCGATTAAGATAAAACTTTCTTTAAGGAGGCATGATGACATTTGGTGTATAACGAATTCAAGAAGCAATGACGGCTTTCCAACACAATGCCCTTTGTTTTGGGCCTTGAAGGTATCATAGCAGCAGCTTTTCTGAAGGAACTGCTTTTTACGAGCAGCTTGGAAAAATATCGTTAAATGGAAAGTATGGCTGGTGTATCAGGTGGTGGGGGGCACCGGATTTACTGCTGAGACGTATCTCTGAGTGAGTGGTAGAATGTTAATACTAGTGCAGTTTACTTAATCTGCCAGTAAATCGATAGATTTGTTGAGTACAACTATAAAAACTCTACAGACAATATCAGTATGAAGGACTTTCAAGATACGTTTAAAGGCTTGTTATACACTGCAAACTCTGCAGGTTTTTTAAATGGACGTTTTATTTTCTGTATCCTTCATTTAATGACAGTGATAACATTCGGCAGTTTTACATTTGTGTCCCCAATTGTCGATCTGTATTATAAAAATGCGTATAGAACAAAATGGGTAATAAAAATGAACCACAAGCAGAAACGGCTTGGGATGAAGACAGTGAACAAATAAAATGGTTTGATCTAGCAGGACTCAAAAATGTTCATATTAAATCAACAATGTCGATATTTGCATGAAAATGTGCAAATACAAAATGCGCTGTCATGTCACACCGGGGAAGCAAGAGCAGGGAGACAGAGGATCGGGAAATACGGGGTTTAATCGGGAGACAGCAATACAGACAGTGAAATTACAACACAACATTAATGACAGGACTAGGGAAACTATAGGGATACTCTGACGTGGACTTAAATACACCGAACTAATGACAGCAACAAGAAACAGCTGGTAAACACGAGGAATCCACATGGGGCAGATGAGGGGGCGTGGCACAGCAGAGGTTCAGACCAGCAGGGCATGACAGAACCCCCCCCAAAGGCGCGCACTCTGGGCGTGCCCAAGGGAAGCAAGGAACGAGACCAGGGACGTGACGAAACCTAGGGAAACAAAAGCGAAAACGTCAATGGGATACAGGGAACAGCACACGCACACTGAACAGGCACAGGGACAACAAGCCGGACAACCACTGACAAACTACAGGAAAGGCAAACATGCACAGGGGCACTAAGAAAGGAGATACAGGGGAAACACCAACGGGAGGCACGAAGGGACCCGCAGTGAACACAGGAGAAACAGAGGGACGAGAAGCAGACACAGGGGGCACAAAACCAGGAGGCAAAGAAGCAAAGGGCGGGGGGAAACGGGGAGCCGAAGGGAACCCCAGCAGGCGAGGGGCAGAAGCTGCAGTGGCAGCAGCTGACCGCGAGGCTGGAGCCGGAGGGACCCTTGGCGAGCGCGAGGGAGGAGCAGGAGGGAATGTCGAAGGGGGCAAGGAGGAAGGTGAAGAGACCGATGGAGGGGGCGAGGAGGAAGATGAAGAGAACACTGGCGGAGGGGAAGAGGGAACAGTAGCCATAGCAGGCAAAGGCGCAGACCGACGAGTCGGAGACGGGGGACCCACAGGTGACCAAAGAGGCATCGGAGGCGGGACCGCAGCCGGCTGACAAGGTGCCGAAGGTGACCCCCCAAGCTGAAGCCAGGGGGACCGCAGGCGACCGTCGAGCTGCAGCCAGGGGGACTGAAGGTGAGCCAGGGGGCAGGGCAGATGGGACCCGACCCCGGCACAGGTGTCCTCTCCCTTTCCAGGAGACAGAAAGGCGGGGGCCTGGCCAGGATCTGCCAGGCTGGGGTAGTGGTGGAGGAGTCACTCCTTCGGAGGGGTCCAGTGGGGCCAGCAGGGAAATCCCCAAGGGGTCTCAAGGGGGAAGGAGTGGTGGTCGGACAGTCTGGGACCTCCTCAGGGACAGGGACTGGTGTCATGGGAGCTGGTGGTGCGGAAGCAGGGTCAGGAACCGGGGGGACTGGAACCGGAAGGTCAGGAAATGGGGGGACTAGAGCTGGGGGGTCAGGAACCAGGGGGACAGGAGCCAGAAGGTCAGGTACCGGGGGGACTGGAGCCTCAACCGCAGCCACAGGAACCTCGGGGGGCGGAGCTTCTGCCGCCGGCACAGTAACCATGGGGCGGAGCTTCAGCCGGCGGCACAGCAACCACGGGGGGCACGGCTGGGGCTTGCGCCTTGGCAGCAGGCGCTGCCTGTTTAAGGAGCTTGGGGACCCTTTAAGGGCATCCCCAACAGACCTGGCCCCTTTAAGGGCCAGGCGCGTTCCCAGAAACAGGCAAGCTGCTGATCCTGGCAGCAGAGCGGAGGCAATGCGGATTTGGGTGTCCGCTCAGGCGAAGCAGCGGTGGTGAGGTCTGGAGCGAACTCCGCTGGATCAAGCACCAGGAGGGATTCCTCCCAACACGCAGCAGGGCAGGCAGCGGAGACCGAGACAGCCCCTAAGAAAACCTCCGGCATCTCCTGCCGCAGCGCATATTCGCCTCAGTTACTCCGCTCCTCAGCTGCCGCAGGTTTTCATGCACCTCTGCCGCGAGGTGTGTGTCTTCCTACTGGGATGCCTCTTCCAGAATATCCCACGGGCGGAAGGCGATGGCTCGCAGCCCGGTGTGGCTCCTTACCTCGGGCTGCTCTAGCCAGTAAGCCATCTCATCCATCAGACCGAGGTATTCCGCCTAAGTCAGGCAAGGTGTCTTCATTTGGAGTCCTGTCATTCTGTCACGTCACACCGGGGAAGCAAGAGCAGGGAGACGGCGGATCGGGAAATACGGGGTTTAATTGGGAGACAGCAATATGGACAGTGAAACTACAATGCAACGTTAATGACAGGACTAGAAAACTATAGGGATACTCTGACGTGGACTTAAATACACTGAACTAATGACAGCAACAAGAAACAGCTGGTAAACACGAGGAATCCACATGGGGCAGATGAGGGGGCGTGGCACAGCAGAGGTTCGGACGAGTGGGGCATTTTTCAGACTGACCATCACGGCGCATTGGGAAGGATGCCGTTTTTTGATTTTAAAAAAAAAGAAGCCAAAAACGTTTTTTGCATTAGGACGGTGCTTAAGACTTAAGAATCGCCATATGTTCGTTAAATCGCACAGGTACTTTAACGATGCAGAACTAACGCTACAAATTATTATCCCAGCACCGTATCTTCCTATTTACCTGCCGTTTTGCACAAACCTGCCACATTTCAGACTACCGCCATTCCCTGCACCGATGCCTGGAGACCTGGGGCCATATCTCCTGTACAAGCATCGTATTCCTTTTTTATTTCCCCCTTATAGTCACGTTTTCATTACAACTCACCAAAACAACCAAAATGTCTGACAAATATTTGACTTTTCATCATAATTTTCGTGGAATCCGGTTGGTTTCGTTAGTAATTAAATCCCAGCGTGCATATCAATACCCTGTTCGGATATGTGATCGACTTTCTACATATTTCTTTGCAAAAGTTTTTCTACCTGGAGATGTTCAAAGTTTTTCCTGCTTTTTGTTAGCAATTTGTGATGTCCCTACAAACGCTGTCTCCATCGCGCATAAGGCCGAATACACGAGGCAGTTCGTGTTCATACAGAACTCCGATGTGACGGGGGGGGGGTAGCATGGTCAAGCGAGGCTGGGTCACTTCGTATGCACACTAAATGTCCATGAGCACTAACAGCCGTGTGCAGCCACTCATAATGGGGCACAAGAGAAGCCCCCTAGAAGTTTGGATTTGGCCGGGCCCCATCTTAATGAAACGGAAGCTGCCTTCAGGCTTCAGTGCTTTGTGAAATCGGAGCTTATCTTGATATCTGTACCGTAAAACAGCTTGGCACCGGAGCTTGATCTCCTGAACCGAGCATCTAAACGCCGCAGCCCAGTCAGTAACATCCGACTTAACGGCTGCGAGGTACGAAGCGAAGGATTACTACGATGGGGCCCATCTTCAAATGCCTTTTCTGCCAGAATCGGGACCCACGACTTTCCCAGCATCTGCTCGTAGAGAATTAATTGCATTCCCTAATTCTTTGCATGGATTTTTCCCCTGACGCCTTATAGGGGGCGAAGTTTTCAGCGGGACACGATTCTGGTCTCCGTGCCTTGGTGCGCAGTAAATTGCGGCTGAGCGATAATCCCACACCTTGCGCGCCGCCCGTTATTTACGGGTGAAGCGGTTACGCGCACTATGCACGCCTCAGCAGCCCGTTCATTAAGGGTGAGGCGGTGACGCGCACCTGCCCCGTGTGCGCGGCAGGGCGGGGGGGCGGAGGAGGACTCTCCCTCGCCGTGAATGGTAGCTCCCGGTCCGCCTCGCCGATCGGCTGACTCTCTCATTCAGACAACCCCTTCGTTTGGGTTTAATCGGGAGAGAAAGGTCACCTGATAGCGGCCATTCCCTGCAGCTCGCCCCGGCGCAGGACACCTGATGGACGGCGCTGTCGCCTTGTTTTCGCTTCGTTCAGTATTTTAAAATCGACTTTGCTTTATCGCAGTGTTTTTCTTTATTTTTGGAAAAGGGGAAAGGTGTTGTAGAGTAAACGTGATATTCACCTGCGGCGAATACGAATAATAATAGGCTTAAAAAACTTGCAAGCGGCGCATCGTGCTCAGAGAGGAAAAGTTTCCTTCGGGGGGGATAATGCTGTGAAGGGACGCTGCTCCGGACAGGTAAGATCATTCATCGCCTTTCCAAACGATGATCCGGCAGTTTATCACGCGAGTCAGTGCAGAAGACGGTGTTTGGTGGAATAAAGAGACGCAGCGGAGGTTTTGCGTGTGAACTTCTCGCCGGTCAGATCCTGGGGATTATTGCTGGGGGGCCGGACGCACATTTATCCTAAGATACCGCCATCGTATGGATCTCGGCAGGTGTGCGAGCGGCGTGTCCGCGTTTGTTTGTGGACCAGCCCGCAGTGTCGGCGGGAGAAGCCCCCGTTCTGCCGCTGCCCGGCTGACTTTCTGTTTTGTTGGACCTTTAACGGGAATGCCGCTGGATGGCCGTGATGTGCGGCTCCGGCTCCGGCAGTGGCCGGGCTGGGGAAGCGGGGCGGTCGGCAGGCGGTCGGGGGCGCATCCCGCTGTTTTGCGGAGGCCAGCGTCTTGTTTGCTTGTTTTTCGTTCTGTTTATATATATATATATAATGTGCGCTCAGGTGTTTTAACCCGAAAAATAAATGCACGCATTTGCATATAGGAGATAGTCGGGACGCGGCGTTATTCTGATCGGAAACATATAAGGCTTATAAGGTACACGGTCCACTCGGGGGGTTAATCTCTGCATATGTATTTTTGTATCCCCCCGGTGTCGCGCGGGACGGTAATAAAGCCGAAGTAGTCGGCATGTTTCCCCGAAGTCCGTCCGGACTTTGCTGCCCCGCCGATCCGCCCGCTTCTGGCAGCTCAATGAGGCGTAAAAAGCGCATCGCCCTTCATTCCTGCGAGTCCTTCTAATGCTGCGCCGATTTATTGAAACAACACCTCGGCCTTAGAGGTCCTGAGCTCTGCCCCGCGTCCGCTTCTATCTGCTCTCCATTAGAGCCGCATCACTGCACCCAAACTAAAGAAGGGAATTCATCTTCTGCTATCTGGGCAAGCCCAGGTAAGCAGGCTTGTTTATAGTATACCCGAAACAAAACCTTCAGAAAGACTGGTCACCTCATCTCAACTCCTGTGAAAGTCAGTATTTGGCAGCACTCCATACGACGTAAGCCCAAAATGTTCAGCCTGAAGGTATAGTAGTGGACCTGACAGAGAGAGGTCTGAGGTACCTCCATGATAACTGGGCTGCTGTCATAAGGTGGTGGGGGACCAGATCCTGGGCTCATAATCGGGGGTCGTGGGTTTATTGGGGCCATTTATGTGTGCTCACCTGCCTGTTTCATCCACCATCTGTAACATCTGTGATGGGGGGGGGTGTGTATACTGTCATCCGCTTTGGGTTCCCTCCCCAGCTCGACTGGAGCTTACCATAGCCACAGCCTTTTCTGTAATCCCCAGTGTTCACACAGAAGTGTCCGTCACTCATCGATCAAAAAATCTCAATTAAAATTACTCAGTTCCCCATTTTCCGTTGGAGGGAATAGGTCTTGTGCATAATCGAGTGGGATTTAAAAAGGGGCGGGGGCACATACACACATCCGGCCCACACCTGACAATCGCTTATCCCCTGACCGGTGTGTCTTGCTCAACATTTGCTGAACGAGTTCTCACTCTCCCTGCCAGCTAGTGTGATGTGTGCCCACAGCTGTACTGCACCCTGGTCGCTCTCCCTACCAGCCATCACATGCTGGGTGCCCACAGCTGTACTGCACCCTGGTCGCTCTCCCTAGCAGCCATCTCATGCTGGGTGCCCACAGCTGTACTGCACCCTGGTCGCTCTCCCTGGCAGCCATCGTATGCTGGGTGCCCACAGCTGTACTGCACCCTGGTCGCTCTCTCTGGCAGCCAGTGCGTGCTGGGTGCCCACAGCTGTACTGCACCCTGGTCGCTCTCCCTGGCAGCCAGCGCATGCTGGATGCCTACAGCTGTACTGCACCCTGGGCTCTGCCCTCAGCCTTAATCTCGGCCCACCATGCACAGCCTTGTCACACGTAATCGGCTCGCAATCCCTCAGCCTGGCCAACCCAGCATCGCTCGTGCCAAATGGATCGCAGCACAGCACAAACCCCTCATGACCAAATCCATTTAATCTCTCTCCCAGCGGTTCACTTTTACTTAGAAATTGGTCAGATACCTTCAAAGAGCCCCTAAAAAACAAAGACAGAAAGTCAAAGCCGACCGATGAAAGTTCAGCTCACAGAGAACTTTGCTTTATGTTAAGTTGAAAGCCGCCCACTGACTGCGGAGATGGGTGACATTCAGGCGGGCCCTTTGTTGAACTTCAATAAGACGCTGCTGAAATTGCCTGGATTAGTTGCACGGGCTGGGGGACGAGACATGTAAGCGAAGTGCGTAACAGCCCATTCCCGCTCAGGGGGGTGGCAGCAGCCTGTGTCGGGAAACTGGCAAATTCCGCCAATATTTTATTTTCCAGTGCGGGAAGTAATCTGCTCTTTAGCGGAAGACCGATTGTCCCGTTAATCTGTGTGGATGTGACAAAGGGCCCTTATAAACAAATTAAAGTGATCACTTTGGCTCTCCTCCTAGAAGGACGGCCCTGATACAGGCTAAGAGCAGCATGCCCTGGCGGTCTGTGTTTCCAGAGGCTGATGTATGGCCAGCCTGGCGCTGTAGCCCGGCGGTGTAGGGGCTGGGGGTGGGGGGCGCCATGACACAGGCTGTTATTGGTCCCTGCGTGGGATCTGATCAAGTCTGACATTTCTGTTTCCTGTTCAGGCTACAGAAGCATTACCTCGTAGAAATTACTCTGCAAAGATGGCCTCCGCGTTTCCTGGGTCAGCCGTGCACCGTCCGGCGTGGGTTGGGGCACTGTCCTGCCGCGCTGTGAGCATGCCCCCTCGCCTTTAGCCTGACAGATGCAGACAGTGATTTTCAGGTTCCAGCAGATTAGGGGATTATAGGATAGAGGTTTTGTGCAATAGCTGCAGTGCATCAGCAGTCAGGGGCGACGAGTCAGAATTGAAGCACTGTGCCGTCTGTCGTCAAAGATACTTATTGCTTCCTGTCTGGCGTCGTGGTTTCAGTTAAACCAACTTTGCTTCACGCCATGTTGGGGTCCTGCGTGCTTTATGGGGGGAGGCACTTTCAATCATCACATGGTCCAGAGACTGACCACTAGATAGAACAAACAACTGTAATACTGTACAATGCACTTGTCTCCCCATGTCAGTCTCCGTTCTTTTTGAGATCTGTACCTGTGGATTTTCATAATAATAATAATAATAATAGATATTTTATTGATTCCCGTGTGGAAATTCTCTTTCTTTTTAACGCCTCCCTCAACATGCTCTCTGTATGTGAGAGTGAGCTGGCCAGGAAGGGCCACCTGTTGTGGTGCCCAGGGATCTGGGGGTTAAGGGCCTTGCTCAAGGACCTCAGCTCCTACCAAGCAAGAACTGCATTCTCATTCCGCATTTCACGGTGCACTTGAGAGGATTGTTGTACTAAGTCCTGTCCCGGTGTCTCTCTCACTGTATCCTGTCTGTCCTCCCATCCAGGCAGGTGTGTGATGTGTGACAGGGTGGGAGCACTGGGGGGCATCGCCCCACATCAGTGCCCCACTGTGGCACTTTGGTTTCCCTGGGCCAGTAGGAACGTGTGCAGAGAATCGAGCTGGCAGTGGAAGGAACAAAGGTTTAGGGTGTTTCACCACCGCCCCAAATCCGCCCGAGATATCGCTCGCACACCTGGGCTCTTCATTGTTTTGACTCTTCAATGATGTTATACTGCTTTCCCAGGTTGTTTTTCCAGAATTTATAAATCCCACCAGAAAGTGGCTCGCAATATATTTTCTAATTAACAAACATTTGTGGTGCTTGTCCTGTAACTGGCTAAATACAGTGGCAAACAGACACTTGTTGCAGTGTGTTTTTACACGCTGGTCACCTTTCTTAATGGAGGCAATACAGCATTAATTATGTGGGGAAACAGCAACAGCTTGATGGGGAAGTGCTTCTTAGGTCAGCAGTAAAGGTCGCCTTTAGTCAGAGTGGATGAAAGCTGCGAGAGGAGCCCAGACTCTCCTCGTACGTAAAGTGTGTTTCTAATTTTAGGCTGTTTCTCGCCGGAGTAAATAAGGGCTTTTAACTTCGTTGCAGGCGATTGTCTTGGACCCTTTTTTGGGCACGGATTGCATCATTTTATGATAATTTGCAAATGTTCATTCCAGCTTTAAAAAATAAAACATTAATGATGTTATACAGGCATCTGCCAGATGATGTGCTTATGGTAACATCTCCACACTTCCTTCAACCCACAAGATGACCTCTGTGGAGAAACTTTTACCTATACATGATTCAGCCTATTGGGCTATTTCCCACCAATTCAAAAGGAACAGGAAAACAGGGTGGATTCACACTATGTGCAACAATCGGTGTGCAAATTTGGGCATTTCTGCTGGAAAAAGGAATGATAATGTAAAACGTATGTCATGTCGAGTTATATCTGCAGACCCTCCTTACAATCTCTGCCAGAAATAAAATAGATTAAATGTCTTTAGAGATTATAATGCGAGGCCTGCAGAGGAAGTTTGATTAATGCTCTGTTTTTACAAATATTTACTTACAATCATTACGAGGATGCCTTTGCATGTCGGTCACGGATCCCCTCTGAGACTCAGGTGCTATAAAAGAGCGTGGTTCCACGCTGCAGCCGTCCCATGCGGGTCGTGCAGCCAGTTTGTCCCGGTGGAGCTTGGGAGCAAAACGGAGCGTGTGTCTGTGTGTCTCTGCGTGTGTGTGTGTGTGTGTGTGTGTGATGGTGGGGCTCAGGCTGCCAGGCCCTGAGCGCTGCTGTCTGGTCAGTTCTGCTTTTGTCTTGTTTACCTTGCAAGCAGGGGGGCTAAAACAGACACAACACAACACCAGCTTGATTCTGTCAAGCTGGTCTGTTTCCATCCTCTCAATGAATATCATGGATCAGAATTCAGCCATTCTGTGTGCAGAGAGCTCGCTCCCTCCCCACCTTTTCACAAAGATGACCATTCCTGCCCGGGCAGAGGTCTCATTTGGACAGCCGGTCTGGATGTTCGCATCAATCGCCGGATACGAGCTGCCGCTCTCTTTCTCCACAAGCCCATAATGGAGGGCCGGTCTTGCCGTTTGGTCCTTCACAGACTGTTGACAAGTCAGTCGGAACAAAGGAGAGGGTGCGCTGATTGCAGTGGTAAAGCAAAAAGTTCATTTTAGTTATGTGTTTCCAGGGGTGGCCAGGCAGGGGGTGCTCGAGCCAAGGGGCTGGGCGAAGGTCTCCGTCAGTCGAGCCGCGAGGCGGAGCGTGCCAATCTGTCCACCCTCCTTGAGGAAACTCTCGGGCGCACTGCAGCTTATTTTGTTTCTGCGTGGTTCCAGTGGATGACTTCGCGGTAGCTGTCCGTGGTGCTGTACTCTCTCTGGCTGAAATGGGTCAATGTCCCTTTATCCAGCCTGCACTGACAAGGAGCTCACAGAATATTGGAATTAAGTGAGTCATTGTCGTCTCGTCTTGTTGTCCCAGTGGCCTTATTGGGACCACCCTTTCCCCACCGTCACACATGCACCGTGTGCTCGGACTGTGCGTCGGGAAGACTACTGGTGCTTAGCTGTCGCTTGGATACAGGCATGCTGAAACGGGTCAGCCAGTCGTCACTCCAGAGTCGCGCGGTGATGTCGTTCAAAGACACACAGGGTCATCCGGTCACCAGACATTGTTAATCAACATTGTGGGAGGTATCGAAGGTATTCCTGGACAACATTGGGTTTAAAGTCATTAATGGCGACCCTGGATCCAGAAATAAATAGTGGAGGTCATTTCATGGGCCTCAGTGGAGTTTTTCACCACAATTCTCTTATCAGATTTTACCTTCTTTTGTAGTCCATTAATACGTCTTTAGAACATCCATCACAAAGATGAAGACCAGTCAGAAAATGAAACCAATTCTCATTCTCCAATGTTTTTTTCAGCCAAATGAATGAAACTCAGTGTAATAATTCTCTGCAGTGTCCCAAACCAAAAGGATGGCTTCCATTAGCCTGGAGGAGGTCCTCTCTGCACGTGAAGCCGTCGCAGGACTCATGTGAGGCTGTGCACGTCTGCTGTGAGTCGGCAGTATCCTGCTGCTAATGGACCTGCTCATACAGAAGCACCCTGCTTCTCTTCCTACTTTGCGATCTATTTATTTTCGGAATCACCCTCACCTTCCCGTTTTCAGTGAAGCAGGCTGGGAGTGCAGACGATGCCGGAAAGTCGCTGCGTGTGTTGGATGTATGGATTTTTTTTTATCCCCCTTAAGATGACAGATTGGGGTAATGACAGTGATAGATGAGGCGAGTCGGCCTCCGCCTCAGAGGTGATGTGCGAGGTGAGCTAGTGGCGTAGCCGTTTGGCGGCGGGGGGAGAGAGCGGCAGATCTGAGATGTTTAAGGAAACTCAGTGACACAGGGTGCCGGACAGCCGCCCGTCGCTATCGAAACATGGCGGGCCCAGAAATCCACACTCCTTCGAAAAAAAACACCGCACCTCGTGAATATCGTCGAACACGGGCTGTGATTTCTCAGCTGCCTGCAGGTGACAGTGGGGGGGGGGGCTGCTCTGTTTGCGATAGGCTGATAATGTATTACCGCTATGCTGGCTAGCCCCAGCCATTTAAGCTTGCGTTTTCACTGCCCTAGCAATCCTATTACAGTTATTAGTCTCACTCACACCACCTGCTCCACACGGAAATCCAATTTTCCATTTCTGAGTGCGTCCATCTCCATGGAACGCCACCCTCTCGTGCTCAGCCTGGATGCCTCCGACGTGTCCCGAGGGGTCCTGCTGTCCCGTGGAATGGAGACAAGGCCCCTCCACCACTTCCAAGCTGGCTTTAGGCCCCCACCAGTTCCCTAGCTGTCTCTACCCCCCTGCCCTGAACTTTATTACAGGGGTGCTGAAACATCCTCCTGCTCCTGCATGTGTTTAGAAGGTGTTTATTTACGGGACCATGGATAGTTTAGCTGAAACAGAGCTTTGCTGCACCAAAGGCACTTTGGAATCCATGGGGGGGGGAGGGGGGGACAGCGGGACAGGAGCGGGACAGGAAGCCTTTGAGTGACAATGCTCCTGAAAGCCGTCGTTCATCAGGTAGAGGTGCTGGACAGTCTCTTAATCCACTTAAGCAGGAGGGGAAACCTCTTTCCTTTTTATTCTTAATGTTTGCTTTGTCATGTGCAGCCTATCAAACTGATTACATTTTACATGCATCAGCAGGTCGGCCAGCCAGAGACACCGGCTTCTTGGCGTTTTCTTGATTTGTTCGATTTGTCCACAGTTGCAGACAGTCATTGGTTTTCCATGATTGGTCCACTGTTACTGTCAGTCACTTGTTTATACCAAATGGATTCTAATGTTGTGTACAAATTCTTTGTGGGATTGGGTGTGTAGTCAGTGTGTGACTTCTGCCTTAGAATGTGTATGTGTGTGTCTGCATGTGTGTCTGTGTGTTTATCGGTCTGTGTCACTTTCTCCATTTCTGTGTCTGCGGTTGTGTATGTGAGTGTGTGTCTAGTATCAGTTTGTCTGTCAGTTTCTGCATTTTTTTCTGTGTCCTGATCTTCGAGTTCCATCCTCCCTGGAGATGGCAATCTTCCATGTGCCCGTTCCTGTCTGTCTGCCATGGAGCACAGCCTGGGGGGGTAAAGGCTCTTTCCGTGGTGGCTCTAACCAAGACGTTGCTGTCGCCGCGCTGCTGTGGGCTGAACAGCAGGAGGCAGGAGGATCATCCCACTGCTGTTCTGACCGGCCCTGGGGTCGTTTGCAGGTCTCAGGGGGCCTGCATGGCCCGGGGCGCTGGGGTCTTGGTGGGAGTTTCGTCCCGCTTCCCACCCACATTGCGTGGGGGAGGGGTCCAAGTATATATTTCTGCAGCCAAGAACTGAGTGTCCTGTGGGAGGGGCAATGTGGGAGTGGTTTAGAACCTTTCGTCTTTGGGATCGCTCGCCTCTGCATTTGTGGATTGGCCCTACAGACAAGCTGTAGTCCCGCCCCTAACCCAAACCCAAACCCGATGTACAGAAATGTAGAGTCCCCTGAAGAGCACCTCTTAACAGAGCCAGTTTGATGTGGGGGCTTACTCTCCCCTCCCTTCTCATATCCTTAGTCCGCCCACCTCACTACTGAACCTTACCATTACAGGATGTTCTAGTCACCTCTCCATTTGCCCTCAAACACCTCCGGCCCGTGACCACGGAGACGTTGGCAGAACCCTAGCCAATGGAGTCGATCCGCCCAGTGTCTTGAGAGGCCGCAGGAAGCCCTCCTCACCGCATGGGGTGCTGTTGACCGCTTAGCCCTGCCCTCACGGCTGCGGTGCCCTTGGTATCCGTGCTCCTGCTTCCCCTGCAGGATGACACGTAGCTGTACCTCTGACTCATCACCTCAGGCAGTTATGCTACACTTTCCAGAGGGATGAGCCGCTTCCTATCTTTACTGAGATCTGAAATCCGAGATGAGATGGCAGCGAGTCACGTGAGTTCAAACACAGATCGGAGCTCTTTCTCAAGGCTGAGCACACACTCCCTGTTGCAGATGTCCCTGGTTAGGTATGGGGAGGCACAGGTCGTCAGGGCCTTAACTTCAGGGGTGGGTGCTTGTGTGGAGAGGCAGCCTGCTAGGCTGTGCCACCTGGGCTCAGCAGGACGGTCCTGCAGGGTCACTCTGGCGCCCATCAGGGTCTCACCAACATTCATTGGGGTCTGACCTGTGCCTACCGGGGTCTCACCACACCCGTCTGGGTCTGCCCTGTGCCCGTCATGGTCTCGCCAATACCAGTCGGGGTCTGACCTGTGCCTACCGGGGTCTCACCACACCCGTCTGGGTCTCCACTTAAGCAGGAGGGGAAACGCTGATCAATCTCTGAAGAGACGTATGTGTTGGGGGGAGGTGTTGCCTCACATGTAGAGATGACTCAGTTTCTTGACACACCTTTGCACCTTTGACACACCTTACTCTTTTTAGGAGTTTACACTTTACTCCAGAGAATATATTTTCCTCTTACTCCTAGACTTTGCTCTGACCTGTTAAGGCAGTTGTCATCTTTGGACTCAAACCTGCAACATTCTGGGTCACAACTCATTGTTCTAAACTTGCAGCCCATATAAGATGGATTGGGGAACAGGGCTGCATCCCTGTATTCAGTGTAGCGATACCTTTCACTGGTTCTTTGAAACCTGATGTTGTAATTTAAGAATGTTAGAGTACTTGCTCTGCTGTTTGTATTTCCTCTGACACTACAAGCTATTTGTAAATTGTGAAGATTTCATAGTTTTGTTTGTACAATATTTGTGTCTTCGGTAGTAGTTTGGGAAATCAATCTGTGCAAAGGAACACTATTAGTTTGAGATGCTTAGATGAACAATTATGCTGTCAAGGTCTTATGAAACTATACAGTTGTGGCCAAAATTAAGAACACAGCTAAATTTTCAGTTTCACACATTTTTCAGTTTATGGGTATACCCCTGTGTAAAAATATAATTTTTTTTGCGAGCTCCAGCTTATCTCTCCCTGCTTCTTTCCTGTTTTTTGGGACTTCTGTCCTGCTTCTAGGAACCTGATACAAACGGCCCTAGCAGTGCACTTCACTCCACTCAATCTCTCCCTTTCTTTTTGAAGGTCACTTGAGGTCACCCTCCGATTTGTGAGACACTGCTGGATAAGTTGACGGTCATCTCTGGCAGTAGAGAGCTGCTTCTGCCCTCTACCTGGCTAGTTTTTGGTTATTGCCAGTGTCTCCTTGTTCACCTTATTCTTGTGCACTGCTGTCTTAGACATTTTGAGGCTAGAAGCTGCCTGCCTCGTAGTGTAGCTTTCTGCCAACAGAACCAGGGTTAAACCAGGATTTAAAAATGCACATTTTTGAAAAATATATAATTTTTTCCAGAGCTGTATATTTTAAAGGACATATCATAGAAAAAAAATCCAGCAGTTTAGCAGAAGAGGAAGCCAGGCACTGTAATTAACATGAAGCTACAGTGAGCTGGTGGCCAGTTCTACTCGAGTTTCTAGAAGGTTCTCGGGTGATATGCGGCACAGATTTTAAGGTGACCTTTTGTCCTCCCGCTAATTGCCTGTCATCTCAAGCAGGATGAGAAGCAATAGGTTGATCACTTGGTCATCTTCACATCAGTGGTGGTCCATGTTACCTGTGCTGTCATCCTGTGTGTGTATGTGTGTGTGCCTGTGTGTGTATGTATGTGCCTGTGTGTGTGTGTGTGTATATATGTGTATGTGCCTGTGTGTGTGTGCGCATATATGTATGTCCATTTGTGCGTGTGTATGTGTGTGCCTGTGCGTGTGTGACACGTGTATATATGTGTGTGTGTGTGTGTGTGCCTGCAAACATCATTATTCTTAGAATGCAACTGAATGATAGTAAGATAAAATGACATTTGGTGATTTTATCTAAATCCATTACATCTGAATCTTTTTTGCATTTATTCATTTTCCGGCTAGATCTACCATTTCCTATCAAAAGTGGTCTTTTTAATTGCTGGATTTCACTGAATAGCTCTGCTTTGAAAGTGAAGTGTCTTGGAAACCCTTCTTAGCCGCTGACATTGTTGTGTGTCATGTGACGACGTTTGAAATGCATGCAATGAGACAAATGCATCGTTTGACATCTTTTAAGTGTAAACTAGGGTGAGAAGATTATTAAAATACACATGTTGATGCTGAATTTTAGCTAATTGATTGTTTGGCTAGCTAATGGACGCTAGTTAGCATGTGTGCTTAAGTCAGATGGGTTTATAATGGGAGAAATCAGCGAAGGCTAATTTACTGTTAGCAGTCATCCCAACTCAGTGGCTGATTTGTCTAAGTAAAATCCAGCAGCATTTTAAAGAGGACGTCCTCAGAATCCGGTGGATTCGGTCGAACTTGCCTCAGCTTCGGAGGTCTGCATGGGGTGGGTGGGGTGACCCAGCGAGTAACCAGTTCGAATCCAGAAAGGTGACGCCCATCGGTGACTGGGGGTGTGCGGTAGCCCTGCCCACTGTGGGTTTTAAAGAGCTACTTTTCCCACGTGTTTGGTACTGGGGACACCGTGAAGATGCAGCTCTGTAAAAATCCCTAATTGAGTGTGAACAGAAAGTGGGTGGGAGCAGGCCGGACCCCCCGGTGTGAGCAGCACTAATAGGGCCACTGACAGAGAAGTGCTTCTCGCCAATGCGGCCCACGGCTTCCGGTATTAACGGCATTTAGAAGTTAACATTCATCCTTCCCTCATTTACCTTCCCGCTCTCCTTTTCCCTCCCTTTTTTCCTCCCAGTGGACTAGGTATGCAATTACCGAACAGGCCCGTTTGATGAAGCGGAGGTTCCGGGAGTCACACGCTCTTGGGCTCGCGTGAAGGCCGTTATTGCATTTAGCCTGTGCCAGGGAGGTTCCGGGCTGATTGGAATTATGATTTATAGGAGGACGGTGGAGTAATCCCCCGACTGCCCCTTAAATGACTTTCCTCCTATTCTCCATACAAGGCAGTGACAGACTGGGTAAGATGCTGTCTGTCTCACTACTCCTTCCTCAAGTTCCCCACGTCTCATTGATGACAAGAGTAAGTAAAGACTCGATGTGTTTAATTAAGCTGTTCATGGTCCGGTTTCATAGCCGCTTTGCTAATAAATGCCAGGCATGGAAAGTCTTTAAGACCCCAGAAGGTGGTGTGTAAAGATCCAGGGCAGAGTCACAGAGCTGTCTGTTAATAATAACAATAATTAATACCTCAGTATCCAAATATAATAGAAAAACATGCAAAACTTGTCTTTTATGGCCTCATTTGTACCTTTTCTTACTGTTAGATCAGCAAGATCTTTGTTGACGTTAAGCTCCATCTTACAGAGTATTACAGAAAACCTAATGTTGTACTGCAGTGTTGCTGAAGAACTAAAGCATATTTCAGTTCCATTGTGGCTTGTTGATTAAAGAATCATCCAGAAGGTTATGGCCCTCAGAGTCTGCACAAACAAGGGCTGTATGTGTACAACGCAGAATGCAGGTACCTGCAAATACCTGTAAAATACCTTCAAAGCCAAACACACACACGGTACTTTCAGAAAAAACCTATTAAAACATGCAACTTTAAAATACCCCAAAAATGCTTTTAAACAAATGTTTGTACAGGGAACTTCTTTTTATATGGAAAAGAGAGAGTCATGCTGAAATTATAAATCTGCATTTCACGTTTCATTAAATGCACATTTGATAAATAGAAAAATAAAAAGGTAATGACTAGCTGGAAATGAAATATTGCTTAAATGCAGTCTAGGGAATCCGTGCTCTAACATTTTTCCGTATAATTAATTCTTAGAAATTACTACAGTTAACCCACTTCTAAGTGGTCTACACACTTGGTCTGTTTTTGACCTTTTTTTGCGAGATACGACTCTCCTGGCCTTAGCAGAAGGTGTCGCAGCTTACCCTGGGGTCACGGCCTCAGACCTTGGCCGCACAAACGGAACGCACTCCCAGAAGCCCTCCAGCTGGCTGCTCTTTCCCGCCCCAAACGGGAAATGAGAAGCACGGCAAGAACCGGCTAGCGAGCTGCGGCGCAGACGTCTGGAGGGCAGCCCAGCTCCGTAATCCCAAAGATAACCCAGTGGGTTTGAGAGAGGCCACTGCCGATGACCGCCGCCAATGGCTGTGGGAACACGCAGGCGCCGCGGGGTGGCGGGGGAGCAGCATCAGGCAGCAGTGCCATTTCACATGCCGATTCACATTGCATAAGAGGAATAGAGCACTGGTCGGGCTCCATAGTAGGGCCACAGCATGCAGGCACTATCCAATCAGGAGCACACTTTGCCAGGAAGCAGAGCAAAAGCCAGAGGTTAGCGGGTTGTCTGTAGGGGCTCTGAGCTTTTTCACAGTGCCTGGGAGGCTCAGTAAGTAGCGCTTATTGAATAAATGATGACTCTCTCTGTGCCGACATCAACAGGCTGTTCGCTTCGGCTGGGCCAGCCCAGGAGCCCCAGGACCACTCCAGTGTAAATGCCGCGAGCTCTGACTGGCCTGCTGTGTCCGTGGTCTGGCCCGCCAAATGGCTGCCGTCGCACCTGGATCACACAGTCACCAGGCAGTGGCCAGTCATCCTCGCCGATGGAAAAAGTGGATGTGTCTTTTGTTCCGGAGGCAGTGGAACATCTGGATTTTTGCAGAATCTGTGAGATTGGAGGTTGGCTTGAGAGCTGAGTGCACCAAAGCCGGGCCTCCTGTCTCCCGCTTCGTCCCGGTGAGCACCTGGTGATGGTGACTTCCTTCCTACCATGGCCATTGCTTATGTCTTACTAATAGGACACGGTGGTAAATCCGGCAGTATTTAAAGAGGGCATACCCAGCGGCAAGATCCGCAAAGCGGGGCATGTTAATGAAGCTAGCGGGGCACGGCTGATTGCCTAGATGGGCGGTTTGCTAAGGTGCGGAGGGAGAGGGCTTCAATTTGTTCCAGTTCCCGCAGAGGGACGCCTTCGATGCCCACAGCTCACAGGTGCTGCTGTATACTCACTCTTCCACCGTTTAACCTTACACTTAATTTGGGCCATAATTAACTTGATCTTAAAATGCCTCCCATGACTTTTGCATCATAATGGTCTGGCGGTTCGGCGGTCTCTCCTCACACGAAGCCCATAATAAGCTTATGTGAAATCCACCATCCACTGAGCCTTTGTCATCACAATACAACTGGTAGTCCTTTGGAAAAGGCTCCCGGTGCTGCTCTGAGTAACACATTTACACCCAGTCATTACAAGTCTGTATAGCAAAAGAGAAATTCCATTTTCCCTACCAGAGGCATTGGCACTGATGCGGCGGGCCCCCTGTTCTCCCCCAGCTAATCACTGGGATTGACATTTCTGCGTCAAACTGGGGGGTGGCTGGGGGGGCGGTGGATCGGGAGTCGCGGACCCGCAGCCGTTTGCGCAGGTTGTCATAGCGATGGTGTAGTTACGGTGAATTCGTGTTATTTCTGTTCTTTGTTTAAATTGCAGTTTTGAAGGCTTCTGCTTAATTACATTCTTACTCAAACAGAAGTTGGAGGAAGAAAGTGTGGTAGTAAATTAAGTTAGCCACTGCAGATGCGGAGAATACTCTTCTTAGAACAAGTGTTTTCATACCCCCCCCTCCTGCATTCATATTAAGGCAATAAGCCTCCCTGCCACTCCTGGGCAGGTTATCCCAGACTCATTAACAGACCCCCACGCACCTCACTTTCTCTTCTTATTTACCCTTTTCTGTTCATGGTTGTCTTTTTTCCAGCTATTTCTTAGTGTTTCTTCTCTATTATCTTGTCATCTGCTCTTGTTTACAGAAATCAAAGGCCCCCGTTGACTGGTATCTAAAATGAGAAGTTTACTTGACACACAGCATACCCCGACTTTCAGGAGGGTGATGCGGGGGGGGGATGTGTTGGGGCGTTAGCTCTGTCCCCTTTCTCTGCTACAGCCCGGAGGCTGCATGTGAGTCGCAGTAGGAGATCCGGTGTGATGGCTCACACTAGATATTTGTGAGGTCTTCCTGCCACGGGCCACAGCAGAGCGTAGTGATTACTCACATAGGGTCACAGACTGGGGGCCCAGAAAGGACCTCTGGGCTGCAGGAAGCCTGCTTGCGGTGTGAATGTCTAGGGAGACTGCCATCCTGGTAATTCAACTCTCCAAAAGTGAGGGATGATTGGCAGGTGAAAATGATCCAAATCAGCTTTCTTAATTAAATAAAGGCAACGGGGTGTTTAACATGAGGCTTCCCGAGGCGAGGCTGGGTATTGACAAAATCTTTGTAAATGTCAGACTTCCAGGCGCATTTTTATGTTCTATAATTTATAAATGTTGTCAGGCTCAATAGCTCCACCGGGGCCCGTGGGGGCCAGGGTGAGAGGGAGCTGGATAAGCACAGCAGCGCTCCGTTAGCATGTGTGCAAAGTGCCATATCTCCCATCCTGGTCCCCGCTCTGTTCTTTGCTTCATGCCCTTGTCTCACTCTCCATCTTCACAATTGGAAGGGCTGAGAGGATCCTGAGCCCATGCGAGCCGTAGTTAAAGGCAAGAGGCCTGCTGGGAAAGCTTTTTAATTTGCAGTGCTGTGTCCTCTCTGGATGTTATCAGACTTTATTTATGTGCTTGTCTGATACCTCAGCCCCAAGCGTGGCATATGCCTTACATTCTACCTGCTTATTGACCCAGCTCTGAATAATTAGGCAGCATGTGGTTTACCGCTAAAGGACTCAAACTAGTGACCAAAACGTTGCCCGTCACATTCCAACAGGTAGATAGCGGGTAGCTCAGTGTCTAACTCGAATGGCTCATGAAAGCGTCACCAAAGGGTAAATACCTCTTCTATAGCCCTCTTTTGCATACAGGCTGAACCAGTAAATAATTAAAACTGTTCTGCAGAGAGAGCTTTCCCAAGGCAGCTATACCTTCCTCAAGGGCACAAGATCCACTTTTGGCATATAAACCTGCAATCTTCTGATATCAAGTCCATTACTGAAGTTGCATCGTAAAAACAGTAGCATGGTTACTCGAGGCTCAAATTACATTCCGATGCAATCTCGGGTGTTTATTTTTCGCATCGTGCTGCCATTGGGCGAGGTGCTGCATACGGAATACTGTCATCCGGAAGGCAGACGGGCGAAGCTGAGAAGCGACATAACATTACATGTGTGCGTTTCTCACACTGGACGGAGGTGCAGGAGGGGAGAGTGGGGCTCGTTAGCCATCAGTGACACTGGTGAAAATGGGGCGGAATGTAAAAAGATGTAGGTAGATTCTAATTGAATATTAAAATAGTTGCCAACTAATTTACTAAGAGATTAGTTGTTTACATTATTACGTCATCGCGTTGCTTGTCATTACATACACAAATGCTGCTGGTATTTCACTCCCAGTAAAAGAGCACGTTTCTATCATGGCGGAGTTAAGTCAGGCATCTTCATCATGACGCAGACACAGATCAGCACTGCAGGGCTGCCATACCTCACGCATCTAAGGTGACACTCACGCTTTCTGACTCTCACGGTCATGCAAGAAATCTTACGGCAAATCTATATTACTCTATTACAAAGCTAAAATTAGCTACTTAAAAAGTGTTGGGGTATTTTGCAAACTCTGCAGACTATTTACTAGGTAATAAAACTGTTATATGCATGTAAATACATGTGCATGTGTGTGCAGACTCGTCACAAATTGAACATATCACGGCAGCCAGCTGGCCAGAGTTGGAAGCCCTGACAGTGTGGGAGCATTTCACAAAGAAAGTTATGAGGTGTAATACATCGAGCTCTCCTGGCACTGCGGAACATCTTTGCATGAGCATTTAAAAAGGAAATGTCTTGGCTTGACAGACGAGGAAGATCCAGAGCGATAAGGTAACAGTTCAACATTAAGAACAGAATCTAAAGGAACAGTTAAACAGGAGCGATACGATCTTAACATGACTTATGTGAAATGGCGGATGATACAACTGATAATATCTCATTAGAGTCCGACATAAAAAAGAGGTTGAAATAAATGACAATCAGTTATCTTGCAGTGACTCAGCTAAACTAGATGTGATGGGAAAGCAGTCAGAAATTACTGTTTCGTCTTGAATCCTCTCTGTAAATAAACTCATTATGTTTTGTGATTTAACATTACCAAAGTGAATCTTGGTCAAACTACGCTTATGTCATTATTTACATAGATTTTATTCATTGGGTTAAGTGTTCATGGACAGGAGAATGCAGTGCAGTTTCCGGTCTTCAATGCTTTAATGCTTAATTTTGAACTGTCAACATACTGTTCTGGACTGAACGTTTTTTCTTTTTAAACGGCTCAGTCTTAGTTCAGAGCATGTTGACAAGCTGACACTTTTGCATGTAAATGCAGTTTCTCTAAAGTGTGTGTGTCTGTATGCAGTGCTAGTGTTTACAATGTGCTAATGACAGTGAAAATCATGTTCACAAGTGCACAAAACACAATATCAGTTTAGTTTTTATATTTTTTATTTATATTAAGTAATTATTCTGATTTTCATGTTGTCTTAAAGGGCTACAAAGATTTATTAAAGAGTGTATTTCTCTGTTCAAAAAAGCAGTGATCCTCTATCAAAGTCTTTTTCCCGAAAGCCTGAAATGTGGAGCTGTACTTCCTCGGTAAATATTGTGTGTGTTTCCTTTTCTCTGTATCTTTTAAAAGAAGCAACTAATCGATTAATTGGAGAAAAAATGACTGATTGACTAATCATCAAAATAATCGTTAGTTGCAACCCTAGTGATAAGAGAGGGGGATGAATAGAAGGCGTGTGAAGGTTAGGGATGATGGGGCTTTGTCGTGTGTATTGGTGGGGGGGCCTGGTTTGTGAAGATGCTAGTGACAGTTCTCTTTGCGATGTAGGGAGGGGGGAGTGTGTGTGGGGCCGGGGGTGGTTTCCTGTCTGCAAAATCCTCCAGTCATTAACCGCAATAAACTCTGGGGTACTAAGCAGACGGAAATCAGCTGAGTGAGAATCAGCATGGGATACCTGTGTGCAGTAAGCATGAGAGAACCCCTCCCCCTACCCCCCATGCCATACCCCCTAAGCACCGGCTACCTCTGCCTTCGTAGTCGACGGTTCCATCAGAAACTCAATGAAACGACGCCAGGACTCCCTTGTTAAGAACGCAAAGCGCCACTCAAGCTCTGGGAAGAAGCAGCAAGTGTACGGCAAGAATAAAGTTTAAGCAGACGCTGATGCTGAACAGAGCTCGCTAACCGGCCCCGGGGGCTTGTCTCTCAACGGCGAGCAGCCGACTGCCAAGCTGACTGCTGAAGATAGTTACTCGGGGAGGGTGGAAAGGCTTTGGTGAGGTGCTCTGGAGAGGGGGGGCAGAATGCAGCTATTCTTAGCAGACCTCTTCATGTAAATAATGTTTATTGTATCAGGTCCCCCTCCTGGGCCATGACCGTTTGACCTTTGGGCAAATGTCCGATTTGTTAACGCCCAACCCGGCAACGCTCAATGGTCAGACAGATGGTTTTGTAGCTTCTCAGTGGCAGGAGAGCTCAACGGAGGCACCTCGGTGTGTGGCGGGGTTGAATATCTCAGATGTACACAAGGGCAGGGGCGGTCTGCGTTGTCTTGGAGATTGGAACGTCCAGTTCCATCTGGCTTGGTATCTTGTGTTGTGGTCAGGTGAGCATACAGAATTGGCTCCGTATGAGCCCAAGGCTGATTGCAAAGCAGCACTTTGGCATCCCATCCCACCTCTCTGATGCTGACAGTCAGGTGTTTTTCAGTCAAGTTATCCCCACAAGGATGACCTCAGTTTCATAAAAATCTGTGAATACAATCAAAAAACTAAAAATGGCAAAAATCTTGCACTTTGTTTGGTTACTTATGGTTAAGGTTAGGGCTGGGTGGGGGTCATGGTTATGGTTAAGGTTAGTGCTGGGTGGGGGTCATGGTTATGGTTAAGGTTA
>JAODLD010000002.1:15045643-15059559 GCA_026781065.1 Mormyrops boulengeri
TGTGTGTGTGTCTGTATATATATGTGTCTATGTACAGATGTATTATATAGTGTGTGTGTGTGTGTGTGTGTGTGTGTATGTATATATATGTGTCTATGTACAGATGTATTATATAGTGTGTGTGTGTGTGTGTGTGTATGTATATATATGTGTCTATGTACAGATGTATTATATAGTGTGTGTGTGTGTATATATATGTGTCTATGTACAGATGTATTATATAGTGTGTGTGTGTGTGTGTCTGTATATATATGTGTCTATGTACAGATGTATTATATAGTGTGTGTGTGTGTGTGTGTGTGTGTGTGTCTATATATATGTGTCTATGTACAGATGTATTATATAGTGTGTGTGTGTGTGTGTGTGTGTATATATGTGTGTCTATGTACAGATGTATTATATACGTGTGTGTGTGTATACAGGTATATTATATATAGCTGCTCCTCGACTTCCGATGGGGTTACGTTCCTGTGAGTAAGTAAAAAAAAAAAAAAACAAAAAAAAAAAAAATTAGCAATTGAAAAGTAAATAAATTAATACAAGTTTATTTGGTTGAACACAGAGAAGAAACACTGTGTGATATATAGTTATGCACTGCAGTGTTCCTGTGGATCAAGAAGATAGGCATGGGGTCATGTTGAAAATATATGGACATCACCCCAAAAGCAGCTTGCTTTTTAGTAATGGCATGTCCCCGTGACCCTGAGTAGGATCAGCATTACAGTTGGATGAATGTTCCCTCCCTGTCTATGGAGGTAAACAAACACTTAATAATATGAATTAATATAGGCTAGTTATTTTTCAGTGACATAACTACTTTTTGTGGGTTCTAAATTGTCTTCCACAGTGCCTGTCTCCAGTGTTTCCCTCAACAAAGTAATAACAGCCTAACTGCACTGCACCCAGGCACTGTGTATGTGACTCAGCCTAACATCAGTAGAAAATATCGCATATCGCTAGCCAGGGAACAGATCACATTTCGGAGTTGACTTCTGAAAGTGCATCGCCATCGCACCATCATAAAGCTGAAATATTGTAAGTCAACCCATTGTAAAGCGAGGAGCACCTGTGTTCCTATACATACTCCGGCCTTGGGGCCTGGGAGTATTGGCAGACAGCATGGTAGTGATACCGTCAACATGTAACCACTCTGAGAGAAGAGCGTATGTGACCAGAACCTTTCAGGTGCTCCCTCGTAAGCGAGCCGGAGCTATATGCTCTAAAAGAGGCTCGTTACGAGAGAGGTGGATGGAAAAGCAAAGATCAATGACTGCAGGCAGCAGACGACTTCGGGCCAGATTGCTGTGCTTCGCACTGCTGAGAGTGGCCTTTTCCTGCAAGAACACAGGAAGGGGGCCTGAAATTCACAGGTGGTTGGGATTAGGGTTGGGGTTAGGGGTTAGGCCTACGGTGTGGTTATGGTTGGTTTAGGGGTAAGATTGGGAGGAAGGGTACATTTGAGGGTAATGTTAGAGTAACAAACACAGGCCAGTCTGCCACTGTGTGCTCATGGTTCCCCATGGGCTCTCCTGTCTTGACGTGACCCCCAAAAGCAAAAAGTGGACAAGATGCAGCAATGATGGCAAAGTGATCATAAGCACCCCCCCGCCACGGAGCGAGGGGTTGTTCAGTCGACATCGTGGTCTCCCGGCTGTGCGATTCCATTTACAGAAGGTGAGGCCTCGTCCAGATCAACACAGATATTGCCTTTTATTCACGTTTAAGTGGCACACAGCTTCATGGAGTTCTACTTTTGAGGGCCTGAATCCACTCGTGCGTGACGCATCACTGAGGCTCAGGCCGCAGGCATCATGCTGTGTGCTCCCGTCAACTCTGGGATTCTCACTGTGCTCCTGGCCGCTACTCTGTGCTCCTGGCCGCTATGCTGTGCTCGCTGTGCTCTTGGCCGCTATGCTGTGCTCGCTGTGCTCTTGGCCGCTATGCTGTGCTCGCTGTGCTCCCGGCCGCTATGCTGTGCTCGCTGTGCTCCCGGCCGCTATGCTGTCCTCGCTGTGCTCCCGGCCGCCACGCTGATGCCTTATCTTCACGAGCCTTTTATGGGAGGGTGGGGGTGGGAGGGGCTGTTTAAATCTGACAATCTAATTGCTCCAAGCTCAGCGTCAGTGTCATCTGTTCCGCTTGGCTTTCAAGAGCTCAGAAGCAGAACAAGACTTAATTACACCTTGAAATTACACAGCTCCTCTCCAATCCAGATGTTGCTTAGGCTGCAGGGAGTTTCCTGAAAGAGACACCTGGGAGAGGGAGGAGAGAATGTAGGAAGGAATGAGATACCTAAATGTAAGGCAGAAGTTCTCTGCAGACGCAAAGGGTCATCAACAGCTCGATTTGATAAGTGACATTCAGCTGCGAAACACCAGCATGGGAGAGCGTGCCTTTGCTCTGACCGTGTTCATGACGCCTTTGTCGGGGCAGGCGGCTTCCCTGATCGGTCTTATTTTTGGTGAGTGGGACCCGTCTCTGCCAGATTTATGGGACTCCACAGCCATAAAGTGCTGCGGGTGCAAGATGGCAGTGAGACTGAATTATGATTCTCACTCTCAGCCTGCACTTACTTTATGTCCGAAGGCTTCTGTCTCAGGGAGGCAGGGCACCGATACCGGCGTGGGGGGTGTTTCAGTCACACTACTTGGGGAGGCTTTAGGTCCCTGGTAAGTGCGGGAGCCATTTCCAGTACACTCTAATTCCAGTGTGATCCTCTCAGTACCCTCGCACTTATGGCTGAAGTTCATCTGCCTGATTCCAGACTCCTCTTACTCTTCTCTTTCTGTTTTGTTGTGTCCGCTTTCTCCTTCTGCCCCCTCTGTCCGTTCTCTCTCCTCGGAAGGATATGGCGTGGGGGAGTGCTCACTGAAAAGCCTCACGGCATCTATTATTTCACTTGCACTTGGCGAACCGGCGTGTTCCGGAGAAGAAGGTTCTCCTCCTCGGTTTTGTGAAATACAGCAAATATGGCGTGTTTTCAGCTCCCGGGGATGGTATCGCCTTGCTTGCATATGTTATTTTTGGTTTTTAGACTTTAATAGACTTGGACTAGGGAGAGTGCTTAGCTGCTTACCCAAGCACATCAGGGTTTCCAGGTTCCAGGTTTCTGCTGCAGTTACTAGCCCGTTTACATTTGTATACATCTTTCTCTTTGCATTTACATTTCATTTGTTTATGTGACAGACTCTTCTCACCCTGGATTACATACAAGTCTTATTCAAGATGCACAGAAAGAAGGCACAAGGAGTGAAAGTCACCAACGTAAGCACGGGCTTGCCAAGTGTGGTAATATTTAGAGTATTTGCATCTATATAGGGCTCCTAAAGTCATACAGACACCATAAACAAAGTACATCTGTTCACGCAAAAGAGCACAAGCTGGATGCAATTAGCTTTTATGAGCTAGAGTACGATTTGAAGGAGTCAGATTGGAGTCTTCTCTTGAAGAGCAGGCCGGATGCTGCAGTTCCGAGTGCCGGGGAAGGTCACCCTGTCATCGAGGCAGGAGATCAGGCAGTGCTTTCGCGTCCCCTTTTTCAGGCGGAGTGCAGTCAAATCCCACAGCATTGGCATAGCATGTTTGATGCAACCCTGTGAGATAAGCGGGGATTGCCCACTCTGCAAGCCCGTAAGCCTGCGACCAGACTCCGAGCCGTAGCCTGCAGAGGGGAACCTTCATGAGGTGAGACGAGAACATCTCAGGAGTTCCAGAGTAGCATGAGTTACTGAAAGCTGGATGCTGTGAAGATCTGGAGCTGGAATTTTAACGCTTGTGACGTGCATGATCTCTGTTCATCGTGAAGAGCCCACTGAATGCTCCCAGTTTGACCAGTCTGATGTTAACAGTAGAGCTGGGGGATGATTTATGAAGCAATATTAATAATTGTGGATGCGTCTTAACACTACAAGCTACTGAAGTCAAATGACGTCACTACGTCTGTGAGCTTTTTATCATTCTCAGGATAATTTTAGGTGTCTTAAGAAAGGCTTTAAAGCGTGTTTAAAATGTGTGTTAATCAAATCATTTCGATGATGTTCTCCATACAGCGTGTTCAGAATTTGCATACTAGTGATTAGTCTTCCTCTTCCTGTCAGCTCAGAGTTAGATTTTTCTCCAGTGCTATAATTTGTCTTGCGGTAATGAATGTCATTTCTGCTTTGCGAACTGCCGCTTACCAAAAACTGCAGTAGCACCCGCAGGCCCCCAGTCCCATCAGAAATGGTGCTAAAGGTGGGCAAATTGGCACTGTCACCATGGCGAGGGGCCTCATTACCGCGCGCACACCCTCCCGTTTCCTCATTACCGCGCGCACACCCTCCCGTTTCCACGCCGTGCATTATTCAAATATCATTTCACCCGAATGTAAATATCAGATGACGATATTGAGCAAAAAATGTCTAAATTGGAAACAAAATGTTGGAAAATGCCAGCAGTGGTTTTAGTCCCTGCAACATAATGTTGCTAATTGCACAAGCGATTATCCGGTCTGGCTGAAATGTGACGCCATGCGAATGGCGCTTTGCTTTACACTGCGCTAGTATGCAGAGACGTGGACCAGTGACCATACCTGCCCCCGTAGAGAATTCACCTGATTTCAAGCTGTGAAATGTGAGATGTTTTGTCTGAGCTGATAGTAACAGTGATTGGCAGTGAGGAATTGTGATCATTACTGCCTGCTGTAATCCAGATGGATGTGATGCACTGTTATGTCTTAAATAGAAGGCTTGCTCCTCAAACTGGATCCAGTGGCTCCCATTAAACCTGTTGCCGGGCTATTGAATTGGTTACTATAGGCACTTAAGTGTGGATTGGCAAAGGTTTCTGGTTCCAATCCAGCATAGGGTCAGTGCTGCCTCTTGTTGGTCTGATCAGAATCGTGTTAATCGTCACTAAGGTACTTTTTAGCTTCCTGCCCATTTCTGTCCATGGCTGAATGTTCTTAATTCCTCTTGAGTGTCCTCAGTCAGTCCTGTTTCAGACCCTTCTGGACTGTTTTTGATTATCTGACTGTTCCTGACTCTTCCTCCTGATCAGATCAGGGGGGCCCTAACTGTAGCTGTTCTACTGTAGGGTTGCATGGTATTGGAAAAATTTGGATATTGCTATGTGATATTTTTTGATGAATATTGTGATATTTACAACGTTCGAGGTTCGAAATACATTTCTGAAAAACCTGACTATGACTGATTTAAACAGCATGGATGAGAATGACTGGCGACTATGACTGGCGACTATGACTTGCTTTGCTTTGTTTCCTGTGACAGTTAAAATGTTTTTAACTCACCCCTCATGTTCAGTGAATCTTATCACCAAGATTTCAAAATATTGGAGCTGCATTGCAAAATAACATTGTTTATGAAAACACCGTGAAGTGCAGTATAATGTCCAGACAGCTGAAGGTATGAATAATCTTGATCTCAGCTCAGCTGTTGGTGTCCTTGTGATGTGAGAATTGACTGTGCATAACTTGCAGTATTGATATTAATATCTCACGTCGCCCAGCCCTAATTGTGATTGGTGGTTCGACTGTGTATGCAGAGCCTGCATGTCACTCACTAGCAACAGCCTCTGTGTATCCAAAGCCCTTAAATCAGAGTGAATTATATCAGACAGACTTATCTTGAAAATTAGTCATGGGAAATGAGAACTGCACAAGTTTTCTTTTGTATCACGCAGCAAAAAAGTTGTAGCATGACGTGTTTGATTTGATTTAATTTACTTTATATCGCACGTCTGGTGATGCGATTAGTGTGCTGAAATGGTATACCGTGCAGCCCTAGCCGGTTCAGGAGCAGTCCTGAATGTTGCGAACTGTTCCTACCTCCCTGAACAGGTGCGGCCGTTCCTGATCAGTAATGGTTCATCAAGGCTCGTCCTCACGATCCTTTTGCGTAGATGGCTGGCTGTCTATGCAGAGTTATGCGTCGTTCTGATTTCTTAACAACTGAAATTAATGCCTTTCTCATACCTTGCTGGCACCTTCGTGCTTTTGTACCCCTTGTAATTTGTTCGGGAGTCGATCGCCTGCCAAATTAATTTTTAAGTCAGAAGGGCCCTTATATCCCACTTTGCAGGTAACTAATTAATGTCTGAGTGTGCGAGATAAGGGCTGCTCCACACTTTCCTGCAGACATGGCAGTCATGTAATCTGCCCAGATGTAACTGCATCTTTTGAAATTAAACTCTGTGCAGACAAATAGATAAGTAATGAAATGCAGTATTTTTATTCACCTGCAGCCTATCGTGTGCATGTATTGTTGCTATCTGTTATTATATTGAATTTATCGGGTTAAGCAAATTATAATTCTGTTGGAATTGGAATGATCCGCTTTTTGGGAGAAAGCTATTAAGTTTTTTGCGGAATTTTACTGTTATGAAAATGGTAGAATTTCATGAACTATAATTGAATTATCGATTCGGCTGAGTCTTAGGTCATGTCTAGTGCATTATTTAATATATTTATTATACCATAATTAGAGCATTAAAACGGGCCCATTCTGAGTTAAAGATCTTAATATTAGGTATGTGCATGATATTTACTGTCTGGCTTTATGTACCAATGTGCAATATTGCAAATGTTGTGATAAAGTCTCATTCTGTGCATGTTTATATCTGTGCAAATGAATCTCACCTGAATTATGAGCTCTGTATTCTGTGACATTCTGTGGATTTTGGATTTTTTTACTTTTTTTTTTACTTTTCTTTTTACTTTTCTTTAGCATAATTAGCTTATGCTAGCCCTGTTGGCACTTTATTGTCTGTTAGCTCTGAATACCCTAATAAGTTTGCCATGGCTGTTAACACTTCTTAGAAATACGTGCATAGATTATCTGCACAGCTGCAGTACATGCAAAATATTCAGAAAATGCTTTAAAATAACTGCTAAGGGACAGAAATAAATGTTTTAAAATAGATAGATTCGAAGGTGTTATTGCTGCAGCTTCAGAGTAATATTCTCTCGCGGCTGCGCCCTAACAAGGGTCACAGTGGCGCCAACATGCCGCTCACAGCCAGCGCGGTTATTTCCAGGACCTCTCTGCTGTGGAATCTAGAGCAGAGCAGGCGAGGACGACGCCTCACACCAGCAGGACGATGTGGCTTTTAACGGAAGCGGCCGTGTGGCGCCAGGCTGCGGGAAGCCGCCAGCTCATCGGTTCCGCCATTTCTGTGATGGTGTCTCGGGGCCTGAGACGGTCCACCGCTCCCCCACAACCCATACTGTAATAAGCACGTTGCATGCATGGCGCGCCGCAAGTCCATCGCAAGGCTTAATCCAGTGCTGCCACGACAAAATCAGTCTGCCTGAAAGCCGAACTGTGATCTTTGTTTGCAAAGTTAAAAAGCATTTAATTGATTCCACGCACGCAGGATAAAAAACTAGTGTAGCCTTTCGAAGAAATGCCTTTCCAAGGTAGATACACCATCTGCTGGATGTTTCATCCAGAGACATGTTGAGATTGTAGTTCGGAACTCAAAACTCGGGATCCCAGGCTGCATGCACAATAGAAAGCAACAATATTTGAAGAATTATACATTTTTAGCCTCTAGTACCCAAATCACCCATCTGTTTTATGCCTTATACAGTGGTACCTCAGAACTTGAGCTTAATCCATTCAGAACTCAGGTTCGAATCCTAAAAAGTTCAAGTTCTGATCGAATTTTCCCCATAAGAAATAATGGAAAACCAAAAAATTACACCTAAATATATATATTTTTTTTTTAAGCATTTAAACACAAAATGAACAGGATAAAACCAGAAGAGCATATACTAAACACATCTAAGCACATTTATCAAAACAGTCATTTGTAAAGTAAGAAAATGGGTGTATCCAAACAATGTGTAAAGTAAGAAAATGGGTGTATCCAAACAATGTGTAAAGTAAGAAAATGGGTGTATCCAAACAATGTGTAAAGTTAAATACTTTTTCAATAATACATTTTTTTACCTCAGCTGTGGTTCACAGTCCTGCGCTTTACCCCTTTTGGTGCTGCTTTTTTTGGCCATGGCTACCAATAAAAGATTAACCTGAATTTGTCTTAATTCTTCGCAAACACTGCGCCAACACTGTACGCCGTGAGTAACATTTTTTTCTTAATGGCTTGCAAAATGATAAAGACTGTACCCCAACACTACCCCAGGCCATGCCCCAACACTACCCCAGGCCATACCCCAACACTACCCCAGGCCATGCTCCAAACAAGCAGTAATTGTCCTTTATATTATCACCGTGTGAAAATATTGGCCACGCCCATACATACTAACATGCTAAATAATGCGTGAAAATGGTGCATGTGTAATATACCGTTCAATTCAGGCATAACAATATCCAAATGTTAATATACAGTTCAATTCAGCCCATCATATCCTAACTGCACACGTTATAAGAAATTCAGAGTTCCCTCTACTCATCCTTCACCGTTACTCCATGGGTCTAGCTCGCCACCCTGCTATGAACTCTGTTCGGTGGGTCCCTGGTCGGTGAAGCACACGCAGGAATATCTGTTCCAAATCTTCAGAAGTGTCGATGTAGCGCAGGAAAAAAAAACAATTTATCGTGGTTTAAAACATTTCTTCCATCTTCCTTTTCCTTTAGTTAATTTAAAAAAATCTTCTTACACCACATAAGCTGTAAAATCATATTTAGCAAGTTTTCTTTCTAGCGTATTCTAAATCCTATGGCAGCACTCGCTGCAGCCTCAACCGCTTCTGCAAAAAAACAGCCCGCGCTCTCCACGTTACTTCGTGACATCGCCTCACAATCTGCATACAATCATCTTTTTTCTTAAAGAGATAATTTATCGTTTAGTACGGAGCCCCTCTGGTGACATAGGAGAAAAAAAATATATTGCGTGGCCACAAATTATAAATCGCGCCCACAAGATAATTAAGTGGTGGCCACGAATTAATAACGCGTGGCCTTGAGATTTCCGAATGCGTGGAAACACATGGACAACTTCGAGAGTGGATAAAAGTAAGTATAATATTATAAAGAAATTATAATTTTTTTAATTGATTACATAATCGTGAGAAGACCCATGTTAACTTCCTAAAGGCGTTATGGACAAGTGCATTAGACCAGCGTACAACATCCCGGAAATCTAACTCGTTCCCACGCTTAAAGATGTGGCCACCACTTAATTATCTCGTGGCCAATATACTGTAAATGTGTTTTTGTTTCTATTTGACCAATTTATTAATTATTGTTGAAACAGTTTTGTAATGGATTTACTGACTATTGTCATGTGGGTTACACACGGCCATTAGAGCACAAAGCATTTGTTAATGTAGTATGTATTTTTTGAGATGGAGCTAATACGAGCGAAATAACCATGTGATATCGTGGTTCATATCGTAACAGTCCGACAACGGTGTCAAGGTATTTTTTTATTGCAGTATCGCGATATTACAATTATCGTTACATCCCTAGTATTTTGGTCACGAGTGCCAGCTTGCTAGTGCCTTGCTCCATGTTCTAAGTTTTGGCACCTGTGCTGGAGTGATGATTATGGTGGAAAAAGGAAGCCACTTTTTGGTTAAATTTTTTTCCAGCGTGACTCCTTTTCTTCAGCTGGCCGATGTTTATCATGTCGGCTGAGATGCTTTTGAGAAAGCCTATAATCGCGGCCTCTTCCTTGTTTCAGGTTATTAAAAACAAATCCTGTGGGACTGACAGGGAAAGGAAGCAATTTAATCTGATGATTTATTTATTTCTTCGAAAGCGGCTTGCCGGTGAGGCTGCGCACCGCTGGCTCGATCTGGTGAGCTGCTTGTCGAATATACATTCCCAGAATACCAGCGGAACACGACCTGACAAGGTCACTCTCTTCATTGACGGCATCGGCCTTGCTCAGTCTGCCCACGGAGTGTGCTGCCTTAGCCAAAGCTGAATTCCTCAAAATCTCACTGCACATTTTAATCGGTTGCTTTCAAAGATGGCTGCTGCCTTTTTACCCTCACAGAAACCCTGGTGCTCTCTGTCCTGTTTTCCATTTACCCTAAAAGCATATGTTTAAATTTATAGTTCAACAGACTCTGCTCCCTTTTTTAATGCACTGTTGAATTTGCTCTGTGAGTCCGTCAGTTTTGCGGAGGACCTCGGTGCTGCTCTGTGCAGGAATGTTCCGGACTATTTTCCAGGCGTGCTGTGCCTCAAAGGTCGTTTTTCCAGCTAGGGACCTGTTTCAAGGAACCCAGGGTGTTTGGCACTATAAGGGCACTAAGTGTGTCATTATCGTTACTGCATCTGTGATCCTGCCTGTCTGCAAGACAAGTGATGGAGAAGATGGAGGACAGATGATACCTTCATGCGAAGCGACGGATCTCCCCTTTAGTTCAGTGGGATATTCTGCAGCCGAGTGTCCTGTTCTGGGCATTGCAGGAGGCCCGTTGAACTGGCAACCTTCAGCCTGGAAGTCGGTGGCCTTGGACATCACGGTCCTGCTCCCCATATGGCGCTAGCCACGGCATCCGAGTCTAAAAAAAGTCTTCAGTCCAGTCCGCTGTCTCAGGCATCTGCTGTTTCTGTTTTTGTCTCAGTTAAGCTCTTTTTTTGGTTCCTTGGTGCTTTCACTGGGCACTTTACTCGTAGATGCTATAAGTACTGTGTAACACTCTTAGGCAGTCAAAAAAATGGTGTTTAAATGATCTTCAAATTATGATATTATGTCTGAAAAAGTGTCAGCTTAGCCATCTCTAAAATCACCCCAAATATTTACAGCAACCAACCAACACACCAGTGTGTTTTTTGACAGAAAATGGTGTTTTTTAAGTGTATTACTGTGTTTGTGTGTTACTGTGTGTTACTGTGTTCTGAATTAAATAGTTTTTTTTTCTGAGCAAATATACAATTACTGACCAGATAGGCAGTCAAAGAAAATGTTTAAGGCTATTTAAGACATTTGCATAGTGCTGTATGTGTTCAAAAGAAACCAAAGGGTCGTGAAAATGGATGTTTTTGACATGGAATCTTTAAAGGGAACCTCAGGAGGTCTGTAATATGTAAGGAGGTCTGCAATATGTAACATAATATAGGTGGCCTTTTAGGAAATGTCACAGAAAGAAAGGAAAGAGGCACCAGGAACACAGTCTACACGGAGGGGCGCGGCCTGCCACATTCTACACGGGAGGGCGCGGTCTGCCACATTCTACACGGGAGGGGCGCGGCCCGCCACAGTCTATACGGGAGGGGGGCGCGGCCCGCCACAGTCTATACGGGAGGGGGGCGCGGCCCGCCACCGTCTATACGGGAGGGGGGCGCGGCCCGCAACCGTCTATACGGGTGGGGGGCGCGGCCCGCCACCGTCTATACGGAAAGGGGCGCGGCCTAACACAGTCTATACGGAAGGGCACAGCCTGCGTTAAGCATTTAAAAATATAACTCACCCGGAAATGGCACAGTGTCTAATTTGTTTTCACTTGTAAAAGTTAGAAAATGCGGCTGGTTGTGTTCCAGAGTGCCTTAGTTGCTGAGGACTGAATCATCAGCCGTATTACTTCTTGCTGACTGGTGGCAGTGAAGGTGGGTCGCTCTTATTGGGTTATCTGTTTTTGAATTTAAAGGGTTTCAGTTTGTGAGTGTCACCGCCAGACGTATCAATGTTGCTCCAAGGGCATGTTGGAGCTGGCAGATGAAATGCTGACTGCGTCGGCGCACAGGAGATGCATCGCCACGCTCGTGAGGGTGGCTCTGGGTGGGCAGTCAGAGGGTGTGAGTTGGTGACCCAGCAGGTTCAAGTCTGCGCTGCAAGGAATTTAACCGGGATTGTGCCAGTGAAACGTTGACTCTTCTCAATGGGTGCAGGCGGAAAGCTGTCTGGGATGTGAGCCGGTATGAGCTGATAGGAGGCGGACTTTCACTTGCACCTTCTGCTTTAATGTCTCCCTCAGACAGGGGATGTATTCCTACCCCCCACACCACAGCCAGATAAGCTCTACCTATCTCAGACTCTCATCTGACTGCTGATGATTTCTCAGCTGCATCAGTCCTTCGGAGTGTTGAGTCCCGACCACATGGGGAGGGACTGTGTACCCGTTTGGGCTGGGACCGCTGCTCCCTGGACCAGCCTGGGGTATTCCTCGAACCCCTGCCGCTTCCCGATAATAGCAATTGCAATATGACATCATCGGTGTCCGCTTATCACACCGCTCTTTCTCCCTGCTCATGTCACGTTTTATTACTGCCCTGAGATGGCGGGGAGAAGCGGGCCAGGTTCGGGCCAGAACCGCCTCAGAGTCCAGCAGCAGAGATGTGAGCCAGATGGTTTCTTTCATTTGCCGGCTTTATCAGTGCCACTGGGGGGCCTCTGGTGCGTGCCGTTGGAGCACCGTGGGGGGGCTATTCCAGCCCATAGGGTTTGGTATCTCAGTGATGCTGCTGCCTCATACACACACTGCGGGAATGCGCCGCTGTTCTCCGGCATTCGTCACCAGGAAAAACAGCTGTTTTTACCAATTCACTTTGCTCTTGAATGAAAATCCCGACGCTCAGAATACATTTCCGCAGTTTCGAGTAGCGTGATTAAGATTAAGGTGTGCTTGTTAACTGATTTTCTCAAAGGAGAAATGGTCTGCCTGTCACGCCTTGATGGTGATCCAGGTCCCAGGTTTCTAAAAGTGCGGTGGGCCAGGTTAGCGTGTCCTGTCTGCTCTAACCCAATAACTGCGTGATTTTATTGTGGAAAGCGGGACAGTATGGTAATCGCCTGCCCTGGCACTCTGAGTTGCGTAATCATTCTCCACAGCCTCTGAGTCGCGACCTAGTGATAGCAGGATCACGTGGAGGCTGACCCTGGCGCAGACTTGGTTGACGAAAAATCTGATTTCATGACAGCCCTAGAGGCAGATGTGTTTGCTCCAGCCAGCTATAAATGTCAGGTAGATGGACACAAATGAAGAAGCAGTGTTTTATTAATAGCTTTCTCCAGCCTCTGCTAGTCACAGGCTATGCACTTTGCAGCCTGCAGTATGCTGGTCACAGGCTATGCACTATGCAGCCTTTGCTGGTCACAGGTTATGGGCTTTACAGCCTCTGATGGTCAGAGGCTATGTGCTATGCAGCCTCTGCTGGTCACAGGCTATGCGCTATGCAGCCTCTACTGGTCGCAGTAGCTGCTTGGCTATTGGCTAACAGAGCTGTGAGCCCCGGCGTGGTCTGGCTGGCACAGGTCTAGCCTGGGGACACTTAGAGACTCGGCCAACCAGTGAAGCGCAGCATACCTCAGCGTCTCTCCAGCGAGTTTCTTTACCCCATAACCAATCATGTCCTTGAACCAGAGCCCAAGTGTGTCAGGTCTCGCTTGGACACGTCTTCAATGCATCCTGAATCTTTATAAAAATAAAGCAAGCTGACCGTAGTTTGGCTCCCTCCATAGAGGTCGACGAGTCAAGCTGTCCCACAGGTGTGCTGAGAGCAGGTAATCTCCTCGGAAAGCCTAAGGCGGGACACTTGCAAGATTGAGTTTGTGATTCCAGCTTTGCAGGCGGGCTGAAGACTGGGTGTCTCTGTGGATGTGGTACTGTATCTTTGCCTAATTTTCAGGAAACGTGTCATTTCTCTGTCTCGCTTAAAAAAAAAAACATTGGGTGTAGGACAATCTTTGGGCGAGAAGATTGGTGAGGGAAGGCTTCTACAGCATTAATCACACAATTCCTCTGTCTTCCCCCTGTTGCTCCCTACCCAAGCTCTTTCACCGTGTGCTTGTATTTCTTTGCCAAGTCTGTTTCCAAACATTGTCCTTTCTCTGTGAAATCTCTAAAGCGTAAAAGCTGCTTGAAACGTAGGTTTGTAGAAAAGCAGCTGTAAAAAAAATATAAATAAGCACATGGGAAGTGCAGTACACACTCAGAAAAAAGGGTACAAATTTGTACCTTTGCTTGTCACTGGGGCTGTACCCTCAAGGGTCTGCCAATGGTA
>JAODLD010000002.1:15092325-15104988 GCA_026781065.1 Mormyrops boulengeri
CCTGGGCGATATCCGGCTGCCTGGGCCCTGCGCCAGTGGGGGATATCCGGCCTTGTGGGACTTGCGCCCTTCGGGGACACGCGCCTTTGGGGGATATATGCCTGTATGGGACACGCGCCTTTGGGGGACACGCACCTTTGGGGGATATTTGGCTGTATGGGACACACACCTTCAGGGGACACGCGGCTTTGGGGGATATATGCCAGTATGGGACACGCGCCTTTGGGGGATATATGGCTGTATGGGACACACACCTTCAGGGGACACGCGCCATTGGGGGATATATGCCTGTATGGGACACACACCTTTTTGGGGACACGTGCCATTGGGGGATATATGGCTGTATGGGACACGCGCCTTTGGGGGACACGCGCCTTTGGGGGACACGCGCCTTTGGGGGATATATGCCTGTATGGGACACGCGCCATTGGGGGATATATGCCTGTATGGGACACGCACCAGACCCAAAGGGTGAGCCTGTCCTCCAAGGGCCGGCAGAGGAAGCCCAAACCTTAACCAGACCCAAAGGGGGAGCGTGTCCTCCAGGGGCCGGCAGAGGAAGCCCAAACCTTAACCAGACCCAAAGGGGGAGCCCATCCACCAGGGGCCGGCAGAGGAAGCCCTATCCCTAACCAGACCCAAAGGGGGAGCCCATCCTCCAGGAGTCGGCAGAGGAAGTCAAATTAGCAAGATTGCAAAGTTCCAATTCACACTGTCCCACTTTTAGCATTTCAGTCTCAAAGCGGGAGGGGGGCGGCAGGTGCTGGTGCCTCAGATGGCAGGACGAACAGTGGTATGGCAGCAGAGCATACAAGAGAGACGTCACAGGTAGTGGAGATGTCGTAGGCAGCAGAGCATACAGGAGAGACGTCACAGGCAGAAGGGCGAGCAGGCCGGAAATACCTCACAGATAGTGGAGATGTCGCAAGCAGCAGAGCCTACAGGAGATGTCGCAGGCAGCAGGGTAGGCAGATTATCTCTATAATTTGGGGTCTCCAGGGTGCACACACCCCAGGAGGAGTAAGGGGAATAAAATGTGCAATTAGCCAAAGCAGGGGAGACTAGAGGCAGTGCAGTTAAGTGAGTGCAGTATGTAAGCTCCGGCAGATAAGGCTATGGCAGCATAAGTAGGAGGGAGAGGCAAGTGGGAACACAGGCAAGGGGGAGTCCCTGAAACGTCAGCACTCCAATTCCACAACATCCCACATGTGTCTTCAGGAGACACGCACCTACGGGACACGTGCCTTTAGGATGCACGCCTATAGGGGATGTGCGCCTTCAGGAGACACGCACCTACAGGACACATGCCTATAGGGGACGTGCGCCTTCAGGAGACACGCACATACGGGACACGTGCCTTTAGGATGCACGCCTATAGGGGATGTGCGCCTTCAGGAGACACGCACATACGGGACACGTGCCTTTAGGATGCACGCCTATAGGGGATGCGCGCCTTCAGGAGACACGCACATACGGGACACGTTGCCTTTAGGATGCACGCCTATAGGGGATGCGCGCCTTCAGGAGAAACGCACCGACGGGACACATGCCTTTAGGATGCACGCCTATAGGGGATGCGCGCCTTCAGGAGACACGCACCGACGGGACACATGCCTGTAGGATGCACGGCTATAGGGGATGCGCGCCTTCAGGAGACACGCACCGACGGGACACATGTCTGTAGGATGCACGCCTATAGGGGATGCGCGCCTTCAGGAGACACGCACCGACGGGACACATGCCTGTAGGATGCACGCCTATAGGGGATGCGCGCCTATAGGGGATCATTCTACAGCTGAAGGTGTGTTCCTGGGTTTATCTGCGGACGCTCGCCGGTATACATGGGGGATGCTGCTTTGCTGGAGGGCAGAAGGTAAAGTCCACACCAAAAACATGAAAAATTGGACACCTCTAGTAAATGAGGACTTCACAGTCATGCTTCGCAGGCAGGGCCATGGGGTAAACATGGCATTCTTGTGACACCTCTTTGCCTCTTTTCTCAGCTGCCTGTCCTCTCTCTCGGCTCGTTAGCATTCCTCTCTGTCCTGTTTCACACCCTCCACAATCTCACATACTGTATTAGAATCCTACCCAGTCTAATTCACTTGTTTGGAGCGACGATAGGAGAGCTCATCTTTAAATAGCTTGCACATTTTTCTGTTTGTTTTGGTGGATAAATGAGATTCTTGCATCCCGGGAAAAAAGTTGATCTGGCTTGCATGACACTCTGGTGCTGCTGGTTTAGCCCCCACTCCTCCACAGGCCCCGGGGCAGTGCTGCTCTAAACGACGATCTCCGGTGCATGCAGGAACCCTTCCGAATGGGCTTTCCTTCTTGCCAGTATTGTAGTCTGTTCCAGCCTCAGCAGCCCCCTCTAAGCAGTATTATTTGTAGCCCCTCATAGCCACCACCCTGCCCCTCCCCCCTCCTCCCCAGCAGTGTGACGTGAGAAGACACCGTGACACAGCTGTTGCTGTCCACAGGGAACTTCCGGCTGGCTGAGCTGGGCGTCTGTGAGCCGCCCCCACCGCACCAGAGCGCCTACTGCCCGGACCTGGGCCTGCTGCAACAGGGCTACTCCCTCAGTGCTGGCTCAGACGCTGACTCCGACCCCGAGGGAGCCATGTCCCCGGAGCGTGCCATCCAGCTGTGGGGGGGACAAGGCAGCAAGTCCCGGCGCAGCTCGGGCCTGTCCAGCCGGGAGAACTCAGCCCTGACGCTCACCGACTCGGACAATGATAACAAGTCGGACGACGAGTCAGGTGGGAGCAGAGCGGAGGAAGTGAGAGAAAGAGAGAGAGAGAGATGGAAAGTGAAGGAGAGAGACAATATGAAGGGAGAGAGATGGTAAATGAGGGAGAGAGACAGTCTGGTGGAAGAGACAGACAGTCAGGGAGAGAAATTGTATGAAGGAAGAGGTGAAAAGTGAGGGAGAGATGGAACATGAAAGAGAGAGAGTAACTATGAAAGGAGAGAGACCGAAGCGAGGGAGAGAAACCATATGAAGGAAGAGAGACAGACTGTATGAAGGAAGAGATGAAAAGTGAGGGAGAGATGGAATGCGAGAGAGAGACAGTATGAAGGAAGAAATTGAATGTGAAGGAGAGATGGAACACAAGAGAGGGGAACAGTATGAAGGATGAGAGACAGAAAGCGAGGGGGAGAGACTATGAAAAGGAACAAAATGAGAGAATGAGGGCAGGATAGAGAGATTGTATGAAGGATGAGAGGTGGTAATCACGGGAGAGACTATGAAGAGGAACAAAATGAGAGAATATGAGGGGAGGATAGAGAGATTGTATGAAGGATGAGAGGTGGTAATCACGGGAGAGACTATGAAGAGGAACAAAATGAGAGAATATGAGGGGAGGATAGAGAGATTGTATGAAGGATGAGAGGTGGTAATCACGGGAGAGACTATGCTGAGAAGTGGAAAGTGAGCAAGAGAGTAAATCCGCCTAGAGGACTCACATGCTTAGAGTTAGCAGTTCTTGGAAATCCATTCAGTTTGTACTTCACAGGGTCCAATGGTAAGTATGATTTGTCCTGATTGAGCCTGCCTCCATTCCTCACCAGCAAAGGGGTAGAGACCTCCCTGGATGGCTGGGCTGTAATGAAGAATCTGTACAGAGTACAGGAGGCAGGGGTGCGTAAGTGACAGAATATTGGAGGCAAGGGTGCGTAAGTGACAGAGTAGTAGAGGCAGGGGTACATAAGTGATAAAATACAGGAGGCAGCGGTGCGTGAGTTATGGAGTACTGGAGGCAGGGGTGCGTATGTGACGGAGTACAGGAGATAGGGGTATGTAAGTGACGGAGTACAGGAGGTAGGGGTGTGTAAGTGACAGAGTACAGGAGGTAGGGGTGCATGAGTACTGGAGGCAAGGGTGCGTAAATGACAGAATACAGGAGACCGAGTGTGTAAGTGACAGAATACAGGAGGCAAAGTGTGTAAAGGACAGAGGAGTAAAGGCAGGGGTATGCAAGTGATGGAGTACAGGAGACAGGGGTGCATAAGTGATGGAGTACTGGAGGCAGGGGTGTGTAATTGATGGAGTGCTGGAGGCAGGGGTGTGTAAATGATGGAGTGCTGGAGGCAGGGGTGCGTAAGTGACGGAGTACAGGAGGTTGGGGTGAGTGAGTGACGGAGTACAGGAGGTTGGGGTGCGTACAGTAAGTGACGGAGTACAGGAGGTTGGGGTGCATACAGTAAGTGACGGAGTACAGGAGGTTGGCGTGCATAAGTGACAGAGTACAGAAGGTAGGGGTGCGTAAGTGGCTGTTTTGCATGTTGAGAAACCTCCGCAGAGCATGTCTTTTCTCGTTGTCTTTCTTGTTAACGCTGTCCCACACTCCTGCATGTTTGCACATTGCAGGAGGTGTCAATCGAGGTTAACAAGGAGACAAAAAAAAACATTAATTGAATTCTCGCCAATCGCGTTGCCCACCAATCCCACACTTGCAAACCTCAACATCAGAAAACTGGCTCTGACAATTTGACAAGCAGCTTGACAGCTGTTAACTGTAAAGGAACACCTCAGAGCAGTGCAGTGCAGTGCATGCCTTTCATCCCGGGGCTGATAATTGCTTTTGCACTAATTGCTGCAGTATTTGCAGAGGCTCCGCCTCCCAGTAGATCGGCTTGCAAAAGGATGTGAGCTGCAGTCAGGCTTCCTGTTCGGGGGGTGTGACAGATCCACAGCAACGTTCATATTTCTCACCAGAATCCTCAGGCAGTAAAGCATTGTTAGATTTTATATATGCATTTTAAATAATGAACAGATGTTCGATCTGATTCTTTGGCCTGGAAAAAAAAAAGTTTGTATATTTTTTTTATTGGTAATCTGTCCTGGTATAAATTCCTTTGAGACCGAAGGTGTCAAACAGAGGAACTCGTACTTCTGCCCAAAGTGCAGATCTAAAATTTAGTCAGAAGCATCGTATGTATCACGGTCATGTTCTTGTTCATAGAACAACAGTGATGGATGTAATCAAAGTAGCAGCTGCAAAGAATGTGTCTTTAGCTTGTTCCTTTAGTGCATCCCCTCCCACTGTTCCTCTACTGAGCCACATTTCACCCTAACCTCTCCCTTCCCCCACCATCTCTACAAGCCATCCAGTCGTTCGGCATGCCTTGGCAAGGCCCCGCCCCTCCTCCTGACAGGTGCCGGTCTGGCAATTGTGTGAGGAGGAGCATAATGAGAGTGGAGGGCGATCCCATCCATTACCTCTCCCCCAATCCATCGTGGAAAGCTCTGATCAGGCTTCCTGGAGACAGATGGCCAGACATGAGTAACTGCTATCCAACTCCACTCTCTTTTCTCAGACAGAAGATTAATTTATGTTAAAATGAATAGTGTGGTGGGAGAATTGGCCTGATTTTTCACATATTTAGATCTATTTCTGGGATTGCTGCTTCTCATACATGTCTGCCTAGGCGTGTGTGCATATATATATATATATGTGTGTGTGTGTGTGTGTGTATGTACAGAATACAGTAGAATGAGTGTCATCATACATAAGATACAGTTTAAAAATGGAAGATTCCATTATATATTTTGTCAAGCAGTGTCTTCCAGCCTCGCCCATTTGTCCACCGTCCTCCTCTTCTGTTTTTGTCTTGATAGGAAACAACAGCTTTTGTGATGTTTAGGCACCGTTAAGAGCATATAGGTGAGAACAGAGATGGCAAGTGCATTAGTGGCACTTGGGAGGTAAAAGAATGACTCCATTCAAAGGATGATCTCTTGGTTTGTCTTTTGACTGAGACATTCCTGGGTCAGGGCGGTCTGCAGTACGCCCTCCTACCAGCAAATGGAGCTGCGTCGCTCAACAAGTTGTGAGAGTTCATCTTTCGACAAAACCCCAAAGGCCCCTATCAAGTGTCACTGCTTGATCTAGTTCCCCCAGGCATATTGGGAGAGAGTATCAACTTTCCCATGGTGTGCGCACTGTAAGACATAAGACAGCATGACACAGTTGTGAGGTGAGGGGGGGCACGCGCTGATTACAGCGCGTCGCTACACCCACCACACGACGAACCATCTCAGGGATGAGAACCAGAGTGCAGCCCGTGATACCTCAGCACCACACTAGTCTGAATAGACCAGTGCGAGTTTTATTCCAGTGGCTGGTGAGCCAGTCCTGCCACCAGCCCCCAAATTTTCTCTGTACGTTGGAGGACCTGCTTATAGGGCTGGATGTAGATTAACATCATACCCAAGACGAAGCAATTACAGGTTAAGGGCCTTGCTCAAGGGCCCAATGGAGTAGGATCGTTCCTGGCTCATGGGATTCAAACCAGCGACCATTTGAATGCTGCCACAGATCCCTAGCCTCAGAGCCACCACTCCACCCAATCACACAGTTGTGATTGGTCTGTTTTCCAAAAACTCAGAGAAAGCTTACATGGGAAGGTGGACAGTGTGACGCAGTGGTGTCAGGTTAACGGCCTCTCACCTAATATCTGACTTAGGAGATGGTGGTGGACTTCAGGTGTAAGCAGTACAATGCATACAACTCTTTTAACATCAATGGGTTCCCAACTGAGAGGGTGAACACCTTTAGATATCTGGGAGTCTCTGGTGACCTCACCAGATTGAATCATGTACAGACTCAGATATCTAAAGTCAGGCATCGGTATCTTAGGCAGATGAGGAGATTCAAGGTCTAACCAACCATTCTGAGAGCCTCGGCGGCATTGAAGAGCATTCTCACCACAAGAATCACAGCCTGCTTTGGTCGCTGCGCTGCCTTGGACCACAAAGCTCTGCAGAGGGTAGTACATTCAGCTGCATGCATCAGCAAGGCTGATCTGCCCTCACTGCAGAACATTTATGTCAGACAAAGAAGGAGCAAGAATGAGCAGGGACACAAGCCACCAGGCGGAGGAAAGTACTTCTGTCTCTCGCTGAGAGCTGAGAGGCTCGAAACACGCTTCTACCCTCAGGCCATCAGACTACTTATCACTAATTGACAGTTGTAATTAACCACTGGCTCCCTACTCATGCACCATGCACTTTTTTGGAACTATGCTGCACCTGTCTGGTTCTCTTTTCTCTTGTTGCTTGTGTAACTACACTATTTATGATTTATTACGTATTTATTATACTGTAACTTTGCCTTACTGCCTCTCCTTATTATGGCTGTAATGTCCTCCTTGCATTTCACTCCATGTTACAGATGGACTGTATACCTTGCATATGACAAAAAAAAAACTGAGTCCTTGAATCCAGTAACAGTGTGTCCAGACAGCCTGTCATTTCCAAACAAGGACAGCTGCTCAAATGTCTTTCTCTTTAGTTAAGAAGGTCTCTTTCAGAACCCTAATCACCGTAGCCAAGCTTTGATTTATTTTAATTGCATTTCTTTGAACAGTGTGGTAATGAGACTCCCTCCTCTCAGACATAAACACGGTTAGGGGAAACTTTGGAAATTTGGCCATCGAAACCATCTGGTTTGGCTCCAGCTTGTTTTATAAAACAAGGAAATAAACATCTAAATGTGTTACTCTCGTTGCATGTAAACAAACCTCAATTCTGCTTTCGTTTTCCCACTGACATCTTTTTAAGGGAAACAGCTCAGCTGTTCATGAGTGTTCTGATCCCTGCGCTTGAAATCACAGAACCATGTCCTGCCTCGAGTTCTGCTCTAACTATGGATGACCATGTCACGTTGAAAGTTGATGGACTTTTGATTGATTAGGCCTCAGACGATTTCTCTCATGATACCTTCAGCTGAGGATACATGTCGTTTCCAGTACCTCATGCTCTTCCTGAAAAAGTCAGTGTGTCTGTGTAATATCTGGTGTCCTTCTTAGGGAGTGTTGGTCTTAAATGCAGCTATTTAACAAGAGAATTGATTGGTAGATGTGTCTCGGTCCGCCGATGGCAAAAAGGCTTTGCTTTTAGTTGTCTGTAAATCACAAGGTCTTCCTGTTTGTTTGTTTGTTTGTTTGTTTGCTTACTTATTTGTTTGTCAGATGCAGTCTGATGGGGGGGGTGACCCCGTATTTCTCCATCACAGCTGTGTTCATTGGCAGTAGAAGGCGAGCCGTTGGACATTGTGATGAGTGAACAGCGTGTTTGTTTGCTTGTTTCCTTAGGTGTCTCCTCTTTTCATGCGGACTGCAAACGGCGCTTTCATTCCATTCCAGTCAGCTCTTTTGAAGCCTGCCGATGTTTGGCAGTTGGTGTTATGCGATGGACTCTGCAAACAAAACCGTTTTTCAGCCCCGTGGCGGGAGGGGAGTACAGATGCTTTTGTGTGGCTAATCATTTGCGTGATTTGCATTAGATTGTGAACATCTGTATGCTTTCGTATTTAACGTGCTCAGTACACATGGGAGATCAGTTTTTTTTGCATTGTTTTTTAAAGAAAAAAAATTCGAGTGTCAACTATTAGTCTCCCCTCCTTTCCTGTGGGTCATAATGCAGAAATAAAGGCAGAACTTCCACTAACCATGTGTCACTCTTGGACCAGTGTAAACATGGGTGTAGAGCCAGAGCCATACAGGGTCTCCATACAGGCAGGATGAGATACCAGGGCCACAGAACTATCAACATGTTTATTATAAAAATAAAATATAAATTGGTTCTCAGTTCCTTGAAATGGGTGGTGAAAAATGAACAAAGTGGAGTCTAAATTTCTTCTCAGGAAGCTCTATCCTGTCCTCGCACCCCTAGCCTATCCTCGTCAGCACGGCTATTTTGTTTATGAGACTTATGAGATATGAACACATATTCGATGCGAGCCACCCGGGGTCATTGTCCTACACTTCTCTGCAGAGAAAAACAGCTCCGTGCCACTGATCAGTATCACACCAGCCCTCCCAGGAGAGAGTGGTGATGCAAAGCAATAAATGAAATGTAAAAGCCCATCGTGTGTTCAGTTCTGTTTTTAGGGGTACTCTTCCAGAGCAGAGGATTCGGATGTGGGACACTGGGATTTGGAAGCACTTTGTGCGCCAGTGGAGTCAATATCGCAATTTATCCCGTGATGACAAAAAGCTCAGCGCCCGCTGTTTAAAGCGATAACTCACGCAGCATGAGGGAGCGCGTCTCACGGGCGAAGCGTTTTGTAGATGCGTCCTGGGTTAAAGGGAATAATAGAACGTGGACTAAGCCCATGTTTCAAGGTCAGCCATTAAAGGAAGGAGTCTGTTCTAGAGGAGCAGACTGCACTGAAAGCTGAGGCAGCAGCCCAGGGCTCCTTCCTGATCTTCCTCGCAGTGCCTGTGCCACGATCCCAGTGGACAGCTGCAACCCCTCCTCTCCACCGCACTGGCAGCCTTGATGGACGGCCTGTCACCCCCGTCTCCCGGGAATGCATGGGACCGTCATCATTGGGATTCTGAGTCGCATCTCTGCCTTCAGCCGAGGGGCTCTGGACTGGAACACCATCTTACACCTTGGCCGGTGGCGTCTTATCGATGTCCCCACCCAGAAAGAAGTACTGCAACAGTGACCTCTTTTATGGTAGTTTCTATGATGTGGTACCCCCGCATCCTTGTGATATTTACGCCAGTGTAGAGTTTGTACCTTCACTCTGTCTATCTATAGGGATCCTCGTGCAGTGTCCTCGTGCAGTCTGTGGACGTGCAGGTCAGGCACATAGATCAATTTGGATCAGCATCTGTGTGAGATTGAGTGGGCTGCGTGACCTACACTGTCATGCAGCTCGCCTCTGTAGGCAGCACCTTGCCTTAAGGTCCTCCTCTTTCCAGGATGGGCTCCAAGGTCGCGGTGACCTTGACAGAGAAATAGCTGTTGACAGTGGATGGATGGATACGACATTTTTCCTGGAAAATAGTCACGTCTCTCCTGTTTGAAAAAATCAGTAGCTTGGAAGAGCTATAAGAATGGAGCGCATTGCTTATTTGTGAAGTTGATTTGTGAAGTTACACTGGTGTTCTCAGTCCGCACTGGCCAACTCACCTTCTGCCCAATGCGCTAGTTTAAATATTCAAAAGTACAGTTTCTTTTTAATGTAAACCCATGTCTGTGTTGTTGGCCCAATGTATTTACAAAACCAAATGACTTTGAAGCAACCTACTGAATGCACTTACTTGTTTGTGGAACCTGTACAATGAAAAGCTTTTGGAATTTGCTACAAAACCTATAGAAACATAATTGATTCGACGAAAAAAAAGCTGTTCATTTTTTAAAATGTAACACCCCTCCCACCTCACAGAACAGCATGGTAATGTTCTGACAGAGCTCCAAGGTGTGTGTGTGTGTGTGTGTGTGTGTCTGTGTGTCTGTGTGTGAGAGAGAGAGAGAGAGAACGAGCGCAAGTATATATGACATTATAGCCAAGAAATGTTCCCAGAACTTGATAAAAAAAAAAAAAAAAACTGCCATTTTGACCTTGTGGCTACTGTTTTTGGTCCCCAGAAGGGGGAACTCAATTTTATAATATATAAGAAGATTTGTCTGCTGACTTCAAAGCTATGCTTCAAAATAATGAGTAACAAGAACCTTCATAGAAAAGTAGTGGAGTCAAAAGTACAATATTTGTTTAAATACTGTAGGTTTCCAAAAAAATAGTAATCAAATAAAGTATAGATACTCGAAAAATGTGCTTAAGTACAGTACTCAAGTAAATGTACCTTGTTACCGCCCACCCCTGCTTAAAAGAACTGAAGTTTGCCAAAGTGCAGAACAAAATTTGCGAATACAAAAATTAAACAAAGCCAACAAAGAAAAAAAAATGCTTGATAAAAGTTTCTGGGTTTGTACTTTACTTGAGTGTTTTAATTTGTTGCAACTTTTACTTCACTTTGCTACATTTCTGAACCAAATAGTGACATTTTACTCATATACATTCAACACAACTATTGTTCCTTATCCAGTTAAAATGAAATACAATTGCATGCAGTGCACCGGCCTTGCACCTGTACAATTTGGGATATAAGCTGAATCGGTTATTTTTTTTTTTTTTTTTTTGCGATTTTCTCTCACAAGCAATATATTTCTTTATTATTATTATTTTGCATTACATACGGTCTTTATGGAGAGAACAAACAATATGTAGAGATGCACGATATGGGCTATCAGTTAATATATCAAAATTGTCATCAGATATTAAAACTTTATCAGTATTCAAAGTTAGAAGCACTAGAACTACTATTGAAATAATGGTGATGATTGCACTGGGCGATCAGCCATTTCCCATAGTGGTGGACGAGGGATTTCGTCAGCTTATTCACCATTTATAGGAGGTCTGAATGTACCAGCCCGCAAAATGTTTATAATTCATTATTAATCCTGGCTTGTAGATCGATCCTTCATTTTCCACAGAATAACATTTCATTCCACTAATCTGCACTGGCATGCTCCGCAATTTTCACCACTTTTTCTGAATAAAAAGAAAATATCTACTTACCCGCCTGTGACTCAGTTTTCTTTATTGAAAAGCACTGTAACTTGCAATGCTCTCTTCACAGCCGTCATGAGTGAACGTAAAAGCATAGGCTGCATTTTGTAATACATTTGAATGTATGCATGGGCTTGGGGTCTCCTGAGTCCATCCAGATGGAGCTCAGAGTCCCCAGTCAGTGCTGATGGCGAGCGAGACCGTGTGATAACGCGATAGTGTCTGACAGGCGTATGTGTGCGTGCTTAGATCGCTCAGAGGACGTGTGTGCTGCCGAGAGCTACATAGGCGTTTCTGTATTTTTGTTCATTTGGTCTTTGTAATGGCCCAGGTCATATCAAACCCCATAAATATGTGGTTGAGTCCGCAGTGTGATTTTGTTGCCGAGTGTGTTGTGATAGGACTGGCCCACCTGATTTCCTGCCAGCCGAGCCGCGCTATGATTTCTGACTTCACTGTTGATTTGAATGTATAGTACTTTTTATTTAAGTATTTATAAAACTAGATACTTTTAACTTTTGCTTAAGTATGAAAACTGAGTACTTCTTTTCACTGCTGGTGCTCAAGCAAACATTGAGTACCCAGAAGGCCGAGCGCCAGTTGAAGACAAACGGATGAGGGTGTCCGGGAGGTGAGCATAACGGAGTCACCGGTGTCATCTCCTCCAATGGCATACAGATGGAGGTGCTCCCGACCAACTCGATGATACAGCATCCGTCTACGTATCTAGATTTCGGGTGATGACATGTATCAATACCGCCCGTATCAATTAGATACTGAAGAGGTGAATCCAAATTTAGCCTGCCTTTCTCTACAGTCTCCCCATACATAATACACATTGTCTGAGTCCTGAACCCATCACCACTGTTAATTAGTAACCCATTTTTCAGGGAGGTCAGAGAGAGGTCCAGGAAAACAATTAAAGAGGCTCATTAGCACAGTGGGGACTGGTCATTGGGACGCTGATCTGGTCTTCTGGCCTTCACCGTTATGTAGCCTGTATACCAGGTGTGTCCAGTTTGTCGGTTTGATGATTAACCCTTTCACCCCCATCCAATTTTGAGCATTTTTCTATCCCTTGATTTTAGGCTTATCACGTTGTATGTACATGTTTGGTTTCTGGGCTACTCAGATATGTCATAAGTTGGTGTGTAAATGCTGACAAAGCCTCGATATCATCCTTTTTATGAGGGGAAAAACTATCTGCGGCCATGTGGAAACGCAGGGGCTCCGTTGGGGGTCTTTCTATGACGTAGTATTGTAAAGGATTACATGGTTGGTGCCAGGA
>JAODLD010000002.1:15105088-15115385 GCA_026781065.1 Mormyrops boulengeri
GCTCGACATCAAACACACATTTACACACGTCTGTGAATAAATATCAAGTAATTGTCTTCGTATAAAAAGAATATTGCCTTTTTTGTTATTTCTAGTAGAACTCCAGCCAATTCTTCATTGTTTTTCTATGCCTTTATTTATAGTTTTTTTCATCCATCCATTTCCTGAAACCACTTATCCTATTCAGGGTCGCAGGAGGTTCCGGAGCTTATTGTAGAGACGGTGGGCACAAGGCAGGGAACAACCCCGGATAGGGCCCCAACCCATTGCAGGGCACACTCGCACACTCACACACTCGCACACCATTCAACACATGCACACCTAGGGGCAATTTGGTAATTTTAGCCTCAACATGTTTTTGGACTGTGGAGGAAACTCCACAACGACACAGGGAGAACGTTCAAACTCCTGACACATGAAACCCTGGCGGAGACTCAAACCCAGATTCCTGAGGTGTGAGGCGACAGAGCTAACCGTCATGCCACCCATTATAGTTTTGTAATAAATGAATTATAAAATAAATATTTTTTCCCCAGAAGGGTGGTATGTGAATCATTGCAGAAGCGTGCATTTTGGTGTAAAATGTTTTAAAAATTGCCTCCTTGCACGCAAGGTTACTCTGGAATATTTTAGCAAACAATGTTTCAACTTGGACGACCGGATAGAGAAAGCCCTTTGGATTCCGACGACATGTGACTCATATCTGTGCGTTATAACTATGCCAAGTCACGGGCCTGAGATTGATGGGAGCCACAATCGACGCGTTCAGCTTTAGTTGGCTTATAAGAGTTAGTGGATGATGCTTTATTGCATTTGTTTCAAAATATACCGAAGGGGACAAACCCCCCCAGTCAGAAGGACATTCCCAGGCTGCTTTTTGTTCAGCCAGTCCAGCACATACACTGGCCCTATGATCCTATTCTCAATTCTTACAGTAGAAGCCTCATTGTACAAAATATAACTAGTAACTTGTGATTCTGGATACCAAATGGTCTTTTACTGTTTTAAATAAACAAGTTTCGATCCAGAAAATGACTATTTGTTTGTTTGCATTTTTTTCTCCTTTTATGAGCTCATCACACCCAGACAGACAAACCTCTGGACTGATGAAGTGTGAGTACACGGCTTTTCAGGACATTGGACGTCCCTGTGGCGGCGTCAGGCCTGCACGCTGATGTTTGGGGACATTATTACTTGATTGAGTTAGTTGGCGCCTGGCAACATTATTACAAAATTAGCGTAGAATGATGAATTGTCCAGGAGAGTGGCTCTGACAGCGACCTAGCCGTTAGCACTTAGGTTTGCACTTTATAATCATTTGAAAGCTAAGGACTTTTTAGTTTTCTTTAAGATTTGTTTTCTCTCTGAGTGACAGAAGATGCCTTTAGTGGCCAGTGTGGGGAGGTTTGGCTGGTTGGGGGGTCGGCTGGTTGGGGGGGTCGGCTGGTGAATAACAAGCAGAGCCAGCGTACCTCGGTAAATCCCAGGGGCAAACTGATTTTGTATCTCTGCAATTGTTGTAACTCCACCTGACCTGAGGTGTCGCAGTGGGGGAACAGGGGCATGAACACTTTAACAGCAACAGTGAACACGAGCGCTGTAGCATCAACAACGGGCATGAGGGCTGTAGCATCAACGGCGGGCACAAGCGCTGTAGCATCAACAGCGGGCATGAGGGCTGTAGCATCAACAGCGGGCATGAGGGCTGTAGCATCAACAACGGGGACGAGCACTTCGGCATCAACGGCGGGCACAAGCGCTGTAGCATCAACAGCAGGCATGAGGGCTGTAGCATCAACAGCGGGGACGAGCCCTTTGGTATGAATGGCGGGCACGAGCACTTCGGCATCAACGGCGGGCACGAACGTTTTAACATCAACAGCGGGCACGAGCGCTGTAGCATCAACAGCGGGCATGAGGGCTATAGCATCACCAGCAGGGACGAGCAGTTTGGTATGAATGGCAGGCACGAGCGCTTCGGCGTCAATGGCGGGCATGAGCAGTTCGGCATCAACGGTGGGCATGAGCAGTTCGGCATCGACATCGGTCATGAGCACTTCGGCATCAACGGTGGGCATGAGCGCTTTTGCATCAATGGCGGGCACGAGCACATTGGTATGAATGGCAGGCATGAGCGCTTTGGCATCGACATCGGGCATGAGCGCTTTAACATCAGTGGTGGGGACGTGCGCTTTGTCTTCAATATGGAAGACAAGCGCTTTAACATCAACAGCAGAGACGAACATTTTAACATAACAATGCTAAATGGCTCTACATCGCTGCTCGTGGCTTGCACTCCCAAAGGGAACGTCACAGCCGTTGTTGGAGCCAGTCAGATATTGCTGTGGCAAGCATGAGATTTTTAAACATAAACCGTTTTTTAATGGGCCTCAGGACCGTCCATAATTCAGCTCAGAATATTGATTGCCACTGTTGAACCCCTGCGAGTCACCTAATAACGAGAGCGCTGGAACAGGGAGGGCCAGATGGCTTCTGGGATTGGTGTCTTCGTTCTAATCGCTCAACGTCTCTGCCCCAGATCGCTCTCGCTTTCATTCTATCGATCCCGCCATCCTCGCTTCATGTTCATTCATCCGTGCTTTTTGGGTGAGTATGCTTGGAACGGCCTGAGAAGTGAACCTTGCTGGGTGTTAGATACCCCAGCCTGATTTGCTCATGCCTCCAGTGATTTGGATGTCCTTCTAACGTCCGACACTTTAACCAAAAGTGTGGTTTGGTGTCTGGCTTTTTAAGCTCCATCACTGGTGAGATGACCTGTGGCCCCTGACTTTTCAGAAAGCCTTTTCTTCAAGGTGCAAGCTCCATGCAAGTGTGAAACATGCTTACTGGTGGTGTTTCTGTAAACATTTCTTCCCTCCACTGTAGGCAAATGTGCATGAAGGTCAGAAGTTAGATTTAGTTTAGGTCTGATTGGTTCTATTTAGCAGTGTCTGTTTTTCTCTAGTGGTTTAATCATACAAATGACTGGTTTTTGTTTACATAGTTAGCATGAAAATAATTTGTTGGTCTCCCCCCTTCCACTGGTTGTGCTGGAACCTTTAGCCTGTTTTCCTTGTCGGGTCTTTTTTGGGTTTGGCGTTGGATGGGGTGTCCTCCATACTCAACCTGCGTGCAGGACGGTAATTAAAGCTGAGTGAGAAGGTGGGTCATGGATTGACGAGGTCACGGGCTCGATCTCTGCCCTGAATTCATTATCACTGGCCTGAAATTGCAGTTATGCTGAAGTCATTCTTGCAGGATTTAAACTAGGAGCGTGGTGACTTCTTAGATGTGTGTCACCCCCTCACCTCCCCTCCAAGCTGCCTCTCCACCAGAGAGCATCTGAGCTCCCAGATTAGCCAGCTGTTGTCCTCTATGCGCGTCCTGGCACTCGCCCCGTGGAGGCAGCGCCTTCCAGTCAGTACTGTGCACCACGACTGTGATGCGGCGTAAGCGCATGAGCTGGCGTGACTGGCGGAGCCCCTTTCTCTGGCATACATGCGCCCCCTATCCTGTGCAAGGTCATCCAGCGGTAATCAAAGCTTTTTGTTACGTAGCTGCTGGCTGTGGGACCCCCCCGGTAACAGTTTCAGACTGGGCGGCCATCACTCATAGCAGCGTTCTTCAGAAGAACAAGGAAATGATTGCGTCCTGGTAGGCGGAAGATCTCAGGTCAAGTTCAGTTCTCCGGCACCCAGTGAGGCCTGGATGTGCACTGGCTTCTTTAAGACCCTGGCATGTCCTTGATTATCTGGTCAGCACAGTGTTTGGGTTTTCGAAGGGCTCTGCTCAATTTGGCCACCAAATTTCTGAGCTATTAAGCGGGGAACAGGGAACCGGGAGTGCAGCACGATGCCCCCTACCTGTATGGCCTTCTAACCCTAACCCTAACCCTATTAAGTGGGGAACAGGGAACCGGGAGTGCAGCACGATGCCCCCTACCTGTATGGCCTTCTAACCCTAACCTTAACCCTAACCCTCCCTCCTTGTCTGCTGCTCTGATCTGCATGCACGCTTGACATAATGGTGAAGGAGCTCTTGTTAATAGCTTCACTAATTACACCCCCCACTACTACTGTCGCCCATCTTCTCTTCGTTTCTGCTCTTGCCTTCCCTCCCCAAGATGTCTTCTCATTCCAGCTCCCCCCGACGCCCCCACCCCAGGTGTCCTCGCCGTGTTGTCTTTGTCGCCTCCCCTCGCCTCAGCCGCTGGTGTGATAAGACACACTGAAGCTGTATCCAGTAGACCTCGGTGGCAGTGTGCACACGTTTGTGAGATGTGCATGTGCGCTGGTGGATAGTTCCAGTCCAGAAAGTAAAAATCCAGACCAAGATTTTGTTTCAGTTGTGACTCTGACTCTTTATACTCAACTGGTTGGTTGACACAAGATCTTGGTCTGGATTTTTATTTTCTGGACCTCAACTATCTACCTCTCCAACTCCTGGGTTCCTGTGACCCTGTGCTAAATGATGGATATATGGAGGATCCATCCATCCATCCACCCATCTATGCATCTCTCCAACTACCTATCTAATCACCCACACATCCCTACTTCCTCCCACGCATTCATCTATCCGCCCACCCATACATACATATATATCCATATTCCCAGTGCAGGGCCGCAGTGTATTATTATTGCCATAGTTGTGCTTATTATTTGTTTCTCTCATGCCTGCCTTGTGTGACTGTGTCAGTGTCGAGGCTGCCTTGCTCGTTACCTCTTCAGATGGAGACATGTTAAGGGAATACTCTTCACAATCACAATGGAAATATGCCGGCTATTGTCAGCCTTATTGATTCTGCGTCGGCAGATCTCGTGCCGGCCTCCGCCGGAGATGCTATCGCTCGCCAGGAAGATTCCCTCCTTTGTTCCACACCCCGAAAGGAAGCGCGGCTGACAGAGCCAGAACTCGTTAGCTCCTACAATTAGAATGCAATTAGGCCCGATTGCCTTTGACGGTGATAAACAGACGCTGTTTCATTTGCATGTTAGATCTCTGTTATTGGGCTCCCCGTTTCATCGCCGCCAGTTGCTGAGTTTAATTTATTGCCTGTGTTTGAGAGATTTCCCTGTGGTTTTCCAGCTCCCTGTCTAAATCTAGGTGCTCTACTGTATATGTTGTCTACACCGTCTTGTAGGTGAGTCTTTATTTGCTTTCTCATTGCAGTTTTAGGTTTCCGTTTGTTCCCAATTAGGGCCACTGGTGTGGATTTATAGTGCTCTGTTATCTTATCGTATCCTTTGGGTACTTTGCTTTCTCCACTCTCGCCCAAACTCTGTGGTCTAGATGAATTAGTGTCTCTAAATTTCCCATATTTTGTGAGTGTGGGTCCTGCACTGGAATGGTGTGCACTGATATTTCTTGGATACTCTCCATGCTCACAGTGACCTGGATGGATGATGGATGGATGGATGGATGGATGAATGATTAAGCATGTGGTATTTAAATTTTGAGATAATGTGAGATACTTTGTCTGAAAATGCTTTTCCTTGAGTCTCCAGCTGCAGCATTACTTGTTGAATCCAACGATAAAATCTTTTCTGGTTAAATCTGAAGCGTGCACCAGCATAGCGTAGCCTTAGCGACAGTCTGTTCACGACTCACAGTTTTATTTCACTTCCTCTCTCCCCCTAGAGACGAGTTTCAATCCGGTCTCCCATCGGTGGGGAGTGATTGACTGGCTCTCTCTCTGCTTTTCCCTGGAGACAGGCCTTGTCGTGAGGGAAAAGAGCCCCCCCTTTGTGACAACTGACACATTACCGAGTCCATTAATCACAATTCTTTAAACAACTCAAAAGCCAATTAGTCTCAGCGTTTTGGCAAAGCCAGTATTTTCACTCCATTTATCACAGGCATTATACAATTATTAGATCAATTAACTCTGCCGCAGTGACTATTGTTTCTTCTTCCCATCTGGGACAATAAGGCACATAATCCACTATTTTTCTCAATTATGAGCGGTTCTGGCGTGACAGTCGCGCTGCGGTTTGTGGTTTGACTCCGATTGGAAATCGATGGCGATAAAGCACGTCACGCATTCCGGAGGCCTTGGTCTAAGTGTCCCCTTCGTACCGTCAGCGAGGTGCGATCTGTTATCAGCCCTCCCAGCTGGGTGGCGCACTGTGCACATGCGTTACCCCAGCCTTGCCGCGTGGCGTCTGTTCTCGCTGTGTGATCTGCCCAGTCAAACAAAAGCAGTTCCTCTCGTCCTTCTGGGTTTAGGGGACAGGACAGGCAGCCTGATCAGCAGGTATGGGGATGTGGGGACGGTATGGAACATGGGGGGTGGCCGCTACAAGAACAAGGGCAGTGAGGGAACTCTCCTGGCAGAGAGGTTGACCTGTCTCGTTTATCTGGGCCACCCCTGTCCCCTCACAAGACATAATGGATTAGTCAACCTTTAGCTGATGACAATCTGCTAATTAATCAGCGCATCTACAAAGCACAGATCCTCCTCATGATGATGAGTATGTATAGGGAACACAGAAGAGTCAACCTGAGAGAGAGAGAGAGAGAGAGAGAGAGAGAGAGAGAGAGAGCAAGGGCGCCTCTCTCGCTGCACACCGGCACAAATGCTAGTGGTGAATCTTTATCTCCCTGCTCCTTTTGGACTCCCTGTCCCTGTCCCCTCTGTCCGCTCCACTGCTTTAACCCGTGTTCCGCTTTGATTTGCATCGTCTGTGTGCCCTTGGAATTCTAATTAATTTGGAAGCCCCGTTTGCCCATGAATTGAATGCAGTATGGCGTGCTGGCTTACAGATAATGATCCTAGGTCCCGCAATTAAACGGCGCTCATTATGGTGAAGTTGGAGCAGCGTTCCGGTGATGGAGAATTTCTGCTTGGCGGGTGCAGCAGTAGCGCTCTTCCAGTGGCCAGAGGAACCCAGACGATCCAGTGAGCTTACGGTCGTGAGCTCAGGTTTCCGGGAGCTCTGGAAGACCTTGACATCTGGGAGAGGTGATCTGGTAATTAAAGGCACTCGACGTGAGGGGCCGCACTTGCATTTCAGTGGAATGGCATTAAAAACGGAAGGAGGAGCCAAAGCCTATCCTGGCCGCACATGGGGCGGTGTGGGCAGGGGCAAGCAGAGCTACCAAGACCAGGGGCTGGATTGGGATGGAGAGGAAGAGGAACAGGAGTTAGAGGGACAGATCACAGCTCTGCTCCTGTCCCCAGGCCAGATAATAACCCCCGCCCCCCCCCCCCCCAGAAGGCACCGTCGGCTCCGGCACCGTGAAGGATTTCAGCGTTTGTGGGGCTCAGCGGAGAGGGCAGCAAGTGGTGCGAGATGATCGCTTCGCCTCACCGTCGTGACCGGGGCGGCTGGCGGATATCCCTCTCGGCGGGCGACTTGGGTTTTAAATCCACTCCGACCGCTCACTCTCCTTCCTCGCGCCACGTGTGCTCACCCCCCTGTTGGACAGAGGCGCTTGGTGCACGGGGCAGCCCACGGCGCACTCCCCCGCCATGGCCCTAATCCAGATTGATCCACGCAGTTTGCCGTCCCATCGATTGTCAGCCCAGCACTGAGGCCATGAGTGCCGTCTGCATGCCATCCTCCCAGGGGCCGCGCCCCCCCCCAAGCCCTCTGCCCTCATGCCGGTGCTGCCTGCACTCTCCCCCCAATGGTTGTCATAGTAACTGCGCTGCCCTCCACCTGAGTGTGCTGCCGGCTCCCCGCTTTTTCCTGCGCTTTTATTTTCCGTCTCTGGGCTGCTTGACCTGACCTCTCAACCCCCAGAGGTCCTTCGGTTTTCCCTGTGAGAATATGGCAACATACACGTGTGTTCGACCTTGTCTTTATTTTGCACTTAATTACCGTTTGGAAGAGTGGTTCGCGCTTTGCTCCCTGAGGTGCGGAAGAGCGGAATGCAGCTTGCAAACACTTCATTTACAGCTTTAGACAGCGTGGCAGACAGCCGTCAATGTATGGATAAGCAGATGCGGCACAGGACCATCAGAAATACACTTTGGTGGAAAAGGTTAAACACAGACGTCGATTCTCCTATTTGACCCCGCCACCGTCCCTGTCGATGCTCTGGGGAATCGGCATGTACCAGGGAAAATGTCAAATAACTTTGAGTTGGAAAAACAGCGTCAAATCTATATTTGCGTCAATAAGCCCCCATCTGACACCCTCCCTGTTAATTCTGTGGAGCAGCACCCATAAAACGGGGAGTGTGTCCGTCGTGGTACTCGGAGGTGCAGTGTTATTTTTAGCGGCGAGCCCAGCCCACACATGCGGGTGGCCGCAGATCTGCTGAGCGCAGTAAAGATACGCAGGCAGATAACGCCGGTGCATTAACCGGGGCAGGGGGCACGGGGGTTCACAAAAGCATGAAAGGTTAAGAAGCCTCAGCAATCTTTCGCCACCTCCTGCACCCATCTGCTGTTTTCCGCTCTTATCCCGTGCTCCATCAGCCAAACGCCACACCGGACATGTGCTTCCCACTTGGGAAACGTGCCGGTCTGCGTCAGCGCTCAGGCCCTGATGACCGATAAGCCGGACAGCGGCTGGGCAGCGACCCCTGGAGCTCATTTTGCACGCTCTGCTGCCTCCGCTCACCGTGTCACCCCACGCCAGGCTTTCCTCCCCATATTCTGCTGATACTGGGTGCCACACGCTGCTCCCCAGGCACCTCCGGTCTCGGAGGCCAGCCTCTCTTCCCTGCCTCTCACTTCTGTCAGATCAACATGAAGTCATCAAACACCAACCATCGTGTCCCCAGATGCTGACGACACACTGCACTGAATCATTCCAGCAAGAACCCATCAAATATGCTGACTGTTCCTGTTCCAAGTTGTCGGTTAACCCCCTTTATCCCCTAGCTGCCTTACCTGCTTTTATTTCTTATGTTAAATTTTATTTGTGTCTCGTGGTATGTTTTAATACCACTGTGATGGGCTTTTGAAATTTCATTGTATTATGTATAGAGTGACGATAAAGGCATCTTAATCTTAATCATAATCTTAATCTTAATCTCACCTAGTTTAGTGTCATATCAGCCCTCCATGTCTACAATCAGTTTCTTTAATTCATTAATCGCTTTCTGATTTTTGCTGTTGAGCAAACAGTCCTGTCTATTGACCATGTCTACAGCCAATGAATCGCTGATGAATGCTGTGCCGAATTGATAGGTTCCTCATCTTGGTCATCTCACTGTGCATCCCACTGTCTCACCATCACCCCTGTCCCTGAGTGGGGTCACCCCTCTTTCCAGCATCCATAAATCAATTTCTGTCACCCTTCTGCTTGCCATGGGTCCATGTCACAGTGCCCCCCCCCGTCTTCTGTAAATTGCTCAGTCACCCCCTCTGCCCCATTCTCAGAATGTGATGGTTCAGTGGCACCACCCATTGGTCCCAAGAGCTTCAGGTCTCCATCGATGAATTGCTGGACTGAACCCAGACAAGACAGAACAGGCAGGAGGAGGCGGGGGGATGCACACAGGGACCACAGGCAGGTGTGTGGGAGTGGGGCACCTTGTGCTTCGGCGGGGCAACAGCGCACTGAGGACAGACATGACAGCACAGCATGACCCCCCCAGCATGGACTGGCAATACAAGTATAGAGGGGATGACCAGTCAAGAGACAGTGGCCCTTCAGTGGGCGCTGTGGCACAGGAAAACAGGGAAGCCGCAGTCCCGAAAATGGACAAAGGGAAGAGAGCTGGGTGCATTTCATTGTGATGCTGTTTGGCTGGAGAGTGACAGTCTTCAGCACAGTGAAGTCTGAATAAAGACGAGTGTCGGCATGCCAGGGAGGGAAGAAGAGATACAGAGAAAGAGAGAGACAGTGAAAGGGAGAGAGAGACAGGCAGAGAAAGTGGGTGGAACAATGAAGGACTGACAGGGAAAGTCCTCTATCCATTCATGTGCCTTCGAGAGAGACAATGAGGCAGGCAGAGAGGACACGTGAAATTCTGCCCTTCTGTCTGTCTGTTTTGTTTTCCTAAGATGCTGCTCGGCCATTCAGCTGTTTACTGTGTGTGTCTCCAGCTGCTGTCAGGCAGCGGGCATGCAGATGCGCATACTGTACACACACGCACTCACACACACAGTACATACACGCACTCACACACACAGTACATACACACACGCACTCACACACACACACGCACTCACACACACAGTACATACACACACACGCACTCACACACACAGTACATACACACACACGCCCTCACACACACACGCACTCACACACACAGTACATACACACACACGCACTCACACACACAGTACATACACACACACGCACTCACACACACAGTACATACACACACACGCCCT
>JAODLD010000002.1:15142523-15153014 GCA_026781065.1 Mormyrops boulengeri
CCCCACACCCCACCCCCCCCCCCCCCCCCCCCCCCCCCCCCCCCCCCGCCCCCCCGCGGGGCCGCCGCCCCCCCCCCCCCACATTTCGGAGCAGCAGTATGAATGCAACGATTAACAACCATGAAAAAATTACCTACCATTAATTTAATGCAAACTGATAACTTCATTAATAAAAGACTGGGCTAGTTTATGTGATATTTAGACGAGTCAAATGATATCTGTATGTTTAGTCGGCTTATGTTGTGGGATTAGACGGGTCCGTCTGTCTGTGTACGTCCCTGTATGCATGGCTGCGCATGTGTGCCGCTGTGTGTCTGCATAGAATAGCGCTCTGTAATATGTGTCTCTTTTGGTGGCTGTGCCCGCACTAGGGGTGGGAAAAAAGAAAGATTTGGTGATTAATCATGATCCTGATTTTGACAATTTGATATTGATTCACAAAAGCCAAAGATCGATCTAGTTAATTCATGCCTTTTCCATGTGACTTTGAAAGTAATTGCATTTATTTTTATTTGTATCGGTCCTCTTATAGTATAGATGTTGCTACTTTATCTCTCACCGAATACGTGAATGCAAACAAATTCAGGTCGAGTACGGTATTATTGTCATACCAGTCATGTACAGTACAGTACACTGCTTTCAGTGACTCAAAGTAACGTTATATAAAAGTAAAATAAATTTAACAAAATACAATCAAATGATATAAAGAGAAAATGGATATTATTGGATGTGACCTGCTGTGAATTATCTGTTTTTTTTTCAAATGTTGTGGATGAAAGCAACTGAAAGTATAAAGGTATAATTTATTATATTTCTGACTGGGTACAAGATCTGTAGAGGGAAAGTAGGAAATGTTTTGGTGTATTCAGGGGTGCGGACGAGAGTTTGGCTCATGCTTAATATTATATATTGTTTATTATGTAATGGTGACGTAATCACGTTGCTTTGTTCTGCGTTGTTAACGCTACAGTGCTGTGCTTGCTATTGTTTTTACCATAAATCTGGTTTGATCGCACATTAATGAATGTGCTTTAAATGTAAATTGAATAAGAACGAAATTGATTCCAATCGGGCACTTGTGAATCGAAATCAAATCAAATTGTGAGTTAAGGGCCGATTCCCCACCCTAAACAATACCCCCATATTCCTCAAATAAAAAGATTCTAATTTATGTTCTGGATCATATCTTTCATTGAAAGTCCTTCAGAAATGTGGCATGTGAGTTTTAGACGTAGATTTTCAGCCATTCTAAATAATAAAAAGATTTTGGTATACAAGCCTTTAACCTTTCTTTAGTGGTTTTCACAATTTGTTTCCAGTGACTGCGTTTGTAAATTGGTGTTTCATATAAAGCTCTTTAAATATCTCTCCAGATAAGGAAAGGAATATAGTTTTTCACATCTCAATACTGTCAAATTGATATAGAGTCAAAATCGAATCGAATCAGATTGAATCAAATTGTTAGCTTGTGAATCCAAACTGAATCGGGGCATCTATGCCAATACCTAGCCCTACCCCCCACCTTTGCCTTGAAAAGGTGCCCCCCCTTGTTCATATGTGTTCCGGGGTCTGTGGACCAGGCCCACGGCATGATGTGAGCACACACATGGGGGGAAAAATGAGGAGCAAAAAATATTCAGAGGTCCCATTCCCCTCAGCTACGACCCTCTGGTAACTCACATTTGATTTTTTTTACCAGATTACCAGCTGACATTTGCCGGCAACATGATCGACTTGATTCAGCCTTTGAGGTGTCCCTGACCCCCCCAAAGGGCAGCAGGTCACAGGAGTCACCAAAACCACGCCACTGCCTTTTTCCGGCTCTTTCCTGGCAGATGTAAACTAGGCCGGGGGTCGGGGGGGCTAGGAATCAGCTGGTCGATGGGGGGATGGCGGCCCGGGTACCTGGATGGTAAATGGGAGGACAGGCTGGGTGGCCTGGGTACCTGGATGGTCAATGAGGGGAGGCGTTGGGTGGAGGTGTGACATTGATAGTGTGAAGCGGCCCCCGCACATGAATGGCTCATTGTAAAGCGGGGGCCAGTACGGGCAACTTGTGCTGAACACACCGCTCATGCATCACTCCCGATGGCTGCCGGGCAGTGGGATGCATCCGTCACACACACATGCTGAGGAGAACTGGGTGGGTGTGTAGGACAGAAAGCTTTCAGCACCATTCCTGACACCTGGATTAGAAGCAGAATAAGAACACTGCGGCAAACGGTTATGCAGTATCATGGGGAGGGACCCTCCAGTGAGTCAAGGTTGATTGGCAACATGTGGGCGAGAGATGCAGCTCACAGTTGTCAGGGGTTTGGGGGGGGGTTGTTCCCCCTGGCTGTGACTCCTTTGGACTTCCTTGATACTGGGCTGTGACTCCTTTGGTGTAGGGCTGTGACTCCCTTGGACTTCCTTGATACCAGGCTGTGACTCCCTTGGACTTCCTTGACACTGGGCAGTGACTCTCTTGGACTTCCTTGATACCGGGCTGTGACTCCCTTGGACTTCCTTGATACCGGGCTGTGACTCCCTTGGACTTCCTTGATACCAGGCTGTGACTCCCTTGGTGTAGGGCTGTGACTTGATACCGGGCTGTGACTCCTTTGGACTTCCTTGATACCGGGCTGTGACTCCCTTGATACCGGGCCATGACTCCTTTGATACTGGGCTATGACTCCCTCAGCACAGGGGCATTACTTCCTTGGTATTGGGCTTTGACTCCCATGTGTGTGGGGGTGAGACTGATCTCTGCCCACACAGAACACTTGATGAGAGCATGTAGCCTAATTCAGCAGGAACTGAGGTCGACCTCTAGTGTCGTTTAAATACTGTGTGTAGGTGCTCATGTGTATGTGCGTGTTCATGTGTTTGTGACCCTGATGTTGACCGTGATCTGTAACCTATGAATTTTAAGTTGACCAGCAGGACCTCGAGCCCACAGCATTTGCACGAGGATGGCAGCCCACATCCCCCCCGCCCAGTGGAAGGTCACTCTGGCCTACTGTGCAACCCCCCTCCCCCCCGGCAATTGCCTTGCCGGCCGTCTGCACTTTATGTTGCTGCACAGCCGTGCCATGCAGATAGCATACACATACACCACCTGTGTTCATGTGCACTGGGGGGGGCGTGTTTGTGCATGCGTGTGCACCCCGTCTGCCATTGGCCCGCCTCCCAGAGCGTCTCCTGGCTCGGGGAAGAGGCTGGATTAATTTGGGGCTTTGTGTCCCGGACGGGCCTCCTCTGCTCTTCCTCTCCTGGTGGCTCTGTGTATGCGCTACACGCTTGGCGGAGCCTGTGTGTTATCGGGCCGACCGTGAGTGCGGCGTTATCATTTAAATATTCTCTCTCTGTACGGACACGGACAGGGGGATTAAGGGTGTAATGCGGGATAATCCTGTAGGTAGACTTCCTGACTTCTCCCAAATCAGCACTCCTCCTTGTGAGGGGAGAGATGGAGAAAAGCGGGGGTGGGGCGATGGGGAGGATGTGAGGGAGGGGGTGAAGAAAATGACAAATGCAAATGGAATACAGATGAAAAAGTGCATAGCTAGCGGTGTGCTCCTCTGTGAGGGCAGGGGGGTTAGTGTGGAGCAGGAGTGCGTCCACTCCCCGCCGCCTTGTGTGCCCGTTAGCTGTGTGTGACGGCGCATAGGTGCCGTCCTGCCTGTGTCATCTCAGTGTTCCTGTGGGATTCCACTAGTCACCCCGGCTACTTCCTGTAGTCCGAGAGGCAATGGGGTGACTCTCAGCTTCTTTCTGTGTGTGTGCATGTGTGCTCCTGCCTCCAGGGTAAACACCCCCAGCACATCTCCAAACAGGCATGGCTCAGCCCATCGATCAGGGCAGAGTGTTCAGTGGGAATTAATCATTGTCTCTCTCTCTCATTAAGGCTCTGTCGCAGCCCCCTCTCTCTCCCATTATCCCCACCTCCATACCAGCTCCCTTAGTGCCGCATTAGCCTCTCTGCTAACGTACTAAGCTCCCGTTTGCCGATGCTGTGTCAGTGACCCGGACGACGGCAATTAAAAACCGCTCCGGATAGGCCTTAGGGGGTGTGGGTGGCTCCATGCAACCAGGTATGTGCTAGCATGCTGCTTGCTTCAGGAATGCTAACAGAACCCCCGTGAGATGAGTCTGGGTCAATTACAGATGAGTGTTCCTCTCCCAGAATCTGTTACTCCGCCATCCCCAGGGAGTGGCTCTGTGTGGCTCTCTCTGGCTTGCTCTAATCTAATATCCCTGTCCGCCGCCGCCGGCCAGCCACTCCCTGGCAGCTAGCGAGGCCTGCTTTCCCAAAGCTATTGATTCATGTAAATGTCATTGCCTGTTAATTGATGTGACTGTTTAGCGCGCGCGTACAGCCTGCTCTCCCCGCGAGTCCGACTTCTCCTTAGCATCTCCTCGTTTTTAAAACAGGCCCTGAGAATTCCAGCAAAGCGTCACCTTGGCCCAGAGCATGTGCCGTGACCCATCACTGCCCCCTACTGGCATGGATTGCTCTCTGTCACACACTGTCACGCACAGGTCACGTGATCACCACAATCCACGATTTGGTCCTCCCTCAGCCGGCACACTGCCATCCCAAGGACACAGTGTTTCTTTCCATAATTATTTGCATGTTATTTTTTAGCTCTGGATTAGAGCCCTCCTTACATAACTACCTTGGAGAATTAAATAAATAAGTAGTGAAGCAAGGTTGAAAGGAAGAGTTCTGGCATATCCATGCGTCTATGCAAGCTGGCCTGACCTCTCCCGTCATTTGGAAGTCTGTTTGAAGTCGGTCCCTAACAGACTTCTGGGAGCAGCACCAGCCCACCACGTTTCGAATGGGCAGGGAGGGACCAGACCACCCCACCGCATGTCGAATGGACGGGGGGGACCAGACCGCCCCACCGCGCATCGAATGGACGGGGGGAGACCAGACCGCCCCACCACGCGTCGAATGGATGGGGGGGACCAGACCGCCCCACCGCGTGTCGAATGGGCACGGGGGGATCAGACCACAGATCAGCTCCGATCATTATTTACTTTGTAAATTATTATCTGGGGGTGAAGTGATCCCTAAATGGAACCTGCAGGTTCTCCTGTTTTTTAATGAAACGACATAGGGATTGGACACTTTTCAGGCAGCCTGGCTGGGAAGGGTGGGAGACGGTAGCGGGCGGGAGGGCGTACATCAACGACTGGGCAGGGGGGTGGGGCTTGAATTTGCATCCATATGCCTGCAACAATCTTTTGTGGGCGGTTGCCGTTTGGTGTCTCCTGAGCTTTCAGGTGTGTCTCTTTCCTGCAGGCAGCTGAGAGGGCAGGTCCATCCTTAAGCTCGTCCTGGCTTCTGCTGCAGAAAGCTGGGTGACAGTGGACTGTCCCTTAGGAGCCCGGTGACATGGTGACACTCCATAACACTCTCCGAGGCGCTGCTCTCTCTGGCTTATTCCTTCACCTCTATTTTACTCTTTGAGATTCCAGCACAAATGGCTCTGTTATTTAAATGTTAGTGCTTTGATTAGCACACACGCAAGATGACTTCAGGTGGGGTCATTGCCACTCTCTTTGTGGGCGCACGGTCAAAAATAACACAGCAGGGCCGCCCGCAATGTAGGATAATCGCAGCTGTCGTCCTAAGCTGTGCTTTCCCTCCTGTTTCCTTCATTTAAAATTTACACTTTCAGGAAACGTATCTCTCACATGGAAAGTCCCGCTTATGTCTGCTGGGGATGTTCGGGGGGGGGGGTCTGCCTGAACACGGCGAGGTCAGCATGCAGATGGGAGCTGGCTGCAGCACCATAGATACATAACAGTTGCCACGGATACAGCAATGTCAGTTGGGATGCAGGAAGGTCAGCTTGGGGAAGCACTGGCCATGTTAGGATGGGTGTGGAAAGGGCTTGTTCAGATGTGCATGTTTGGGGGGGGATAAAACAGCCTTCAGCTGGAATCAAACACGCAGAAAATGCCGGTGTGGTGGAACACAGCAACTCAGGAGCTTTTTGGCACCACGGGTGCGTGGAGTTTTCTGGTGAGGAACCGTCTCTCAGGGAAACCAAGCCTGGCCCCATGTCAGCTTCTTTGTTCTGCCAGCAGAATGTTCTTCGGAACTCTTTGGTGTAAACATCTTATTGCTTTTTTTTGCTGTTTTTGCTCCCCCCACAAACAGCAAACTTCCATTCGCGCCTACCTCTGGGAGCTTACAGGCAGGGGTAATGTGAATTCCTGGTGGAGACAGAGGCGGAAAATTAACGTGACTGGATCAGTGAAGGATGCCTCTTTGTCAGAAGTCTGAACTGGAAGCCATTGCTGCTGGTGCAAACTCTCTGGGAAAGGTGTAAAAAGGTAATAGTGTGATTTGCGGTAATCCAAGGAATTGGGTGGCGTTTTTGACCCAGATTACTCTCCTTGTATCTTTATGTATGTTACAGTAGATTCCATGCTTGGCTAAATAACCTCGGCTGAGTAACCTCTGAGTAGGCACATTTGAAACTGCACTGTTTATTATAAAGGAAATCACCTTATCTCACTGCAGCATGGCGGCAAGAAATCAACAAAGGAGGGCGCTGTTCTCAAGCTTTTGGGCTCACAGAAGGGAATAAGGGGCAAACTGGGTCCCTGTCCAGCAGGGTAGTTACCACAGTGCATATACATCTGGAAGGTTCTATGGGTGCAGTCGATGAAACATAGCTAAATGTTTCAGCTTTCATGCTCCAAGTGTGTGGAAAGCCTTCATGTATTAGAAGTCCTTTTTTCATGATTCATGTTGTTTTTTTACTTCCCATGTACTTCCCAGGCTGTGAGGAGGCCCGCTGTGCTCCAGCACGGCACGCCAGCGCTTCAGTGTTTACAGCGCTGTGCGGAGGCCGGCTGTGCTCCAGCGCGGCACGCCGGCGCTTCAGCGTTTACAGCGCTGTGCGGAGGCCGGCTGTGCTCCAGCACGGCACGCTGGCGCTCCAGTGTTTACAGCGCTGTGTGGAGGCCGGCTGTGCTCCAGCGCGGCATGCTGGCGCTTCAGTGTCTACAGCGGTGTGCGGAGGCCGGCTGTGAGGAAGCCGGCTGTGCTCCAGCGCGGCACGCCGGCGCTACAGTGTTTACAGCGCTGTGCAGAGGCCAGCTGTGCGGAGGCCGGCTGTGCTTCAGCGTGGCACGCCAGCGCTTCAGTGTTTACAGCGCTGTGCGGAGGCCGGCTGTGCTCCAGCACGGCACGCCGGCGCTTCAGTGTTTAAAGCGCTGTGCGGAGGCCGGCTGTGCTCCAACACGGCAGCGGTGCAAAGCCTTCCATTCCCCCTGTCCTGGAACATGGGGGCTGGCATGGCAGAGAGCCGGGGGGGCGGGCGGTGCAGAACCTTCCATTCCCCCTGTCCTGGATCATGGCCGCTACACCCAGACTTGTTTTCTCTGCCGGCTGTCGATTGTGAGGCACATAAAGCCCGAAACCGAATCTCTCCTTGACGAACACCACACTTGTCCTGCTGTTCGCCCCCCTGCCCGCTTTGCCTGGCCCAGTGTAGGTTCTCTTATCACTGCCCCCCCTGCTTTTCTTTGCCTCCCCTGGGGTTTCGCTTCTTCCTTGTCCACTTAGATTTTAGCGTCATCCACTCAAGACAAATTCCCCTCTTTCCTGTGATGTCCCAGTTTCAGCACAGTGCTGTTGCTCTTCTGGGATCCTGCATCACAGCACAGAGAATGTGTGTGTGAGTGTCTACATGTTGCTGTTAGTCTCCCTTTACTTACTTGACTGTAGCTCTATTGCAATGCAGCGAGTTTTCCGTAATTCATGGTGCGACTAGCCAGCGTTTAGATTGAACTGTTTATTTACTCTAACTCAGGGACCTTCCTATAATAAGGGATTTTTCCCATAATAGACAACAGAGCCCTGACACAGATGGTGTGAGATCACAGGTGTTTTAAATTACTGTGGGCTTGCATATTATTTTTACCCTTTTTGTAATGAAAATTATCATAGAAAATTAATAGTTTGCCGAAAATATCTTTCTGTTTATTGAGAATTGAGCTGAATTCGATTAGTGAAGTTTGCTTATATGTATTGTACTTGAAGATTCTGTTTTAAGTGCGTACTGACACTTAGCCCAGTTTCCTTGTACCGTGCCCAAGATTTCCCCCCCCCCACTGACCCGCTGGTCTGCGCTCACTTATCAGTTAACGTTCCGGGCCTGAGTATACTTTCATTATCAACGTGCGACTTTTTGTGGTTAAGAAAACATGGAAAGGAAAGCGCCACCTCACACAACAATGGAATCCATGATTAATGTCCTTATTTTATGGCTTATTTGGAGTCATTTTGGGCGCAGTGACTCAGGGCACTGTTACAGATTTATCAGGTATGCAACACAGTTATTTTCAAATAATCATGCTGCATGTATAAGAAGTCCCGTATTTGCCTAATACCTCTGGGTTTTTGTGTTTCTTATGCTCCAAAAAATCTCAGAATGTCCCTAAAAACCGTGATCGAGCCCCCCCCAGAATTGCCCCCCAGATTTTGAAAAAAATATAAGCCGTTTTATTTTATATGCTTCATTTAATTTCCATTTCTTTCTCTAACACACACTCATACAAACAGTGCTGTTCATATTACTACATACTACATAACTTTATGCAACCCTAACTATGTACTTCTATAATGCATTTAGATATCTGGTAAAGGCCAGTTTTATTAAAAAACAAAATAAACATTAATCCAAAAACAAGCAAGCCGATCTCCACTAGGGCGTAGCTATGGATAGATTGGAACACCACCCACCCATGAACAACTTTTAGTCGGCTTAGGCTGGGCAGTATATCGAATTTTCACAGTTTATCGATATATTTTCAAAACAAGATGTTGGATGACATACCATTTACATCAAATTATTGTGTGTTGAAATTAAGGTTAAAAGGTTTTTAATCCAAAACTATTCCTTCCAGGTTGTAAACAACGCGAGAGCTTCGGTCGTGACGTTGCACGACTCCCCGAATCCACAGCTGCTAACATTAAACTATTCAATAAGAGTCTCATGGAGTATTTGATAGAGGTGAAGAATAATTGATACTTGTTTTATTTAATTTTAAAACATTGGCTCCAGTTTTAAAACATCGTAATCCACAATATTGATTTAAATTTTTTGAAGGAACAAATTTGCATGTAAGACACTGCCTTTCATTTATATATTTTCAGATATTTTTAATAGACCTTCAACAATTCCTAAAGAGGATGTTTAAAAAAGACCGTAAACTGGTTCATTTGAAAGATTGCAATAAAGTTTTCACATTATCCATAAACCAATTTATTATACATATGTACAGCAGTTATTATTAGGGGGGCAGCGTGGGGCTCAGTGGGCTAAGAATCTGCCTGTGATCAGATGGTCGCGGGTTCGAACTCGCCCTCTGCCGAATAGCCTCAGCTGTGGGTCCTTAACCCCCAGCTCTATGGGCACCGCTGCACATAGCTGCGCTTCACTGCCAAGCTCACTTTACCTATATGTGTGCCATGGAGAGCAAGATGGGGCAGGAGTTTCCCCTAGAGATCAGTAAAGTAACAGCTAAATAAATGGCTAAATAGTTAGTACTGTCCCCTGCATTCTCTGGCATACATTCGGTATTCGATACACATACAGCCATTTTACAGGGGAAACTCAATTTTATCTGTCACTGCAATCAAAAAACTAAAAATGCCTGAAGTCTTGTATTTTGTCTGGTTACTTATGGTTAAGGTTAAGGTTGGGGGGGGTTAAGGTCGTCATTGTTGGGATTGTAGTTTTTCCCATAGAAATGAACGGATGGTCCCTATAAAGGTATGAATATAAATATGTGTGTGTGTGTGTCCACGCGTCCATTACAGGTGCACTTGAGAATGGTCTGCTGCCTAAATGGGAGGGGCATAGGATGGGGGGCGGAGCATATGGTAGGGCAGAGCTGTTGGTGAACAAAGACTCCTGTTCTGCCATGTCACTGGGCTGCTTGCATCCTGAAGAGGACCAATCTGTGAGTAAAGGCAGGCTGCACAGAGCGTAGGAGGAGGAGCGGTTCTGTGCGTAAAGGCAGGCTGCACAGAGAGTAGGAGGAGGCGTGGTTCTGTGAGTAAAGGCAGGCTGCACAGAGAGTAGGAGGAGGCGCGGTTCTGTGCGTAAAGGCAGGCTGCACAGAGAGTAGGAGGAGGAGCGGTTCTGTGAGTAAAGGCAGGCTACACAGAGAGTAGGAGGTGGCGCGGTTCTGTGAGTAAAGGCAGGCTGCACAGAGCGTAGGAGGAGGCGCGGTTCAGTGCGTAAAGGCAGGCTGCACAGAGCGTAGGAGGAGGCACGGTTCTGTGAGTAAAGGCAGGCTGCACAGAGAGTAGGAGGAGGCGCGGTTCTGTGAGTAAAGGCAGGCCGCACAGAGCGTAGGAGGAGGCGTGGTTCCGTGAGTAAAGGCAGGCTGCACAGAGAGGAGGAGGCGCGGTTCTGTGAGTAAAGGCAGGCTGCGCAGAGAGTAGGAGGAGGCGCGGTTCTGTGAGTGACGGCG
>JAODLD010000002.1:15220190-15232286 GCA_026781065.1 Mormyrops boulengeri
CTCACGCGCAGGTGCGTGCTCACTGCCGCTCTGCCCTGCCGCCTCTCTCCCGCGCAGGTGCGTGCTCACTGCCTCTCGGCCATGCCCCCTCTCTCACGCGCAGGTGCGTGCTCACTGCCTCTCGGCCATGCCCCCCCTCTCACGCGCCGGTGCGTGCTCACTGCCTCTGCTATGCCCCCCCTCTCACGCATAGGTGCGTGCTCACTGCCTCTTTGCCATGCCCCCCCCCTCACGCGCAGGTGCCTGCTCACTGCCTCTCTGCCCTGCCCCCCTTACTGAAGCCCTGCCCACCATTTTCCTGAGGCTCAGCCTCTATATCCCACATCCACCATTATCCCCCATAAGATCTCCCTTGCTACCTCCTCTCCTCTCCCCTCCTCTCCCAATCAGTCCTCTCTTTCTCTTTCATTACTTCATTTTCATCACTTCAGCTTTGACTGCTGTGACTGACACTTGGACTAACCTGTACGTCAGAGAGACTGCTGGAGGCAGCTTTAGTTACAGGACCAAGTCACCATAGTGTTGCCAGTAATAATGGCTGCTTGCGTGGAGCATTCTCTGTAGCTGTGTGTGTGTGTGTGTGTGTGTGTGTGCATGTGTGGCCACAAAGTAAGGCTCTGGGATGACAAGGAGAAGTTGGGGCTCCATGATTCCGGAAATGCGAGCCAGCTGAGTGGGGGGGGGGGGGGAGGGGCTCCAGGCTTGGCTTGGGGCTCCGTCTAATAGGGTGAGCCCCTTTGCGACACTCTTCCTGCGAGCAGTACGACTACATGGAGCGTCTGGACGGCAAGCAGAAGTGGAGCGTGGTGGAGCCGCCGCGGGAACGGCGCAGTGTGCACACAGTGGTGCTGAATGAGGCCGTCTTCGTGCAGTACCTGGAGCCCGGCAGCTGGCACCTGGCCTTCTACAACGACGGCAGGGAGAGGGAAGCCGTCTCTTTCAGCACGGCTGTACTCGGTCAGTCCTCGTCTTATTCTCACTGTCACTGCTGCCCTCCCGTCCGGGGCTTGGATTAGGACCCCTGGAGTATTTCTGTGGCCAGACGGAAGGAAGGTGGGCTGGTATTTTACATGGACTATGGGATTATTGTCACCTTCCTAAAACACCCATAACACGGAGCACAGCACCTAAATTTGGGGCTTCATGTAAATTTTGAGCATCGGGTGCATTATGGGATTATGACACATATCTCGGCGTTATGGTGTATGCGAGCTTCCCAAAGACTCCTTGGGCCGCGGGTGATACTGTGATGGAATGAGAGCATGGCACACGTTGGGCGGAATAGTCATGGAAAAAGTACCACAGCGCCCCAAGGAACGTTCTGGAATATCTTCTCCTCCGCAGGCCACCCTCTCCTTGCAGTTGGGTTAACAAGCACTTAGGATAGAGTGCGGTGTCCGTGGAGGCCTGGGGGGGCACCGCACACGCATGCACCTCGCTGAAATATTGATGACCTTGGAGGTGGCGAGCTCCCATATGCGCAGGCTCAGCAGTAAACAAGGCAACTAGGAAGCTGGGAGGTCTGAGTGCAGACAGGAAGCCAAATGGAAAAGCGCCCATCTGGGCCACGTCGGCCTGGGGAGTCCCGACTGAGGTGACATGGAAAACAGCTTTCCTGCCAGTCTCCATGGACAGACCCCCCCATTAGTACTCATATCCCATAACGCTAAGTACCTTTTGAATTAGGATTTAGAGATTAATTGTCATTGTTGACACACAGCACACAACAACGAAATGTGTTCTCTGCATTTAACCCATATGTTCAGCACCCAGGGAGCAGTGGGGGGCAGTACCTTGCTCAGGGTACTTCAGTGGTGCCTTGCTGGTCAGGGATTTGAACCTGCAATCTTTCGATTACAAGTGCGCGTCCCTAACCGTTAAGCCACCACTGGCAACGGGAAAGTGGGAAATCAATGAGCATGATTTGACCATTTGACCATGACCATTTCCCCCTTGCGGTCATTTTGGGAATAATTGGATGGATCATGTGACAGTCATATGGCCACCGTTTGTCACTTGACTGCTTAGGCCCAGGAAAACGGTACCATTGTCATGTGATATGTATGTCACCTTGCCAGTTGACCTCGTGCAGCTCGATCGTGAGGGCCCTTCCTTTCACAGATTTAGTGGCTCATTTATCTAATTGGTGTTGCAGGATAATCTCAGTTTAATATAACAGCAATAGCACAAGAGAGCAGATACCTCCTGTACACAGAAACAAGGTGAGAATAAAAAAGAGATGATGGGCACTAAGAGATGATGGGCACTAAGCCGGAAGTGCGTTTGATATGGAGGAGTTTGGTAGCCTACAGAAGGGGCAGAATCTAAGACTCGGAATTATGACGCCTTGGTCAATGGGTGTGTCCCTCCCTGGGAATATTATTATTATTTTGATTTTTATGAGGACTATACTTCTACCCACTTACCCTGGCATAGCGCACAAGGGTATAATAGGGACAAGGGCTGGGGTATGCCCTGGATGGGAACAATAGGGACGAGGGCTGGGGTACACTGTGCACGGGAACAATAGGGACAAGGACTGGGGTACGTCCTGCGTGGGAACAATAGGGGCAAGGGCTGGGGTACGCCCTGCGCGGGAACAATAGGGGCGAGGGCTGGGGTACGTCCTGCGTGGGTACAATAGGGAAGGGGATAATAGGGGTGATGACAGTGATTATAAAGTTAGTAATAACGATATTGCTATTAAGGTTGTTTTCTATTATATGTTACTTTCCTAACAAAATAGCTTTCTTCAACAGATTCAGTGCAAGAGTGTCCTCGGAATTGCCATGGAAACGGTGAATGTGTGTCCGGTGTGTGCCACTGCTTCCCTGGAAATCACGGCATGGACTGTTCCAAAGGTATGGCACATCGGGGACCCTTTTTGTTATGGCAGCCCTGTGACCACGCCTCTGACCACCCGCCTCACCCCCCCCCATTGGTACGCCGGCATTGAGCTCAGTTCCAGCCACCTCCCACTCCCACAGTCTGCACAGCATTGAGTCAGGACCAGCCTTGCCGCCAGGTTTTGTCGGGCTTGTGAAAATGTTGGAGCGCAAGTGCCGCTGACTTCCACCAAGGGCGGTTCAGTGGCTCAGTGGACAAAGGCCCTGTGCCTCCGATTAGAAGGTTGCCAGTTAGAGTCTGGCTTCTGCAAAATGGCCACGTCTGGGGGCAAGACCCTTAACTCCAGCTCCATGGGTAATGCTACAAGTGATTGGCCTTTGTTACCAAGCAAGCTCTCGCCTACATGTGTGTCATGGAGTGCAGGATGGGGTAGGCAAAAGGGGAACTTCCCCACAGGGATCAATAAAGTATCATTATTGTTACATCTATTTTTATTCTGTGGAAAACGAAAGATTGATCTGTTGGTCAGATTTATTAATAAATAATAAACATGTTGCAGGTCAAATAAAATATTGTGGCCCTTGAGTGGTAAAGAGCTCAAGAGATGGAGAACAAAGTTCAATTTTCTATAGCGACAGCAGTAAAACAGCGAAGAAGAATAAGTGAGAATAAGCGACTGTGGAGAAAAGGAGACAAAAGTGGATATAGGCAATAAGGACCTAGAGCAATGAGTCATACTCTGAAAATTATGAGGCTTAGAGGCTCATTTTTTTTGGGTCGGCAACTTATAAAAACTTAAAATTTGAATCAGATGAAAACAAATCCCAAAAACGTAATTCAAATGAACCTTTACTTTTTTCGTTCCATTCTTTTTTGAAAAGATGGAAATGCAGTGAGGTTTTGAAAAGGCACAAAGTGAGAACAAGCCCAGCACCAGCATCGGTTCTGTGTTGGTGGAAATGAAGTAATAGTGTCCCAGGATGGCAGCAGGGCACCCAGATGCACACCCTCCCATTCTGGGCCAGCAGTGCATCTGTCTGGAAAGTTCAGGTGTCAGGGTTCATTCCAAGGCAGCAGGGAAGATGGATGGCGGCCCTTAGGAGCCCCTGTCCTCCATGATGCCCTGGGGAGCAAGTGATGAATATTTCAGTTTGCCTCGCTGATGAATTGTACTTCATTATCTGACATGGTGGGTGTTTACCTGCCAGGTCTGAATAATATAATCCTGTGTGCGTGTGTGTGTGTGTGTGTGTGTGTGTGTGTGTGTGTGTGTCGATTACCAAATGTAATAAAAACCAGTTTTTTTGTCGTCATGTTGGGATTAGACTTTTTCCCCATAGGAACCAATGAAGAGTCCTCACAAAGATATAATTACAAACGTGTGTGTGTTTTTGAAACTATTACTTTGTGGGGATCAAATTTCATCATTGTGGTGGGGGGGGGCTGTAATCAAGCATCAGGTTTGAATGGCTAATATAAATATAGAGATATGTAAATACCCTGTTGCCATCGGCAACAGCCTCCACCACCCCCGGGCCAAAGCAGCGTGGCGGCTGGCGGCTGGCGCAGGCTTCTGCCTCTGTGCTTTTATTGTTATTGACTCATGAAAGAGTCTTTAAAAATCCTGCCCGCTTGGTTTACCCCCCCCCCCCCAACCAGCTGTCAGAGTTTATTAATAAAAGCAGAGCTTCCCGCGGCTGGCCGCCATGACGATGCTGCACTCCTGTCTCTGCGCCTGCACTGCCAGTGTGGCAGCTGCCCTAAAGCTCTTATGCTTGTTGTCTCTCCATCCCCGGTGCTGTCTGAGCCTTTCTGAGCCCATTCTGACTCAGCTGTTGGTGGCATGGCTTCCCGACTGCACAGGGAGGCGATGGAGGCCAGGCGGACTCCTGTCCTGTTCGAATTGCAACTGCACTGCAGTCACTGGACATAGTCTAAACTTACCTGTTTCCTCTACATCCCACTCACCATTGTGACATCAGACATGTATCACCTGACCTCTCATGCCCCCCCTGGTGCTACTGTACCTGGAATTACATTGCTGTATTGACATTGTCAGGATTCTCAATCAATGGCTCTTTCCATGTGATGTACGTGGAGGGTACTAACGTGAGTGCGTGTGCCCATCTCCCCCAGCGGCCTGCCCGGTGCTGTGCAGCGGAAACGGCCAGTACGACAAAGGGGTCTGTGTCTGCTACAGTGGCTGGAAGGGCCCCGAGTGTGACGTCCCCAGCAGCCAGTGCCTGGACCCGCACTGCGGCGGACATGGTACCTGCACAGAGGGCACCTGCATCTGCTCTCTGGGTTTCAAGGGCGAGAGCTGCACAGAGGGTGAGCTGGAGTCAGGGTCAGGGCCAGGGCCTGCTCGGGGGGGGCTATGCGGAACCAGTTGTGCTTTTAATCCCAAACCAAAGCCGAAGGTGAGCAGGTCTCTGTGATCCCAGTTCAAAGCAGGGACGTCAAGGCGGACAGGAGTGTAATGAGGCAGAAGGGACAGGAGGGATGGAGCAGCAAGATTAGGCTGAGCTGAGCGATGAAGAGATAGGAGGGATGAAGCAGCAGGATAAGGCTGAACAGAGCGATGGAGAGACAGGAGGGAGGGAGCAGCAAGATTAGGCTGAGCTGAGCGATGGAGAGACAGGAGGGAGGGAGCAGTAAGATTAGGCTGAGCTGAGCGATGGAGAGACAGGAGGGAGGGAGCAGCAAGATTAGGCTGAGCTGAGCGATTGAGAGACAGGAGGGAGGGAGCAACAAGATTAGGCTGAGCAGAGCGATGGAGACACAGAAGCTCCGCTCCGCATCCCCTCATCAAACCTTTCATATTTTTTCCACCGCATCCATATTTTTGCAAATGTGATATTCATCAGAGCTGGCTCTCTACAACATTTCGCCAGGAGAGCCGGTGACACCACGACTGATACGTGCAATTCGCAGTTTCTGCAGCATAAACAGAAGTGCTGTCTCTGGGGGGGTGGCGGGGGAGGTGGGGCTTATTCTGTTATGCTGGAGAAGTGTCGGATGAGGGGCCGCTGTGGGGGGAATACTTGACAAATAGTTTTTGGCGGTGTGCAGTGGGATTCCCTCAACATCAGGGGGAGCAGAAGGGGGGGGGGCATGTTTGAAGCGTTTTTGTGTAAGCATCATCATTTTGATGAACAGAAGCATTTTGTTTCCATAGAGTTGAAATGGCTGAACATTAGAGACACAAAAATGTGTGAGTATGCGTGTTCCCGCAGTGGACTGCTTGGACCCCACCTGCTCTGGTAATGGAATCTGTGTCAACGGCGAGTGCCACTGCAAGCCGGGCTGGGGGGGCACCCACTGCCACCTGGCCCGCACGCTCTGCCCCGACCAGTGCCACGGCCACGGCGCCATGCTCCCCGACACCGGCATCTGCAGCTGTGACCCCAGCTGGATGGGCCCTGACTGCTCTGTGGGTCGGTACCTACCCCACCGGCTCTCCATCCCCCCAGTTGTCCCTCCCCCATCACTTGGTCCCCTATCTTGACATCTGCGCTGACCCCCCACAGAGGTGTGCTCGGTGGACTGTGGCACCCACGGTGTGTGCATAGGCGGAGCCTGCCGCTGCGAGGAGGGCTGGACGGGCGCTGCCTGCGACCAGCGCGTCTGCAACCCGCAGTGCGTGAAGCATGGCACCTGCAAGGATGGCAAGTGCGAGTGCCAACGGGGCTGGAACGGGGAGCACTGTACCATCGGTAGGCACATGCCTAGCCACCACCCAGGCACTTACCTTTTATACTGGCCTTTGACTCCACCCACAGGGTGGGGCCTGTCCGACTGCCTGCCAATGTTGTGCCTCGATTCCATGTAGCCCTGCCCTAGAATATAGCTTCAGGTGATCCATGCATCCTGCTGAGCTAGTTGTGATGAATTGAATGAGCTAAGGTGCCTCCTTTAGTGGGTTGGGTTTAAGGCCCTTCTTCGCAGCTTGGATATCCTGCGGACCCTGTCGGCACGCAACAGGCAGATGGGCCAGCCGGGAGGGGCAGCATGCCAGGGACACCGTGGGCAGGAACGTGGCCCTCACCAGGCACAGCTGATCTCTCCCTGGGAGCGGGGGGTTTTGTGGGCGGGCAGGAGAATGGACACAAAGACAAAGGAGACACCTACAACAGAGGCCAGGTGGATTATGGGAGCAGGCAACAGAGGATAGAGGGGGGATGAGAGGCAGGGTGGGATGCATGGTGCTGGGGGGGTGAGGAGACTGGAAAAGCTAAAGCACAGGCCTCAATGTCTAACCCTTATGTTTATGAGAAAGCAGGGGCCAGACTTGGCTCCTCCTTTCCCGCTTCCCCCCCATCATCAGTAATGCATGGGGGGCGTATCCCCCACCTCCACCGCAGACATCACCGTGAGCTCGCTGTTCCCATTACCTTACGGTCAATGCTCCTCACTGAGCAGAGGGGTCACCGGCAAGTGGGGGCGCCTCCACTCTTCACCCCTTTTTATTTACCCTCAAAATGGGAACTTTCATTAAAAGCAGTCTGGACCCCCCATCCAGCCCAGAGCCCCACCATTGCTGAGCCTATTGTGTGCTGCCCCATCCTCCATGCCTTCCGAGCATCATAGTACATTCTCAGAGATTCCGTTTCTTATGGCTGCATGTTTAGACATTTTCATGTTTTGTTTTAATGCAGACTTTTTGGATGAAACTGACAAAGGTATTGTATCTCCTAACCCTACTTTTGCATTCTGTTGTATTTTTGTGTCCAAGCTGGTAGAGATCGAGCTCTCTGTTATGTGGTGGGGTGGGGCAGGATGGGGGGGGCACGGGTGAGATTGCCTCAAAGCAGATTAGTCACCCTGGAATAGACTGTGCAAGGTGCTCCCTTGTAGGTTGATGGACGTCCATTGTCCTGTACAGAAGGTGACTGTCAAGATGACCAACATGAAAATGGTGGACTTCTGCTGTCCTTCCAGACCCTCTCCACCCGGGGGAGTCCCGGTCAAGAATGATAGTTCAGAATGAAAACAGCTGGATGATGCTTTGAAGGACTGGATGGTCCCAAATCACAGTAGTTTGCGTCGGTTCCTCGTTAGTTGGACCACACTTTCCATATGAGCGTGGCTGTCCTGCCCCCGGCTGTCCAAGACCGTTCCGCGTTAGTGAGACCACACTTTCAATATGAGCATGGCTGGCCCCTGCCCCCGGCTGTCCAAGACCGTTCCGCGTTAGTGGGACCACACTTTCGATATGAGCGTGGCTGGCCCCTGCCCCCGGCTGTCCAAGACTGTTCCTCGTTAGTGGGACCACACTTTCCATATGAGCGTGGCTGGCCCCTGCCCCCGGCTGTCCAAGACCGTTCCGCATTAGTGGGACCACACTTTCCATATGAGCGTGGCTGGACCCTGCCCCCGGCTGTCCAAGACCGTTCCGCGTTAGTGGGACCACACTTTCCATATGAGCGTGGCTGTCCTGCCCCCGGCTGTCCAAGACCATGCAGACAGATTAGTGCCTTTCACTTCATCTTTTCAGCCAAGCTCATTTAGTCAGGTCAAGAAACCCGCTCAAGGACTTATCTAATCCCCCAGGATGTGAAAGCGCCCCCTTCAGACAGCAAGGTTGGGGCCTTGGGGGGGGAGGGTGGGGCATCACAGAGATACATGTTCAGCTGCTGGCCCTCCTGCCTTCTGCAACCTGCCAGCCCCCCCACACCGCAGACACATCCACTCACAGAGACAGGTCTAAAGTTTTTAAAGTCAGGTGGTTTTTTTGTGTCCCGCTGACCCTGAGAAGATGCATGGCCTGCTGGGATGGCAGGGAAGCAGACTGAGGAGAAACACGGAGCTTGGTGTTTAATTACATTCTGGGATGGGGGATCTCTATGTAAACATTCCACAGTGTTGCATATAGCCTGTATAATGGCGTGTATAATAGGATTAGATTGCGCCTGCCATGTGTTGTGCTAATTAAGTGCTTGAATTCTAATTTCAGACTCAGTTCAGGTGGACTTTGTTTTCTCCCGCGGTTCAGGCTCCACCTTCAGCACTGAGGGGTGCGCAGAAGATCTCTGTATCGTACCAGGAGAGGCCCAGTGGCATGCAGGCCCCGCCCCTCCTGGGCCCCATTGGCGTAACAGACGTGTGTTTTAATTGGTTCCAGTCTCCGTGCAGATCGAATAATGGCTCATGAGGACGTGGTGGGCGCTGCCACTCCGGCTATGACGTCACGAGTCTGCCAGGCACGATGAGGGCGGTGCTTTTAGAATCACCAAAGAGAGGAGAGGGCAGGCTTAGGTTCAGTTAGGGTTAGGGTTAGGCTTAGGCTTAGGCTCAGTTAGGCGCAGTTACAAAATCGGCATTTGCTTTGTGTTCTGTTATATCATGGCCTCAGATTGGGGATTTTTGGAGAGTGGTGACATTTTTGTGAGATGATGTATCTGTGTATGCATGTGCCCTGTGTTGGACGAGAGCTCGGGTGGGGCAGATGGAGACATGGTCCACCAGCATGTCCTGGGAACTGGGCATTTCCTGCAGTGGGAGAGAGGGGGAGGGTGCCCACGTGGACCCACACCCCCCCAGGGGTTAAGGCTGAGGCGCAAAGCGCTCCCCCTCTGCCTCCCCAGGTCTGCCTGTGCTTACAAAGCTATGGTCTTAATAACACTGAAAGTTCAACTCACCCAAGATTTACTGGATGTATGCCCATTCTGTTCACCTCCAACCAGGTCCCAGTAGCTGAAGACAGGTGTTTCAGAGCCAGGCTGAAACAGTTAAAGCAGATAGTGCCCTGGTTTGGCTATTTGGTATCCAGTGATATGCCAGACTAAAACATCAAGTCCCCTAGCACTAAGCAAAGTCTTCTTCTGATTCTGCGTGAAGCCCCCAGTCAGTGCATAGTGTGCTGGTAATATCTTGCCACACAGTACAGTAGGAGTGCATCGATGAGCTGTCTGCTGTTCTCTGTCCCATGTAAAGGGGGGTGATTTGCTTACTGGTTCGCGGCTCTGATAGTCCCAGGAGGTGCAGCGTTAGGGTCCCTCCTAGGACCATAGCACACCTACCACACGCTTCTACACTAACTTTTCTCTTCGCACTTCCCAGCAGCATTTCTTGGTCACGGAGCTGGCAGCCTCTAGAACAGGCCTCTGAAGACTGCACACTCCTCCATGGGCCCCCTGTGCTTTGAGCCGTGATCCATGGCAGATTCTCCTTTTTTCTGTGCTTGGAGTGTTACGTCCGAGTGGACGGCATTTCTTTGGAGGCTTGATTTAATAGTTTCTGAAATCTCACTTTATTCTATTCAGCATGAGGAGAATTGACTGGCCCTCTGCATTAAAACAGGGGCCGCACTGCTTTGCCCAAGGAGGCCGATCGATGCTCGCTATGGATTTTGCTGTCCAAGGACTTCATAAGTACTTGGCTGCTTAAAATGGCAACTCCATTTAACAGGCAATCATTGCTAACTGCCTTTTTTCATTGCCCAATACTCTGTGAAAATCTATGCAGGCCAGCCTGTTAATGTGGCATTCAGAATTTCCCAGACAATGATGATCGGATTAATTAAAGACATGGGGGGATCAGGGCACTGAACCTGACATTTGCACACTGTGGTTGCGCCCCCCCCACTGGGAAAAACACAAACATCTCAAAAGAACCAGGAGCATCTTATGATGCAGGAGCCAGCATGTTTCTTGCTTTAGGTGCCGATGTACAAATGGCACAAAAAATGTCACTGAAGGTCTTTTGTGCTGCTGTATAAAAGGGGGTGGGGGCTCTGATCTTTGAACCCGTATCTTGAAATGAGCTGTGGCAGGCTGTTTTAGCCTGAGCTTAGGCTGAGCAGTGAGAGGGGGAGCCTCCAGTTGCAGTGCGAGGAGGGCAGCCTCTGGTTGCAGTAAGAGCGGCCTGCCTCTGGCTGCTGTGAGAGAGAGCAGCCTCCAGCTGCAGTGAGAACAAGCCTCCAGCTACAGCGAGAGAGGGCGGCCTCTGGCTGTAATGAGAGGGGGCAGCCTCCAGCTGCAGTGAAGGCAGGAATCTCCAGCTGCAGTGAGGGGGAGCCTCCAAATGCTGTGAGAGGGGGGCAGCCTCTGGTTGCAGTGAGAGGGGCCCGGCTCTGGCTGCTGTGAGAGAGAGCAGCCTCCAGCTGCAGTGAGAACTAGCCTCCAGCTACAGCGAGAGAGGGTGGCCCCTGTCTGTAATGAGAGGGGGGAACCTCCAGCTGCAGTGAAGGCAGGGACCTCCAGCTGCAGTGAGGGGGAGCCTCCAACTGCTGTGAGAGCTGGCCTTTGGCTGCAGGAGCTGCCCCAACTCTGCCTGCATTTTCCGGGCTGCTTTTTGCAACATTCCCGCTAAGACCTGGCTTGCCGCAGCTCCCGCTCTTAAGCTGGTCACTAATACGACAGAAAGGATACAAAGTTGCCATTTTCATGCCTTGCTGAGCTTTTCCAAGCCTCTAAATAAACAGTTTGGAATCAGGGCACGGCAAAAAGGAGACTTTTTCTGTACTTATTCAGAAAGCTTTACAGTGGGGATTTTTTGCACTGGAAAAGCATTAGACGGGTATTTTTCCAACAGACATTGGAGTTTGCACCTTTTCCTGTTGCCCCCCCCCCCCACGATTCCCACATCCTCTCTCAAAGTCTCATAATCACATCCACAGACCTAGACACCCTAATCATATTCTCACATGAGGGAACACCACACTCATGCCATCAGAATCAAATAATCCACCATATTAGTCATCTGGGAACTTTTACATATGGCTTTTATCAAATATTCCCTGTTCTGAATGAATAGAGAAATCTGTTTATCTCCTAGTGGGCGTGTATTTTGGGCCGGTGCGAGTGCCGTCTGTAGGATGTAAATGAGGCCCCGCCTCTGCCAGCCTGCTGCTTTGCCCCCCAGCACGTCTCCAAATGCTGGAATCTGGGAATTCTCTGGACATCACCAGTGTCATTTATATTTCTTTTGTTGGGGGGGGGGTTCAACAGCAACTGGTTTTGTATGCATGATGGATGTGTGCTGGTGCATGGGGGTGGAGGTTTGGAACACTTGGAACAGTTTGCAGTGCATATGTGTGGAGACCCACAGCAGCCAGCCCCCCGATGAGTGGAGGTTCATGCCCTAACTATTACTTTGCTCTCTGTCCTCTCTTCCCTTGCTTCCCCTTCTTCGCCTTCCACACCTTCTTCCATTCTCTGATTTGCCGCGCGCGGGGGGTGGGGGGGGGGGGGGGGGGGGGGGGGGGGGGGGGGGGGGGGGGGGGGGGGGGGGGGGGGGGGGGGGGGG
>JAODLD010000002.1:15232386-15258694 GCA_026781065.1 Mormyrops boulengeri
CTCTGCCCATCAAACCCCCCCCCCCCAGGACAGATGGATGCCCAAACCTTTGCAACGGAAACGGCCAGTGCACTCTGGGCCAGAACAGCTGGCACTGTGAGTGTCAGACGGGCTGGAGGGGCTCTGGCTGCAGTGTTGCCATGGAGACCTCATGCGCAGACAACAAGGACAACGAAGGAGGTGAGGCAGCGGGGGGGGTTCAAATAGGAACCGGCTGATGCACGTGGTTCGCCCAATGTCGTTTCTGGAAGCAGCTCTGTATGTAAACACGCCAAATGTATCCACCCAGACGTCCATGGTGTCTTTTGGGGGCTACTTGCCTCGCTCCTGTCACTATTTGTGAGTGTAATGGACTTCATGCTTCCAAAGGAGCTCCAGGAGACGTGCGTGTACGTTTTCTATTAATATATAAATATATAAGTTCAATTTTCAAGGACAAATTTTGAGAAAGCTCATGTTTTGCAATTTTTTTGTGAGAATAACAACTAACTTATATAGCAAAACCTGAATAATTAATATTGTGGTGGCATCCCCACAAAATTCATCTTTATTGAACTGTTTATTACCACAATTAAGTGGCAAAGAATCCACTTGTTTTAAATTTACTCCTGTTTGCGTCTGCACATAGATAGCAGTGCTGCAGCATAGTGTGCAGGCTGGGCTGCATGTCTCTGTGGCTGACTCACTGACAGCATGTCGCCCCCTACAGATGGGCTGACAGACTGCATGGACCCAGACTGCTGCATCCAGAGTCCCTGCCAAAATAATCCGCTGTGCCGTGGCTCACGTGACCCACTGCAGATCATCCAGCAGACCCAGACATCGGCCCAGAAAGTGAAATCGTTCTATGAAAGGGTGAAGATGCTCGTGGGGAGGGACAGAACCCACATCATTCCTGCAGAGAATCCCTTTAATGCCAGGTACAGATCACCCTTCTCCCCAAAAAACACCCCACCCCTTCCTCCAGCAACATGCCAGAACATTCCTTAGCCACTGGAATACTGGAGCTCCTGCAGCATGGATCGATTTTCCTCAATTATCTTTCGTTCAGAATCCCTCCTGGGTTAAGTCTAGAAGAGGCTGAGGCTTAAATTTTTGCAGACAGACCAGGGAGATCAGGCTCTCTGTGAAGACCAGGCAGACCAGGGAGATCAGGCTCTCTGTGAAGACCAGGCAGACCAGGGAGATCAGGCTCTCTGTGAAGGCCAAGCTGAAGGCTGCTCACACCAGCCTCCTGTGACTATCTATTCCAGTCAGAAAATAATATGAAGAATGCATGAGAAAAGTCCTCCAAATATGTGGCAGAGTAATCAGTATGGTGTAAAACCTTGAAATAGGGTCAACAAAGAATTCCAAAGCATGATAGCATGCTGTCAGAAACCCAACAAAACACTGATGGCACACACACACACTGCTTGCCAGGCATGGCTGCCATAGGGCTGAGACAGACGGATGCAGACGGGCCTCCTTATCTGGATGCCAGGCCTGAAATGTAACTGTGTACGCACACGCCACTCGTCGGAATGTTACTTGTCAACAGTCACATGCTCAACAGTTGTGTCACATGATGAAAGGAGGGGAAAGTAGAGGTTTAATGGCACATATTTGAACAAATGTTATAAGGTATATGGGCCCACATGGAGGTGGGTGGAGATGACTGCAGATGGCTGTATTGTGCATATGCTTTGGAGCATCTGCTTCACACCCACACACACAGTGTGGGGACAGTATGCGGCTCTGAAACGTGCCTTTTAAGGAACGTGACTGGGGAGAGCTGGGAGTTCCCATCATGGCCAAAAAACACTCTCAGGTCTTGCTTTTCATGCCCGTGAGTGGTTGACTGATTACTGCATCTCCTCCTTCTCCCTGCAGCTTGGCCTCGTTGATCCGAGGTCAGGTCCTGACTACAGATGGGACCCCTCTGGTGGGGGTTAATGTGTCTTTTGTCAAGTATCCCCTCTATGGCTACACTCTAACGCGGCAAGACGGAACGTGAGTAGGGATGGCGAGGTGGCATCAGAGGATGTGCCCTGACACAGAATACTATCCTTTGTAATCTATTTATGGGCTTCTATTCGTTACAGTGAACATTGCATGATAATGCAACTGCTAATGTAAATGTGAGTATTTACTTATGGATCTCATAACAATCATGGCGACATATTTGATAATAGGAAATAATGACAATGGGCAGATACACTGAGCAGAATGGGAGCTTTATGAAAACACAGGCTGCTCTTCCCTGCTGTTTGTTCACACCTCTCTCTCTCTCTCTCTCTCTCTCTATCTATCTATCTATCTCTATCTCTCTCTCTTTCTCCCACCGTGTATTTTCTGCCTTTCTCTCTTCCTCTCCCCCTCTTCCTCCTTCTCCCTGTCTTTCTCATTCTTCCTGCTCCTCATCCCTCTGTCTCTGTCCCCTTTTCTCTCTCTCCCTCTCTTCCTCTCTCTCCCCCCTCTGTCATTCTCTTTCTTTATCTCTCCCTCTCCTTCACTGTCTCTCTCCCTTTCTCCTTCTCTCATCACTCTGTCCCTCTCTTTCTCCCTCCTTCTTACTCTCTTTCTCTCTTTCTCCCTTTCTCCTTCTCTCTCCCTCTTTCTCCATCTCCCTCTCTCCTTCTTCCATCCCACTGTCTTTCTCCCTTTTTCTCCATCTCTCTCCTTTTGTCTCTGTCCCTCTTTCTCCTTCTCCCTCCTCCTTATCATCACTCACTCTCTCCTTCTTTCCTTCTCTCTGCCTCTCCCTCTCCCTCTGCCCCTCTTCCTCCGGTTGACCACGGTAGGTTTGACCTGATAACCAATGGCGGTGCCTCCCTAACGCTGCACTTTGAGCGTGCACCTTTCCTGACCCAGGAGCGGACCATCTGGCTGCCCTGGAACAGCTTCTACGCCATGGACACGCTGGTGCTGAAGACGGAGGAGAACACCATCCCCAGCTGTGACCTCAGCGGCTTTGTGCGGCCTGACCCTGTGGTGGTGGCCTCACCTCTCTCCTCCTTCTTCAGCTCCCGCCCTGGGGAGAAGCCAATCATCCCCGAGACACAGGTGTAGAGATCAGGGCTCTGAGGCTTGTCTTCCATCTGGCAAAAATACAGCACATTGCCTCCCATGGACAGGTATTCATCAATTTTCATGGCTGTTGGATCCTGCAGGTGCTTCATGAGCAGATTGAGATCCCAGGAACCAGCTTGAAGCTGAGCTACCTGAGCTCACGCACCCCAGGGTACAGGTCCCTGCTGAAAATCACCATGACCCAGGCCACAGTGCCCCTCAGCCTCATCAAAGTCCACCTCATGGTTGCTGTGGAGGGTCACCTTTTCCAGAAGTGGTTCCACTCCACCCCTAACCTGGCCTACACGTTCATCTGGGATAAGACAGACGCCTACGGCCAGAAGGTCTACGGCCTGTCTGAGGCAGTCGGTGAGCCAAGGGGCTGGACCCCAGACCTGGGATAGGGTGAGAGGCAGGGTGTGGTGGGTGGAGGGAGGGGCGGTGACATGGAGGCATGGCCAGTGGGGGTGGGGCTAACAGGAGCAGGCCTAGGTGGGTCAAGGAAGCTTGAAATTGGATCCAGATTAGCCCTCTTCTAAGAGAATAGATGAATCCTCCAAAGAAAAGCTTCACAAGGAATAGAAGAATTATGTAGGTTGTACTGAGATGGGGGAAGCCCTTGATGTAGACACCAGACTTTATGAAGCCTGCAACAAAATGAGTTTCAATCTCAAAGCAGTAAAGTCGCTTCCATAAAACCAAGGGCTCCCAGAAGAGCCATCAAATGGCCAGAGTCATCTCTGCTTTTTCACATTAAACATTCGCCAGATGCCAAGTGGAATTAGCGTACACCTATACTTGCAAAACCAGGACCCTGGTGCAGCAGGGGGGCAGGCCTTCGGGGTCACTGGCCTAGCAGGGGGGCGCTCCTGTAGAGCCAGGTGGGCGGATCTGTCAGGGTGAGAAACCCACAGACTGCCTGAGAACGCCGCAACAACAGGCCAGGGCTTCTGCACAACTATAAGTGGCTTTTAGTTACGTAGAGCAAACGTATGTTCTCTCTTTTTGGAAAGTGACTCCCTCACTGGCTTCACACAAGAGGGTGCGGCGCAGAGTTAAGTTCTCACAGAGCTGGGAGGGGGTATGAAGCTGGTACTGTCATGGGAAAGGCCACAGTACAGTCAGGAGAGCCACTCCTGATGTTTCAAGCGGAGGTGATGAGTCATGACCATCCACCCATCTTCAGAACCACTAATCTGGTACCAGGCCATAGTGAGCCCGGAGCCAAGGTGGGAAACCACAGATCGTGGTCCAAAGGCATTGCTTTACCTAACTACATGTGATGTACTGTGTGAGGAAAGCCGTGTGATAACCCGGTGATAACCTGTGTAACACTGGAAAAACATGGAGACTGTACACGCAGAGGGCCGGGGGTGGGACTCGAAGCCCATTCCTGCAGGTGTGGAGTGCTGCCCATCCTGCCCCCATGCACCCAACTGGAGAGCAATATCAGAAAATCACACATCAGTTAGGTCACCTCAATAAGCCAGTTAAGCCCACGGACCTACTGACAGAGCCTTCAGCATCTCCTGGTGTGACCACATGTATCTCTCCATGCCTTTGTCCTAACCCCCCATACATGTGCCCCACTCCTTCCCATTTTTCCCCCTACCAGTGTCTGTGGGGTATGAGTATGAGACCTGCCCTTCTCTGATCCTGTGGGAGAAGCGGATGGCGGTGCTGCAGGGCTTCGAGCTGGAGCCCTCCGGCCTGGGCAGCTGGTCTCTCGACAAGCACCATGCCCTCAATGTCCGCAGCGGTACGTCAGCATGCCCACCAGTGGGCACCTCGGAGCTCACCTCTCACAGATGGATACATTTACTCTGGGAAGTTTGTGTAGGTTCCTCGTGAACAGTAATAATAGTCTGGGCTAGTTTAGTGCAGTGTTTCTAAACCCAGATCTTGGGGACCTCCACTGTAGACTGTCTGGGGGTCCCCGAGGACCAATTTGAGAAACATTGATTTAGTGTAACCTCAGTCCAGATAGACACAATCACTCTGCTGTTACACCACTGGGTCCTGTGATTCCTGAGGATGGCTCCGTGAGAAGAGGGCCCCCTCATTTGGCTGGCATGCCTCTGGCCCCCGGTGACAGTCCTACCAAGAGGGGGAGGAAATGAAAGCTTCATATCTCAGACCTTTCGACACATGTAACCATAATCAGATTTACAGGGGTTTAGGGCTTCGGAACAATAGCTGCACAGCTAATATTACACTTGTAATCATAGTGGCATCATCACACTGTATGTGGATTAGTGCACTGTACACCCGGACAGCAGGTGGCAAGGCAATTATGGAAAAGTAAATTGCTCTTATTATTGAGATTCTTAAATTAAATGTGTATGCATAAACGGTAAGTCATAAATGCACGGAAGCATCTAAAGCTAAATAAATCTGAAAATATTTTTTTTTAATTTCCCAGACTTGGACTAGGTGACAAGTCGACTTTACTGCTCTGTGATGATTGGAAAATTTGATCGATAACCAATATACTTTTGTCTTATCGCTTATCAAAACTTGCCAGTGCTTATTAGTGGAATAATGTTACATTGTTTTTTATTTGGTGGAAAATGAGAGATCAATCTGCTGACCAAATTTAAGAAGAATTATTAATATGTCACAGGTCCTATAAATAAAATATGTGTCCTAATTTGATCACGATCTATCCCCTCCAGTAGCCAACAAATAATTAACAAAATGACTGATCCTCCATTGTTTTGTGGTGGCAATGCAGTTACGTATGAAATTACATGCTTATTTAGCATAAAGGTCACAGTTCCTGTTGTGTGGTAGGAAAGCGACACATGAAAGTGGCCAAAAGCTACAAAAGTTCCTTCGTCCACATGGCCCAGGAATTTGAAAGCAGGAAGTTCCTGAACTTGGGTGAGCAAGTGCCTTATGCCAGTGAGGAGCAGGCTTACAGGCTAGACCTGGTGTGAATTTTGTTTTCCTCCCTCAAGGATATACCAACTTTTCAGTCTTTCTTCTTCCGCACTGAAATGGAAGTTGTAGTACATTTAGGGTTATTGCTGCATAAACTGCTGCTGCTAAGTTGCCGGTTGCGTATGAGCTGTTGTCAGCATCTGCATTATGTTTTGCGAATACAGATTGACTTTTATTGCAAAGCATTCCCTTCTCCTGTGTTTTTTAATGACGTCATCAGTAATTAGTGGACTTCCACTCAACTTTCATAACATAACTGTTGATGTAAAAAAAAATCTAAGGTCACACAACCCCTACTGGCCACTTGTCATTGCTGTACTCTCTGAGCTCTGGATGGCTGAAGAGGTCAAGAGGTCATGGTCAATACCTCATATGCTTGGGGTGCATTAGGAGTCTGCATCCAGAATTCCTGAATTCAAATCTCCTGGCTAGCAGAGTAATTGTATCACCTGGATGAGAATGCACCATTTTCCCCGAGAGCCCTATAGCTGCTCAGAGCCAGGAGCAGGAGAGGATCACAATCAAATGAGTGATCCAGCTGCTCCTTCAGACCATGATTTGAAACGGGCTGTTTTCCCTTTTCAAGGGATCCTTCATAAAGGCAGCGGGGAGAACCTCTTCATGTCCCAGCAGCCCCCAATCATCACGAGCATCATGGGAAACGGTCGGAGGCGCAGCATCTCCTGTCCCAGCTGCAACGGCCTGGCCGACGGAAACAAGCTGCTCGCCCCCGTAGCCCTGGCATCAGGCATCGACGGCAGCCTTTACGTGGGCGACCTCAATTTCATACGTCGGGTGTATCCCTCCATGAACACCACCGGAATCCTGGAGCTGAGGTTGGTCTCAGCAGTCAGGAGGCTTGGGAGGGGGTTGGGGGCAATGAGCGTTCACATTTAAATACGAGGTATCAGTAATAGCAATTGTGTCGCTATGTTGGTAATGGATGGTCCTGTATGGAAATCATGTTTTACAAATAGAAGCGCTGATTTATTTCACGAGAACCTGGGTTTATCCAGCACTGCTGTTTCTTCACCACTGTGCTGAATCACAGGCAGAATGAGAAGATCTTGGCCCTTTCTAAGCCACGTTCTGTGATTGGCCAAACATCAAACAGTAATGTCAAAGAGAGAGTCATGGACAGATGTTTTGCCTGACATTATCTATACGTTTTCCTCACTTCAAGAAAAAGTTTAAGTCAATATTGTAATATCGTAATGGTAGCCCCCAAGCAGTGAAGCCCAATAATTTATCCCTGTTTCAGTGAGATTTGTCTGCAGGGAAGTAGAGTCATCCAGATTTGAAAGCATTTTATGTTTGCAGTCTGCTGACCATCATTACCTGCTTGTCTATCATCATATACATTGTCTTGTGAAAGTGTTCACCCTCCTGGTGTTTTTCCTGTTTTGTCACGTTACAACTTAGAATTAAAATGGATTTTGGGGCGTTAGCACCATTTGATTTACGCAACATGCGTGCCACTATTTATTATTGTGACACAAATAATAATTGAGAAAAAAAACGAAATGCAGGTATGCACAACCCAAAGTCAATACTTTGTAGAGCCATCTTTAGCTGCACGTCTCTTGGGGTACGTCTCTACTAGCTCTGAGCAGATTTTTGCCCATTCCTCAAGGCAAAACTGCTCCAACTCCTGCAAGTTACATGGGTTGTATTGGTGTACAGCAAAGTCATGTCACAGATTCTCAGTTGGACTGAGATTTGGGCTTTGACTAGGCCATTCCAAGGCATTTAAATGTTTCCATTTAAATCACTCGAGTGTAGTTTTAGCAGTATGTTTAGGGTGATCGTTCTGCTGGAAGGTGAACCTTCATCCCAGTCTCCAATCTCTGGCTGACTGACACAGGTTTTCCTCAAGGATTGCCCTGCATTTAGTGCCGTCCATCATTCCTTCAATCCTGACTGGTGTCCCTGCCGATGATAAACACCCCCACAGCATGATGCAGTCATCACCATGCTTCACTGTGGGATGATGTTCTAGGGGTAATGGGAAGTGTGGGGCCACACATGACAGAATGACCAAAAAATTTTCTATTTAGTCTCATCTGACCAGAGATCCAGAGAACCTTCTCCCATGTGTTTGGGGTGAGGAGCCTTTCAGGTCTGTTTATACAGACATCATGTGACAGATCATGTGTCACTTTCATTGCATACAGGTGGACTTTCATCAACTAATTGTGAGTCCAGGAGTTGGTGAACTCCTGAAGAGCATGAATGCATATGCACTCACACATTCCAGTTAAAATTTTTTATATATGTGTTATATATACACACATACATACATACACAGAAATACACACTATATACAATATGTATAGTATATACATTATGTACATTATACACACACACACACACACATATATATCATACACATTCCATTCCAACAGTTTGGACTACATTGTTAAGTCCATTACTAAAAATCCAAATAAAAATCCATTTTTAATTCAAGATTGGCCACCCCTAACCTAAAGGTTACCCCAAAAACCAGCACACACACCGGCCCTTTGCCGATAAGATTGACCACCCCTAACCTAAAGGTTACCCCAAAAACCAGCACACACACCGGCCCTTTGCCGATAAGATTGCGAACCCCTGACCTAAAGGTTACCCCAAAAACCAGCACACACACCGGCTCTTTGCCGATAAGATTGCGAACCCCTGACCTAAAGGTTATCCCAAAAACCTGCACACACACCGGCCCTTTAAGGATAAGATTGCCCACCCCTGACCTAAAGGTTACCCCAAAAACCAGCAGACACACCGGCCCTTTAAGGATAAGATTGGCCACCCCTGACCTAAAGGTTACCCCAAAAACCAGCACACACACCGGCCCTTTGCTGATAAGATTGCCCACCCCTGACCTAAAGGTTACCCCAAAAACCAGCAGACACACCGGCCCTTTAAGGATAAGATTGGCCACCCCTCACCTAAAGGTTACCCCAAAAACCAGCACACACACCAGCCCTTTGCCGATAAGATTGACCACCCCTGACCTAAAGGTTACCCAAAAAACCAGCACACACACCGGCCCTTTGCGGATAAGATTGGCCACCCCTGACCTAAAGGTTACCCCAAGAACCAGCACACACACCGGCTCTTTGCGGATAAGATTGACCACCCCTGACCTAAAGGTTATCTGAAAAACCTGCACACACACCGGCCCTTTAAGGATAAGACTGACCACCCCTGACCTAAAGGTTACCCCAAATACCTGCAGACACACCGGCCCTTTAAGGATAAGATTCCCCACCTCTGACCTAAAGGTTACCCCAAATACCTGCAGACACACCGGCCCTTTAAGGATAAGATTGCCCACCTCCGGTATATGGTGAATCAAAATGCTGCTGCTTTTTAGCTGGGATGAGTCCAGGAAACAGAGCGGGGAAGTTACTTCTAATTAGCCAGGACTATAAAATACCGATTTTATGTATGGATTTGTGTTTTTTTTTCAATTTCATGCTATATGGAGGCTGACTCAGAAAAACAGTAGGTTTTACTTAATATCCAGCCTCCACTGATATTATTACTTAGTATTATTTTTGTTATAAATATATGCATAAAAATTCAGAGATGTATTTAATGATCTTCAGTTTAGATTGTATTTGGGATACAGTTTGTTGCTTACGGGCCACTAGGGCTGCTATGAAAATTAGTAGCATTCATTCCAGGAATAAAGACGAAAAGTACAGGCTGTGGTCAGTGTGCTCCCAGTAAGCCGGCAGTGCTTTGTCCGGTACAGGCTGTGGTCAATGTGCTCCCAGTAAGCCGGCAGTGCTTTGTCCGGTACAGGCTGTGGTCAGTGCGCTCCCAGTAAGCCGGCGGTGCTTTGTCCGGTACAGGCTGTGGTCAGTGCGCTCCCAGTAAGCCTGCAATGCTTTGTCCAGTACAGGCTGTGGTCAGTGTGCTCCCAGTAAGCCTGCAATGCTTTGTCCAGTACAGGCTGTGGTCAGTGTGCTCCCAGTAAGCCGACAGTGCTTTCGCCAGTACAGGCTGTGGTCAGTGCACTCCCAGTAAGCCGGCAGTGCTTTGTCCAGTACAGGCTGTGGTCAGTGTGTTCCTAGTAAGCTGACAATGCTTTGTCCAGTACAGGCTGTGGTCAGTGTGCTCCCAGTAAGCCTGCAATGCTTTGTCCAATACAGGCTGTGGTCATTGCGCTCCCAGTAAGCCGGCAGTGCTTTGTCCAGTACAAGCTGGACCTACCACCTATGGAACGTCCCATTATCCCCCGCTGATGTAATACAGGAAAATATCTAGCCTTTATGTCACTTTCCTGTCTGCTTGTCACTTTCCTGTCTGCATGTCACTTTCCTGTCTGCTTGTCACTTTACTGACACCTCTTTGTTTATTATCCTTCTTTTTCCCCTACAAGAAACAAAGACTTTCGGCACAGGTAAGACTCCCCACTCCTGCCGCCACTGCATGTTCTGTGACTGTCCCATCTGAATTGCATGTTGCCCCAGCCTTGAATTTTCCGCCATCACATTTTAGCTCTTCTACTGCAATGGAGTACAGACACATTGCATCGATCTGCCAGTAGTGGAGCTACACTCGCTCAGTGGAGCTGTAAACACAAGTGTGTGATGCAGAAACAGTGATTCTGAGCCAGGGAATCTGGTGTGCCTCTTCCCCGCAGCAATAACCCCACGCACAAGTACTTTCTGGCAGTGGACCCAGTGACTGGTGCCCTGTACATTTCTGACACAAACTCACGGCGGATCTACCGCGCACGCTCACTAAGCGGCAGCCGGCTGCTGTCGGACAACGCTGAGGTAGTGGCGGGGACCGGGGAGCAGTGCCTACCCTTCGATGAGCGCTGTGGTGATGGGGGCAAGGCTGTGGAAGCTACCCTCATGAGCCCAAAGGGTGAGCTATGGCTGGGGTGCCGTGTTCTGGGAAGGGACGAGGCATGCTTCAGGGCAGGGCGGCTTTTGGAGCGAGACTCTTGGCTTGGTATGCAGGCATGCTGCTGGATTGGAAAGTAAGGCTCAGCTTCTAGCTGGATCTTCTTCTTTCCATTCCTTCCTAGTTGTGCTGTATTTTGAGCATTTCTTCCAGAAAAATCACGGTAGCATGGGGGATGCCGTTGATTGGGAAGACTTGCGTTGCACTCTCAATTAACCAAGTGTCCCAGGCAAAATACCAATGGTAACCTGGTGTTATTCAGCCCATTGTTTTATTTGTTGTTTGCATTCAAGTAAATTAACAAACAAGTGAAATATTCTGAGAAACAAGAGCAGGACAGAACTGGGGGAGGGGAGGAAAGTAGAATAATTAGCCAGCTGATCGAGTCATGGCCTGCAAAAGTGTCTTCCGATCTGACACCAAACTGTCAAGGCTGTCATTGTCAAATTTATTCCCACCGATGCGGCATTTTTCCTGAACGACGAGGAGCTGCCCTGTCAGATTGAAGACAACTCACTCCAAAGTTCCTGATGGGTTTGCAAAGTCAAGCACAAGTCAGCCAACTTCCATCTCATGTGGCTCACCTAGCCTGAGCATTCTCCTCAGGGAGCATGTCTGCAAAAATCTCTCGTGTCTCTCTGAAGTGGTTTCTCTCTGGTGCCAATCTGAGGCTACAAGTTGACTCTGAGTTTATGACTAGTGGTGGGGGGAAGACGCTGACATCCATGTTTGCCAGCTAGCCGTTATCATAGATCAGCAGCCAGGAAGGACACAGTTAGCTTTGCAGGAGATGATGAACGGAGCGATCAATGAGTATTGTGAGTCTTGCCTACTGACTAGCTGATCTCTCCTTTACAGGGATCGCTGTAGATAAGAACGGCATGATGTTCTTTGTAGACGCCACTATGATCCGCAAGGTGGACCAGAATGGCATCATCTCCACGCTGCTAGGTGCCAACGACCTTACCGCTGTGCGACCACTCAGCTGCGACACCAGCATGGATGTCAGCCAGGTTAGGCACCAGAGATTTTTGGGCTATCCTGCTTTCTCGCCACATCAGATCGATTGTAATGACAAAGACTGGCTATAGAGTGACATGAGGTGCTCCGGATGGGCAGCTCACCTAGTCCAGACCAAGGTTTAGTAGCTGACCACCTGTGCAACTTCTAGAAGATCTGATATCAGGGATTACAGGCAGAGCTAGTCACGTTGGCCGGGGTGTCTTTGAGTCTACAGAGAGGACCGTAAGCACCCCTCCTAGATATCTTGGGTCAGAGATCCCTCTGTGCCTTCAAAGAACACTCCCTCTCCTGCCAGCTGCCATGTTACTCTGTGTGCAAAACATGTCCTTCACCTTCCCAGCCTTCCTCATCTGAGGAATGTCCACTCCTTAGATTGTCCTCGTTTGATGTAAGATGTATCAGAGAGTCATGACTGACAGCTGGTTGTTTCCTGGTTTAAAATACCCCAGCAAGGAAGAAGTTATAAAGCCGTCATAACAGCTGCTCTTTTGTCCCATCTCCAGGTTCGTCTTGAGTGGCCTACCGACCTGGCAGTGAACCCCATGGACAACTCGCTGTACGTGTTGGAGAATAACATCATCCTTCGCATCACAGAGAACCACCAAGTGAGCATCATTGCCGGTAGACCCATGCACTGCCAGGTGCCCGGCATCGACTACTCCCTCAGCAGGCTGGCCATCCACTCAGCACTGGAGAGCGCCACAGCCATTGGCATCTCGCACACAGGCGTGCTTTACATTGCTGAGACGGATGAGAAGAAGATCAACCGCATCCGTCAGGTCAGCACCAACGGCGAGATCTCTTTGCTCGCTGGAGCAGCCTCGGAGTGTGACTGTAAGAACGACGTCAACTGCAACTGCTTCGCAGGAGACGATGGCTATGCCACTGACGCTAGCCTCAACACACCTACATCGCTGGCCGTGTCACCCGACGGCACGCTCTTCATTGCTGACCTCAACAACATCCGCATCCGGGCCGTTCGTGGTAACCGGCCAGGCCCCACGCTGATTGGGCAGTATGAGGTGGCCTCACCGCAGGAGCAGGAGCTGTACATCTTCAGTGGGGAGGGGCAACACCAACAGTCCATCAGTTTAGTCACTGGGGAGCCACTCTACAACTTCTCGTATGGGTCTGATGGAGAGCTGGCCACTGTCATCGACAACTGCAACAACACTCTACGTATTCGGCGGGAGGGGGCGGGGAAGGGGGACAGTGGACTCCTAAGGCTTGTCCTGCTGCCAGACAACCAGGTGGTGACACTGGGCCTGGACCCGTCTGGTAGCCTTCGCTCCGTTTCTGCTTTCAACCAGGAGGTGGCATTGTTGGATTATGACGGGAACACCGGTCTCTTGACCACCAAGGCCGATGAGACAGGCTGGACTACTTTCTATGAGTAAGTGTGTGTTTGGTATGCAGACTAATCGTGAGCATCCTGAAAATTCTCCATTGTTTTCTCAAAAGGAAATTAAAAACAGTGAAAGCTTTACTGCTTGTCTAATGTAAACATATTCCATTAGTCGACAATGCTAAGTGCCATGTGGTTTTTATGGCTGTTTATGCATGTAAACATGGGTCAAAGATCTGCCTCAAACAATTCGAACAGCCCAAAGGCAGAGAGAGAGTGAAATGCAGACTGCAGCTTGTAATACTATTTTAATGTCTGCTCATGGATTGTATTAATATGGAGCTCAGGCATGGTTAGGATCTTTTAACTGCCTTTGCAGTTCACTACCTCCACCTAGTGTCTCCACTTGCACACTGCAGCCTCTGCACAGCTTTCTTAAGAAGGACTACATAAAGTTCTGTGAATCTTGCAGTCATGACACAATTGCAGTGCCCTTGAACACAGCACGATGCTTGCTGGAAGGCACCTGGGTACTTATTGAATAAGTCCCAGTGAGGGTCACTTCTGATTGCAAGTAAGGGGAATATTCTTGTATCGCTGCCTCCTGTAGATACGACAGTGAGGGCCGCTTGACCAACGTCACCTACCCAACGGGCACGGTCACCAGCCTGCACAGAGAGATTGAGCGCTCCATCAACATCGACATTGAAAGTTCCAACCGAGATGATGATGTCACTGTCATCACAAACCTGTCATCTGTGGAAGCGTCCTATACCGTAGTCCAAGGTAAGTCTTAACAAAGAAAGACATATGAATGTTGTTTAAAGTACTGAATGTTGTATGTATAGATTACAGAATTATCTTAAAATGCATACACACAACTCCTGTACTCTTCCATTTTCAGGATCATGGGGTTCTGTGGGTACAAAAACATCAGTGCCGGATCCTTGTCCCTGTGTCTGCGTGTATGTGTGCCCGTGCGTGTGTGTGTGTATGTGTCTGAGTGTGTGGGCGTGCGTGTATGCATGCATCAAGTCTGTCTCTACCCCCATGCACTCCTGTGATGAATGTTGTTGTGGTAAAATTCATTACCTGTGATTCAGTAAATCCTAATCTATGTCTCCTTGTACCACGTTAGCCCAGACACCACAGCTTATTCTGCCGGTTTTATGGACAGAACAGGCAGAAGAACGATTGTATCCACTCCTCCCCCACTGACCCTCAGGGTGGTGTGATAGAAAAAATAAATTCTGAGTTCCATGTGTCTGGAACTTCGAGTTACTTAGCAGAGTAAAAAGTTTTGAGATTTATTTAAAATTCTACCCAAGAGGCTAGTAGAGGGGAAGAGCTATTTGGCTATGTTTAACTGATCTAATTCTGTAATTCCATGCAGCCCCCCATACAATAAATCTGTTCTTAAAAGCTCACAAAGCTCATTCCTTGTGCTATAGGAGAATAATTTTATAAAAGAAAAACCACCTGAGCATCCTTCTAAAATCACTAAGTTATCTGAGAATGCACTTTGTCTTGGCTGAAATGTACTGAAAATTTGACTACAAATTCGGTTTTGAAGGATTCCAGTTTATAACGGGTTTCTTTTGAAAGCCGCATTTGATCTTGTTACTTGGTGTAAATGAAATAAAAGACATCCGGTGAGTTTTCTGCGAGACAAGCGCATGTATTGGGTTTGTTTCCTGATAGGGCATCTCCTGCGCTGGGTTGTTAGAGCAGCTGAGAGGATCCATGGGAGATAAAGCTGATTTACTTTTGCCTCAGGCGTAGTGAGATGAAGCATTTATTTTTGTGACCGGACTTTAAATATGAGGCAGCGCACAATTGTTCTGTTTGACTTCCTTCACATTTCCCCTTCCTTCCCTCTCTCCTGTGAACCCCCATTATTCCCCACAGATCAAGTGAGGAACAGCTACCAGCTGTGTAACAATGGCACCCTGCGGGTGATGTATGCTAACGGAATGGGTATTAGCTTCCATACTGAACCACACATATTAGCTGGGTCCGTAAGCCCCACAGTCGGTCGCCGCAACATCACCTTGCCCACCGATAATGGGCTTAACTCCATCGAATGGCGACTACGCAAAGAGCAGACTAAGGGCAAGGTCACTGTCTTCGGCAGGAAGCTGAGGGTGAGTGCGGCTGATCGCCTTCCCTGTATCAGCTCAGGTTTCTTGTTGCTGTGGTTATCCAAGTATTTTAATAAATGCAGGTGCCTATTCCCTCTCACTGCTTTAGGCACATGGCAGGAACCTTCTATCTATTGACTTTGACCGAAACACCCGGACAGAAAAGATATACGATGACCACCGCAAGTTCACATTGCGCATCATGTATGACACCCAAGGACGTCCGGCTATGTGGCTGCCCAGCAGCAGCCTGGCCGTGGTCAATGTGTCTTATTCCAGCACCGGGCAGCTCGTCGGCCTGCAACGGGGCAGCATGAGCGAGAGGACAGAATTCGACCCCTTCGGACGCATCCTGTCGCGTTCTTTTGTCGATGGCAAGGTTTGGAGCTACAGTTACCTGGACAAGGTGAGTAGCCAGTCAATTGCGTGAATCCCCCAACTATAACCCTGAATATCGTACATTAGTAACGTGTTGTTAACATGGTCAGAAATCAACATGGCATCATTTCTCACATAGTACGGCGATGAAGATAATGACAGTAGTGCTGATGTGTCTTTTTGTTTTCGCAGTCCATGGTCCTACTGTTGCAGAGTCAGAGACAATACGTCTTTGAGTTTGACACCTCTGGGCGTGTTACGGCTGTCACCATGCCCAGTGTTGCGCGTCACACCATGTCCACTCACGTGTCCATTGGATACATCCGCAATACATACAGCCCACCTGAGAGCAACGCCTCGGTCATCCACGACTTCAGTGAGGACGGCCCCCCTCAGGCCACATTCTTCCTGGGAACCGGTAGGCGGGTCCTCTACAAGTATGGCAAGTTAGCTAAACTGTCAGAAGTCCTGTATGATAGCACGGCTGTTACATTTGGCTATGACGAGACCACTGGTGTCCTGAAAATGGTCAACCTGCAGAGTGGCGGCTTCTCATGCACCATACGCTACCGCAAGATGGGCCCACTTGTAGACAAGCAGATCTACCGATTCTCAGAGGAAGGCATGGTCAACGCCCGCTTTGACTACACCTACCATGACAACAGCTTCCGTATTGCCAGCATGAAGCCCGTCATTAGTGAGACACCACTGCCCGTTGATCTCTATCGCTATGATGAGATATCCGGCAAAGTTGAGCACTTTGGAAAGTTCGGTGTCATATACTATGACATCAACCAGATCATCACCACAGCCGTGATGACCCTCAGCAAGCACTTTGACACCCACGGGCGCATCAAGGAGGTGCAGTACGAGATCTTCCGCTCCCTCATGTACTGGATGACAGTGCAGTATGACAGCATGGGACGCGTCATCAAGCGAGAGCTGAAAATTGGGCCATACGCCAACACCACACAGTACCGCTATGAGTATGATGGCGATGGGCAGCTAAGTGGTGTCAAGGTGAATGACTGGTCCGCCTGGCGCTACAGTTATGACTTGAATGGCAACCTGCACCTGCTCAATCCAGGTAACAGTGCCCGCCTACTGCCACTGCGCTACGACCTCCGCGATCGAATAACCCGGCTGGGTGATGTGCAGTACCGCCTTGACGAGGATGGGATCCTGAGCCAGCGTGGCTCCGATGTCTTTGACTACAACTCCAAAAGTCTGCTGTTGCGGGCCTATAGTCGGACGCCTGGAGGCTGGAGTGTGCAGTACCATTATGATGGATTGGGCCGACGGGTCTCCAGCAAGACGAGCCTGGGCCAACACCTGCAGTTCTTTTATGCTGACCTGAACAACCCGGCCCGTGTCACCCATGTGTTCAACCACTCCAGCTCAGAGATCACCTCGCTGTACTATGACCTGCAGGGCCATCTGTTCGCCATGGAGGTGAGCAGCGGGGAGGAGTACTACATTGCCTCAGACAACACCGGCACACCCCTCGCTGTCTTCAGCAGCAACGGACAGATGATTAAGCAACTGCAGTACACAGCATACGGCGAGATTTACCACGACTCCAACCCTGAGTTTCAGTTGGTGGTTGGCTTTCACGGAGGACTCTATGACCCTCTCACCAAGCTAGTGCACTTCACCCAGCGTGACTATGATGTCCTTGCGGGCAGGTGGACCACCCCTGACTACTCACTTTGGCAGAAGATTGGCAAGGACCCAGCCCCCTTCAACCTGTACATGTTTAAGAACAACAATCCCCTCAGTGATATGCTGGACATCAAAAATTATGTCACAGGTATGGAGAGAGTTAAAGGGGAGAATTTTCTTGATTTAAAAAGATGGTGAGCTTAGTTATGTTCTCAGGCCACATGTGCTCCTAAATTGCTGTACAACAGAGACACACCATTGTTGTCTATCTTGGGAGATTAACACTTTGCAATATATTTTACTTCTAAATATAATGTGGCATAAGCTCATTAGGCATCTAAAATGTTTTTGATATGTTTTTTATTAATCTAGAAATCCTTTGAAGTCTTTTATAGTCCTAAAACTTGTATGAGCTTCTCTCTATATTCTGCAAATGACCTTATCTGAAACACATCCTGATCCATCACGTGGGCTCTTGGTTATAGACAAGTGGGCAGATGGCAGCTACCTTAATCTTCTACCCTTCTCTGTTCCAGATGTTAAGAGCTGGTTGGTGATGTTTGGCTTCCAGCTCAGCAACATCATCCCAGGCTTCCCCAAACAGACTGTGTATTTTGTGGAGCCACCCTACGAGCTGCTTGCCACCCAGGACTGTGAGAATGGGCAGGTGAGTTCCTATAGCAACAAAGAGGATGCTACTGCTCCCATGGCAACACTCACCTTGAAGACACACACCCTGTCACCGAAATGCAGGACATATGTACAACAGGCATCTCATCCCTGGTATAGGTATCCCCGTCACTGGCACCCTAATGATCTTCTACTATGTCCATGCAGCTGATTACAGGCGTGCAGCAGGCTGCAGAGCGACACAACCAGGCCTTCATGGCCCTGGAGGGGCGGTTACTCAACAAAGGCCGTCGGACCAAGCAGGATAAGCCCGGGTACTGGTTTGGGACCAACACTCCCATCATCGGGAGGGGCGTGATGTTATCCATGAAGGAGGGCCGCGTGGTGACCGCCGTGTCGGGTATGGCCAGCGAAGACAGCCGCAAGGTGGCCCTGGTACTGAATAATGCCATGTACCTGGAGGGGACGCATTACACGCAGGATGGGCGCGACTGCCATTTCTTCATCAAGGTGGGCTCCGCAGACGGGGACCTGCAGGCGCTGGGGCTGACTAACGGGCGCAAGATGCTGGAGAGTGGGGTGAATGTGACGGTCAGCGGGCGATCGCGGCGTGGGGCCACCGTGGAGTTCCGAGCCGCCTCACTCTTGCTGAGCGTGCGCTATGGCCTGGGTGCTGATGTGCTGGATGAGGAGCGCACGCGGCTACTAGAACTCGCTCGCCAGAGGGCACTGTGGGGTGCCTGGGCGCGGGAGCAGCAACGCGTGCGGGATGGCAAAGAGGGCAGCCGGCTTTGGACTGACGGGGAGCGGCAGCAGCTTCTCAGCACGGGGAAGGTGCAGGGCTACGACGGGTACTATGTGCTGGCTGTCGAGCAGTACCCCGAGCTGGCGGACAGCAGCACCAACATCCAATTCCTGAGACAGAATGAAATGGGCAGGAGGTAACAGACCACAGCATCCCAAAGACTCTCCTCTCCTCTTTTCGCTGCCCCTTCTTTCTCCAGCTTTCCTCTCCTACGGAGAATAAAAGAACAAATGGGATAACACTCTGAACACTGCAGGGACATTTCAAATAACAAAAACAATTACATTTAAATGGTAACTGCCACAGGCAAAAAAAAATCAGGACCAGGAAACCAAGATAAACAAAGTTGTTCTTGCTTCAAAAAACATCCCCTTTTTAAAAAAGAATATTTTCACCCATATTTTTTGGGTTGTGTAGTTAAGAGGACATGAAAGACAGGTGGTGAGACCCAGCACAGATCGCAGGACCTACTGGGACAGGGAGCAGGCGGTCATGATCTCGGGGTTAGAACAAACAGTCACACTGTCTCAGGCATCATGTCCAACAGAATCGCGCTCTGTGAACATTTACCAACTTTGAACTCATTTAGAAGAAAAAATTACGAAATATGTTTTTAAAAAGTAAACAGAAAAAAAACACCATGGCTATATTTGCGGCAAATAACGTCTTACATTGTTTTATTTAAGAATGGAAAAAAGTTCTACATTGTGTCAGCAACACAGATGTTCAGGGTGTAGCTTAGATGCGGTAGTTTTGTACGTTCCCGTTGCAGTAGAATCGTAAGACTTTCACCAGGGCACTCTGTATAGGATGGTCAGTAAAACAAAAAACACTCACAGAATAAAGAAAATTAGTATCTAAATTATTTTTTATTTTGTGCTTTTTTAATTTATTCCTTTTTCTTAGAACTGTATGACAATCATGAAAGCGTCACTAGTTTTATTGAAGACAAATGAGCATTGATGAGTTAAGTTATTTTACTTTTGTAAAATATGTAATAATTAAGTTTTTTATATTCATTTTAATTTGCTTCTGAGCAAATTATAGTCACGGACAAAAAATTATGTAAAGTGTTTTAAAATGGTTTATACTTTAAATAAAGTCTTTAAAACTGTGAAACCTGTTTTTCAAAATATATCTGTATGTACAGTGTATAGATCGACCTTTATGCAGCACAGTAGAATATTGTTGAAATATCAAGTTTTATATTTCTAACAGGAAGTGGCTTGTTATGTGCAGACATAGAGCTGGCATTATTACTCGAGAATTTTGTGACACTTGGCTATCTGAGTTCTCAACTACCCACACTTCATTGTTTTTACTGCTTGTTTAACATTTGTCTTGGTTTTAGTTTTACCCAGAGTTGCTGTTGTAGGACCCTACCGCACAGAAAGGGGTTCCTGACTTGAAATGAGCCTCTATATGGATGTCATGACCTACCAGATGAGTACTGAGAAGTTATTCTTACACTTACTTGGTTGGTTCCTCTGAAACCTTATAAATAAACAAAAATTAATGAACGTTTGTTTATTTAACGTGGTCATGTGATTTGGGACAGTGGAGATGCTCTGTGCAGGTTGGTACTCTTCCTCAGTATTGTTGGTTACTTCTGTCAAGGGGTACAGCATGATCCCTGTGTGAATGATCCCTAGTATCGTTTTCCCCTGGTAGCAATTTGGACTTTTTAAAATGTACTTCCATCGTTTTTTTATTTATTTATTTAAAAAGCAGCTTCAAGATTATACTGCTCAGGGATGGTACATGCCACATTGCGTTTTCATTGCTCAGGGACGGTACACGCCACATTCTCTCTACACCACTCAGGGATGGTACTCGCCACATTCTCTCTCCACTGCTCAGAGACGGTACACGCCACATTCTCTCTACACCACTCAGGGACGGTACTCGCCACATTCTCTCTCCACTGCTCAGAGACGGTACACGCCACATTCTCTCTACACCACTCAGGGATGGTACACGCCACATTCGTTCTCCATTAATTTGCCAGCCACTAGGGGGATGGGATTCAGACCTTCAGCCCTGGAGGTATGAGGCCACCATACCACTCCATGTACATTCTATATTCTGAATGAATTGTTATTGCTTGAATGCTTGTGAACTGAAAACACCACCCCCCCATCCCACACCTCAGAATGGAAATGATTGATTAAATCTTACATGAGGTCATGGGCTTCCAAACGGCTAGCCAGTAATTTTATAATTCCATAAAGGTACATTGTCTGCTTTCAAAACGTGATTTCTCAGTCCTATAGCTACCCACACTCAACCCAGAAAATAAGGCTGAATCTGGAGAGCATTTATTAATACAAAACAGTGCCGCGTTTCAATATTTATAAAAATATTTCAAAACCAATTTCAGTGTAAATTTGTCCTGCTGTAATAAATGAGAAATATACTTGCTAAATATAAGGTTGCCAGAATGTTCTGCCCACCGTGACTGCGTAACTGAATATCTCAAAGACATCAGGGGAATTAAATGTCATTTCATATGGCAGAAGAAAACAGAATATAGTACTCTCTCTGAACCAATAACAAAAAAATACTGCTTGAAGTCATGCATACTAAACACTGAAATAAGGGCTCAAAAATATATCCAGGTAGATGGAAATAAATAAATAAATCTTAACTGATTGATGCAGTGCAATTTAACATATATGTAATAAAAGGTTCAGCTACACTATACATGCCACAGCTGGACAGCAGGTGGCATAGCAGCAAAGGAGCTTCCCTCCATAATTGCAGGAGCTGTAGTAAAGGGTAGACTGTGATACATAAATTAGCATATTGCTTAAGGGTTAAGGCAATGTTTCTCAACCCAGTCGTCCAGACAATCCACATTTTTGCTTCCTCCCAGCCAATACACCAGCAGCAGGTATTCTGTGTTCTTGATTGACTGCTTGTTTGGTTCAGATGTGAGAGCTGGGCCTAACCCTAACCCTAACACTAACCCTAACCCTCCAACTGCTCACTTCAGTTGATACCCTCAGACTGAGAATGCATTTACATGATCTGTATCCCATTTTCATCCTGAATGTGAAAACTGATATCAATGTCAACAATTATAGCTTTTCAAACATTAATGAATTACCTTCATTTTTCAAACTAATATATACCATAAATTTTTAACTCACCCTTTTAAATGTCAGTTATAATAAAAAAAAGTCCTTTCTGGCATGAGTAAAATCATGGTAAAAAGCAGTTTGTAAAACATTAAGTAAACAAATCACATTGAAATGGTTTTTGAACCTCATATACAAAAACACACTCAAACATATCAGACGTAAAACTGCAATGCTTAATTTTAGCCACGAGGGGGAGCCAACACTTCTGCTGTTTGAAGAGAAAAGAGGAAGATGGACTCCATTACTGGCAATCTGCAGCTCCTCAGCACCAGCCATCAACAAGAAGCTGTTTATAAGCTAGCAAATTGACACTACAGAGCATGCCTGAAGCAAGCTGACTTTTTGCATGAAAGAGCTGGTTGTTAATGATCCCGGTTCTATCTCTGGCCTGGGTAGCTAGCTGTGGGGCACCAGAGGCATTGGGCCTTACATCTGGATTATTAATACATTTACATTTACAGCATTTAGCAGACGCTCCTTTCCAACCAGTGCTTATTAGACTATGACTGATAAGCTAGACCTAGAAGTGGAGGGTTAGGTTTCAGAATGCTGCCAACCCGGAATGACCAGTTCAGCTAGACCACCATGTAGGTATGTGTTATGCCATATAGGTATGGCAACACACACACTCACACACACTCAAAGTGGGTTTTTGCACCAGATCGTCAAGACAACCTCCAACACATATGGACATTAATACAAGTAATCAGTTTATCTGATGAGGAAGCCCAGCATAAAGACCAAAATAAATCATTTAAGACTCATTTCTCAGTTTTACAAATAATTTATTCTTTGTGAAACTCACATTGAGCACAGGCAAACTATTTCCATTTACAGTTTAAGTTATACATGTCATTTAATAAAGTTGCTCTCTATGAATGTATTTAAAAAGAAGAGTTCCTGTTTAAAACATTTACTTAACAGAAAAAAAAAAATCATTTAGGAAAAGCAATTAATTTAATATATTCTGAAAGGTGTGACTTTAAATCAATGTCCAAGCAGATTCCAGCCCCCCACTGCCTTCATGCAGAACAGAGACATTCGGGACCTTGCAGTGAGCTGGCAGTTACAGGGGCTGGGGATCAAGTAGACGGCCTGTCATCTGGGGATAGAGGTGGCCATGAAGAGGGAGGGAAAAGCCTACCATGGTATGTTCCTCTGAGCCCGAAGGCTGAGAGCGGCTTGTGACATTTTTTGGGAGGGAGGGGATTAGGTTAGCATGTCCCACAGGCAGCAGCAACAGAGGGCCGTCCAGCAGGCGGTCAGGCAGGTGTCCGCCGTGTCGTCTCGCCTACGCTCCTCCACCACGTACACTGAGACAGAGACCAAGAGAGGTGTCAGTGCTGATATTACACCTGCCCCCAGTGCGGTTTGACGGGTCACCAACGGCTCACTTCCCAGAAAAAAGCCACTGAGGTCGAGGCTGGGCACCCAGCTCCGCAGAAAGGCAGAGTTACAGGCCTGGGGGCGGGGAGGAAGGTGCAATGTTCTCTCATTACATTAAGTAACAGACATTTTTGTTCGTTATCAAAAGGTACACATCAACATCCAAAATAAACCCACTTCAGACAATGCTTTCCTCAGAACAAGTTACTGGAAATACCTGGTCACGTGGCTGTGTTGCCTGGAAACCACAAAACCTCGCCCCAAGTCTGGGAGGAGAGGGGCTGGGTGTTATTCTGTTGTCAAGGCTGACAGAAAGGTTAGCCTTGTCACACAGCATAAGGCAGGCTTGGTGAATATTCAAACACACACTTATGAGCAGAAGGGCAGGAGATGCACTGTGACTGTCAACAGTACCTATAGGAACACTGGCCCACCAGGTAGCATTGCCTAGCTAGGCGTGGCAGGGAACACTCGACGACCGGTAACGTCGCCTAGCTAGGCATGGCAGGGAACACTCGACGACCGGTAACGTCGCCTAGCTAGGCGTGGCAGGGAACACTGGACGACCGGTAGCGTCGCCTAGCTAGGCGTGGCAGGGAACACTGGACGACCGGTAACGTCGCCTAGCTAGGCGTGGCAGGGAACACTGGACGACCGGTAACGTCGCCTAGCTAGGCGTGGCAGGGAACACTCGACAACCGGTAACGTCGCCTAGCTAGGCGTGGCAGGGAACACTGGACGACCGGTAACGTCACCTAGCTTCATTATAATAAATCCCCAGGGTAGGGGAAACACAATTTAGGTTTTATTTGAAATCCAGTTTAATTTTATTCTTCAGGGTGTTGTTTAAAGGTAATTATAATTTAGTTTTCCAAGTGAGTTTTAGTAATTTTATTAATAGGGATTGTGCATCTGGTTTTTAGAGAAACAAAATCATTACTTTAATACTATTTAACTAAAGTATTTGACATGTTTTATTTCAGCATGTTTTTGGATGCAGCATTTATAGTTTGTTTAGTTATAGCTTATTATAATTTTTTGTACCTTATTTAATTTCAGTCTATGAAAAATGTTTCCTTGTAGTTCTAGTTAAAGTTTTTGTTAAGGATAATAACCCTGTCATATGCTAAAAGTGTTGCCGAGTCTATAGCTGCCAGCGAGTTCCAAGCAACGACTCCTTCCCAGAAGTGCCGCTCCCTAAATAGAGAACACGGTTTCTACAGAGAATGGGCTGTATCACATTACAAAGTCACAGTGCATAAGGGATACACAGCAAACCGTGTGGGAAGCATAACGACAGGTCAGGTGAAAAGCAAAGGGAAGCTGGGCACAATGGGGGGGGAATCCAAAAAAAAAAATCATTGTAGCAGTTTACCTCTTAGTAAGGGTGAAATGGCTGACATTATCTGGCATTTCACTCAAATGCACCATACATTTGTGCACATGCAGTTTGAACATTTGATAACAGCCTAACCCTAACAGCCTAAACCTAACCCTAACCCTAACCCATCAGAAACTCTGGTGATGACCAATTGCGGGACTAAAGGCCAAAGCCCAAAGCCCATCAGACTTGAGGTTTGGGTCAGTTTCATAGCTGACTATTCCTTCCTCTACACGAAAGCAGAGAGAGTAGCTAAAACCAGAACTGCCCACATTCACAGGCTTTCGGTGCACAATTTAAAAAGTTTTAAAATTTGAGAAACTTCTGAAATGTACTGTGAATATAACTGGATGATCTAATTTTATTGCATCACCTATGACGACTGGATTTAGATACTCTCTGGGTACTAAACGTTGGCACACTGCACACTTATCGGGGGGGGGGAACTGGTTACCAATTACAGGGCGACAAGGGTGTCAGTCATATTTAATTTTTTCCAAGCACCAAAACTATCCAGTTACCCCTGTACAGATCAGCCATAACCTTACCTTCCAGCCAAGGTTTTGCCAGTCATGATTCAGCTACTGATCAGTCTGGTCTCCCAGTGTCTCTCAGCCAGAGGCAATATGGGAACAGAGCTGAACACCCTGGAAATGGAGGCACCTGAACTACTCCCAAAAGAAAGCCTTTATCTGCAATTTTTAATTCTCCTCGTCCGGCATCCCTTATTATCAATAGGATTATTAACAAGAGATTCCTTGACCGACACACCGTTGTACCAAAGAACACATATAAGCCAAAGAACACATAAATGAGCAAGGAAAAAAACAGTAAGACAACTTATTGAATAGAATAAGCTTTATTAATTAAAAAAATCTATGTGTGTGGCTCAGCAGGTAAGAGGTCTGAGCCTGTGCTTGGAATAGTCACATCTCTGCTGAGCAAGGCTGTCAACCCTACAAAAATGTCTCAGGAGCTCCAGATAAATGGCCTGAGCCTGTGCTTGGACCACAAGCTTCACTCTAAGATGAATAAATATACATACAGCTGAGAGCAAAGCATGGGGTCCAAGAATTCTAATGTACTAATGTACAATGAACGAACATAAAAATACGCCTAAAGAAACAGCTTGCTTCTGGTTCTCAAAGGATCTTGCAGGGTTCTTATCACATGATCAATAATTAATGCGTCCGTTGATGGGATAATCAGTCTATACCAGAGCTCCCTGGGAAATGCACTATTAGAGAGGCTCTCAAGCCTACAAAAATAGTGATGACAAAATGCAAACCAGGGCTGCACAATTTTGAAAAATGTCAAACATTGATTTTTTGCAAAAAAAATGTGATGTATAAAGCAAAAGAATAGTTCAAGAATTTAAGAACATAAGAACATAAGAAATTTACAAACGAGAGGAGGCCATTCAGCCCATCAAGCTCGATTGGGGAGAACCTAACTAATAGCTCAGAGTTGTTAAAATCTTATCTAGCTCAGATTTAAAGG
>JAODLD010000002.1:15271944-15282789 GCA_026781065.1 Mormyrops boulengeri
GGGAATGGAGCACAGAGCCGGGCAAGTTGAAAATTTTTTTTTACAGCACATGTTTAGGCTATATTCGGACCATAAGATGCAGGGACTTTTCCCCCCAATTCTGGGGGGAAAAAAGTGCGTCTTATGGTCCGAAAAATACGGTAAATAAAGTGAGAATAGGCGGTAAAGTATTCTGCTCCAGGGCCCCTATATTGTGGAATGGCTTACCAGCCTATGTTCGGGATGCCGATTCGGTCTCGGTCTTTAAATCTCAACTGAAGACCTATTACTTCAGTTTAGCTTACCCACAAACTGACACAACATAACTATGGCTGTTGGTGCTGCTGTTCATGTCATGTTTATCTACTATGCTTGTCTGTTTATTTTTCAAAACATGTTCTGACCTTCCATGCTCTCCCCTTCCCACATGTCCAGTTGGTGCCTGGGGTGGGCACCATCTGAGCTGGAGTCCTGGTTCAGTCCCATGGAGGGGTGACATCACAAATGGGCCATACAAACTATATCATTGTGGGTGCCACCCTTCACAGGCCAACATGGATAACGGATTCATTGATGGACTTTGTCTCCATTCTTAATCCCAGCTTATACCTCCCTTTTAGCAAGCATGTCCACTCTTTTCTGTTCTCAGTAATGTTAGTCTGCCAAGGGGGGTTGGGCAGCCAGTTGACCTTGGACCACCAGAAGTTTTTTTCTTCCTACTTGGGAGTTTTTGGTTCCTCTCCTCCTTTGTCTTCTGGCTTTCTTTATTCAATTTCCTTCCTTCCCTTTCCCCGTTCTCTGTCTCTCTCTAATCAGAATCAGCTTAATTCGCCAAGCGTGCTGGGGCCCACAAGGAATTTGCTTCCGGCTGCTTGAGGCTCCCTAGTACACAGACAATAAATGTCACTATACAAACAATAAATTACACTATACAAGAAATAAAATTTGAAACATATACACATAGGTAACACTGTACAAAGCATAAGGTGCGAGGCTGAGTGCAAACAGAGTTTGGGGGGGAAATTCACAGAAGGCAGGTGACACAGCTTAGCTGTTTAAGAGGGTGATGCCCTGAGGGAAGAAGCTGCTCTTGTGTCTGTTGGGTTTTGTGTACGGAGATCTGTAGCACCTGCCAGAGGGGAGGAGCTGGAAAAGATTGTGTCCAGGGTGTGACGGATCTGCAATGATTATATAATTTTGTTATATGTATCACAACACAACCCTGTAAAGCACTTTGTTGTGAAGGGCGCTATATAAAAAATAAATGAATTGAATATACGGATAATCTGCTAAACAACGCCGTTAAAACTTGTCGACATTTAGTGCTGTTGATTATCTGTTATTTTGTGGCTGTGAAAAATGATTGATCGGCGGGCCAATTTAAATATGATTTAAAATGTGCTATGTCGATCTTTTTACACCGCGTAGTACATCACAAAGTATTACGCTCGAGAAAAAGCTCTCGGGGGCGGGTGGTAACAGAAGCCACGGAATAGCAGTGTGTTATTTAACCTGCGTTGGAAATGTTAGCTAGAAGGCAGCTCCATACAGAGTGTAATCGATGGACAGGTACCCGACTGGAGGGGTCCCCTTGGTCAATTTCGCTGATGAAGGGGGGGCGGTAAATCTGACTCAAGGAGCACTTAGAACTTGAAGTATGGCAGTTTCAGTTGTTCGGGCAAAAGGAGCAGATAGTTGGTATCGATCCACATATGCCTACTAAACTACATTTTGCAATGGATGGCAAATTGAACAGAATGGACAAGTGTGATGCTGAGAAAGCAAGGATAAAGCAAAAAAATATGCTGAAGATTGATGCAGTGAAATGCACAAAAAATTCAGATTCATTTAGAACAGATGATAAAAGGAGTTTTGAATGGCCATTTGTAGAAGGACATATGTTACCAAAACTACCGTCCAATACTTTAAATTGGGGGGGGGGGCGTAGCAGTTTTTAACACGTAGTTTGTAGTTTTATGCTACCAGAAACTGCTACCTACAGTTTTCAGCTTTTTTAAGAAAATTTAATGCCAAGGCAAGAATTTAATGGCAAGGAATTTTATTTCAAGGTAAAACCAAAACCTAAATGTTGTTACTTATTGAAATTAAACATTTATACTTAAATTAAAACACAATTTAATGTAGTCTCTTCAAGTAAAACAAATTAATGCAATGAACACAAATATCAACAAAATATGTATAACATTTAAGATAAATCATGTTAACATGCAAGGGTAGCAAAATTTTTCAGACATTGTACACGTGTGCCTTAGCCAGGAGCATTGGAGGGGCATGTCTCACTACAGGATCTGAGTCAGCTGTGGATTTGAGTCGCACATGCGGCATCATTGAAAGCCAAATACAAAAGCAGCTAAAATAACTAAAACTGAAAACTAATTAAAAGCAAGCGAAATACAAAAAAAACGTATATGTCCAGTTCCTGTCGGGCTTTGCCAGTGTCAACGACAACCTGCAAACTGCAGACACTCGGAGCAAGGGCCACATAGCCTCAGCCCTGAACATCAAACTGCAGACACTCACAGCAGGGGCTGCGTAGCCCCAGCCCTGAACATCAAACTGCAGACACTCGGGGCAGGGGCCGCGTAGCCCCAGGCCTGAACATCAGACTGCAGACACTCGGAGCAGGGGCTGCGTAGCCTCATCCCTGAAGGTCAAACTGCAGACACTCGGAGCAGGGGCCGCGTTGCACCAGCCCTGAAAGTCAAACTGCAGACACTCGGAGCAGAGGCCACGTAGCCCCAGGCCTGGACATCAAACTGCAGACACTCGGGGCAAGGGCCACATAGCCTCAGCCCTGAATGTCAAACTGCAGACACTCGGAGCAGAGGCCGGGTAGCCCCAGCCCTGAGCGACAACCTGCAAACTGCAGATACACATAGGTCACATAGCCTCAGCCCTGAAGGTGTGTAGCGGCAGTGCTACTCACCAAGACTGCATGTGCTTCAGTACAGTGAAATTTAGGAATAAACACGAATCTGTTTCATTACCCCCGCTCTTGCAGGTACTACCAAACACTACGCTGCCTGTGTGTTGCAGAGAGTGTGTAGTTCAGCCTCCAGCTGTTTGACATTCAGTGAGCACGGGGTTTCCTGTGGGGCTTATGAGGTGTGGGTGTAGGAGTTAAATTCCATTTAAAATTTGGCTTGTTCCCTCCTTGTTTACAATAATTTATAATAATAATAATGATGATAATAAAACATAACTATGTGTTGACATTTCCCCAGCTTTGGGGTGAGCCAAGATGTGTTTGGGTGGCATTCAAATGTTACATTATTAGATACACCAGAGATCTGAGTCTGATTTCATAAACACAATGATGAAAACAGTCATTATTAGATAGAGCCATGGCTCTCTGATGAAACCATGACCTGCAGAAAATATTTCAATATGTATTTGACAGAAAATGTTGAACTCGTGCTTCCCACAGAGTGTATACGCTGACCCAAATATGTAAGAGCGGCCTGGCCCTGCTGTTCACTAACCTGGTCAGATGTGGTTGCTGGGAAACATTCTGACTTGTTGCCACATGCCTGGGTTAAGAGCACTGACCCTTAGTCATTAACACTGACCCAAAAGATTCAACAGCGAGATGCACTCCGTTCCAACTTGTGGGCCCTGATCTTCATCACCTACATATCCTTTCATCTCTCCCTTTAGCAAGGTATGCAGTATCCCTCAGCTGCTGCAAGTTCACATTAAACTGCTGCATTAGACAGATATGAAGTGCAGCTGTGTAAGACTCCCACTTATATCCTGCCACCACCTCTAGAGGGCGCCATGTCTTCATTAATGTTGCAAATCTATTGTCACAGTAGAATCTAACTTATCCGACATTCTGTATTATCCGACGTCCCACCGCAAAAAAAAACGCATCAATCGGCAACAAGAACTGCAAGTTGCGAGCGTGAGCGTCGTGTATTTTTTGTTGCTCCCGACTCTACCGCAGCTAATTAGTTACCCCGACTGTACAGTGGCGCCCGTCTGCACTAAAACATGATTATTAGGTTCGTAATGTGTAAAATTATAACATAGTTTGACGTTTAATAGGCTTTGTCTTAACACCTCCCATTATCCGACATTTTCGCTTATCCAACGTTCTGCAGGCCCGTTTATGTCGGATAAGCCAGACTCTACTGTACTGTTATTTTTCATACACTAATTGTAGTTGTAAAATCTCTATCTGTGCAATTAACTGTAAAATAAGAAAAACAAGTTCATTTATATGACTTGCACATTTTGTGATTTGGTGATCAGTGACCTTGTGCGATGCTCCTTATCAAGGCCACTGGGGCTATGCCAGTTAACCTGGATATCATTCTGCTAAAGCTCTGAAGAAATGGAGCTGGGAGGAAGGTATGTAGCTCAGCTGTAAAACAAAGATTAATACAGACACTCCTCATGTAACAGCCGAGATCCGTTCCTACGTTTAGGTTTAGGAGAAAGTAAATATCACAGCTGAAAACCCACAGTGTCCTGGTTATTTATAGAAAGTGTTTTCATTGGATGCTTGTGACAGTTAGGTCTGTGAAACACAAACACTCTCCGTGCAGCCAGCTACACTTTCACCAAATACTTCCATTGTATGGTTACTCAGCTCTTAATAACAACCCTCCTGAACAATACTCATCATATGAAGGAGGTCAGCACGCTATGGTTTGTAGCCTGGTACTTTTACAACTGAAATGGCAATCTACGTAACCTGTCTGGATCTAACCCAGTATGGAACCTTTGACCGAAACATCTATACAGCCCCCCCTAACAGGCAGAACAAACAAATGCCATAATCCCATTATAGCTACACTGCCCAGCCAAAAAAAGTCGCCATTTGAATTTTTCATTTGCCTGCCTTTAGCTTTGATTATGACGCACATCTGTCATGACATTGTTTCCACAAGCTTATGCATCATCTCACCCTTTATTTTCATCTAGGTTTTCATTCATTTCTCACCAAAATCTTGTATTGACAAATGAGTTGAACCTCCATAAAGCCTCCTTCAGCACATCCCAAAGACCTACAATGAGGTTAAGGTCACAACTCTGTGGTGACAAGTCATGCGTGAAAATGATTCCTCAAGTTCCCTGAACCACTCTTTGACAATTCGAACCCAATGAGTCTTGGCATTCTTGTCCTGGAATATGCCCATGCCAACAGGGAAGAAAAAATCCATTGATGATAGATGGAGGTGTAACCTGGCCATTCAGTAGATTCAGGTACTCAGCTGACTTCACTTTATTGCTGCATAACGTTTCTGGGCTGTAATAATGATCCAGTCATTGGCTCTTAAGTATTTGCTGATATAAATTCAAATGGCAACTTTTTTTGGCTGGGCAGTGTATAATAAAAGCAAGGAATTTGATGCAAAATAAAAACAGATCCAACGGCCACCTTAGTTTCTTTTGGTTAAATTCTAACTGAAACTACTCGTATAATGCAGACCAGGCGTAAGTAAAAGTTGTTGACCATGGGAATCCATAGCTACAGCCCTGTGTTGGATTGTTTTTACTTCTCTGTGGATGTAGGTGAAAAGGAGCTGTTGTCAGTTTGTAGGAGACTCCTGGAACGTGCTGGGATATCTGGATAAAGTAGATCCAGTCACTCTTGTGCACTGTTCTCAGTTTCCTAGTTGTTTAGGTTACTCCTGCCCAAGTACCATACACACAGTGGGGATTGGCTGCACGGTTTACTGTATAGACCAGAGTTCTTGCTTTTTTCTCTTTCACAATGGCTCTGGAGGTCTCCAGGATCTATGAGATGTCTCACCACTGGAAGTTTGATTCTCAAGAGACAAGAAGAATTTTTATGAAATGTAGACTGGAAACTCTCAGATGAAACCCATCTCCTAATTATGGGAGAAATGAAGCAGTAGAAGTGAGTGGGATTACATCAATCATCGCATGGTTACCCAAATGAGATGGCATGAAATCAACAACAGGGACTGGGTTAAACCAGCCAGTGAATGGCAGTACTGGTTAATCCTATGTGCCATGAGTTTTGAATCATCCCCCTTGGGCAGGAATGAGAATAGATGAACTGCTGGTGCTTTTTGGCTCCTGGTACGATATGTTGGGCACGAGGAAAAGCCCAACACAACCATCTTCAGATGCTTTCCAGAGACATATTCAGCTGCAGAAATTTCAGCTGTTAGCGGACCGATTTAGAAGCATGTCATACATACCAGCGTGCGTGTCTCTGTAAATGACAACGTATGCCGACCATGAGCACTTACGATGCCCAGTATGAGTCAGCTTTCAGGCACTACAATTCATTGTAGAAGGTTCCAGCAAATCCACAGAGATGGTCATTGTCTCCAAGGGCCCTTTAAGCTGTCAGGAGTTCTTAGACAGTTCAGTTCTCTACAGGAATCCCTGTCATCTGGCTTTAGTCTCCTGTGTCCTCCCCCCCCGCCCCACCCTGAGAACACACTATCAGGGGGATCTCAGCTCATATGCCGTTTACGAATACCCATAATCCCACACCATGGCCCACCCACGGCCAGCTGCAGCAGCTAGACTGAAGAGGCACCCGGCTGGGTATCCCGGGAATCCCCTGAAGGTGGCAGCCCTGGGAGGACATATGCGTGGCAGGTGTGTATCTGTGCTTAAGTTTAATGCCAAATCAGCAACAATGGCTATATCATGACAAAAAGGTAAAACAAATAACAAATAATTTACAACATGAAATTTAAAACAGGGCATAGATAAACAAAAACAGAATTTACGTAACATTCTTTAAATTAAAGTTTGATGAAAATTCCAAAACTTTATGGGGTGGCACCTTATGAAAAATATCCACCAGACAGCTTTGTCAATAAAATCGGTGCGTGGCAGGAGGTAGGTGGGTATGGCAGTGAACAGACAACATGCTTGGTACACAACAACATCCCCAGGGTTTCCTGGCTGAGCAGAGTGAAGAGAAGCCTGCAACAGCAGCTATATGTGATCTGTCTGTAACCAGGGATGCACATTACTGATATGCAAGTACGCATTTACCTTTAAAATCAATATATGCAGCAATTGACTGTTTTAACAGCGCAAATGCACATAAAATACGTTTATGCTGCTATAACAAGAAATTACTGTGAATGAAGTACGAAGTATAAATTAGCATCTAAAGGTTAAAACGCACAATAATTGTGAAATCAGTGCACATAAAATAAGAATGCATTTGTACTGTTACAGTCGATTGCTGCACGTATGACTTTTAAGGGTGAATGTGTACATACCAGTTATGTGTATTCCTGCTAATACTGAAATGTGCTACCCGCCCTGTTTTCTCTGTGACCTTCCACGGAGAGAATATGACGGGGATATATACAAAACCCCTTTCCTGGAGTTGTTGTAGCCAGTGTGCAGTTGAGACAGCACTCCTGTATAAACCGCCCTGGAGTTGGTGTAGTCTGTGTGCACTTGAGACAGCACTCCCGTATAGACCGCCCGTCTTTTTATGATTCAGGAATGTTTGCCCTTTGGCTCAAGGAGAAGAGGGAAGAGAAAAGGGGAGGAGCAACTGAGGGAGCTTTCCACCAATCAGAAGCCTGGGGTTGGATGGGAGTGTTCACCCCCCCCCCCCTTGAGCCTCATGCAAGCACGTGGTGTGGTAACCCCCACTCCCCAGCTGTCATTCACATGATGTACGTGACCGGACTTGCCCCATATCAGTGGTGCTGTTTATGTGGTCGTCCTGACGCCGCTGCTCTAGTCAGCGCGATCAACATCACTGGACGGTTGGGGTGGAAAATATCCACGAGGCAGTGGGGGGCAAAGGTGGAGCAGGAAGGATTATTTTTGAGTGTCAAAAGATTATGTGAGCTGTCCATCATATTTCAGGAGGTCTTAGCATGAGCTAACTGCTAGCTAAATTTCATATCAGATACACTGCACATGACAGCTGAGTAATCAGACAGGCTTGTGTGTACAATACCCAAGACAGCTGTGGCTCCCCCCCCACATCATGTGACCCTTGGGGTCTGTTTGGCCCCTGATAAATGACCCCCATCAGTTCCTGTAGGACATCTTCTCAGCTTCCAGCATAAAAGAACCTCAGAAAGTAAGGGGGGTGCATGGGGGGTGTTCCCATATTCTGTCAAATCCTCGCCGGCACATCACAGAAACTGCCTTCAGTCCACTTGCCAGTCTGAGGTCCCAGCTGAGAAGGTATGTTTCCTGGAATATTTGGTCATGACAGGAGGCCACACCAGCAGCCTGAGAGGATCTGAACCATCATTATACATCTCCTGCACACCAGGCTGCAACAAATCCAGCCCAAACCCTGCCCCCCCGGGTGACTAGTCCAAAGTGCATGTCCCTTCAAAACAGACTGAGAATAGCTTAATATTTTGTGGTAAAAAAAATAAATAAATAGCAGCCCTTGCGCAACCACAGGACAGGATCACGTGAGACCATTTGCCTTGGGCCTCAGTTCTATGTAAGCATACATGTTTGCTCAGCTACATGGCAGAGTGCCATCTTCTAACTCCCCTGTGAATTCGTTTTGGGACCGCCTGCTGTCGCACAGGTTTCTGTACTCTGGTGACATGAGTTCTTGACATAAGGAACAAAACAGCATTTTCTTCCCCGTTTCCCCACAGCAGAGTGTGTACTTTCAACAGTCATCCTCCACGTGCCAGAGGGCATGGGAGAGAAAACAGCCGCTCCTCTTTGATCCAGATCAGATGACGTCTGCCAACCAGTCACTGCCCCCCACCCGCAAGCCATGCTTGTTTACAGTGCCAATAAATCATCATTTATATGTATTTACACAACTTTTTTTATAAGTTGTTAAAGAAGAGATTCTACAATCGTAAAGTAGCAGCTCCTCAGACAGGAAGTCCAAGCACGTCGTCAGCATCCTATGGCGGTTCTTTCATTCCGCATGGTCACACATAAATGAGCAGGTTTGTTTATTACTTGTCTAACGTTTATTCAGCCGTCTGGTGGACATGTTCTCTCCCCCTAATTAGAGAGATCAAATTAGAAAGGAAGTGGTGAGCATGGAAAGCCAGAGCCAAAGATCCTGCTAAGCCTAAGCCCAAACCCAAGCCCAAGCCAAGCCCAAACCTAAACTTAAGCCCAAGCCTAACTTTCCTTCTCACTAACGGGACATAGGAGAACCTCACACACCAACATGAGACTCTGCCAAAATGGGGCATGATTTCAACACAGCGGAATGTACACTCACCTCAGTGTTCCCGAAGAGTCATTAGTTAGGAAGTAATCTTGGAAAGAACAGGGACCAGGCACTCCGAATGACTGCTTCCTTACCTGGGGGCACGAACCAATGGTTTGCATGGCCTGCTGGTAATCACCCAAGTACAGGAACAGAACCGGGCCGAGGGAATCTGACAACTTGGGAGTCACCAGTAGATTCATACACCAGGCTGAGAGACAACATGAAGTGTGCGAGTGTGTGTGTGTGAGAGACAGAAAGAATATGAAATACATATCACACACAATGTATCTGTGATCTTAAAGCCTCCGTCTGAAAACATAGCGTTCCGTGCATTTGTATGTTTAGAAAAAGGTGATGCATAAGGTCCCACTCATATCCATAGCACACCCTCCAAGACCACAAACAGAGGTACTTCCACTCTTCTGAGAAGGACAACAGATATGTCTGTACATTTGGCTTTATTTTGAAGTCTGTTTACTCTTCACCTGCTCCACTCGGCACAGGAGAGTTGACTGCTCACAGAGTTAACTCACAGCATCAGCTGACCTCCCATCAGTCAACATGAAAGAGGAAGTCTAGCTATAATTCAAAAATAAAAAACAAACCCAACAAAAATGAGGCTAATCTGGGATCACTCATGTTTAAATGTAAATTGTCATACATTTAGCCTGGCTTTTCCTTAAAAAAAAGTACAAAAGTAACTGCACCAAGGAAGGCCAAGGAGGCGGCAGCCCGGAGCTGTTCCTGAACCCAGTCCGAAATCAGATATCAGGTTAAGAACAGCGTGCTAACAGGCTGCTGCCTTTAACCATGACCGTGAACTCCCTGCATTTTGGGGAGGGGGAATAGAAAAAAGGAAGATTTAACAAAAAAATAAAAAATAGCAGCTGATCCAGTAATGGACTGCAAGAACAGAAGAAGCTTTCTCCACGGGAGGGGCTCAGATATCCATCTCAAACTGGTCGTCATCAGCTGAAAAGAGATGGTGGGAGGGTCATTCTTAGCCTCTGTGTTTGAAAGGTCGAAGCTTTGAGACCCATGGGGGGTGGGATCCAATACTGACCCCAAAACAAATTTAACAACTTTTACCAACTGCCAGAGCTGGGTCACAGGGAAGATGGAGGTGGTAAACATCAGCACACTGGCTCTGAGGCATGTGCTCTCCTGATCCCTTACATGATCTCTGTGCCTCACCTGCCAGGCCCTTGGCCTCCTCCTCCAGCTCCTCTTTGAGCTCCTGTAGCTTGCCCATGGGGTTCGATGTGGACACCGTGACCCCAGGGATCTGGGGGAGGCAGCAGGGTGGAGTGCGGGCGATGGGCGAGTTGCGGCAGTCCAGCAGGAACTTCCTGTCGTAGATGATCCGTGTTCCTGAAACACAGGTGGCCACAGCTGAGCCTGACGCTCGTCTCTCTGCTGCATGCAGCAGCGTGACTTTCAGTCCGAGCCACCGCTCACTCAGAACTGTGGCGGTCATGTTTCCTTTTTGGGCAGTGGGGGGGGAATGTATTTATGAATGTTTGTGTGCAACAATGGCAAAGCAGAGCTCACTTCTGTTTGTCCCCTGCCCCCACCACAAAATAACGCTTGGTCCAACACTGCTTTGTGGTCAGGGGCACAGAACGCAAACCAGACTAGTGATTCCACTTCCCACTGTGAGGCAAGGCGAGGGGTTG
>JAODLD010000002.1:15282889-15300124 GCA_026781065.1 Mormyrops boulengeri
CTCCAATTCCCAATGTGAGGCAAGGGGGGGGGGGGGGTTGGGGGTATTGAATAAGTTCATTGAAACTGACAGAAACAAATACAAGCCAACAGGGCAGTAAGCTACAGCCTGATGAGCTTTGAACCGGATCAATCCAATGGTCTAACTTGGACTTTGAACAGTCAAGCCAGGCTTCCAGCAAGGGTGGGATTAAGTAATATAGCTGTACGGTGCATTTGGAACAGAGAGAGAACAATGGGCAGGGCTGGATGGGAATGGGAATAAGCAGGCACAGCACCCGGTGCTGCCAGATCTCCCTTGGACTGATAGAAGCCCAGACTCTGGGACTGCAGGACGGTTTAGGGGCGGCGCAGCCACAGGACACGACGAGAGGCAGGGATCAGCTCTGTGATTCAGAAATACTCACATTTACAAATTCAGCTTCAACCCTTGTTTTGGCTGCAAGTCAGACTGGGGTGGGGGTGGGGAATTTACAAAACTGCATCCTAAAGAGAGCTCATCGTCTGTCACTGACGCCTCCGCAATATCACACTGCGAATGTCACGACCATAAGGACGTGTGTATGGTTATGTGATCCACACCAACGACTCTGGTGCCACTGCACCAGAGTATCAGATAGCACCAAAGTGTATTCTGGTATGAGCATCTCCCTGTGCACAGAAACTCTAGCAGACCTGCGCCCGCACAGCTAGAAAACGTGCAGTCCATTCCCCCACTGCCCCGGCCCTAGACTTTTTTATTCCTAGAAATGGTTCTCTTACTCCCACTCTGCCAGAACAGAATGTTCTCAGCTATGCCTCCAGCGCAGCCAAACAGCCGCCCCACAGCCTCGCCCTCCTAGTCTGGCCCCCTGGACACATTCCAGGCCACCCAGCACAGAGCCAGAGAGCACATGGTCATCGCTCATGGAGTCATACCCTTTGCTGGGGGGGTTGGGGTAATATCAAGGTGAAGGCAGCTTGAAACGTTTGAGGAAAGCTAGCTCTGTCACAGCCTAAACTCCATGAAAGCAGCGCTGGATGCCAGAATGGTTTCCAAAATGTACTCCCCTTTGACCAATAATGCCCCTCCTCTCAACAGAGAGCCTGCGTGATTGAACAGCTCCTTCAACCACAGGCTCATCTGCCAGAGAGACACTGCTTTGTAATAACTGCTACTGGATCAGTCAGTGATACAAGTTCCCATGTCCTTAACCTGGAACAGGTCGTAGAACACCAACCCAACTTTCGACCCGTCACAGAACAGCTCCTCTAAAACTCAATACCTCCTATACTGTCCCACTTTCACTACGCACTTATTACCTGTTTCAGGCCAACGGCTATTGCAATTTCTGTCTGGTTGCTGTAGAATAAACTGTCTTATCTTCACATGATCCATCAGGAAAGTCCTATACCTTACAACAGACTAGACCAAACTCAAAAAGCATGCTACAAAATACACAACTTTTAAAACCCATCGGCTCATAATGTTGTCCACTGTCTTTATATTACTTGCTGTAAGTCAATCACCAGACCACGCGGCCAGCGATGGGCGGCGTGATCAAGGGTTAAAAAAAAAGTGCAACACCGCGGTTCACCGTCAGAGGGCGCCGTCGACACGCTTCATAACATACAACAAACAATTGCACAAGTTGACTAGTTCAGACCATCTTACCCCGAGAAAAAACAGCAATATCCGAGTACGGTGAACATCATCCATTAAATATTATTGTGACTAATCCACACGCGAAACATTCAGATTAAACGCAATGCATATCGACTACAGGTTTTACGTTTAAACAAAGAAAAAGTAAAAGTGAGCGGACGCACAGCTGCGAGATGAGAGACTTGCAAACTCCGCAGGAAGCAGGATCCTGGATATCTGAGGGTGCATCATGCAGGACCCCCCCCCAAAAAAAACTGCGCTATGCCAGCATGCACCCAACAACGCTGCTTTACCCACAGCTGGTCTAAAAGTGCACCAGCTATCTCCCCGACCCAAGCAGTCGACCCACCGGGTGAATAACGTGAAGATGGGGTTCCGGCCATGGGGTTGCGGGCCGGGAAATTGTACTCTGGGGAGTCTGGCCAACAAAAATGTCCAAGGTTGATTTTTAATCACAGTCCAACCTTGTTCACGGCTACTTGCTTTATTTAGCTTAGAAACTCGCCACCTCTCGCTGGTAGCCTTGTAATTTTTGATATTGCAAGAAAAGTACTCGGGTATTTTCCCGGCTCTTTTCTTAGGAAACGTTTGGATTTTAATCTGCCTCAGCTTGCGCTCCTTGTAACTCTAGTAGCCGCCCGGTTACATTGCAGGTCTGAAAGTTACAACAGAAATGTGCATGGAAGCGAGCCGCACTGTTAAGGGCGAAGCGCAGCAGCATTTGGCCAGCCTTACCTCCGGGGGTGGTGGAGAAGAGGGTCCCTCCGGGCGTCTGACTGTAACAGTCGGGCAGCTGCGTCCAGTCTTTCAGCTGCAAGACGCGGGTGGGGATCGGGCAGCTTTTCGTTTGGTTGCAGCTGGTAGACATCGTGCTGAGTGTCTTACTCTTTAACACAAACTTGGTTGTATGTAACTCGTAATTCAGCAGTAGGGCGGCAAAAAAAGAACTTTTACAAAGATCTGAAAAAATGTATCAAAGCCAAGCAGAATTAGGGTGATTTGATGTATGGAAACACTTTAAAAAGTAAATTTAAAGAAAGGCTGGGATTAATTCCGAGGCCATCCAGCAGGCGCACAGCCGAAGGAGACCATGTGCACGTTTATTTGCAAACTGGGGTCTGGGCGGAAAACAACAAAAGTACGTGACTCCAGTCATGTGACGTTCCGCTGTGTTGCAACGCAAGCATGTCGGGGGCCGTGACGTGTGCGCATGGCGCATGCGTGAGGCAGTTCTCCTGCGCTACGCGCAATTCTCCAATCCACGCCACGTGTATCTGCGTAGTGACAAGGGCCCTGCGGACGTGCGGGTCCCGTGACACTCAGGAGGTGTAAAGATAAGAATGACATCGTTCAACGTTTTTAGCACCTGAAAAACATAACAAGTAAGAATAAAGAGATACTTTTAGGGCTTCGTTAAACTAAACAGCTATCCCAATTCGTACGGCGTCATACCCATCTAAAGTAATTACCTTTTTACTGTAAATATAGAAAAGATTTAGTTTAAGAATACACACAGAACATGGGTGTTGGGATTTAACCCCAAATACTACCCACTAATTACAATCTGCAATAGGATGAACTACATGTTAACTGTCATTGTGATTAATTTATCTAATTGTTAATGTATAGCCTATTTGTAATTTATTAAAGTATTACATTGTTTTGCAATTTGTGTATGTGTGGTCGTTTGCCCTCATTCCCTTTGTAATTCTATTCCGTCATGTAAACGACTACACATGTCAGTGTACCGGTCTTTTCAATACACGCGGGGCTTAATAGATGTGACGCTTTATGTAAGCTAACCGTTTATTATTTTTAATCATCTTATTTGTAACAATCAAATTCTACAAAAAAGCTAATTTTCTACCGCACATCTAACAAGTTATTGCAGCACACTTAAGGAAAAACACTATTGTAAACGATGCCTTAATTGTCTGTAGGAAGTGGTCATTAAAGATTTAAAACGCTTGCAGGGAGGTCATGTAAAAACGCAGCATGCCACGGAACTCATGAAAAAGTTGACATACTGGTAACAACACTGACTAACAGCATGCAGTATATACTGGTTATGGTACGACAGTACGGCGTAAACAATACAGTTTTGAAAAAAGCTCATGTGGCCCTGCTGGCAGAAACGCGCCACCTGCTGGCTAAAGCATTTTATTCCTGACATACTGCCGTCAACAGTCCAGACAGTAGGGGGCGACAGAAGTAGGCAGTTTTGACAGTAACTTTTTCATGAATTAATCCCGTCAGATACCGAACAAAACACACACCCTTACACGGGTACAGTTCCATCTTTTTATTGAATATTAAGGTAAATATTTCACATTAATACAGGCTACATAGAGCCACTATACGACATGAAATTTACTCTCATTTTAACCCTTTTTAGTATGTAAACAATTATACATGTATTTACCAATCTAAAAGGTCTGATTCATTTTTCTTTTACGTAATCATCTAGTTCTTGTCTGAGTATAAATAGCTTACAGTCTTGTTGAGCCCTGCAGACCAGGAACAGTGAGGGTTTTAAAGTCAAAATGGCTATACTACGCAGAGGATGTGTCCTGTTGAACAGGCAATCGGTTTGTTCACAGACCGTGGTAAACAAGTAACAGCCCACACTGAATTAGGCACATCAAAATGGTGTCCCCATCCTTCTCCCTTCTTTTGGGACACTGCTTTGTTAACATCTTTAGCATTGTGATTTTCTTGTCATTTAGAAATCCATGGATCTTCCTACTGGTTGAGTGCCTGGACAGCTGTGTTCTCTAGTTGACGTGATTCAGATGTACATTTCCAACGTGCGGGGCCCAAGTACCAGGCCAGACCTGGAACGGAGGTACATTTCAGCTACAGAACCATCACGACTTAATGACAAATTCACAATGTCACATTGCCCCTGCATTTAAAATGATAAAATGATCTTGTGTGTACAAGATGAGACACTTTTGCATGGCAACACTGTTTTCTCTACTAAATATTTTTACTGTTTGAGGATAAGATGGGACTCACAGATTACCTTTACCAGGTACCTGTATTCAGAGTCAGCTGAGTGAGTCATTACCTGTTGGGGGTCTGAGTTCTCTGCGGTTTTGGGGACAACCTTAAGAATGGGATTCCAGGCAGGGTCGGCAGTATGGAGTCCATTGAAAATGGGGGTCCCTAGGCCCTCGGCTATGGGGGGGTGTGGAGACATCATTGTCCCCCCGTACATCGACACTCCCTGCAAAGACAACACACCCCCTCAAACCCTCTCTCTGTGCTGAGGCTTCACCACGCCTGTAGGTTATCTTCAATCATACATTCGCTACAGAGTAGTCAAAGAAACAGAGAATTTCGTGGCATATTACTGCTCGAAGTTTGCCAGACAGCTTCAGACCTGACACCTCCGGATGAGTAGGCCTAAAAAAAAATCTAGATTTAAAGGTTTTGACCATATTTGGAACGGCTCTTCTGTTCTGCAACACAAATCTGACAGTTTTGTAAACAAACAGATGGGCTGTCAGAGGAGTTCATTTTCACTGGCTATTTCTACTGATTAAAACCCTTAATTACAATTATTTAGCACTTGAAACACACATCAGGGAGTGTGTTTGAAGAACAAGCTTTATATGTCATTGAGCTGATCTCCCAGATGAAGCGGCCGGCCCTCTTGGTCACCTTCGGGAAGTCCATGAAGCTGCTGGGCATGGCTGGGTGGAAGGTGTTGGATGGAGCCACGATGCCTGTATCATCCTGCTCCATGGGCTGGTGCTGGGAGAAGGCCGAGGGCTCGGGCAGCTGCTGATGCAGCACGTGGCTATTCATCATGGGCTGGGACCATCCCGACATGGCCTCTGTAGATGGGGGGAGGGGAGAAGGATCGGCCGGATATTAAAGCTACCACCTGATCCTCTGCTCTGCATGTCCAGCATTCAGGCATCTTACAAGATTAAAGATCATTTCATCACATGGACTGAAGAAGCCAAGTTTGGATCCACAGGAGCCCAGCAATTACAGACCTCTCTCTAACGTACCATTTTTGGCAAAACGTTCTGGAGAAGATAGTTGCTGCTCAACTTCACTCATACTTGGAGGCACACAACATAACTTGATTGTTTCCAGTCAGGCTTCCGCCCAGGACACGGCACTGAAACTGCCTTGACCAAAGTCGTAAATGACATAATAATGGCAACTGATGCTGAAAGTACGACTGTGCTAATGCCATTCTATCCTATTTGACCATTCTATCCTATTTCAAATACTTAAATTCGAGGTTGAGTTGTGTGAAATGGTGCTGAAGTGGTTTAAATCATATCTGACTAATCGTTATCGATATGTTCAAGTGTCAGATACTTGTACTCCATCGTCAGTGTCGCCGGTCAAATATGGAGTTAAACATATATAAACTGAAGAATTAGCAGCGTGTGGCTCAGTGGGCTAAGCCCCTGTGCCTGAGATCAGACGGTCGCTGGTTTTAGCCAGGTCTCAGCAGAAGAGTTACATCCTTGGGCTCTTGAGCGAGGCCCTCAATCCCATCTGTATGGGTACTGTGGGCCCTTGAGCGAGGCCCTTAATCCCATCTGCATGGGCACTGCTGTAGGCGGCTGCCCTTCACTGCCAATCTTACTCTCGCATACGTGTGTGTGTGTCATGGAGAGCAATATGGGGTAGGTGAAAAGAGAAAGACAATAGGGATCAATTAAGTGTCATTATTATTAAACTGCCATCAGCAGCCCTCTGTAACAACCCAAGGTGCAGCGAACACCAGCACTGAGAAGGAAAACATCAAAGATACCCCTGTGGAGTGACAAGCAAACTCTTACCCAGTATTCTGTTCTTGATGAACAAGCATAATATAATGGTGGTAAGGAGAGCAGACCTTGGTGGTATGTAGTGTAAAGTTTGTGAACAGCTTTAGACAGTACTAGACCACCTGTGACATGTTTTTGAATCACAATTAAATCTGACCTGCTGATCCACCGTTTTCCAGATTAAAATAACAAGAATCAGCACCTCTAACTGGTTTTAACACCAGCTGTTTAGCAGTTTATCCATATTTCTTTTCTCTTTTCAATTCTTTCACCTTTTTTGGCTAAAAAATGTGCCACATTGGTGCTGTGTGTGTGTGTGTGTTTGCTTCCTAGAATGTGTGTAAATGTTCTTGTTAGAGGATTTGTGGGGGAATACTTCCAACGAAAATAGTGAAGCTGTTTTTGTTAGCGTTAAATATGACGTAGACCAGGATGTCATTCTGTAGTAAATGTTAGTCTGTCACGACTCCAGAGGGAACAGGATTGGGTCAATGACATGAGTGGCTGTAACTTTAATGTTAAAATTCCCTGCACCACTTTCTCTTTTAGATACAGATTCCTACTGTGGAAAAAACAACACACTTGATTTCGGGTGGATTTCCTGTTTAAATGTGAGCATGCCAACATACATGACAGATTGCCCTGTTCATCCACCTTCCCCCACCTACCGGAAGCACTACTGACGCCAAAAGACCAGATGCCCCCTTGGCCCACGGGCGCGGTGTAGCTGGTGGTGAGCAGCGTTGGGTTGATGGAGCCCGTCTGACGGATTCGGGCTAGGCGCTCGGTGCCAATGGGCGGGGGCACCTTGCGGTCCTGCTGGCTTGAGATACTGGGCTTGGCCTGCACCAGTGGAGCTACAGCTGTGGACGCCGAGAGCGGGGAGGAGGTGCCTGAAGAGACGGAGGGTGCTGGGGACTCGCCTGCGGTGCAGAGTTGGCAAAGTGATAAACTCGAGGACAAAGCTGGAGAAAGCAGGTTCACATCCTCTGATGCTACACATGAATTGCTCATGCTAAAGGCCTTTTCATCTCTGACACACTACAACACCACAAGGACCTGACAGCAACCAAATTGAAAATCTGTTTAATAACCGAGGCTAAAGTCCAGTGGCCAAACACTGACATATGAGGTGGCCTCCACCCCAGATGGGAAGCGGGGGTTGCGAAGTTTACGTACAAGAGGTGGAGGCACTCCACGGGTGGGGGGAGAAGTGCTGGCGGCTGAGGGAGGGCGTGCACACGGGGGCAGGGCCCTGCAGGAACACAGGACTGGCCGATATGCTTGTGGCGAAACTGGTCAGCGCTGCAGGGGATGAGGAGACAGAGGAGGGTCCCAAGGGGTCCACCGATTGGACGGCTGGGAGGCGAATCACAGACCACCAGGAGACAGGATTCAAACTACAGTCCGGTGTTTTAGGGGTTGAACTCAGGCCACACCTAGCTGTCAGCTGATAAACGTGTGTAATTCTATACTTTTCAGATGGATTTCTGACTCCTAGATTCTCTGATTCTCTATTAAAGAGTCAGTCAGAAAGCATCTCACCTATTGGACTGGAGACGATCCTCTGTGAGGCGGAGCGGTAGCCAGGGGCCTTGGAGCCATCAGGTAGGGGCGCCGTACTCTCGGGCTGGCTGACGCCTCCCACGTAGGCGGGCGGGGCATTGTAGGCCTGCTCAGGCGGGCTGTGGGCCGGCAGGTGACAGGCGCCCCACACCTGGTTGGTGCCCACCTGGCCGCCGTCAAACATGCTGCTGAAGTGAGTGAGGAGCGTGGCGGTGCTGAAGCTGGCATGCAGCTGGGCCTTAGTGCCAGGGACGTGCACCTGGGAGCCATTCATCACGCCGACGGCTGAGGACACCTGTGGCAGGGCAGGGGCTGTGCTGGGCTGTGGCAGCTTGGAGGGCTCCTGGGGCACACTTAGGGGCACCAGCACGGGTGGCTGCTCAGCCAGGGGGAAGAAAGGTCCTGCCAACTGCATCTGGGATGAGCGATGAGCCGTAACTGGCAACTGAGGTAAGGTGTTACTCGTAACTGTGATGGTGCTGGCACAGGTGGGGGTGGGGCAGGACGAGGGGAGGGTGGAACCAGGCTGGGCCCCGGCAGGTAACAAATCTGCACTGGGGGGGAACGAGGGCTGCTGCCGGGACTCTAGTTGCAGATTCAGGGCCGAGGGAGGAGCAGGAAAGGGCAGGGAGCCTATGGAGGCGACACTGCTGGAGACAGGTGCATGTGGGTCCAGGAAGGGCCTCTCCTTGCTGGGGGTGGCTGTGGGGGGGCATGGCTCAGCCCGTGGGCCCAGGACTTGCTGCTGTGCAGGTGGTCCAATGGGAGGGGGTGGGGGAGGGCTGGGAGTCGTGACAGGAGCGGCACCTTGTAGCTGGCCGGCGGTCCCTATGGCTCTCGCAGTGCAGGCACCGTTAGCGCCAGGAAGGATGACACTCCCTGTCTTGGGCTCAGTGGCGAACAGCTGCTTCCTCACTGAAGAAGACATGGGTGCACTAGGTTGAGCCGACGTGGTACCAGAGCATGGCGTGGATGTGGTCGTGGTCGGCGTGGTAGCGTTGCTGCCGGGGGCCGCAAACTCGTGGGTGGCACCAGTCCTCGGGGTTGGGTTCCCTTTGTGTTTAGGAGAGCTGTTAGCGCTGCCCGGGCTCACGGGTCGCACTGGAAAGGGGCCCCAGGTGCTGGGTGATGGGGAAAAGGAGCCACCGAACTGGGGAATGGGCAGACGTGGGTGTCGGATCTGGTGCATAGTTTGAGCAGCCAGTAGGGCGAGCTGCGGGTGAGCATATGCCAGGGGTAGTGAGACGGGGAATGGGGGCCTCACCCCCGATGACAAACCCTTTCCCAGCTTCCCATTAAGCTGTGGCGTAGATGACGAGGAAGGTGGGAATGATGTAGCCGTTGACGAGCCCATGGATGCAAGGCTCTTGGGGATGGATGTAGAGGTACCAGCCATACCGGTAGAGGTGCTAAAGCCAGAGCTGACCTTGCTGTTGGTCCCCGGGGCTCGGATATGATTACGGGGGATCAGGTCTTCCAGCTCCTTAGCAGGGTCCTGGATCAGGGCATTGATGAGCTGCACAGCATGCCGGGTGGACTCGGTCCCGCCCCTGTAACATAACACAATGTCAAACCAGCTTGAGTGGTCCTGGGGAGCCACACAGGGCTGGAGATTACGGCACGGAGGTCATGCCTTATGGTGATCATCCTCTCCCCGTTCTTGTCCTTCTGCTTGTCCACGTCGATATGGGCCCCCGTCACATCCTGGATGGCAGTGATGTTGCAACCACCTCGGCCCATGATCCGTGACACAACCGAGGCAGGGACTGACAGCTTCTTGGACCTGGATGGAACAAGAATCTGAAGTCACTGGAAAGCCTTCCTTTGGAGGTTTTTCATACAATTTTAATCAAATTTTCAAAATTCTCAATCCAACCTCTAATAAACAAAATGACTTCTACAAGAAAAAAACATATACTTAGTGTCCAAACCTAGACATCCTCCCCAAACCAGGCAGAACATTTTCAAAGTTATCGTTCTCATGCAATGTCATTTTAATACAACACCCTGATGGTTTAAATCCCAGAAACAACTGCCAAAGTAACTGCACATATTACATACTGAATTTATCCTAAGTAATTAAATGAATTAACACATGAATTCTGGTGCTCAGTCCAACCACACCAGGATGCCAAGCAGTTGGAATCACCAAGGGTTAGGGTTGGATGGGACACTGCACCACCAGATGGCAGTCTCACCTCCGCACCACCTCCTTCCATCCTTCCTCTCTTTTCTGGCCCCTTTTGGGGCTAGTCAGGTTGATCTTGCTGTTGGGTGAGGACACCGGCAGTGAAATGGTCTTGAATGTGGAGGGGATGTTTGGAGTCATGTCATTTATGCTGTCTTGCATTCTGAAGGGAGAAACACGACAGACCACTGAAATAGGTAAATGCAAGATGTAAAAAAACAGAAAGTCACTATATGAAATCTGTCGGGCTGCTTTGGTCGTAATTCATGTAGACGTGAGGTTGGATTTCTTAGCTTAGCACAAGGGTGTCAAACAGAATGACCCATATTTAAAACCACCAGTGAATTTGAGAGCTGAACAAGGTATTTATTTTTTGTAACACTAGAACCGCCAGCATTTTTCCAACCTCCTTCAACTGTCATCAGTGATGAACTCCAGCATATCACACCTTTCGTTTTTGTTAATGGACCATTGCATTAGCATATAGTTTGCCCATCAAGAAAACAATGGGAGAGTCAGTAATCCTCACTGTCCCCCCCCTAAAGACGTAAAACCATAAATATTGGTGTTTATGTCGTATGTTTTTGTGCTCATTGATTTACATATTGGTTTTGATAGATTTTGATAGAAATTAATTTTAATCTCACACCGGTAATAAAAAAATAGCCTCATTTTAACATAAATGGCAAGAAGAACTGATGACTTTAATCAGTATTACAGTTGGGTTTGGGCGAGCTAATTATATCGAAAATATATAAAAAGCGACAGTTTTCTCATATTCATTTTATATTTGTCGGCACAACAACACAAACAGAATGGCAAGCCAATTCACCCCAAAACATCTGAAAATTTTTTACAAATCATTTCAAGTAAAAAGGTACATTTTTTTTTTTTATACATTTTTTCATCTGGGTTGATATGTTTAAAAAGATATATAAAAAGCAGAAACTTTGACAAACATGAAATTACCAATAAATGTCTATTTATCCAACATTTTATAAAATAAAGTCTTTGAAAACTTTTCAGCTTTACGGTTCCACGACGGAGCCCCCACTCACTTAGTCTTTTTGGTTGAGGGTGTTTAGCACAATCAATAGGGCTGCATATACTGAAGTATGTCTTGCTTGGTGGATAGAACAGTTTGATGTTCATAGGCATGGGAAACAGCAGTTCTAGTGTTAACAGTATACCCTACACCTTGCAGTTATTTGGTTGAAATCTATACGTAAATAGCTTTTACAAATGTCAAATTTGTAAATATCATTCCTGAAAATTCTTTTTAAATAAAACTGAACAATGATATACAAAATGTCTCTGAAGATATAGAATTAAATCAAATGCATCCACTTTTCCCATTAATCATCTACTTTATCAACTGGATCCTTCTTCTAAATGAGAGATATAGGCCCAGTTCAGCCCCAAAAAATCAAATCCACTAGATTTGCTAACTCAGTGCTGTTGACCTCGTCGGTAGGGGGAGGAGCAGGAAGCAGAAAGGTATAGTGCAGGTTAGGACCAGACGATTCCTACTACCCAGGAAGCTGTAACGGTACACATACTCCTCACGTGCCCATCAATTTCATAATTTTCTATTTGGAATGGATAATGAAATGAATACATTTCTTGACATGGACGGAACCTAAATTTACAAGTAGATGTTATGAATCCATTATGCCAATTGTTGCTAAAACTGGTTTCTCAATAAATTTCACCAACACTGGAGAGAGAGCAGTTGATAAGATTAAGCCTATGTTCTGACTCTGCTATAACATATGTTTCTAGAAGCACATGCAACATGCTAACTCATTTGAGACGACGACATTCAAGTGTGTTTATGACCGAAGCAGAAACAACCTCTGCAAGTAAGTTTCCCCATAGCATTTAAGTTTCTTTTTCTCGGGGAATCAAACCAAGATAAAAAAAAAATAATAATAATAATAATTACAGCTATAGAGGTTTTCATTTCTATGGATATGCGACTATACTCGAGAGCAGATAACACAGGATTTAGACAGTTTAGTTCATTAGGTCCTGGGTTCAGTCCCAGGTTCGGCCCCGGGTCCTTTCTGTGGGGAGTTCACATGCTCTCCCCGTGTTCGTGTGGGCTTTCGCCGGGGGCTCTGGTTTCTTCCCACGGTCCAAAAGTGTACAGGATAGGTTGATTGGCGAGTCTAAATTGGCCCTGTAGTTGTGTGAGTGTGCATGTGTGTGTGCTCCCTGCGGTGTGATGGCAACTACCCGGGGTTGGTTCCCACCTGCGCCCATTGTTCCTGGGATAGGCTCTGGTACCCCCCGTGACCCCAGTTGGGATTAAGCGGTTTCAGAAAATGGATGGATGGATAGTTCATTATGATTGTCTTGACAGTCTTATTCTTGAATTATTATTTATTTAACATGTTTTTAGTCAAATAATTACAAAATGTAATTTTCACTGCTATATCGAAACTGCAGCGAACATTGAACATTTGTTCCGATGTGTGAAATTTGCATACTGCTACACTGTTACTCACGGGCCATTTTTAATGGAACATCAAAATAATTTCGCAGGCCATGCTATGGGCTAGATGTGTCCCACTGGCCTCAAATTTGACATATGTGGCTTAGCAGTTTAACACAGAGCACATAAGAAATATCCCGGACTTACTTGTGTTGTGGTTTGGTAACGGACACTGTGACCTTCTCTTCACGAAGGCTGTGCAGCGGGGGGCCTTGCCTTCTCTCAGGGGCAGTGGGAGTGAAAGCCGGGCCTGAGGGGACTGAGGAAGATGATGACGAGGAGGATGAGGATGGCAGGTCAGGCAGATAGCCAAGCTCGTGACACTTGCTGCCGCTACTGCTCTCGCTGTTGCAATCGGTGCTGTCCAGGTTGTCGGAGTCACTGTTGCCGCTGGGCATCCCACCGCCCCGTGGCTCCCCGTGGATCTTGTTCCGATCGGCCTTCTGCTGTGCTAGCACCACTTGGGGGTCCTGGAGTATGATGGGCTCACTGGGTGTGTCCTTGGTCTTGTTTTTCTTGCTCTTACGGTTGACGCTGGGCGTGGTGACTGCATTGGCGCGTTTCTTGCCAAAGGCTGAGGTGAAGGTGGCTGAGGTTGCGGGAATGCCGATGGTGGTGGTAGTGGTGGCGCTTGGGGGTTCTATGGGAATATCTGGCTCTGCAAGATCGTAGAAGAAATGATTCCCAAATTAGTAGCTGGGAAGACACTTTGCTGTTCCCTTTCTTCAGAGGTTCAGAAGCTGACAGGGTTGTCCCTTACCTTCAGTAGAGTCCTTCTCCTGGTCCTGCATGTCCAAGAACTCCTCTTTGACCTTGATCTCCTCCTCCTCCAGCTTCCTCTTTTGCTCCTCCTTCTTCTTCTTGCGTTTCTCCTTCCGTTTCTCCCTCTTGGCTGCAAGAGCCTGCTTCTTGCTCTCTTCTCGGGACTGAGAGGACAGCATGCAAAAACTGGGTCACCCCCTCAGTCATGGCCAAAGAATGAACAGATCATAGGAACTATGATCATACGGCGTATGCACAGTAATTACCAGGGCTTAATATGATCGGCATAAACATTTGTCTGAACGCCAGCTTTTCGGTATTATAAATACGTTTAACACCCACAATTTGGTAAGCAGATCAGTAGTACACCTAAAATAATGAGAGGCGTATCGTAACGCGTGAAAGTTAGTGATCTGTATAAATTCATTGTTGCTTACATTTATTAAATTCAGTCAGCAAGGCACATCACATACTACTGTTCTGGTAAATCATGGAAGCGATTTATAAGCAATGAAGTGACAGGGGCAGATCAGCAGCCACATCTTTGGATAGAAGAGATATTATGGAAACACATCGTAAAAAAGGTGGTGATGTGGCAGTTAAAAGTCCAACACGTTTATTAAACATAAGGATACTCAGAATTTATACAAATTACTTCAACTTCAACTTTATTTATATAGCACATTTAAAACAATTATAGTTACCAAAGTACCTCAAATTACTAACTTTGGGCATCACAATACGCCTCTCATTAATATTTTAGGCGTACTACTAATCTGCTAACTAAATTGTGGGAATTAGTAAATGTTTGTATAGTACCAAAAAGCTGGAGCTTGGACAAACGTTTATGCTCATCATATAAAGCTTTGGTCATTATTACACGTGCACCTTGCTTTTTTCAGAAGCCTTGCTTTTAACATAGAAACCAGTGGTGACTCACCTTCTCCATATCTAGCTCCTTGAGCAGGATGCTGGCGTTCTTGTTGGCCTCAGCTGCCTGGTGGTCTTTGGCCTTGACGATGGTCTCCATGCACTGGTGACACTTCTTCAGCAGATCCTGTGTGGCAGAAGTAACAGTCATGGGTCGGTTATGAATTGATACAGAAGTGCAGAACAGGAATACAAGGGTTTTACCTCAATGGAGATACTTTTAGGGATCTCTTAATCACTGTAGGAATATGGAGATGTTGCCCAAGACTAACAGTGCACTCACACTTCGCCTTGTTGCCCTGTACCATGCTTGCACACGCTTCAAATTCATTTATTTGTGCATCAACCTCTTTCGCAGGAACATATGCAGCCACAGATGGTATTACAGCAGCATGAATAACAGTGATTTTAGTTTTTAAGAATCATGCAATTTCTACATATTTAGCAGCATAATCAACATTAACCATCTCTGTTATACAGTTAACTAGATTGTGAATGGTTGACAAAAGAATTTTAGGGTTACCACTGTTCTCTGTGATGATTTTAGAGAAGTGGACCTGGCGTGCCTTGCAGGTAGCTTGGGTACGGAATGGAGAGATCACGCTAGTCAAACAAACTAGCCTTTGGGGGGTCAAATGTGCTCGGGTATGGTATTGGTGGCCTAATGCGAGTACACCCTAAGAGTGCAGATAAGAGATAAAGCAGATGCTATTGGAGCTTCTTACCTTGTCAACAATTGTGGCAATGTATCTCATGCACTCAATGTCAGAGGGAAACTGACTGACTTCCTTCACCAGGTACTGTGCGACCTTCACATGACCCTGTGGAGAGAGGGAAGGAGGAGTCTGAGAGTTAGGAGGAGGAACCAGACATGTTCACAAGTCACAAAATTAGAGTCTGAATCAAGTCTCAAGTATCCATCGTGGTTCCAATATGACATCACTATTTATCACAAATGTAACTGTCTGTGTTTTTTTTCTATTAGTAACGGATGTGGTAAATGGGAATCACCACTTGAACAGTTCAAAAACTGCATGTCTCATAGTTCCTTAGGCTTATACTGTATACAATTTTAAAGTAACTGCTATTTGAAATGCCTTTGAAGCAATAAAATTTTTGTATGAACCTAAGCACTATTGTTATGTAGACTACTAATACTTTCTCAAAAATAACATTACGATGAAGACATCCCTTGCAGGAAATTCTGGCATAAACTCCTGAGTTGGTCTGTATATGTACAAACTGCTGTGCTGAAGTCATGTCAGACTAGCTCTGCTCTGGAGCCAGACCAAACCATGCCAGACTCCGCCCCCAGCTACATTAGAGTGATGTGATTGGCTAATGAATGAGTGTAACCAAGATCCCATTTGTCGTGCTGCTGAAGTAAATGCATGTTAAAGTAAATCTTGATTTTCATTTGTATACATCGTTCTAAAGCAAAAACTCCAATTAATGGATAAAATTGATTTGTCTCTCAGCTCATGTGTGTGTGCAAGTAAATAAATGATTATGCAAGTAACACTGCGAAGTTAAAAAGTTAAAAAGTTAAAATAATGTGTGCAGTTGTGCTGCTATTTTAGTTATGGGAGAGCAGTCAGTGATATTACTGTTCAATCGAATTATTTACTGGCGTTACATTTTTACTTTATTAAAAATCATTCAATTTGAATGTGTGACAGAACTCCAAATTATTTAAGACATAACACTACAAGTGGGCACAACGAAAAGGTGAAGGTACTTTTTAAGTTGTAAGAAAATACAGCTTGAGTTGGAATGTCAGAAATGAAAAGGTGTTTTTGAGACATATCTACTAAATTATCAGATTTATGGCAATCTATGCCGGCCTGTGTCATTGTATAACACAATCTATATACAATTTTAGACTCTGGTTAAATTGTGCAATCTAATGTAAAATAAAACATTCAGAATATCCTGCACTTTGTCAGATCGGGTCTGCAGTTTGTACTATTGGCAAAACAGAAAAAGCCTGTTGTTTTTTGATATCTCCTGGCGTCTCGCTTCTGCGGCTCCAGTTCCTATGCTCTGTGCACAGCCGCACATCGTGATGTGTTTAACGCCTTTACTGTTGAGGGAGAGTTGTACATTCAATACTTCACATGTGTAGAAATTTCAACAGAGCCTTAAAGACTCATTGTTCACGAGTTTATCAACAATAATGAGTTGCAAGTTGAGTCAGAAGTCAATTTAAGAGCGACTCAGGTGCAACTCGAGTCCAATTCACAAACTTGAGTCCCCATCTCTGGGAGGAACGTGTAGGCCAAGGACTTAACCCAAGCCTGTACATTACATCCTGTGAGATCCATACAGACCCAAGCCGTGCCACCTGTGCCTCTCACCAAAAGCAGCAGAGGTAGAACAGCTTCAGGGGATCGCAGCCTACCTTGCGGAATGCAGCCATCAGCGGCGTGATCTTGCGGTTGTCGGCAGCGTCCACGTCGGCACCTGCCTGCACCAGGAGCTGGACCACGTCAAAATGGCCGCCGTTCGCCGCCAGCCACAGAGGTGTGTTCCCCTTCTTGTTGCGCACATCAATGTGGGCCCCTCTGTGGAGAAAGGTGAAGCGCTTTCAAGCCACACGGAGGACAGAAGGGAATGGAGGAGAAGCTGATGGCTGATTGAGAAGTACACAAGTGGACAAAATTGTTGGTACCCTTCGGTCAATGAAAGAAAAACTCACATGGTCACAGAAATAACTTTAATCTGACAAAAGTAATAATAAATAAAAATTCTATGAAATTTAACCAATGAAACTCAGACATTGCTTTTCAACCATGCTTCAACAGAATTATGTAAAAAAATAAACTCATGGAACAGGCCTGGACAAAAAT
>JAODLD010000002.1:15303066-15316038 GCA_026781065.1 Mormyrops boulengeri
CCCCCCCCCCCCCCACCCCCCCCCCCCCCCCCCCCCCCCCCCCCCCCCCCCCCCCCCCCCCCCCGCCCCCCCCCCCCGCCCCCCCCCCCCAATGACTGCCAGCAAGAAGCAGAAAGACTTAAAAGTAGGAAGAGAAAAAACAAAGAAAAAAAAAGCTGTTTGGTTAACGCACCTGCCATAATGCCATCCAGCGTGTCAGTAAGCGTCTGTGCGGGCGTGGCCACCATGAGGCCGTCGGACACCTGGGTGAGGAGGCCGTGACCCAAGCCAGACAGCGGCTGGCCTGGCACCTGCTGACTCAACAGCACCCTTTGCAGGTCTGGGCTGGCACTGCTGTGGTAGTCGCTGGCGCTGAAGTCAGTGGACTGCTGCGCGGGCAGCGGCTGGATGGGCATGAAAGCAGCCTGAAGTGGGGGAAGGTGGGGGGCATGCGCCTGCTGCACCTGCGACAGGGCTTGCGCATCCCTGCACAGTAAGGTGTCCACCTGCGGCAGGGCCTGCGCATCCCTGCACAGTATGGTGTCCACCTGCGGCAGCTTGGTGTAGCCGTCCTCGTCGTCCTCGTCCTCCTCCGTGGGCGACTGCTGGCTGGCTTGCGGTTCGCGGGCGCCCTCTTCGTCTGTGTCGGAGCCCGGCCCAGCAGGCTGCAGGAGGATGCTGGCACATGGGGGCCCCGCCGCCTGGCCTGGCTCCTCCTTCAGGCCCTTGGCCTCCATGTACTCTTTGGTGAGTTGCTGCTGCGTCTTGAGCTGCAGCTGGCGCTCCACCTTCTGCAGCTCCTTGAGGATCTTCTTCTTCTTCTGCACCTGCTCTTCACGGCTCTTCTTCAGCTCCTCGATCTTGTCTTTGGTGAGCGGCTCGCCCTGGATGAGCTCCAGCGACTGCAGCTGGGCCTTTTCAATGGCGCTGATGCGCTGGCCCAGCTCGTTCAGCTTGCCCTCCGTCTCCTCCACGATGCACTCCAGCGGCTGGTACGGGTGAAAGGGGAGCAGCGCATCCACATCCGGCCGCCCCCCGCTACCTGGGCTCACCTGCAGGGGGCTCTGCCTTTGTTTAGATATACCTAAGCACACGAAACACACAAAAAAACGAAACCAAAAAAAAGTTGTGGAAAAAAAATTTAAATGAAAGAAATGGAAGAAAGAAATGGGGTGGGCTGGGATGGTATGGAAATACTGCCAGTGGGAGTGGGAACGAACGGTAAGAATAAACGCGAGTTTCAGAAATGGGTGGGGTTGAGGGTGGTGACAGGGCAGACCATGATGAACCAGGCAACAGCATCACAAGAAAACCAGGGATCCGGGTACGAGATTCCAAGGCAGCCCTGAATCTGAACTGGCAGGAGGCACCGCTGGGACGACAGGACTCAGGGGGCAGAATCACTCAAGCCTCAAAAGGCAGGCGAGGGCAACGCTGTGAAGGGTTCTGCCTGAGCCGGGAGCACCAGGCAGGGCTGTGCCGTTTATTGCTGATGCTAGGAAAACTTTGAAGACCAGAACTGAAACGGCACCGATGATCTATGGACCCCCACAGTCTGATGCCGACAGACAAAGACGCACGTTTCCTGTCCTTACGCTCAACATCTGGAACTTCCCTGCACAAGAGGGGTCAGAAAGCCACCCTACCAGCAGACAGAGTCTGACTGCACACTTTCCCTCTGGGCGCAGTGCCTCAGAGTGGAACACCTGGCAGGGGGAGCCTGACCTAACCAGTCCCAATCAGCCCTGGAGGTACTGCTCATCCGCCCGGCGGTGGCAGGGGCCCAAGTCGACGTACCCCCACAGAACTCACACTGTGGGAGAAGCAACAACACAAAGCAGCTTGAAACATAGGATTAAGGGCTACGCAATGACCTCAGTCCTCTGGGACAAGGGGTTACCGCGAGTTATAGGCTAGCAGGCCACAGTCCCGTAAGCGGAGAACAGCTGAAATTAACCTTCTGAGCTTTATCACTCACGGTCCCCAGAAAGCTTTTATGTTTCTTTATAGTTCTTTATATTTACACTAAAGGCTGCTCTGAAGCCACCCTGAGGCTGGAAACCACACAGGGTGAGGTCCAACATGCAAAGGCAGAGAGCATCACCACTCTGCCGGAGTGCAATGGGAAAGTTAGGAACTGTACACAACCAAGGGGAGGGCTCAACAAAAACCGACCACATACCATCGGACCACTCAAACACAAAGCAGCACAGTGACACCAAATCAGCAACCCGGTCTCTTCTAAAAGAAAAACCCTACAAATATAATTTAAAAATTCACGTATGCAGCCGTAATACTAACAGATACCACGATTTTTAAAACTCTCACATTGTAAAACTGTAAACTCTTCCTGCATTTAAAAAGCAAGGAAATATCACTGCTCATTTTTTAGTTTAAGTTTGTGAACCTCTTGTCATTGTCTGGCTTTATGTGTGAACACAGGTGTGGACCTGTACAGCATCAAATCAGACTCACCACAACACGAATTTGAAGATATTTACCCAAATTTCAATGTTAACCTGAACTTGAATTAAAGAACCCCAACTTGAATACATTTACCTGAATTTGAATTAAAGAAACCAAATTTGAATTTATTTCCTGAATTTGAATTGAAAATGTTGCTTTTGTGGTAATAAAAATTTGAATTCAATTTGTAAGATTCCAAGAAAATTTGGGTTGAGAAAAACAGGTTCAGAAAAACAGGGAGAACATGGGGGACACCAAAAGAGTGCAGATCTAATCGAGCATAATCCTGGCCAATAAAGAGACGGGTCATTTGGGTTAGGGTTTTGTACATCCACTATCTTAATACGATGGGCAAGAACACGCTGCAAACTCAGAAAACACTTACAAAATCTAATAGACACATGCAAAAGAAAAAACGCTGCAAATCGGAAGTTTCCAGGGGACAATTAAAGTAAACAAACCATTAGGGCTGGCTGGTATATTAAATGTTCACAGTATAAAAAAAAAATCATAGATACGATAAGATAAGATACGATACGATAAGATTAAATGATGGGCAGTGGTGGCTTAACGGTTAGGGACGTGCACTTGTACTTGAAAAATTCCAGGTTCGAATCCCCAACCAGCAAGGCACCACTGAGGTACCCTGAGCAAGGTTCCGCCCCCAAGCACTGCTCCCCGGGCGCTGAATTAGCTGCCCCCTGCTACGTCACATATAGGTAATGCAGAGGACACATTTCGTTGTGTGCTGTGGTGTGTCAACAATGACCACTAATCACTAAAATAAATAAAATACTTTTATTGTGCACTAAAACTAGGGCTCTATTAAATATATTGAATAGCGACCAATAATAATCCTTCCAGGTTGTATGCAAACGTGAGAGTTCCAAGGTTCTTCTGTATCTAAACTGAATAGTTGTATACAGTATTTGCAAATACGGAAAGAAGCTTCGTATTTGCATTTCATTTTGGCTATATATTGTTTTAATAAAACTGTGTGGTTTTGATTTAAATCTGAACATTTTAGCATGCTTCATGGAAAATATTGTGTATCACTAATCTGCCAAAAAATAACTAGATAATGTTTTTGGTCCACATCACCCAGCCCTATGGACCATACAGCAGAGAAGAGGGTCATGCAGCTTCCTAGTTCACAAACTGACTGACTGTGTTTAGATGCGATACCAATTAAGGTGTGTACATGTGTTTTTAATAACCTGATTACTGCGTTTACATGATTAGCTTGTTAAAAACACACAAGAACATCTTAAAAAGCAACATAAATTCAAGTTCAGAAATAAATTTTAATATTTTTTTTAATTCAAGTTCAGGTAAAGGTATTCAAGTTCAGGTTTTTTAATTCAAGTTCAAGTGTAAACAAATTCAAGTTCCGATATTCAGATAATGAAATTAAAGTTCTGGTTAACATTCAAATTCGGGCAAATAAATTCAGATTCAGGTTGTTGCGAGTCTGATTTGGCACCATAAACCTGCACCTAAGTCAAATTAACAAATCCCTATACACAAAATGCCTCACTTCATGTTTATTTTAGGCCGATCACTGTCATGTGCCATAACCAAACTTCTTTAGAGTTTGACATCAGAGAGAAGTGCTGTAACACTTTGCCGTAGAAGTTCCTGACAAATCCAGGAATTCGGTGGGTTTCACTGCTTCCGAGCTTTCCGAGCTCAGTGGCAGCCCCACACCAACATACCCCCACCACAGTTAGGGTGAGGTTTGGGTGCGAATATGCATACTGCTCCCCAAACATAATGCTGTCAAACATTTTGGTATATGTACCCTTGTCATCAGTCCACAAGTCATCCAGTGACCCTCTCCGTGGTCGCCTCCCAAGAACATCACTCTCCTTCAGTGCTTCTCTCATCAACACATATGCTTAAAGGCGTGTGAGATGCCTGCTGGTCCCTAACTGCCAGCCAAACGTGTCACTTGTCTATGGATTGATCTTTGTATCGTAAAGAAAAACTCTGTGGGGTTTTCAGTATGACAGACCAGGTCAAACCCATGCCTGAACTTGCCAGAAAAACCCTCTTGTCATTCTCCTAGAGTAGGGATGGACAACTGGTGGCCCATAGGCCACATCCAGCCCCCTCTCCATGCACAAATATTAAACATATGCTTTAGATAAATATCCTTTATAAGAAAAGAGTCTGAAATGAATACTAGTACATCAGGCTGCCTGACCGCTAGGAAGAGCTGGAAACCTGGAGAAACGCAGAACACTCGGGGTTAGCCGAATATCCGGCTGAAAAGTGAATTTAGCATAAATAACCCATCCTTTCTGAAGCTGAATGCCATGCGATAAATATCCATGTCTATCTTCAACGCTTCTTTCCGTTTTCTGTTGTGCATTGTATTCTGTGCATTTGAAAATCACTTGGTTAGACGTAGACTTGGGCAGCATTACGGTAGCAAAATCAGATACCGTCGAAGCCTACTCAGACAGCCTACTCTGCAGGGTTCATGTTGTGCTTACTCTTTCTCCCTTACGTATATTTCACATTATATTGATATACAGTATTTTGGCAGTATTTTCAAACAATATATGTTGATTTATTGTTATATTACAGGCCTGTGTGTGCCTATATATTTATTTCATGCTGATTTAAGATGTTCTAAATAATAAATAATAACAAAATAAATCCAATTAAAAATGGGTGCAGTACAATGATACATTCCCTGCAGGGGCTGGGCCAATACCAGAGTGGCTAATCGCTTAAAGATTAATAATCGCTTAACTAGCCCCATCCTCGCTGTTCATAAATGTTACGGCACAGATGAAGACTAAAGTTGACCTTGCATGTCCTACAGGCTCCAACCAGGATATGCCAAGGTTGAATATTTCTTTGTAAGGCTTTTTTAGAGTCAGTCCACATCAAGAACCATCCTTAAATTAATCCAGATAATTCCAAATGGTTCACAAACTTCTTCACGAGCATATATTAAATCACCTTTAAAATATCCATGAACACAACTGTTCGTTAAACACCCATTTAAGGGATGACTCACAAGCTAAATGTAATGGTCTTCTCTTAAAATCTTCACGACAGAGCCACAAAAACTCCGCTAAGTTCAGGAGGAAGACATCGATCAGAAGTTCACCGAGCAACCAGCATCTTAACACCGGTGACAGACCAAGCAAGGAATCCCCCTGCGTAGCTAACAGGGCTGCTGTCTGGGCCCGCAGACTGGCCAAAAGAACTCACTCACCTTTGCTCGAGACGAGAGGGGGGGTCACGATATTGGAGGGCACCCTGTCTGGTTCCTGGGGGGGAACCACCATGGGCAGGGCTTGGAACGGGACACGGGGCACCTGTGTGGGAAGGTGAGGACAGGAAAGTCACAGGGAGGTCGTCCTGGTCACTGAAGCTGGGGTGTGGTGAAGGTCTCACCTGAGAGGCGTCGTGAGAGGGGGGGGTGAGCTGGGAGAGGTCAGGCGTGGGGACAGAGAGGATGTTGTTTGGATAGTCCAGTAGGTAGGACACCACGTTGGTGTGGCCACCCTTAGCAGCTTCAATGAGCATGGTGGAGCCATCCTGTAAGAGACAGCTGCGGTCACACCCCTGGCGCTCACAGGACTCTGGCATCGCATTTAGGCAGAGGGGAGTGACAACAGGGGACGGGATGGGCGCACCTTCAGTCTGTGTGTGGGGTCGGCCCCGTGGGCCAGGAGCAGCTCAACGACAGCCAGGTGGCCTCCCGCGCAGGCTAGCGACACCACGGTGTGGTCATTGTTGGCCGTGGCTCGGTTCACGTTAGCACCTGGGGGGCAGGAGGACATCCTCAATGGGTGGCAGCAGAGGCGGGAAGCACTGTGGGGCTTCTGGGGGGCCACACACTCACCTTTGCTGATGAGAAACTGCACAGTGCAGAGGTGGCCCGCTCTGGCAGCCTTCATCAGGGGGGTCCTGCCTCCCTCTGACTCGTGTTCCTGGGACAGACGCAGGGGTCAGGGGCACCCTGCCAGTCGGGAGCGGGGGGAGGGGGGGGGGATACTCACCAGGTCAGCCCCGGCCTGCAGCAGCACGTCGGCCACATCCGTGTGACCATTCTCGCAAGCATATGTCAGCGCCGTGTCCCCCGTGGCCGTCGTGGCATGGTAATTGGCACCTGAGGAAAGAGGCGGACCAGATGTGTAACCTCAGCGGGGCAGCAGCAAGGCGGGCATGCGCCTACAGGGAGGGGCCTTACCGGCAGCCAGGAGGTACTTGACGAGCTCCAGGTGACCCTCCTGTGCGGCCTCCATCAGCGGCGTGGAGCAGCCAAGCTCAATATCAGCGCCGGCCTTGATGAGGAAGTCGGCCACCTCCAAGAAGCCCCCGCAACAGGCCAGCGTCAGCGCCGTCTCCTGCGTCTCCTCCGTCTGGGCGTTGATGTTGGCACCTGCCAGGGGAGCACAGAAGCAGGAGGACAGCTCATTTTACCCAGGTCACCTGCGTACCTGGCTCACGTGATCTGTGTCAGGTGGGCAGGGCATCTGTTGGCAGCAATTGATTGGGTGATCTCAGCAACTGACAGCACAGGATGTCCCCACCCACCAGTTTTTTGGTGTCAAGCTTTCTGTCACCATTGGCAGGAGCAGAGGGGGTGGGGGGGCCTCACCCTGCGCCAACAGTAGCGCCACCATCTCCTCGTGGCCCTCGCGGGCTGCCTCCATCAGCGGCGTGTAGCCCTCATCGTTGACCTCCTCCAGGTTTGCTCCGCGCTCGATGAGCAGGGCGGCCAGCTCCACATGGCCCCCGCAGGCCGCCAGTGTCAATGGGGACTCAAATGAGTCCGCCGGCATGTTCACCTGTGCCCCGCTGTCCAGGAGCAGCCGTGCCACCTCCACGTGCCCGTCCTGGGACAGGGGGTCGAGAGGGGGAGGTAAGCACCTGCGTGCCGCCCCGGGGGCCCAGAGCATATTCTCTGTTCATTCCCCATCTGTGGGTTAACTCGCATCTGCACAGGCAGTTCGTTTGTGGAGTGGATTGACGGGCAGGGCGGCCGGTCACAGGGCAAGCACCCCCTGGCGGAGCCTCACCATGCAGGCCTCCATCAGAGCTGTGTGCATCTCGTCCGTCTTGTGCTCCTGGTCGGCGCCGGCATCCAGCAGAAAGCGCACCATGTCTAAGTGCCCTGTAACAGGAAGTGGAAGGGCAATGACATCAGAGCGTTATGGTGGCCATGCTGAGCCCCCTTGAGCAGTGGTGGCCAGCAGGCTCACCTTTATAACAGGCCAGGGTAAGCGCACTCTCCTTGAACTCGTTGGAGTGCGTGTTGATTCCAGCGCCGTATTCAAGCAGCACGCGGGCCACCTCCACGTGGCCGGCACTGGCTGCCTCCATCAGCGGCGTGTGCCCATTCTCGTTGTGGTCCTCAATGTTGGCGCCTTCCTTCAGGAGCACCTTCACCACATCCACGAAGCCACCGGCGCACGCATACGTCAGCGCCGTGTTACCTGTGGTGGGGGGGCGGAGAGGAGGCGTTACCACGCAGGACAGATGGGGTGGGTGGTCGCTCACCATTCATGCAGAGCTTGTACAGGCTGCCCCACTCACCAGTGGACGACTGTGCGTTGACATCAGCCCCGTGCACTAGCAGCAGCTTCACGATGTCCACATAGCCACCGCTGGCAGCTGCCATGAGTGGAGTGATATCTCCCTTGATGCCACGGTCCTCCACGTTGGCGTGCATGGCCAGCAGAACCTGCGGGCCAGAGACATGCATGCAGTCAGAGCCTAGCTGAGACGCGGCGTTCTGCAGAAGCAACGGCTCGGCTCCCCTCACCTGCGCTAGCTCGTAGTAGCCCGCAGAGCAGGCCAGACACAGCAAGCTCTCGCCCTCCTCTGTGTGCTCATTGACGCTACGGCCCTCATCCAGCAGCTTCCGCACGGCATTGACATCCCCGTCAGAGCAGGCCTCCGCCAAGCTACGGCTAAAAATAACCAGACTGCTACAATTACCAGCACTGCACGGGGTAGGGGGACGAGAAATCAGCTAGCTGGCTAGCCCCAGGTGCTAACAGGGGCTACTCCAGTCATCAAGCCGCACGCTATGCTGCGTCTGACTGAGGAAGAGCATTGAGGTTATGGGGGCTGGGGTCACTTTACATTGCCCATTCTGGGGCTTAAGGCTTTCAAGATCATGGCAGCTTACAGTAACATCAGATCAGGGACAAAACAAAACTAACACGTAAGTGACGTGTGTGTTCAGAGGCAGAAGAGATCCATACTTGTCGGCCTGGCCGGGGTGCAGCGTGTTCTCAGCCCTCATGCGCGTGAGGGCGGCGGCGGCCTCGTCCAGTGCGCAGCTCACTGATGACGTCAGACGGCGCAGCACCTCAGGATCTGCGAAGGCTTTACCATCCGCGGTGGACAGTTTACCGATGCCTTCAGCATTAGAGCACATGTTCCCAGGCCACGCATTGGTGCACGGCACAGCATGGTAGCAGGGCAGGTTAGTGGCAGCAGGATGGACAGACAGACAGACAGGAACAAAAACACCACAGTGTAGCTGGAGTCAATGGTCACACCGTGCAACATTAGTGCTGAAGAGTCACATGACACCAGATGCAAAACTCCACAGCTATGGACCTCAACAGAGTTACATCTAAGGTGTGTGTGTGTGTGTGTGTGTGTGTGTGTGTGTGTGACAGAGAGAGAGAACGTGGCAGGTGACTGATCTTGCACACACAGGGCTGGGCGATAAAACGATAATGATTATCACAATATAATTTCCCTGATATCCATATGACAAATACTCCATAACAGTTCCATACAACTTTAGACCAAACACGTCGCCGGTAACAAAAATTGACATTTTCTCCATGACTTCTCAGGACTGGAATGGAGCAAAAGCACACACAGCCATGAAACAAGGGACTGATTGAACAAATAAGAGACAACAGACAAAACTGTCAAAACAACAGGGCAACTCACCAGGAGACCAGTGGCCTATACTACGAAGCGGAGTAGTGAATCCAACTTGTTGGATTTAAGGTAGTCTGGGCAAAATGTAAGTGAACGAATATGAAGTCCATTTAAACTGTGGTACCTTAAAACCGTCAAGTTACCCTGATAAGCCAGTAACCCCGCTTCGTAGTACAGGCCACTGGTAAGTCCAAAGCGACTTCAGTAAGGGTAATCAGGTAAGATTCAGAAGGAAAGTCCACAGTAAAATTCAGTCCATGAGAAATCCCAACAGTAATAATCCACAGAGAATTAAGAACAGATAGGAAGAATGCCAGCGGCTTCTTTTTCAGCAGTGACTAAAATAACCTGGTCATTTTCTATCTCAGACTTGTAAAATGCAAAATGCTGTTTGGTGGTAATGGCCAAAACGACGCTTCATGAACCATTCACAATATTTTTTGAGCTCTTTGGTTTCCTTCTGGGCATGCTATGAGCCCTTTTTTGAACAGAGTTCCATCTTGTAAGGTTAGTAAATAGAGCATCACTACTGTGTTTGTCATGTTCTGACAAAAAAGGTTTCCAACTAAAATTGACCATCTAGTTTCTCCAACTAACGCAGGAGTTAAAGAAATAATGATGACATACACTGTGATAAAAATTATCACCAGTCGATATGATGATTATCGCAATAACATTTTGGCCATATCGCCCAGCTCTACACAAAGAAAGACACACACACACACACACATCCAGGACAGGGCTCCCTGTCTGTCACACACTGGAGTAGGGTTGGGTACTGAACTTCAGTACTTTTGTGGTACTGACCGAAATGCTCCAATCCTATTGAGGATTGAAAAATTAATTTTCGGTGCCAAATTCCGATACCCAAACAGTAAATCCCAGTGCCTGTGAGCTAATAAGCATGCAGTATACTTGTGTAACGACCTGAAGTCGCTGGTGACTGGCTAATGTGATGTTACACAAACACATATGCCCAGAGGCAGACTTGAAAACTGGCTCGCGTGCGTGTGTTCTCATTATTGTTTGTCACGTAGTATAAAAAATGCCTAAGAAATCAAAAGTGTAGCACCACAGGGTTCCACACTGCAACCATTTAGTCGCATTGTGTGACCATTTTTGGAGACGGTGCGACTATATTTTAAAACTAGGCGCGCCAGTGCGACTTGCAAATATGCCCCCCATTTATGCCCAAATATGCCCCCCTAGCTGCTGACCACACTGATAAATCACGTGAAACACACAAAGAGAGGGAGAATCGGTGAGTATGTGTATGCATACATGTGTGAGTGAGACCATTGGAACTCAGTCCGATTCAGTTCCTCAGAGGCACTACTGAGGAGCTGCTTACAGTAATAATCTTGCTGATTGTTTGACCACAAGTACTGGCATGGAAGACTAACTGACTAACATGGAAGTTATGCAGAAGTGCAGAAAAAAAGACAGTAGGTGGAATTATTTTTGTACCTCAATACAACTGAATAGCTTTTGCCTGCATCTCCAGCCGGTGCCGGCAGTGAAACGTGCCAGTGATTATTAGCAGGATGATGTTATGTTTGATTCTATGGAAAAGGAAAGATCGATCTGCTGGCCAGATTTACTTATGAATTATAAGCATGTCACAGGTCATATAAGTAAAATTGTAGCTCTCAAGTCTCACGCATTGACCGTGACACACACACATTTCAACCAGTTCACAAGCTCCCACGCCACACCTTGCTTTCTCATGCTCACCAAGGTTTCCTGTTATATAGAATAAATGGACAAGCCTCAGGTATACGGAGTGGAGTTCTCCACCGAGATCATAGCGGTCCCAAGTGACACAGTTAATAGTCACCTACCAGCCAATCAGAAAATAGCATTTGCTGTTTCTGGGTAAATTCCAAAATAAGTTACATGTGATCCCACTGCAAGCACACTATTACGTGGATGTGCGCACATACAGAGTGCAGATAAGGTGGGAGTGGCAGAGCAAGAGCTGATGAATGCGGCAGGCAGGGCTCTGAAGTGTCACACATCGACCATGAGACACACGCTGTGCCCCTAACAGATGTAATCTCACTGCAAACCTTTGATGAAACTTGAGAGCTCTGGTAAAACATAAATAAATAGAGTGCCGTTATAATCACGATCGATCTCCCCAGTAACTAACCAATAACTATAAAACTACTTGTTCAAACAAAAGATTAGTGCTGTAATGTTTAATGTATTCTTCATACTGGTATAGAAAAAAGTATTGTTCAGGAACCAATATCAAAATCAAGGTATCGTTCTGGTACTGGTATTGAAAATTATGAATGATGCCCAGCCCTACACTGGAGGCAGAACGGGGCTCCCTATCTGTCACACACTGGAGTCCCGGAAGGACGAGTCTCCTTGTCTGTCACACACTCGAGTCCCGGCAGGACGGGGCTCCCTGTTTGTCACACACTCGAGTCCCGGCAGGACGGGGCTCCCTGTCTGTCACACACTGGAGTCCCGGAAGAACGAGTCTCCCTGTGTGTTACACACTGGAGCCCCAACAGGACAGGCTTATGAAAATAACAAGGTATCAACAAGGTAGCATTTTCCTACATGGGGAGGAAGCAGCCGGCATGCCTTCCAGCCAATGTGGCACACAAGTAAATAAAAGGGTTTTTTTTTTTTTTTCCTTTTTCTTTAAAAAAAAAAAACGAAGCAGTATAGCAATGAGGGGGAAAATCCCAGACATATAATAAAGAGGCTGCACTAAGGGGGGAAAACAGCACATTCTACACCTCTGTCTGTGGCCATGTGATGCCCCCTACAGGCCAGTAGCCCACAAACGGGCACTTCCACAAACAGACCTCCTTCCGCATTCCCCAACACGGAGAGCCCAGTGTTCCAGTACAGACTACGTGCTCGCACACATCAGATGACATGTCACATGACTGCCACAGTCACATTTATCCCCTGGAAGAGTCGCTGGCTGTATGTCCATGAACTCAGGCCACTGCCGTCACCCAGCAGTACTTATTAGCGGGCAGCTTAAGTCGCTAATGCTTTCTATTCCTGTACTTCACCTCCTGTCTCTATCCTAGTGGACACATCCCGGCTTAGGGGAATCACGTGACCGGGAATCACGCACCAGGGAGCTGGCTGAGCTGCCCGGACTTCAGTCACATGACATGGTACACAAGTGATACAGAGTCCATGTTTTCACAGGGCAAAATTTCTTAATTCGCATGTCGACCAGTCACTATATAGTGAGGTCACAGCATAGCATTATGGGAAACATGCACACGCCTTCAAAACCACACACATCAAGAGCAGGGAACACGGGGTGCAGTGTGAGTGATCAGTCTATCAGCTGATTCCCAAACCAGAAAGTGTATGGCGTTTCACTGGCGCAGAGGACACACCTGCAGCCTCCAGCAGAGCCTCGAGGCGCGCCTGCGTCTCCGGGTCCACCGTGCGCAGGTCCACACCATCTGTGGCACTGGACAGAAGCAGCTCTGATGCCGTCTTAAGCATGGGGTTGTCCAGGTCCTCCTGGTCCAAGATGAAAGATTCCACCTGTGGGGGGGGGGGGGGGGGGGGGTTTGGGAATAAACCACATGGCCCAAAAATTTTGAC